>CM060909.1:288437449-289045842 GCA_030737875.1 Allium sativum
GAACTTCGGAATAAAAATAGGATTTTTATATATTGAACTTCGATAGAAAAATAGAATTTTTATATATTGAACTTCGGAATAAAAATAGAATTTTTATATATTGAACTTCGATAGAAAATTTGATTTTTATATATTGAATAGCGAAATAGAAAATTTGATTTTTATATATTGAATAGCGAAGTAAAAATGTGATTTTTACATATGTAGAGGATACGGGCAAAGAAAGTGAAAGGAGGCGAAACGACGAAGACTTCTGCAAATGAAGAGCCGTGGAGCTAGGATAGCTATATGTGAGAATTTCTCACCTTTCAATTTCATTTCTAGTTATATATATACTAGGATGCAGACGGTGCTTAGTAGCACCCGACACAATCGTCCACAGACCATGGACTTGTTTGTTTGGTTGCATAGCTTAGTTATATGATTTGATTTGAATTTGGTTGATTGGTGAATTTGATTGATGTGTGAATGGCGTGGGCCTTCACTAGACCGGGGATAAGGCTAGGCCTTGTCCCGTTTCTAGTATCGTGCCGTTATGCCGCCGAAATTTTCTAAAATATGTTAGAAAAATAAAAATATCATTTTTATTGTGAAAATGAAATGAATAGAAATTCATGTGGTGAAATAGAATATTTTATCGTTAAAAATATAATTTTTAACATGGAAGTGAATAAAATAAAATATTCATTTACAAACCGGACGGTTTGTTTATGTACACCTATTTGAAGGACATTGATTGGGACGATAAACTTTACACATCACCCAACTGCACAAATAAAATCTGTGTTTGATTGTTTGAAACCCCACACGGGTGTTGGGATGAAATTTGAAGTTCACTCATCCTGATTGATTAAATATGTCGATCGATTGATTGACATGCTGTTATAAGCGTTAGATATCTTTATTTGATGCTTATACAGTGTAGTGCACTTTGGTTGATGGTTGATCATTTTCCAATGCTATTATATACATGTGTTGTATGAAAATCCATATAATTAATTTTATATGGTAATTGATTGGGCCTCATTCCAGTTTCGAAAAAAGAAATATTTGAAAATAAAATATTTGAAAATAGAATATTTGAAAAGGGAAATATTTGAAAGGAAATATTTGAGATAGAAATATTCGAAATAGAATATTTGAAAATAGAAACATATGAAGCCGTGTTGATTAGATTGACGCTATTCTGACGTAAACGATATTTATATCGGTTTTATTCATTTTGAAATGAATTGAATTGAAAGTGATTTCGAAATGAATTGAATTGAAAGTGATTTCGAAATGAATTGAATTGAAAGTGATTTCGAAATGAATTGAATTGAAAGTGATTTCGAAATGAATTGAATTGAAAGTGATTTCGAAATGAATTGAATTGAAAGTGATTTCGAAATGAATTGAATTGAAAGTGATTTCGAAATGAATTGAATTGAAAGTGATTTCGAAATGAATTGAATTGAAAGTGATTTCGAAATGAATTGAATTGAAAGTGATTTCGAAATGAATTGAATTGAAAACGATTTCGAAATGAATTGAATTGAAAACGAATTCAAATTGAATTGAAAGCAAATTGAAATGAATTCAAATAGAATTGAAATTTGAATTGAATAGAAATGAATTTTTAAACGAATTTATAGAGAAGAATTCAATTTTGATTTGAATTGAAACGGAAGTTGAAATTGCTTTTGAAACGACTTTAAAACTATTTATAAAATTCGTTTTAAATTGAGATCGACGATATATATATTATATATATAATATAATGGCCTGAATCGAACGCGCCGCGCCGCGGCAGTTCGTGAATTTCGACCATTTATTTCAAACGGACATTACGGGAGATCCGACCGTCGGATTCTCCTAAAACCGGAACCGTTGGGTTCGTATCGAAAAGAGCTTTCTAATGAATATTAGAAATTTGAAATCTAACGGTTGGATTTGGAATTATGTCCAAATCAAATTTGAAAAAGGTCGCTGTAAGTGCAGTTCGATGGCCATTGATGGAAATCGACTGTACGGGCCTTGATAAAATTATTAAAAATAGTAATAATTTGTGTAAAATCATAAGAAATGATTTGTGAAGATTTGGGATGAAAGACTCCATGTTTGAAAAGATAAAAATAGATTTTTATCGAAATGAACTAGTTTTGAACTAGAAATATAATTCTATTTATTTTTTAAATAAATAAATTGAATTTGAAAAGGGTTTTAAAAATAACCAGAATTTCCAATGATTGCATTGGAGTGGATTTGAATCGAAATTGTCTTCGGAATATTTCGATGTTGGAATTCGTGATTATACAGATGTTGTTATGGGAATTTGAAAGATATACATTTATATCGTTATTTCAATACGACATTTGTTAATCGTAGGATTTGATATTGAATATAAGCCGATATATTTTCTATTCAGAGCCTTGTATTGAATATCAAATGTGATTTGGGTTTGTCGTGAATGGTGTCTTCACTAACACTGTTCTTGAACCCAGTTGTGAAAAGATTAAATCTTTTTATTTAGATTTAATGAAGTGTACCAATTGAATAATATTTAATTGGAATTGAAGTGATATTGATTTTTGGGTTTATCGTGAACAGTGTTTTAAATAACACTCGTTCTTTAACCCAATAATTAATGGAATGTGATTTTGGGTTTATCGTGAACCGTGTTTTAAATGACACTGATTCTTTAACCCAGCCGAAGATTAAAACTAAGTGGAGTTTTAATGAATCTTTAATTAGATTGAGATGATCGAAAATGGAGTATCACCAGTTTTGCTCCAGGCGATAGTTAAATCTTTAATTAGATTTGAACGTGAAATGGTAATTGAATTTACCGATAACACTGTGGTGTTAGATATGAAGTATTACCAGTTTTACTTCATGGGATGAATAGGTTGGGATTGGGAAATAAAATAAATGATTACTTCGGTGTGGTTCGCTAATCCCGACTAGTTTGAATTGATATTCAAAGGAGATTAAAGAATAAATTTAAAGAATTTATCTTGGATAAAATTAATGGGAACTTTTCCCAAAGTATGGGAATATTTGAATAAAAGAATATTCTGAAGTGGAATGAGGCGTATGTTGTGTTTGTGTAACACTTTTATAATATATACGTGAGTTATTCAGAAAGACCGGGTTTATCCCATTCTGAATAACTGATTCGACGTGGTGTCGAAGATGAAGACGGTGGTCGAAGACCGGAAGTCTTCACGTCGTTTGGGTGATTACTGATGATCTTGATTGGGCTGTACACCCAAGAAGATGGAAACAGTTGGTGATCGTCCAGACGTACTTGGAGATCGATGGATATGCGGGGTACTAGGTGCCTCCGGTTTCGTTCAGACCCAGAACAGACTTGTAAATGGACTGTGTGTCTGACATTGGATTTTAGTCTGTGTGATTGATCTCTATTAAATATATATCTGTTTGGCGGCGGAGAATTTATTCTCTTGCTTAACGCCCTTCTCTGAGACGTACGAGCTCAGGGGTTATATATTGATGGATATCAAACGCATGGAGTGAATTGCCTGTGTGGCATGCCTAAGTGGCAATTGATCGAGGCTTCTGTTGAAAAGCAAAGTCTTGTGGTGATGATCAAAGCACAGCCTGTGTGGCACGGCTTTGTGTAACGTTTACTTCGCGAGTTTCGCACCCCGGTTGTGAACCAAAAACGGGAGAGGACCTCAGGGAGGGCATGCGTTTCCTTCTAGCTAGGGTGGTGTCAGTGACCTACCAGCCCTGACATTTATATACTTTTCACCTGTGTGGTTGTTGCTGTTGCGAGGCGCCTCGGTTTGATCGGACGATCCGGGTCCGATGGAGTCATTTGTTGGCTCGTTGACACCCCAAAGGGTGGGGAAACGTAGTGTTCAGGCATTTTAATCCACATCGGTGGACCGGCCCTGTCGCTCCAAGGGTCACTCGAGCTCTGATCCTGAGACACGGGCTAGAGCGTCTCAAATCGGTTGAGGACTATCTTTTGCCTCGGTTCATAGATGGAAATCCAATTTCCGAATACGTGACTTTGCGGTTTTATTTGTAAACCTATATATGGCGACATAGTGGCATGGGACGCTCATGTCGCCTATGATTGATACTTATGATTTGAAGTTGTTTTATGAACTATGCACTTATAATAGTATCAAATGATTTGTTTTAAAACGTATCAAGCATTCTTTGGCTGTTATAAGGGAAAACCCTATCCTCGGCTGCGTTGCATTGTGTGATGGGACCTGGGTCTTATAACAGCTTCATTTTTCTTTATTTAGCATGGCGCTGTTGGTTTTATGCTCTGGTATTCTTGGGAGGAAACCCGTTCCGTGTTATACGGCGTGGTCCCTCGATTTACCTAATGATTTAAAATAAAGATTAATAACTGTTTTAGTTCTCACACCAGTCACATGACTGACCTGGAGTTTATTGTTTTGACCTAAACTCTGGGTGCCCCTATTTTGACACGGGCAGCTAGTAGTTTTGGTTTTGCAGATTTATATTCACAGGATCCTGGTTTACAGCTGGAACGATATCCGGAAAGCTTTGTATCCGTATATCTCTTCTAGTTGTGTATTGAATTATTTTCCGCTGCGATGTATTTAAATGTAATTTAAATCTCTGATATTTCTGTGTAATATTCATTTATACTCTGTATATTCTTGTAATCTGATGCATTGTTTTAATTAACAATGAAATGTTCTTTTATATGCGTTCTATTTTGTCGTGTTCTCAACGATAGGGCGTTTCGAACGGTCTGGGTCGGTTTAGCGACTGGTTCGGACCGAGCGAAATTCCATCTCGTCACAATAGGGTTTTCCCTTATAATAGCCAAACATGCTTGGTACGCTTAAAACAAATCATTTGATAATATTATAAGTGTATAGTGTCAAAACAATTCAAATCATAAGTATCAATCATAGGCGGCATGGGTACCATCTATCATGTCGCCGTACTAGTTCTACAATTAAAATCGCAATATCACGTATTGGAAATTGGATTCCATCATGAGTCGAGGCAAGGGGCAAGCTCCTCTCCGCGTTCGAGACACTTTAGCAAATGCCTCAGGACCCCACTATGATCCTTTGGAACCTCCAAGGACGGTCCTCTCTTACTTTTGAGGATTAGTTATTCCTGAACACACGTTTCCCGGTCCTTACAGACCTATATCCAAGGCGCCTCGTATCCAACAACCACACAGGTGAATAGTATAAAAATGTCAGGGCTGGTAGGTCACTGACACCACCATAGCTAGAAAGAAACGTCGTGCACCCCTTGGGTCCGTATCCCGTTTTTGACTCATACCGAGGTGTGAGGCTCGCGAATTCACGTTATACACAAAGCTATGCCACACTGGCCGTGCTTTGATCATCAACCACAAGACTTTGCTTTTCAACAGAAGCCTTGATCAATTGCCACTTACGCGTGCCACACTAGCAATTCACTCCATGCGACTGATGTCCATCGATATACAACCTCTGAGCTCGTACGTCTCAGAGAAGGGCGTTAAGCAAGAGAATAAATTCTCCGCCGCCAAACAGATGTATATTTAATAGAGATCAATCGACACAGAATAAAATCCAATGTCAGACACTCAATCCATTTACAAGTTCGTTCTGGGTCTGAACGAAACCGGAGGCACTTTCCTCGCATATCCATCCATCTCCAAGTACGTCTGGATGATCACCAACTGTTTCCCTCATCTTGGGTGTACAGCCCAATCGAGATCATCAGTAATCACCTAAACGATGTGAAGACTTCCGGTCTTCAACCACCGTCTTCTTCTTCGACATCTCGTCGAATCGGTTATTCAGAATGGGTATAAACCCGGCCTTTCTGAATAACCCACGTATATGATAAACAAATGTTACACAAACACTACAAACGCCTCTTTCCATTTCATAATATTCTTTTTTTCACAAAATCACATTTTTAGGGAATATGTTCCCATTAATTTTATCAAAGATAAATTCTTCTAAATTTATTCTTTAATCTTCCTTTGGATATCATTTCAAACTAGTCGGGATTAGCGAACCACTCCGAAGTAATTATTTATTTTATTTCCCAATCCCAACCTATTCATCCCATGGAGAAAAACTGATAATACTCCATATCTAACACCAGGGTGTTATCGGTAAAATTAATTACTATTTCATGTTCAAATCTAATTAAAGATTTAATTATCGCTTGGAGCAAAACTGGTGGTACTCCATTCTTGATCACCTTTCAGATTTGATAATTTAAATTATCAATTCACTTTTCAATCTAATTAAAGATTCATTCAAACTCCACTTAGTTTTAATCTTTTCAAAAATCAATATCCTGCATTTAACTGGGTTAAAGAACCAATGTCATCTAAAACACGATTCACGACAAACCCAAATCACATTTGCTATTAATTACAAGGCTCTGAATAGAAAATATACCGACTTATATTCAATATTAAATTCTGAAACCAACAAATATCGCATTGGAAATAACGATATAAAGTATATCTTTCAAATTCCCATAACAATATCGGTATAGTCACGAAATCCAACATCGAAATATTCCGAAGATAATTTGGATTCAACTCCAGTCCAATCCACGTATTGGGAATATTGATTATTTTTAAAATCACTTTCAAATTCAATTTATTTATTTCAAAAACAAATTGATTTTAATTCTAGTTCAAAACTAGTCCATTTCGATAAAAATCTATTTTTATCCTTTCAAATATGGAATTTTTCAGCCCAATTTTTCCCGAATCATTTCCCATGATTTTACACAAATTATAGATATTTTTAATAATTTTATCAAGGCCTGTACAGTCGATTTCCATCAACGGTCATCGAACTGCACTTACAGCGACCTTTTCCAAATTTGATTTGGACATAATTCCAAATCCAACCATTAGATTTCAAATTTCTAATATTCATTGAAAAGCTCTTTTCGATACGAACCCAACGGTTCTGGTTTTAGGAGAATCCGACAATCGGATCTCCCGCAACGTCAATTCGAAGTCAATGGTCGAAATTCACGAACTACCGCGGCGCGGCGCGTTCTATTCAGGCCATTATATATATATAATATATATATATATATATTATATTTCGTCGATTTCCTTTTTAAAACGTATTTTATAAATCGTTTTAAATTCGTTTTCAAAACCATTTCAACGCTACATTCAATTTCAAATCGATCTGATTTCAATTCAATTCGAATTCATTTCAATTTTATTTAATTCGAACTCAAATTCGTTTCAATCCAATTCTAATTCTAATTCGTTTCAATTCAATTCAATTCAATTTGAATTTACCTTCTATTTATTTCAATTCGAATTCCTTTCAAATTGATTTCAATTCAATTTCAGTTCGTTTTAAATTTCATTCAAAACGATTTCAATTCGTTTTTAATTCAATTTCAATTTAATTCAATTTGAATTCATTTCTATTCAATTCGAATTCAAATTCACTTTCTATTCAATTCGAATCGAATTCATTTTCTATTCGATTCGAATTCATTTCAAATTGATTCAATAAAATTTCAATTTGAATTTTAATCTAATTTAATTTGAATTTCATTTCAAAATATTAAATTTTGAAATCACTTTTCAATATTCGTTATAAAACGAATAAAATCGATATAAATATCGTTCGCGTCAAAATAACGCATCTCTAATCAACACGGCTTTATATTTTTCAAAAACCTCTTTATTCTATTCAACAAATGAATATTTATTCTATTCAACACATGAATCTATATTTCTTTCAACACTTGACTAATCTCAACAAATGAGTACTGTCAACACATGAATCTTATTTTATAATATTCATTATTTTCCTGATTGGAATGAGGCCCAATCAATCACCATATAATGTTAATTATATGGATTCCATACAACACATGTATATAATAGCAACGATAACCAATCAACCATCATCCAAAGTGAACCACACAACTGCATAAGCATCAAATATAAATAATCAACGCTTACACAGCCTGTCGACTAATCGATCGACATACAATTAAATAATTGGGATTAGTGTACTCAAATATCATCCCAACACCCGTGTGGGGTTTCAAATCAACCAACACATATTTTTATTTGTGCAGTTGGGCGATGTGTAAAATTTATCATCCTAATCAATATCAGTCAAATCAGTGTATATAAACAAATCGGCTGATTTGTTTATAAATATTTATTTATTCACTTTCACGTTAAAAATTATATTTTTAATGATAATTTATTTATTTCAACACATGAATATATTTCATTATCTATTTCACATCAACTTCACAAACAAATTTCACAACACATCAATCAAACAAACAAGCCATCCATGGTCTGTGGATGACGGGTCTCGGGTGCTGCTAAGCACCGTCTGCATCCTAGTATATATATATAACTAGAAAAGAAATTTAGAGTGAGAAGTTCTCACCAATAGCTAATCCAATCATCTCGACTCTTCTTCGTTCTCGCCTTTCTTCAATTTCGTTGCCCGTAACCACTACATATATAAAAATCGAATTTTTACTTCGCTATTCAATATATAAAAATCGAATTTTTACTTCGCTATTCAATATATAAAAATCAAATTTTTACTTCGCTATTCAATATATAAAAATCGAATTTTTACAACGCTATTTAATATATAAAAATCCTATTTTTACTTTGCTATTCAATATATAAAAATCGAATTTTTACTTCGCTATTCAATATATAAAAATCGAATTTTTACTTCGCTATTCAATATATAAAAATCGAATTTTTACTTTGTTGCTATGTATATAAAAATCCTATTTTTATAATCACGCTATATGGATAAAAATTCTATTTTTACATCGCTACTATATAGATAAAAATTCTATTTTTTTACATCGCTACTATATAGATAAAAATTCTATTTTTACACCGCTACTATATAGATAAAAATTCTATTTTTACACCGCTACTATATAGATAAAAATTCTATTTTTACACCGCTACTATATAGATAAAAATTCTATTTTTACACCGCTACTATATAGATAAAAATTCTATTTTTACACCGCTACTATATAGATAAAAATTCTATTTTTACATCACTACTATATAGATAAAAATTCTATTTTTACACCGCTACTATATAGATAAAAATTCTATTTTTACACCGCTACTACATAGATAAAAATTCTATTTTTATCATGCTATTCTCTATACAAAGATTTCGCCTTTTTGAAAATAAATATTTCTCCTTTTCCTACTTTAAAAATGTCGTCTTTCACTACATAAAAATATCGTCTTTTTATATCCTACCATATAAGATCACATTTTTATCATCTATATAATATGAAAATTATATTTTCTTCCTTTACATATGATAAAAATTATATTTTTAACCTCCACATACGATAAAAATTATATTTTTAACCTCTATAATATAAAAGATTATATTTTTATCCTTCTACAATATAAAAATTCAGATTTTCTATTGCTAAAATTAATTAAACAAAACAAAATAAATGAAAGGGCTTACATTGCTTTAAGGAGGAGCGGAGGGGGGGTTTTCTTGTTCGCTGGTGGTGGTGGGCCCCCCAGCAGGCGGCAGAGGTGGAGCGGAAGTGGGGGGGCGACGGTGGAAGAAGAAGCAGCAGAGGCGGCAGCAGTAGGAAGAGGGGGCGCGTTCTTTTTCAGAGGAAGAAGAAGAAGGAGAGGAGGAAGAAGGAAGCGGCGGCGGCGTCCAACAGGGGGGGCGCGATGGAGGCGGCGGAGGTCCCCCCCCCCCCCGTCGCCCGCTCTCTCTCTCTTTTTTTTTCTTTCTTTCGTTCTGAATGAACGAAAAAGGGGTGCCAGAGGGTATAGGAAGGAAGGAAGAGGGTTTTAATTTTTAATTATTTAATTTAAAAAAAGTTGACTTTTTCATACGACCTCTAAACGAGGCCCACCGCCTATCGTCCACAGCGTTTTACCCCCATTCCGAACTCAATGGGATATGTATCGTAAGCTGATTCGATCGTTTCGATCAGTTTTCGTCAAAATCAACATATAACTATATATATTGAATTTGAACGCGCATTTCAATTTACTGGGGTCACATACTAACTCGAAAAATTCCAGAAAAATATTTTCTAGCTTCGTATTGACGATACGGTCCTAACAAAACTAATTTCGTCGAAATCTGAGACCGTTGGAAAAATGGTCATTTTCCAGTCGATTGAAATCAACTTAAATTGGTCAAACGCGTTTTCCTTTGCCACGCTCACATATTGATTCGAAAAATTATGAAATTTGGAATCTAGCAATAACTTGACATCACGGATCCAACAAAGGTGGTTTCGTCGAAATTCGAGGTCGTTCGCAAAATTCCCATTTTTAAGGGCCTGAATTCCATAGCGACTATTCAGAAATTTCAACTGGACATATCTTTTGATTCCCGCTATGAAATCTCAATTTTTTGGATTCTTGGAAAGATATTCCCAATTAGATTCCATTATTTTTGGTTTCACTAAAATCCGGTTTGTTTTGCACCCGGTACATTCAATTAAAGTTTGAAATCGAATTATCGAACTACCGCGCCATTTTCAATTCTATTTATATTCTAACGACGACGTATATAAATATATTCGTTCGAATTCAATTCAAAATAAATTTTTGGTCGATATTATTTAAAATAATTCATTTTAAATGTTCAAACTTCACTGAAATTGCCAAAATAAAAATTTTAAACTGGCCCAGATTTTCGGGTTGTTACACAAATATACAACTGAAAGGAATACACGGATACAGAGCTTTCTGAATACTACTTCAGCTGTAAGCCAGGATCCTGTAAATATATCTGCAAAAAGCTACTCGATTGCCCGTGTGGAAAATATGGGCACCCGAGTTTGCCAGTGAAACAAACTACAGGTCAGTCATGGGACTGGTATGAGAAATCTTAACTTAACTTATCTACTAATAAGGCTAATCACAGGACCACGCCGCTAATGCGGAACGGGTTTACTCCATTGGATTGCCAGTGCATAAAATAAAGTAAAAACGTTAAACGACGCAATGCTTTTTAGAAAAATGAAACCATTATAAGTCCCAACACGCAATGCAACGCAAACCGGAGGATAGGGTTTTACCTTATAATGGTCAAAAGATGCTTGATACGATAAAACGAAGTTGATATTAGTGGTATATATTCTACTAAAAACATTTCAATCATAATGTATCAATCATAGACGGCATAGTACCCCATCCTACTATGTCGCCATACTAGTTCTACAATCAGAACCGCAAGGTCGTATTGGAAATTGGATTTCCATCATGAGTCGAGGCTAGGGGAAAGCTCCTCTCCGATTCGAGACACTCTAGCAAATGCCTCAGGATCCCCCGTAGTGAACCCTTGGATGCGGTAGGGTCGGTCCCCGCCTATCGACAGTGGATTAGTTATGCCTGAACACACGTTTCCCGGTTCCTTTGAACCTATAATATGACCACTATCGGCCTATAAAAATACGAGGCGCCTCAAAATCCATCATCCACATAAGTAAAATGCCAGGCCGTGTTAAAGCACTAACACTACCACTAGCTAGAAAGAAACGTGTGCACTCCATACGGTCCATATCCCGTTTTGACTCATAACGGGGTGTGAGGCTCGCGAAGTCACGATATACACAAAGTTATGCCGTAATAGGCTATGCTTTGATCATCCCACAAGGCCCTGCTTTTCAACAAAAGCCTTGATCATTTGCATCTTGGCGTGCCACATTGACAATTCACGCCATGCGATCAATCACTATTAATATATACCAGGGTGTTAAGTAGAGGATGAATCCTTTACCACCAAACATACATACATTAACAGAAATCGATTTAATTCACATGGAACGAAATCCAATGTCAGACACACATCCATTTACTAGCTTATGCTCTGGGTCTGAGCGAAAACCAAATCCGAACAATCAACAATAGTCCGGACAACCACCACTGAAGCCCCTTCAAGGTAGCTACTCACATCAGGGTCCCTGTAGCAACACATCCATTCGATGTGAAGATCGTCGGTCTTCAACCACCGTCTTCATCTTCGACTCTTCATCGTCGTAGAAATTATTCGGAATGGGTGAAACCCGGTCTTTCCGAATAACTCGCGTATTTTATAATAAAAATCAAGTACTATAAAAGCACACCCAACGTCTCATTCCAATTCAGAATATTCTTCTAATAAAATATTCGCATTATTTTATTGAAGATAAACTCTTTTAAATTATTCTTAAATCTTACCTTTAAATATTTATTAAGAACCCAATTTGGTTTTTAAAAAAACAATCAAAAATCATTATTCACTGATTAATTAAATTTAAGAAATTAATCTTATCTTTAACTGGGTTAAAGAACTAGTGTCATTTAAAACACCGTTCACGATAAACCCAAAATCGACTTCCATTAAATATGGAATCTTCACAGAAATCAAATCAATATATAATCGCTATAAATTTCTGTATCTGACCAATAATATAAATGGAATAACAACAAAGCCTCTTAAATTCCATATATAGTATTGGTCTTCTTTTACAGAAATTTATCTCGGTTATTATAAATTCGAATTCCATTCAACTCTAATTTAATATACTAAATTGGAAAACTTTACTTTTGGAAAATCCCATTTAAATCTTAATAAAAGATTTATAAATTCCAAATCATATTTTCATTGTCAGTTGGGTTAAAGAACATATGTCACTTAAAAACATAATTCGCAATAAACCCAACTCACATTTCCTTTTATTTAAATTACTAAATGAAAACATTAATAATCTAAATTAAAAGATTATTCTTTTCAAAAATATCCTTTTTCTAGAATATTCTTTATTGGAATGTGACTCAACCAACAACCATATATTTTGTATGGAATCAACAATCATGATAAATAATTATCAAACATCCAAATGACGACCAAAGTGGAATCTATAACTGTGTGAGCATAAAAGTAAAGAACTGACGCTCATCACATACTGTCAATCCGTCGATTGACAGATAATTTAACATTGGGATTAGTGTGTATCCAATATCATCCCAATACCCGTGTGGGGTTTCATCCATCAAGCAAATAATAATTCATTTGTGAACTTGGGCGATGTGTGAAAATTATCGTCCCAATCACATAAACAAGTCGGGTAAGTTGTAAATGGAAGTGTAATATCCAATTTTTGAATACACAACATTTATCTTTAGTACATCGAATACTTCTATACAACAACCATATATTTCAAACCATCTCTAACATCATATTTAAATGATTAATTCTTCTCAATGAAACTATTTTACATTGAAAATGTATTTTCTGATGTTCACTCTTGTTGTTGAAATCAAATGGCCATAAAAACCATGATTTCAATTTTACTTATTTTAT
Source organism: Allium sativum (assembly GCA_030737875.1). Classification (NCBI taxonomy): domain Eukaryota; kingdom Viridiplantae; phylum Streptophyta; class Magnoliopsida; order Asparagales; family Amaryllidaceae; genus Allium; species Allium sativum. The sequence continues at coordinate 288,450,790 of CM060909.1, forward strand.
TTCATCTTTTATTACATTGAAAAATGTAGTGTTTCATTCAATCTTTTATTTCATTGGAAAATGTAATTCTCTTTTTACTGTCATTCTTTAATTACATAGAAAAATGTAATTTTAAAATATATTATATTTATTCTATTCTTTTTATTGTCTCTATTCTAACAATAAAAATGTGACATTTACATCTATTCTTTTTCTTGCATAAATAATGGCTATTAAAATGTAGCTTTAAAATCTATGCTTTTATCTACATCTAAAATGTAAAAATATAACTTTAATTCTAATCTTTTAGGGAATAATAAAATAAGAGGGAAAATGTCACCTTTTATTTTAACTTACATAACAATGTAATTCTTTAACTTTACTCTTTAATTACATAGAAAATGTAATTTCTATTTAATCTTTTATTTACATTGAAAAATGTAAATTCTTTACTTCCTTTTATTTACATGGGAAAAAATGTAAATTTTTTAATTCCTTTTATATAAACAAAAATGTTCATTTCTAACTCATTCTTCCTAATGTATAAAAATATACATTCTTAACTCATTCCTTTAAAATGTATACAAACATACATTTTTAATTCATTTCAAAAGTAACGGATTTTAATCCAATAAACATTTTATAACAAAAATGTTATTTTATGTCTAGTGTAACATTTCATACCAAAGATGTTATTTTGTCCTTAATTAACAAAAATGTAAATTTTGTTTATAAACTTTTAATGCAAACCAAAATGTGAATTCTGTTTATAAACTTTTAATGCAGACAAAAATGTAAATTTTGATGTGACTACAAATTATATATTAACATGACAAATAAAATTAATGTTTTTATTTGTTTACAATTCTATTTTAACATGTAACATAAAAATAATGTTTTTATGTAAACAAGTCTATACACTATCATGACAAATAAAAATAATGTTTTTATTTGTTTATTATTCTGTTTTTAACATAAATGACACTTTTATATTTGACGTTTCTAATTCAACAAAAATAACATTATTGTTTTGTCAATTCTAATTTAACAATAGTAACAAATTTAGATGTAAATTCTAAATTTTGACAAAAGTGGCAAATTTATATGTAAATTCTAATTTTGACAAAAGTGGACATTTTTGTCTCATTCTCCTTTACTGGTAAAAATAAATGGTTTGTTTACATTCATCAAAAGAAATGAATGTTCTCAATTTATTCTTTAAAAATAACAAAAATGAATGTTTTTGTTTTATTCTTATAAAATGAACAAAAAGAATGTTTTATTTTAAAGCAACATTTTATCAAAAATGTGATTTTATTTCCAATGCATCATTTTTAACAAAAATGAACTTTTATTTCTTATGCAACATTTTATAAAATAAAAAAAATGTTACTTTTCTATGCAAACATTTTATTTAATAAAAATGATCTTTTCTCTTTTAATGCTAACACCTTATGGAATAAAATGATGATTTTATAATGCTAACACCTTATGGAATAAAATGATGATTTTATAATGTTAACATTTTATAGGATAAAATGATGATTTTATAATGTTACATCTTATAGAATAAAATGATGATTTTATAATTTTACATCTTATAGAACAAAATGATGATTTTATTATGTAAACATTTTATACATAAAAATGTTTCTTTTCTAATGTTAACATTTATAAATAAAAATGTTAATTTTCTATTCCAACAATTTATATAACAAAGGAATGAATATTTTGTTTCGCTAAACAAATTCTAATCCAAATATGTCATTTCTTTCTAATGCACATTTTATACCAAAATTGTTAATTTTACACTAACATGACAATTATAACTAAAGTGACATTGTATAACTAAAATGATATTTAACATGACATTTTTTTATAACTAAAATAACAATTATAACTAAAATGACAATGTTATACTAAAATAACATTATCTAACTAAAATGTTTATTTTTAATATAACTTAACATTATCTAACCAAATGTAGATTTTATATATATTTTGATATCCTTACAAAATATAATTCGACGAACCAACATCAACACAGTACATCAATCAAACTAAATTTTATACAGCACATACATTACAATCAATTTTTCAATAAACATACGCATAACACCACATGAATTTTATAGAACATGAACATAAATTTAACAAAATAAATAATTAATTTTAAATAAAAAAAACATAGAAATCTCACCAATAGCTTTTCTTATATGAATTTGCCCTAAAATTTGATTCGCTCTGTTTCAGTTCTAGTTTGTCCCATGCTGTAGTGTTCTTCAATACGATCGCAACGGTCCTGAAATCGTTAAATTCCGAGTTCGTATGAATCGGTTATGGACTTATTTAGATTGTTAACTTTTTAAAATAGTTAATTAATTAATTGAGTATGAAAAATACCCCTTCTTCTCCAATTGAAACCCAGGCCGCAGTGTTTCGCCATTAGTTCAATTTTAGGGTTCCATTTTTCGAGTTGCACCACCACTTAGGTGCTGATCGGAAACCACCATGCTCTGGAGCTTCGAAGGGCGCACTCGGGGGGTCCCATCTCGTCGAGCTCGGCTGAGGAAGGAGAGGCCAATTCAGTCGCGAACGGCCTGTCTTCGGGGTGCTGCTGCGGCCAAATCGAAGCGCCATATACGATCATCGCCTTATGAATTCGAAGCTATTGTAGAGCTCTTGGATTTCGATCTGAAATCATGTTTTAATTCGCAGTATAGAGGGAGAGATTAAGGATCAAATTGGACAGTTTTCAGCCATTGGTTTTGCTTGAAGAACGGCGGCTAGGTTTACTGTATTAGGGTTAGGCGTATAGGAAGAGTATATATACCGTATTTCCTATTTTATTTAATTTATTTAATTCAACTTAATCCATTTATTATTTGTCTATCGCAATGAGCTCCAAACGAGGCCCAACGAGTGTCGCCCCTAGCTAAATACCCCTGTCTCGAACACAATGGAACATGTTTCGTAACCCAATTCGGCTGTTACGATATGTTTTTCTTTAAATTTAATTAAAAATCATTTAATTATTAAATTCAAACGTATATTTTAAATTACCGGGGCCACATACTGACTCTAAAAATTATTGAAAAATTATTTCTAGTTATGTTTTGACGATACGGTTCTAACGAGACTAATTTCGTCGAATTCTGAGACTGTTAAAAAGTGGCTTTTTTCTAATCGATTAAATTTGACCGAAACTGACAAAACACGTTTTCCTTTGCCACGCTCACATATTAATTCGAAAAATTATGAAAATTGAAACTTAGCAATAATTTGACATTCCGGTTCCAACAAAAGTGGTTTCGTCGAAAACCGAAGTCGTTTGAAAAATGACTATTTTCAAGGCCAATATATTTAATATTAAAAATACATTTCTAAACAAATATATTCCAAAACTCAAAATATATAAGTGTTTACTGTTTTTCAATGCAGGAACGTCATTTCGAACTCAATGGAAGTGGTTTCGAGTCGAAATTCCTTCATATGTGAAAAGTTGCTTTTCGGGCCCTATATAATATATATATAAATTCTACAGCGACCTTCCTAAAAATTGAATTGGCCATATCTTTTGATTTTTAAAACGAAATTTCAGCTTTTCTGATTCGTTGGAAAGATATGATTAAACAGATTTAAATATTTCTGGTTTCGTTCAATTCTGATTTATTTTGAATCCTATACATTCAGTCAAAGTTCAAATTCAAATTTTCAAACTGCAGCGTTGTTTTTAAACTCCTTTTATAATTAAATTGAATTTATTCGTTTTAAAATATATTTTTAGTCGTTCTTATTTAAAATAGATTATTTTAAACATTAAAATCCATTAAAATTGCAAAAATAAAAATTTTAAATTGGCCCCAAAATTCCGGGTCGTTACAAGTTGTAGTCATGGTGAGGTTGAAAAATGAGTAACTTTATTTGCTGATGGCGAAGGGTCATGGCAGACATCAGAGACACAGTGTTGCTCGTTTGTGATGTGAAAATACAAGCAGACTAGTTTGCGTTTTGACAAGAGTGTGGGCGTATGAAACTTAGCACACACGGAACATAGATATTATATTTTTTCCTAAGTTGGATGTGCTCGTTATGTCAAACACCGTCTGTTTACGGACCGCTAACGACAAAATTAAAAATACCATTAAGATAAGCAATGTGCCACGATCACAAAAATATAATAATATCGGTAGGTTGACTCGTATTTTGAAACCCCAAAATATTGATATAGGGTGCAAAATACTCCAAAAAGAAATTTGCGTATTTAATTAATTAAAAATTACAGTAAAATTCTAAAAATTAAATTAACACTACGTCTCAAAAGAACCTTGTCTAAATTCGTATCCAGTATGCAGTTATTTCAAATAAACTGTTACGCTCGACGAACGATTCTATAACAACTATTTGAAAATTTGATTTGGACATATCTTGAAATCTATACGAAGAAATCCCGATTTTTCTCTTCCATCAAAAAAACATACTAAACCAGCTCCTAACGTTTCCTATTTCACAGAAATCCGATTTAAAACGGCTCATGTATACTCGTTTAAAGTTCGAATCACCAAATTACGAACTGTTGCGCCATTTCGAGCTCGATTATAATTATAATATAAATTATACATTTCATCATCATTTCTTGAACAGATTCGTTATAAAAATTCGAATCCAAACTTAACCAAATCTCCTATACTGCCCAATTCACACGATATTGTAAATTCTGCTATTTTCAACTATTTCGAAAATAAATATATTATTCTATTATTTATATTAATTAAATATAAATATTATTTAATTCAAGTTATCGATATCGCCAAATCGATATTAAATAATTAAATAAATTCATTATTCAGCCGTTAAAAATGCGGGATGTTACATTCTTCCCCCCTTAAAATAATTTCATCCTCGAAATTGCTAAAGTAGAAGACCGACACTTTTAACTGAGTTAAAAATTATTTTTTTACTCTTAACTTCAGTTTTAACCGAACCAATTTAATTTTAATTAAAATATTAACTAATTTTAGTTAACGAATTTTTTCAAAAATTTTGAAAATTTTCTAACACCCGAAATTTTCGAAAAATTTCGCCAGAACCTCCTTTGTACCGGTCAACAATTCAAATCCCAACTCGCCTCTCTAGGCCCTTTCCTTTCAAAAAGAAAATTAAAAAGCCAAGCGGCTTGCCGATTCGGCGCATAAAACCTCATATGGAAATTTAAACATGTACCTTTATGTCGGGCATATCATTTTATCCTTGCACTTGCTTCTACTCAATACCTGCTGATCATATATCCATCTATACCAATCGATTTTCAATCAATTTCAATTAATCAAATCTCAACACAAATATTCGCTTATCCAAAGCCAAGTTCCATTTCAAACTCGAGTTCCATTGTCAATTCCCAACTCCTACTCACCCATCCATTACCATTTCAGGTTCTTATCTCATAATTCAAAATTTGATTTCACTTGATATATTTATATTCCAATTGAATTCCCAGTTAATTGGTCTAATTCAATTCATATCTGCTTTCACAAATTTCCTTAATTTTTTTTTAATTCATACTATCTTCCTAGTAATTTTAAACAATTTAGTTTTTCTGAAATAAATTATTCCCTTTCGGGATTCAAAACAACTTTCTTTTCCCAAAATAATTCGAAATTAAAATCTTTGGTAGTAATCCGTCACTTACAACCCGAAAATGAACACTGATGATGTGGCCAGCATCATCAGAGTTATTTCCCAGCTATCGAAGTGAGTTCAATACTACATCCCTTATCAAAACCATATTTAAACACTTTCATTTTGAAATCCTTTTCAAAATATCCTTCACGATACTCGTAAAACAATTTAAAATCTCCCAGGATTTTAAAATTTTCTTATATTTAACTCAAATCCATTTATGAACACTTTCCCCTAGTTTCCAAAATTTTAATTCCAATTCTGATTTAGTTCAGATTTAAATAATCTGCTTTCACATATACACTTATACGAATTCTGTTTGGTTATTTATATAACCATTTTACTTATAATCAACCAACACATCCAACATACTATAATAATTCGAATATAAATATTTTCTTTATATCGAAATATACTTTGGGTAAAATTATCTCATTTACCCTCTTTCAAAACATACTGTGTCGGTTTATCATATTCAAGTGTTTGGTAATCCCTATCGATACAGTGGATCAAACTGATCGACCAGAATTCACAAACAACTCAACCAATAAATATCCACAATACAAAATGATTTTATAAAAATCTACAAATAAGTTCACTCGTATATATACATTCAACACAATCTAGGGCATTACTAACCCCATCTCTACTGAGTCACGCCACAGAGCCAAGGTAATCGCTTAACCTTCAGCTCTGATACCACTGTAATGACCCAGGGTTTTCGACCCAGAAAATCAACATAAATCCCATGTTAATTATTCAGGAATCGAACATTCTAGATCATTTATAGAAAGAAGTTAGAGGGTGAGAATAGATAAGATAGAAAATTAGAATAGAAGAAGAACACAATCAGAGTAATATGAATCTCACAGCGGAACGAATAAAATATAATATATAACATAACTTTGAAATAAAACAGTATATGTATACAATAACACTATCAGAGCACAATACTTACACACAGCGGAAATAACAATAGTCATAAGATCCTGAAGCCTCATGCTTCAAGCTCCTCCAAGTATATCTGTAAAGACCTGAACTACTTGACTGCCCGTACAAATTTGGGCACCCAAGAGTTTAGGGACAACAAAGCAAAATAAACTCTGGGTCAGTCATGGGATTGGTGAGAGTAAACTCAAATCATCGGTTTAACTTTTCAAAAATCCTTTTCAAAAGAAAGGATAATCGTAAGACCGATCCACACATAAACACGGACGGTTTTTTCCTTACGATAACCGTAACAACCCGAAAATCTGGGCCAGTTTAAAATTTTTATTTTGGCAATTTTAGCGAATTTTGAACATTTAAAATAGATTATTTTAAATAATATCGACGGAAAATTTATTTTGAATAGATTCGAACGTATATATTTATATACGTCGTCGTTAGAATATAAATAATTTTATATATAATTATTAATAGAATTGAAAATGGCGCGGTAGTTCGATAATTCAATTACAAACTTCAACTGAATGTACCGGGTGCAAAACAAACCGGATTTTAGTGAAACCAAAAATAATAGGATCTATTTGAGAATATCTTTTCAACGAATCCGAAAAATTGAAATTTCATAGCGGGAATCAAAAGATATGTCCAGTTGAAAATTCTGAATAGTCCCTATGGAATTCAGGCCCTTAAAAATGGAAATTTTGCAAACGATCTCGGATTTCGACGAAACCACTTTTGTTGGGTCCGTGATGTCAAATTATTGCTAGGTTTCAAATTTCATAATTTTCTGAATCAATATGTGAGCATGGCAAAGGAAAACGTGTTTGACCAGTTTCAGTTAATTTTAATCGACTGGAAAATGGCCATTTTTCCAACAGTCTCATAATTCGACGAAACTAGTTTTGTTAGGACCGTATCGTTAATACGAAGCTAGAAAATATTTTTCTGGGATTTATAGAGTTAGTAGGTGACCCTGGTAAATTGAAATGTGCGTTTAAATTGAATATATAAAGATTTATATTTTAAATTCAACAAAAACTGATCGAAATGGTTGAATCAGCTTACGATACATATCCCATTGTGTTCGGAATGGGGGTAAAACGCTACAGACGACAGGCGGTGGGCCTCGTTTAGAGGTCGTATCAAAAAGTCAACTTTTTGAAATTAAAATAATTAAAAAAAATTAAAACCTCTCTCCCCTTCCCCTTAAAACCCGTTTCCCCCTCTTTCTCTTCCACTCAGAAATCAAAAAAAAAGAGGCGAACGATGGGGGGGAGGAGGAGCGCCGCCGCGCCCTAGGGCGGTGCCGCCACACCGCACCCCCCCCTTTCGATCCCTTCTCCTTCTTCTACTTTCCCCCTTCTCCCTCCACTCCGCTTCCTTCTTCCGCTGACGTCGATCCTCCCCCTCCCTTCGCTCCTCCGCCGACATCGCCATCACCCTCTACGCCTCCGCTTCACCCTCCTCTGGCCACCGTCGACGCAGCACAACCCCCCTTCTTCCATTTTACAGTAAGTTTTATAACTTTTTTTATTTCTTTTTATTTCGATTTTTATTTATTTAAAGTTTATTTATTTTATTAAGAAAAAAATCTGATGTGTATTTAAATAAAAACTGATTTTTTTTATTTATTTATTATAAAGCTTTGATTTGTAAATAAAAAACATTTGATTTTTCTATATGTAAAGCCGATATTTTTATCAATGAAAAGATTCGATTTTTGTTGAAGGAAAGAAGAGATTATTAACATAACAAAGTGAAGAATAAAAAGAATGGTTTTTATAAAAGGCGAAATCTTTATATAGAGAATAGAGAGATAAAAATATAATCTTTATTATATGAACATCGATGTAAAAATAGAATTTTTATCTATATAGTAGCGATGTAAAAATAGAATTTTTATCTATATAGTAGCGAAGTAAAAATATAATTTTTATCTATATAGTAGCGAAGTAAAAATAGAATTTTTATCTATATAGTAGCGAAGTAAAAATAGAATTTTTATCTATATAGTAGCGATGTAAAAATAGAATTTTTATCTATATAATAGCGATGTAAAAATAGAATTTTTATCTTTAGAGTAACGATGTAAAAATAGAATTTTTATCTGTATAGTAGCGTAGTAAAAATAGAATTTTTATCTATATAGAAGCGTTGTGAAAATAGAATTTTTATCCATATGGAGTGATTATAAAAATATGATTTTTATATACATAGCAACAATATAAAAATGTGATTTTTATATATGTAGTGGCTACGGTCAACGAAAGTGACAAAAGGCGAGAACGGCGAAGACTTCTACTTTTGAAGTGTCGTGGAGTTGGGATAGCTATTGGTGAGAACTTCTCACTCTAAATTTCTTGTTCTAGTTATATATATATATACTAGGATGCAGACGGTGCTTAGCAACACCCGACACCCGTCATCCACAGACAATGGATGGCTTGTTTGTTTGATTGATGTGTTGTGAAAATTGATTGTGTTGTGGAATGATTGAATAATAAAATATTCTTGTGTTGAAAGGAAATAAAATATTTATATAGTTAAAAATAATTATAGTTAAAAATATAATTTTTAACGTGAATGTGAATAAATAAATATTTATAAACAAATCGGCCGATTTGTTTATATACACTGATTTGACTGATCTTGATTGGGATGATAAATTTTACACATCGCCCAACTGCACAAATAAAAATCTGTGTTTGTTGATTTGAAACCCCACACGGGTGTTGGGATGATATTTGGGTACACTAATCCCAATTATTTAATTGTATGTCGATCGATTGGTCAACAGACTGTGTAAGCGTTGATTATTTATATTTGATGCTTATGCAGTTGTGTGGTGCACTTTGGATGGTGGTTGATTGTTTATCGTTGCTATTATATACATGTGCTGTATGGAACCCATATAATTAACATTATATGGTGATTGATTGGGCCTCATTCCAATCGGGAAAGTAATGAATATTTTAAAAGAAAATTCATGTGTTGAATATAAAAATAGTCATGTGTTGATGATATTTATGTGTTGAAACTATTCAAGTGTTGAGTAAAATATTTTAACAATAAAATTTACATCTTTATCATATTTAAAATTAGAACTACTTTACGGTTGAAGTCTAATTAAAAATCAAACGATAGATACCATAGTTTTATAAAATATTTTACATAACAAAAATAGTCGTGTGTTGACAGTACTCATGTGTTGAGATTAGTCGTGCGTTGAAAGAAATATAGATTCATGTGTTGAATGGAATATATATATTCATTTGTTGAATAGAATAACGAATTTATTGAAATATATAAAGCCGTGTTGATTAGATTGACGCCATTTTGACGTGAACGATATTTATATCGATTTTATTCATTTTATAATGAATATCGAAAGTGATTTCAAAATCTGATATTTTGAAAAGAATTAGAATTTGAATTGAAAGTGCATAGAAATGAATTCGAATTGAAAGTGAATAGAAATGAATCCGAATTGAAAGTGAATAGAAATGAATTCGAATTGAAATTGAATGAAATTGAAAACGAACTGAAATTGAAATAAAAATCGATTTGAATTGAAATCAATTTGAAATGAATTTAAATCGAATTTATAAGGAAAAATTCAATTTTGATTTGAATTTGAAAAGAAGTTGAAATGGTTTTGAAAACGAATTTAAAATGATTTATAAAATACGTTTTAAAAAGGAAATCGACGAAATATATATAGTATATATATATTATATATATAATGGCCTGAATAGAACGCGCCGCGCCGCGGTAGTTCGTGAATTTCGACCATTGACTTCGAATTGACGTTGCGGGAGATCAGACCGTCGAATTCTCCTTAAACCGGAACCGTTGGGTTCGTATCGAAAAGAGCTTTCCAATGAATATCAGAAATTTGAAATCCAACGGTCGGATTTGGAATTATGTCCAAATCAGATTTGGAAAAGGTCGCTGTAAGTGCAGTTCGATGGCCGTTGATGGAAATCGACTGTACGGACCTTGATAAAATTATTAAAAATATCTATAATTTGTGTAAAATCATAAGAAATGATTTGGGAAAAATTGGGCTGAAAAATTCCATATTTGAAAAGATAAAAATAGATTTTTATCGAAATGAACTAGTTTTGAATTAGAATTAAAATCAATTTATTTTTGAAATAAATAAATTGAATTTGAAAGTGATTTTAAAAATAATCAATATTCCCAATACGTGGATTGGACTGGAGTTGAATCGAAATTATCTTCGGAATATTTCGATGTTGGATTTCGTGACTATACAGATATTGTTATGGGAATTTGAAATATATATTTTATATCGTTATTTCCAATACGATATTTGTTGGTTTCAGAATTTGATATTGAATATAAGTCGGTATATTTTCTATTCAGAGCCTTGTGTTTAATATCAAATGTGATTTGGGTTTATCGTGAATCGTGTTTTAGATGACATTGGTTCTTTAACCCAGTTAAAGGCAAGATGTTGATTTTTGAAAAGATTAAAACTAAGTGAAGTTTTAATGAATCTTTAATTAGATTAAAATGTGAATTGATAATTTAAATTATCAAATCTAAAAAGTGATCGAGAGTGGTGTATCACCAGTTTTGCTCCAAAGCGATAGTTAAATCTTTAATTAGATTCGAACGTGAAATGGTAATTAATATTACCGATAACACCGTGGTGTTAGGTATGGAGTATTACTAGTTTTGCTCCATGGGATGAATAGGTTGGGATTGAGAAATAAAATAAATAATTACTTCGGTGTGGTTCGCTAATCCCGACTAGTTTGAAATGACATCCAAAGGAAGATTAAAGAATAAATTTAGAAGAATTTATCTTTGATAAAATTAATGGGAACCTATTCCCTAAAAATGTGATTTTGTGAATAAAAGAATATTCTGAATTGGAATGAGGCGTTTGTTATGTTTGTGTAACATTTGTTTAACATATACGTGGGTTATTCAGAAAGGCCGGGTTATACCCATTCTGAATAACCGATTCGACGAGATGTCGAAGATGAAGACGGTGGTTGAAGACCGGAAGTCTTCACATCGTTTGGGTGATTACCGATGATCTTGATTGGGCTGTACACCCAAGATGAGGGAAACAGTTGGTGATCGTCCAGACGTACTTGGAGATGGATGGATATGCGAGGAAAGTGCCTCCGGTTTTGTTCAGACCCAGAACGAACTTGTAAATGGATTGTGTGTCTGACATTGGGTTTTATTCTGTGTTGATTGATCTCTATTAAATATACATCTGTTTGGCGGCGGAGAATTTATTCTCTTGCTTAACGCCCTTCTCTGAGACGTACGAGCTCAGAGGTTGTATATCGATGGACATCAGTCGCATGGAGTGAATTGCCAGTGTGGCACGCGTAAGTGGCAATTGATCAAGGCTTTTGTTGAAAAGCAAAGTCTTGTGGCTGATGATCAAAGCACGGCCTGTGTGGCATAGCTTTGTGTATAACGTGAATTCGCGAGCCTCACACCTCGGTATGAGTCAAAAACGGGATAGTGACTGCAGGGAGAGCACGACGTTTCTTTCTAGCTAGGGTGGTGTCAGTGACCTACCAGCCCTGACATTTATATACTATTCACCTGTGTGGTTGTTGGATACGAGGCGCCTCGGATATAGGTCTGTAAGGACCGGGAAACGTGTGTTCAGGAATAACTAATCCTCAAAAGTAAGAGAGGACCGGCCCTGAAGATCCAAGGATCAGAGTGGGGTCCTGGGACATTTGCTAGAGTGTCTCGAACGCGGAGAGGAGCTTGCCCCTTGGCTCGGCTCATGACAGAATCCAATTTCCAATACGTGATATTGCGGTTTTAATTGTAGAACTAGTATGGCGACATGATAGATGGTACCCATGCCGCCTATGATTGATATTTATGATTGAAAATTTTTGACACTATACACCTATGATAGTATCAAATGATTTGTTTTAAACGTATCAAGCATTATTTGGCTATTATAAGGGAAAACCCTATCCTCCGGCTTGCGTTGCATTGTGTGATGGGACCTGGGTCTTATAATAGCTTCATTTTTCCAAAAAAACATTGCGCTGTTTTGTTATGTGCACTAGTGTTCTTGGGAGGAAACCCGTTGCGTGTTATACGGCGTGGTCCCTTGAATCACTCTCTTTTAAAGTAAAGTTTTAAATAACTGTTTTAGTTCTCACACCAGTCCCATGACTGACCTGGAGTTTATTGTTTTAACCTAAACTCTGGGTGCCCCTATTTTTGACACGGGCAGCTAGTAGTTTTGGTTTTGCAGATTTATATTCACAGGATCCCGATTTACAGCAGGAACGATGCCCGGAAAGCTCTGTATCCTTGTATTACTTTCAGTTATGTTTTGTATATTTTTCCGCTGCTATGTAATTTATTGTAATCTCTGATATTTATCGAATGTAATTTATTCATTTATACTCTGTATATTCTTGTATCTGATGGAATTGTTGTAATAACAATGAAATGTTCTTCCGTTTGCGTTCTATTTTGTCTTGTCCTCAACGCCATCCGTGCTTTCCTTCACGGGGAAGTTCGGGTCGTGTCAATAACCCAAAACAGTTTTGGAAATCAATACTTTTCTGATATTATAATAATGTCTAATCACAAGTAATTAGAACCTAGCAGAACGCTTGCATCTCACATTCCACATATATAGTATACAAACAAAAACCACGGGCTCTTATTGGAAATTGGATTATGACCTGGACAAGGTATGGGACCACCTGCCGATAGTGTATCTCTAGAGGTAAATACACTGGGTTCAACAAGAACATCTTGCAACCCGGCCCTCACATGACCGACCACTCATTTCGCTTGAGTGTATCGAATGTATATCACCAACGGTTGGGAGCTACCCACCGTCTTCCCGAAAAGGGGCAGCATCGATAATAGATAAAAGAATGAAATGGATTTTCTCTAGATAGGTGATATACACCCTAATGGGAGCGACCTACTTAGCCATGATGCCTGCCCGATTTCTGTCATTTCCTGGTTGATGAGGCTTGAGGTCATTACGTATCTTTTGAAACACTTGACCACCATTCACTTTGAATGCCACATCGTCTTACCCTTCAAATCACAAATTGATTTCCTAAAAAATACCACGGGTATAAAGCTAAGAGAAATGAATTCCTCCGCCACCAAACGTGAGTACGTTTGAAGAGATCAACTTACGCAATCCGTTAGATATACTCTGTCGGACATCCGTCCATTCATGTTTGTCCTGGGATTGGACAAACTGAAGGCACTTTTCTATAAACAGGATAGCCCTTGCATAACTCCGTCTTCAATATTTGATCGCAACGCTAACGTCCATACAAAGTGGTTTTCAGATAATGAATTTGATCCCGGTCTCTCCGTATTGACGACGGAAAAATGGTCAAAAACTTCGATAGTCGGTGATTTAACTATCAAAGAAAAACAGGTGTGCAACCAACGATATCATTTCCAGATGGAAATTTTACCGATCAACCATTATTCAACATTTTCCCTTTAGATTAAATTTATCATACATCTATTCATTTTTCCATTTCTATATATTCGTATATTCTTATTTTCTAAATTTAGAAAATATACTTTATTAACATTGGAACATTTCCAGATTTAATCCTTTGCTTATTTTCTATATGATAAAACATTTCTTATCTTTATTTGGAAAACTTTTCCAACTCCTTCATTTGATTTAAACCGATGTTCAAATAAAACATCACTAAGCCAATTCAAACTATTTCACTGATTGGCTCAATTCACTTAACCAATCTTCACTACCCAACCTTACCCATCCCTTAGTTAAAAACGAAGCCAATCAAGTTGGGGTATAATTACCTCTCAGACCTTAACTAAACGACATTTCTAACCTCGAAATAGACAAAGTTCACCTTTCGAAAATCTTTAACACACTTCGAATAACTTATATTCGATTACTCATCTCAAATCAACTATATTCGATGACTCTACTTCAAATAAGTGTTATTCGATAATTCTACTTCAAATAAGCGATACCCGATCACTTCCTTTTTGACCAACTCTGTTTAATTTACTAATACTCGACTAGCTCGACTTGATTATCTCCATTTGAATAACTCTAATTCAATTTAACTCCAATCGATTAACTCTAATTGATTAACCATAACTGTTTAACTCTTAATTAGTTAACTCTAACTCGACTAACTCGACTTATTTAACTTAACTTCTATCGATTAACTAATTTTTGGTCTGACTCCATTCGCTTGACTCTAGATCCCAGCGATCACAATGGTTACGCCTGATTCCCTCAAGAAACATCCGACCGCCGTAGGCTATCTGCAGCCCTGCAAATTGCGCTAGCAGTCGTACGAAATGGCTACCCCCTAAATAACTATGTTTGACTAATTCTATCTCAAATAACCGTATTCGATCAACTCTAATTGAATAACAAATATTCAATTAAACCCTAATTCAGTTTACTAATACTCAATTAACTTTATTTGACTAACTCTATTCAATTACAAATACTTCCTTTTTAACCTTTTTGGTTTTATAAACTTCTCAAATTTTATAACCACTTCAATTTTTCCTTTTTATATAAAATTCTTGATTTTATACAAATATTTTGTTTCAAATTTTTAGTTTGAAATTTCTCTTTTCATAATCCAGTTATTTCCTTTAGGCTTTAAAGGTACCGAATAACCACGATCAACCACACCTAATCAACAACAGATTTAAATCACAACATACATCACAATATGTGAAAATAGTGAGATAAATGTTGAGGAACCCAGTTGGGTCCCTCCAACCTGTTCCCCTGCATCCACAGATGTCAGTCAACATAAATAACATGAAGGTAAAATATTCTGATAAACAGAATCAATATTTCGATACGATTTTTATGTATATCATTATCGATATTTTCAACCAATTGATTAGCATTTCAACCAAACAACCAACACACAACAAATCAACCAATATTTATCAGTTTAAAAATACGTTATAAAAATATGAGTTGAGCAGAGTTAGTGAGAGTTACTCACCTTGGACGGTAGTCGTTAAATAACGATAACCGGTCATTGATTTGATTCAGGCGTTTAATTCTGCTATAATTCGCAACCAGCTCCAAGTCGCTTCATAACCATTTTATTCCGTAGTGTGCGTTCCAAAGGACCCAAAATAACTGACGGTGTCAAATTCTGTTAACGCATGTCACTATTAAAATGTTGCAATTTAATAACAGCAACCGTAATTAAATTTTGACCACTGATATTTTACTGATAATTTACCCTTATCTAACCGGATTAAACTGACGTGTTTTATTTGGCGATATGATTATAATTTCAGAACCCGTGAATAAACAAATTTTGTGTCGGTACGTTATTTGTTTTCTAAGTTAACAAATTTAATTAACTTATTAATTTATAAAATAATTTAAATACCTATATAACTTAACTAACACGAAAACTTACCCAACATGCATGGTGCATGTGCCACCATGCCATAAGCAATCCCACTTCTTTCATGTTCTCTAGAGTTCCACCTTTGCTACTGTACACGCAATTCCACCCCCTACCTCCTAATTCACGTCGGCTTCTACATTTTTCTTTTCCATTGGGCTTAATCTCATCGTGTCGGCCCAATCCCCTATCTCGGAAAAACCCAGACCGCCTTTAAAACAAACAGCATGTTTCTTCCTTGAACACATGAACACGAACTGGTCTCCTCATCCTTTTCTTAAAATGCTACTTCCTGTACCTTCTTCTCCAAAGTAGCTGTGAACTCCTGTAACAATGGTCACGGCCTCCCTCCCATACCTGGCGTCACATATATTTTCTCCGCACCCTACTTTCCCTCACACAACTACCCTCCGCGAATCCCACCCTTCACCCCCTCTTTGCGCATGGACTCAGACCCAATAATGGATTCATCACCGACTGCTCCGAAGCAGTACTCCTCATTCACGCTGCAGTGACCCAGCGTCACTTTAAAAACATCACCACTTCTGAATCCTTGTTTACTCCTTTATGATGCATCCACGTTGGAACTTTGAGCCTCCTAGACATTTCACCGAACTGCTCATGAGCTTTCCTATTGCGAAGAGAAGTGGATCCGAGTTGTTATATATTAGCGGAAAGGGGCACTGTAGTTTGTGAGGTAGAAAGAACAGCAAAAGAAATAAAAGAATGGGTCCTGTATGTTGGCTTTGCTGAAGCCAAAATGAATTGGGTCAGGGTATCCATCTGTTTTATAGGCTATACTTCGCACCCAAATTTCGTACACATAGTTTAACTAGTCTAGGGTAGGCGCATGTTTGATTTTGATTACTCATGCTGTCATGCCGGTCTAAGAAAAATGTAGCCTGCGTTTCAAAAGGGAAGTTACTACTGCTGTTTCTATACTAGTATTCGGTTGTCCATGGCAGAATTAACGTACATCTAGACACGAGAAAACTTAACTAGGTTAGCATGCTGATTTGAAAATACACTGCGGACTAGATGCAGTCATGGTGAGGTTGAAAAATGGGTAACTTTATTTGCTGATGGCAAAGGGTCATGACAGACATCAGAGACACAGTGTAGCTCGTTTGTGATGTGAAAATACAAGCATACTAGTTTGCGTTTTGACAAGAGTGTGGGCGTACGAAACTTAGCACACACGGAACATAGATATTATATTTTTTCCTAAGTTGGACGTGCTCGTTATGTCAAACACCATCCGTTTATGGACCGCTAACGACAAAATTAAAAATACCATTAAGATAAGCAATGTGCCATGATCCCAAAAATATAATAATATCGGTAGGTTGAATCATATTTTGAAACCCCAAAATATTGATATAGGGTGCAAAATACTCCAAATAGAAATTTGTGTATTTAATTAATTAAAAATTACAGTAAAATTCTAAAAATTAAATTAACACTACGTCTCAAAAGAACCTTGTCTAAATTCGTATCCAGTATGTAGTTATTTCAAATAAACTGTTACGGCCGACGAACGATTCTATAACGACTATTTGAAAATTTGATTTGGACATATCTTGAAATCTATACGACGAAATCCCGATTTTTCTCTTCCATTAGAAAAACATACTTCACCAGCTCCTAATGTTTCCTGTTTCACAGAAATCCGATTTAAAACGGCTCCTGTTTACCCGTTTAATGTTCGAATTGCCAAATTACGAACTGCTGCGCCATTTCGAGCTCGATTATAATTATAATATAAATTATACATTTCATCGTCGTTTCTTGAATAGATTCGTTGTAAAAATTCGAATCCAAACTTAACCAAATCTCCTATACTGCCCAATTCACACGATATTGTGAATTCTGCTATTTTCGACTATTTCGAAAATAAATATATTATTCTATTATTTATATTAATTAAATATAAATATTATTTAATTCAAGTTATCGATATCGCCAAAACGATATTTAATAATTAAATAAATAAATTATTCAGCCGTTAAAAATGCGGGACGTTACATCAAACCTCTCCAGACCACGCCCCTCCGTCCACTCCTCCTTCGACAACCGTTTCCCCCTGTCAGCCCTCATCATTCATTGTCAAAGACCTTCGAGTCCCTCTCTCTCCAGAATACTCCACAACTTCTCCTGCAACTCCACCGCAACTCCAACCCATACTTTAAACCTCCAGGACCCCGACCGTCTAGATGACCAACACCCCCTTCCATCACCTAGTTCCGCCGCCCCATTCCCCGAACTCCCCTTCAATCATCTCGCCCCCTCACTGTTGTTCGGGACCTCGGATTTTGGAAGTTATTGCTTTGGTTTCAATGTTGTAGAAGGGTTGCAGAAAAACTAGTGATGGTCATTCATGGCTTCAGGTGTGTTCATGTAGTACGCGAGAATGGCTTTTATTTTTTTTTTTGGATGGAAGATGCGGTTCTCCATAGATCTAAAACAACCGAAAACATGAAGAGAGTAGGAGTGGTTTTATAGGAGAGAATTGCGTGGGAAGCAAGGAATAGTATATAGGTCTGCAGGTGAAATTTTAGAGTAGCTGTTGCTTGGGAGGTTTCCAATAAAATACTTGGTTCACACGGTACAAGATAATTTGGCAGCTGTAACAACCCGTAAAATGCGAGCCAGTTTGAAAATTTTATTTTGGCCATTTTAGCGAATTTTGATTATTTAAAATGAATTATTTTAAATAATATCGACGAGAAATTTATTTTGAATCTAATTAGAACGTATATATTATATACGTCGTCGTTAGAATATATAATAATTATATATAATTATAAAAGGAATTGAAAATGGCGCGGTAGTTCGAAAATTCGATTTCTAATTTCAAATGAATATACAGAATTCAATATAAGTCAGAATTGAACGAAACAAGAAATATTTGAATCTGTATAACTATGTCTTTGTAACGAAGTTAACAAACTGAGATTTCGTCTTAGAAATGATAAGATATGTCCAGTTTAAAATTAGAAATAGTCGCTGTGGAATTTATATATATATTTTTATATATATAAGGCCCTTAAAAATAGCAATTTTGCAAACGACCTCGGATTCAGACGAAACCAGTTTTGTTGGGTCCGCAGTGTCGAGTTATAGCTAGATTCCAAATTTCATAAATTTTCGAATCAATATGTGAGCGTGGCAAAGGAAAACGCGTTTGACCAGTTTCAGTTGATTTTAATCGACTGGAAAATGGCCATTTTTCAAACGGTCTCAGAATTTGACGAAACTAGTTTTGTTAGGACCGTATCGTCAATACGAAGCTAGAAAATATTTTTCTGGAATTTTTCTAGTTAGTATGTGACCCCGGTAATTTGAAATGTACGTTTAAAATTCAATATAGTGGTTTAAATGTAAATTCAACGGAAACTGATTGTAACGATCGAATCAGCCTACGATACATATCCCATTGTGTTCAGAATGAGGGTAATTAGCTAGAGGCGACAGTCGTTGGATCTCGTTTGGAGTTCGTTGTATTAAACAAGTAAATTTACAAATAAAATATTATTATATTAATATATATATTAACCCTAACTAGCAAAACCCTAATTCCTCATAAATTAGAAACTGCCGCCCCCAATCAAAAAGAACGAACGATCGGCAGCTTCAATCCTTCTCCCCCCTCATTCTCGAAATCCACGCCACCGTTCAGGAAGCTACCACAACGAAATCAAAGAGCTAAGAGAGATGAGAAACATCAACGGTCATGATCAATCTTAGTCGCCTGTATAGCGGTAATTTTGGGGGCAAAGCGCTGCCGTTCGTGGGCCTTTTCCGGTGCTTGGGCCACATCGAGTTCGTCACCATGGTGAGGCGCAGGGGCATGGGGGCACGGGCTTCAAGATGACAACATCTGATCCAACTCCGATGGACCTCCTGGCGCGCGACAGGGAGTTTCTTTTGGAGCTTTAGGGTTCGATTTCAAACTGGAAGGAAACGATGGTTACAGCTAATTAGGGTGGAAAGGTAGCGGTTTTTAATCTTGTTTTTAAAACGTTGTAGATATAATTTTTAATTATATAAATAGTATTGTTTTAAAAATGAGATTTCTTGTTTATAAAATAAAATATAGCATTATTTTTACTTTGCTTTGAAAATCTGAAAATATACTTTGTTTTGATAATGTGAAAATATAAGTAATGATAATATGAAAAATATGAATATACTTTGTTTTTATAAATATAATGATGTGAAATAAAAATAGATTTGTTTAGAAATAAAAATAGATTTGTTTAGAAAAGAAAAATAGCATTGTTGTAGAAAAATAGCATTGTTATAGAAAAATAGAAACCTCTTTCATTTGAAAACAAATACATACATTGTTTTGAAAGAAAATATATTTTAGATTTTTAAACAAGTAAAAGACCGTATTTTTTGAAATAGAAAAGAACAAATTTTTGAATCGGAAAATATATGATTTGCTAATAAAAACTTATAGAAAAAATTGACTTCTAGTTCATAGGAAAAGACTTGATTTCTAAAGTAAAGAAAAATAGAATTTTTATATATTGAACTTCGATAGAAAAATAGAATTTTTATATATTGAACATTGAAGTAAAAATTCGACTTTTACATATGTAGTGGCTACAGCAACAAAGATGCGATGACGATGATGATTTCTATCAAAGAAGAGTCAAGAGGATTGGATAGCTATCGGTGAGAACTTCTCACCTTTCAATTTATTTTTCTAGTTATATATATATATATACTAGGATGCAGACGGTGTTTAGTAGCACCCGACACAATCGTCCACAGACCATGGACTTGTTTGTTTGGCTGTTTGGTGATTGATTGCGATATTGGTTTGAATGTGGTTTGTGGTGTGAAAAATTGAAAACGAATTCAAAGTGAATTGAATTGAAAGTGATTTCGAAATGAATTGAATTGAAAGTGATTTTGAAATGAATTGAATTGAAAGTGATTTCGAAATGAATTGAATTGAAAGTGATTTCGAAATGAATTGAATTGAAAACGAATTCAAAGTGAATTGAATTGAAAACGAATTCAAAGTGAATTGAATTGAAAGTGATTTCGAAATGAATTGAATTGAAAGTGGATTGAAATGAATTCAAATTGAATTGAAATTTTAATTGAATAGAAATGAACTTTGAAACGAATTTATAAAGAAGAATTCAATTTTGCTTTGAACTGAAATGGAAGTGGAAATAGATTTTGAAACGAATTTTAAAACTATTTATATAATTCGTTTTGAATAGAAAATCGACGAAGTATATATTATATATATAATATAATGGCCTGAATAGAACGCGCCGCGCCGCGGCAGTTCGTGAATTTCGACCATTTATTTCAAACGGACATTGCGGGAGATCCGACCGTCGGATTCTCCTAAAACCGGAACCGTTGGGTTCGTATCGAAAAGAGCTTTCTAACGAATATTAGAAATTTGAAATCTAACGGTTGGATTTGGAATTATGTCCAAATCAAATTTGAAAAAGGTCGTTGTAAGTGCAGTTCGATGGCCATTGATGGAAATCGACTGTACAGGCCTTGATAAAATTATTAAAAATAGTAATAATTTGTGTAAAATCATAAGAAATGATTTGTGAAGATTTGGGATGAAAAACTGCATGTTTGAAAAGATAAAAATAGATTTTTATCGAAATGAGCTAGCTTTGAACTAGAATTATAATTCTATTTATTTTTAAATAAATAAATTGAATTTGAAAAGGGTTTTGAAAATAACCAAAATTTCCAATGATTGCATTGGAGTGGATTTGAATCGAAATTGTCTTCGGAATATTTCGATGTTGGAATTCGTGATTATACAGGTGTTGTTATGGAAATTTGAAAGATATATATTTATATCGTTATTTCCAATACGACATTTGTTAGTCGTAGAATTTGATATTGAATATAAGCCGATATATTTTCTATTCAGAGCCTTGTATTGAATATCGAATGTGATTTGGGTTTGTCGTGAATGGTGTCTTCACTAACACTGTTCTTGAACCCAGTTGAGAAAAGATTAAATCTTTTTAGTTAGATTTAATGAAGTGTATGTGACGACCCGTAACTTCCCCGTAAAGGAAAGTGTCGGATAATTCGAGAACAAGCCACAACAGAACTCATATAGAAGAACATTTCATTGTATATTACAACAATGCATCAGATTACAAGAATATACAGAGTATAAACAAATAAATATTACACAGAAATATCAGAGATTTAAATTACATTTAAATAAATCGCAGCGGAAAATAATACAATACACAACTTAGAATGAGATATACGGATACAAAGCTTTCCGGATATCGTTCCAGCTGTGAACCAGGATCCTGTGAATAAAATCTGCAAAACCGAAACTACTAGCTGCCCGTGTCAAAATAAGGGCACCCAGAGTTTAGGTTAAAACAATAAACTCCAGGTCAGTCATGTGACTGGTGTGAGAACTAAAACAGTTATTAATCTTTATTTTTAAAGCTAGGTAAATCAAGGGACCACGCCGTATAACACGGAACGGGTTTCCTCCCAAGAATACCAGTGCATAAAACAAACAGCGCAATGCTAAATAAAGAAAAATGAAGCTGTTATAAGACCCAGGTCCCATCACACAATGCAACGCAGTCGAGGATAGGGTTTTCCCTTATAACAGCCAAAGAATGCTTGATACGTTTAAAACAAATCATTTGATATTATTATAAGTGCATAGTGTATAAAACACTTCAAATCATAAATATCAATCATAGGCGGCATAAGCGCCCCATCCCACTATGTCGCCATATATAGGATTACAATTAAAACCGCAAATGTCACGTATTTGGAAATTGGATTTCCGTCTATGAACCGAGGCAAAAGATAGTCCTCAACCGATTCGAGACTGTCTAGCCCGAGCCTCAGGAACAGCCGCAACTGCCCCTTGGATCGTCAGGGCCGGTCCACACGGAGTGGATTATTATGCCTGAACAATACGTCTCCCCACCCTATGGGGTGTAAGTCTGGTCCGTCAGCCGACCAGAATGCATTCGGCCGAAACCGATATAACCGAGGCGCCTCGCAACCGCAACAACCACATAAGTCAAACTCGTCAGGGCGTGTAAAACCACTGACGCCACTTCTAGCTAGAAAGAAACGCAAGTCCTCCCTGATGTCCCTCCCGTTTTTGGTTCATACCGGGTGTGAAACTCGCGAAGCAAACGTTACACAAAGCTATGCCACAAAGGCCTTGCTTTGATCATCACCACAAGACTTTGCTTTTCAACAGAAGCCTTGATCTTTTGCATCTTAGCATGCCACACAGGCAAACCATCCTATGCAACCGATATCAGTCACACAGAATGATATCCGATGTCAGACACACAGTCCATTTACAAGTCCGTTCTGGGTCTGAACGAAACCGGAGGCACCTAGTACCCCGCATATCCATCGATCTCCAAGTACGTCTGGACGATCACTAACTGTTTCCATCTTCTTGGGTGTACAGCCCAATCAAGATCATCAGTTATCACCCAAACGACGTGAAGACCTCCGGTCTTCGACCATCGTTTTCATCTTCGACTTATCGTCGTATCAGTTACTCAGAATGGGATAAACCCGGTCTTTCCGAATAACTCGCGTATATTTTAAATAAGTGTTACACAAACACAACATACGCCTCATTCCAATTCATTAGTCACTAACCGTAAATTAATCAAGAGAATAATTCCCCAAATATTAACCCCGAAGGCCGAAACCAACATCAGATCAATATCCAGAAAACCATTCTGCTTGGCTAACCGACAGTTAGTTTCTAAATTTCACATTCATAGGGAAAGATTCCCATTAATTTTATCAAAGATAAATTCCTTGAATTTATTCTTTAATCCATTTTTGAATATCAATTCAAACTAGTCGGGATTAGCGAACCTTACCGAAGTAATCATTTGTTTTAATTTCCCAATCCCAACCTATTCATCCCATGAAGTAAAACTGGTAATACTTCATATCTAACACCACAGTGTTATCGGTAAATTCAATTACCATTTCACGTTCAAATCTAATTAAAGATTTAACTATCGCCTGGAGCAAAACTGGTGATACTCCATTCTCGATCTTTTCAATCTAATTAAAGATTCATTAAAACTCCACTTAGTTTTAATCTTTGACTGGGTTAAAGAATCAGTGTCATTTAAAACACAGTTCACGATAAACCCAAAATCTCATTCCATTAATTATCGAGTTAAAGAACGAGTGTTATTTAAAACACTGTTCACAATAAACCCAAAAATCAATATCAATTCAATTCCAATTAAATATTATTTAATTGGTACACTTCATTAAATCTAAATAAAAAGATTTAATCATTTCTCAACTGGGTTCAAGAACAGTGTTAATGAAGACACCATTCACGACAAACCCAAATCACATTCATTAATTATCGGGTTAAAGAACAAGTGTTATTTAAAACACTGTTCACGATAAACCCAAAAATCAATATCAATTCAATTCCAATTAAATATTATTTAATTGGTACACTTCATTAAATCTAAATAAAAAGATTTAATCATTTCTCAACTGGGTTCAAGAACAGTGTTAGTGAAGACACCATTCACGACAAACCCAAATCACATTCGATATTCAATACAAGGCTCTGAATAGAAAATATATCGGCTTATATTCAATATCGAATTCTACGACTAACAAATGTCGTATTGGAAATAACGATATACATATATATATCTTTCAAATTTCCATAACAACACCTGTATAATCACGAATTCCAACATCGAAATATTCCGAAGACAATTTCGATTCAAATCCACTCCAATGCAATCATTGGAATTTTGGTTACTTTTAAAACCCTTTTCGAATTCAATTTATTTATTTAAAAATAAATAGAATTATAATTCTAGTTCAAAACTAGTTCATTTCGATAAAAATCCATTTTTATCTTTTCAAATATGGAGTTTTTCATCCCAATTCTTCACAAATCATTTCTTATGATTTTACACAAATTATTATTATTTTTAATAATTTTATCAAGGCCCGTACAGTCGATTTCCACCAATGGCCATCGAACTGCACTTACAGCGACCTTTTTCGAATTTGATTTGGACGTATCTCCAAATCCAACCGTTAGATTTCAAATTTCCAACATTCATTAGAAAGCTCTTTTCGATACGAACCCAACGGTTCCGGTTTTAGGAGAATCCGACGGTCGGATCTCCCGCAATGTCCGTTTGAAATAAATGGTCGAAATTCACGAACTGCCGCGGCGCGGCGCGTTCTATTCAGGCCATTATATTATATATATAATATATATAATATATACTTCGTCGATTTCTATTTAAAACGAATTATATAAATGGTTTCAAATTCGTTTCAAAAGAAATTTCAACTTCCATTTCAATTCAAATCAAAATTGAATTCTTTTTTATAAATTCGTTTTAAAATTCATTTCTATTCAATTCAAATTTCAATTCAATTTGAATTCATTTCAATTCGCTTTCAATTCAATTTGAATTCGTTTCAATTCAATTCATTTCGAAATCGTTATATATTCAATTCATTTCGAAATCGTTTTCAATTCAATTCATTTCGAAATCGTTTTCAATTCAATTCATTTTGAATTCGTTTTCAATTCAATTCATTTCGAAATCGTTTTCAATTCAATTCATTTCGAAATCGTTTTCAATTCAATTCATTTTGAATTCGTTTTTAATTCAATTCATTTCGAAATCGTTTTCAATTCAATTCATTTCGAAATCGTTTTCAATTCAATTCATTTCGAAATCGTTTTCAATTCAATTCATTTTGAATTCGTTTTCAATTCAAATCGATATAAATATCGTTTACGTCAAAATGGCGTCAATCTAATTAACACGGCTTCATAAATTTCTATTTTCAAATATTCTATTTCAAATATTTCCTATTATCAAAATATTTGTTATTATCAAAATATTCTTTATTTTCACGATTGGAATGAGGCCCAATCAATTACCATATAAAATTAATTATATGGATTTTCATACAACACATGTATATAATAACATTGAAAATAATCAACCATCAACCAAAGTGCACTACACTGTATAAGCATCAAATATAGATATTCAACGCTCATAACAGCCTGTCAATCAATCGATCGACATATTTAATCAATCAGGAGGAGTGAAATTCATATTTCATCCCAACACCCGTGTGGGGTTTCAAACAATCAAACACAGATTTTAGTTGTGCAGTTGGGCGATGTGTAAAATTTATCGTCCCAATCAATGTCATTCAAATAAGTGTACATAAACAAACCATCTGGTTTGTAAATGAATATTTATTTATTCACTTCACTATTTTCATATTCACGTTAAAAATTATATTTTTAACGACAAAACATTTTATTTCAACCTATGAATTTCTATTCAATTCATTTATTCAATAAAATGATATTTTTATTTTTCTAACATATTTTAGAAAATTTCGGCGGCATAACGGCACGATACTAGAAACGGGACAAGGCCTAGCCTTATCCCCGGTCTAGTGAAGGCCCACGCCATTCACATATCAATTTTAATCAATTTCCAATTCAACCAATCAATCAAATCCAAATCAAATAATCTAACCAACTACACAACCAAACAAACAAGTCCATGGTATGTGGACGGGTGTCGGGTGCTTCTAATAAGCACCGTCTGCATCCTAGTATATATATAACTAGAAAATAAATTTGAAAGGTGAGAAATTCTCACATATAGCTATCCTAGCTCCACGGCTCTTCTTTTGCAGAAGTCTTCGTCGTTTCACCTTTTTGTCACCTTCGTTGCTGCTTTCACTACATACGTAAAAATCACATTTTTACTTCGTTATTCAATATATAAAAATTATATTTTTATTTCGAAGTTCAATATATAAAAATCCTATTTTTATTTCGAAGTTCAATATATAAAAATCCTATTTTTATTTTTACGATAACCATTTCAAAACAAAGTTAATTTTATTTTTAAAAACATATTTATTTTCA
Source organism: Allium sativum (assembly GCA_030737875.1). Lineage (NCBI taxonomy): Eukaryota > Viridiplantae > Streptophyta > Magnoliopsida > Asparagales > Amaryllidaceae > Allium > Allium sativum. The sequence continues at coordinate 288,477,811 of CM060909.1, forward strand.
AAGCAATTGTATTTTTAAAACAAAGTATAATTCTATTTCAAATAAAAACGAATTTTATATTTTCAAAAACAAAGAATTTTATATTTTCAAAAACAAAGAATTTTATACTCAAACAGTGATATTTATATTTCTAAAACATTGTAAATTTTCTATTTCAAGAACAATGCTATTTATATATAAAACAACATTTCTATTTTGATTTTCTTTTATTAATCAATACAATGCTATTTTATCTAAAAATCATGCTATTTTCATTAATAACCTATGTCATTTTAAATTCCAAAAACATATTTTAATTTACTAAGTTTTTTTCTAAAAAAAAACAAAACTGAATTTAAATTAATTAAAAAAAATATATTTAAAACCTTACCTGCCTTTACCGTTACCCCTCTTCCTCGTTCTTCATACCTCGCCTGAACCCATCGGTCCCTCCTTAGGGTTGACAACCGCGCCCGATCCAAACCCCCGGCACTCCATCCAATAGCACCACCTGACGCGCCTCCTCTCCCTCCACCAACTCCCGCCGCCGCCATGAACTCGCCAACCCCCTTGGCCAGCAAAAGGAGTTCGAACGTCCGACATTTAGGACCCGAAAATGACGCGAATCTCCACCCGAATCTTCATGAAAACCATATGGATTGCAAGGTCTGGAAGAGGAAATTGATTTTCGTTCAATAACCCTGATTTGATTCGAACAAAAATTTAGAGAATTTAAGGGATTTTATTTCGAAAAAAAACTGGCCTTCCGTTGATTGAATGCGGCAGCTAACGTCAATGGGATTAGGTTTCCCATTTGCTAGGGTTGTATATAAGATTTATAATATTATTTAATTCAATTCATTTCCAAAAGTTAAAATCTTCATCCGAACTCTAAATCAAACCCAACGACCATCGCCCCTAGCTATTTACCCCCATTCCGAATACAATGGGATATGTTGTGCTAGCCAATTCGACTGTTACAATCAGTTTCCTTTGAATTTACATTTAAATCACTAAATTGAATTTTAAACGTACATTTCAAATTACCGGGGTCACAAACTAACTCTATAAATTGCAGAAAAATATTTTCTAGCTTCGTATTGACGATACGGTCCTAACAAAACTAGTTTCGTTGAATTCTGAGACCGTATGAAAAATGGCCAATTTCCAGTCGATTAAAATCAACTGAAACTGGTCAAACGCGTTTTTCCTTTGCCACGCTCACATATTGATTCGAAAAATTATGAAATTTGAAACCTAGCAATAACTTTACATCCCGGACCCAACAAAACTGGTTTCGTCGAAATCCGAGGTCGTTTGCAAAATTGCTATTTTTAAGGGCCTTATATATATAAAAATATATATAAATTCCCCAGCGACTATTTCTAAATTTAAACTGGACATATCTTATCATTTCTAAAATGAAATCTCAGTTTGTTAGCTTCGTTACAAAGATATAGTTATACAGATTCAAATATTTCTTGTTTCGTTCAATTCTGACTTATATTGAATTCTGTATATTCATTTGAAATTAGAAATCGAATTTTCGAACTACCGCGCCATTTTCAATTCCTTTTACAATTATATATAATTATTATATATTCTAACGACGACGTATATAATATATACGTCGAATTTCAATTCAAAATAAATTTCTCGTCGATATTATTTAAAATATTTCATTTTAAATAATCAAAATTCGCTAAAATTACCAAAATAAAATTTTCAAACTGGCTCGCATTTTACGGGTTGTTACAATCTCCCCCACTTAAAACTTTTCGTCCCCGAAAAGGAACAAAGTCGAAAGTGGTTTGATAATTCAACTCTACGCTCGATCTGGCTTCCATTCTCCAACTTTTCAGTTTCTGAGAATTTTCAAATTTTCAAAAATTTGGCTAACACCCTAAATTTTCGAAAAATTTCGCCATAACCTCCCCTGCACCGGGAGCATCGGGGAATTTCAAATAGCTTCCCCGGTCCTTCAGATCTCAAAAAGAAAAAGAAAAAGCCAAGCGGCTAGCCAATAGGCTCACAAAATCATCATCACCCAAACAAAACAGGAAATTATGTAGTAAACATGTACCTATTTGTCGGGCAAACAAATTTTATTCTCTGGCTCTAGCCTCCTTGCTATGACCTGTTCAATGATATACATGTATATGCAAGCAGATGCGACCAAATTTCAATATAATTCAATATTTGATCAAATTAGGCATAAAGGTTCAAAATTAGCAAACAAATGAACAAACAACACAAACATCAATCAATTAGTTGATTAGAGTTTGAAATTCATAATTTTGATACATATACAAAAATCATGTTTTTGATGCCAATTCACAACAATGTATTCTAGCTATATATAAGTTTTGGTTCTCACACCAGCCTAATGGAAATATATAGAAAATCACACCTTCGAAACACGAACATAAATGTTGATGATGCGATCGCTATCATCAATAATATCTCCGGGCGACTAGAGTGTGATGCTATATCTATCCAATATATTAAAACTTCGAATATACGTTCATGACGCGTATACGCGAAATCTATATATACTTGATTGTCCATATTCAAAATAAATAAATATTCAAATACGTGTAAGACGATTTAAATTTCAAAACAAAATTGTTTTCATTTGAAAAATATACTCTTCACACTCGTTCTAGGACACTACTGATCCTATCTCTAACGAGTCATTCTAATTGGATATTACTAATCCAATATCTGATGAATTCTTTCGTATGGTTCTAACGTGTCTTGTTCTCTGAGCTTTGTAAACCAAAGCTCTGATACCAACTGTGACGACCCGTAACTTCCCCGTAAAGGAAAGTGTCGGATAATTCGAGAACAAGCCACAACAGAACTCATATAGAAGAACATTTCATTGTATATTACAACAATGCATCAGATTACAAGAATATACAGAGTATAAACAAATAAATATTACACAGAAATATCAGAGATTTAAATTACATTTAAATAAATCGCAGCGGAAAATAATACAATACACAACTTAGAATGAGATATACGGATACAAAGCTTTCCGGATATCGTTCCAGCTGTGAACCAGGATCCTGTGAATAAAATCTGCAAAACCGAAACTACTAGCTGCCCGTGTCAAAATAAGGGCACCCAGAGTTTAGGTTAAAACAATAAACTCCAGGTCAGTCATGTGACTGGTGTGAGAACTAAAACAGTTATTAATCTTTATTTTTAAAGCTAGGTAAATCAAGGGACCACGCCGTATAACACGGAACGGGTTTCCTCCCAAGAATACCAGTGCATAAAACAAACAGCGCAATGCTAAATAAAGAAAAATGAAGCTGTTATAAGACCCAGGTCCCATCACACAATGCAACGCAGTCGAGGATAGGGTTTTCCCTTATAACAGCCAAAGAATGCTTGATACGTTTAAAACAAATCATTTGATATTATTATAAGTGCATAGTGTATAAAACACTTCAAATCATAAATATCAATCATAGGCGGCATAAGCGCCCCATCCCACTATGTCGCCATATATAGGATTACAATTAAAACCGCAAATGTCACGTATTTGGAAATTGGATTTCCGTCTATGAACCGAGGCAAAAGATAGTCCTCAACCGATTCGAGACTGTCTAGCCCGAGCCTCAGGAACAGCCGCAACTGCCCCTTGGATCGTCAGGGCCGGTCCACACGGAGTGGATTATTATGCCTGAACAATACGTCTCCCCACCCTATGGGGTGTAAGTCTGGTCCGTCAGCCGACCAGAATGCATTCGGCCGAAACCGATATAACCGAGGCGCCTCGCAACCGCAACAACCACATAAGTCAAACTCGTCAGGGCGTGTAAAACCACTGACGCCACTTCTAGCTAGAAAGAAACGCAAGTCCTCCCTGATGTCCCTCCCGTTTTTGGTTCATACCGGGTGTGAAACTCGCGAAGCAAACGTTACACAAAGCTATGCCACAAAGGCCTTGCTTTGATCATCACCACAAGACTTTGCTTTTCAACAGAAGCCTTGATCTTTTGCATCTTAGCATGCCACACAGGCAAACCATCCTATGCAACCGATATCAGTCACACAGAATGATATCCGATGTCAGACACACAGTCCATTTACAAGTCCGTTCTGGGTCTGAACGAAACCGGAGGCACCTAGTACCCCGCATATCCATCGATCTCCAAGTACGTCTGGACGATCACTAACTGTTTCCATCTTCTTGGGTGTACAGCCCAATCAAGATCATCAGTTATCACCCAAACGACGTGAAGACCTCCGGTCTTCGACCATCGTTTTCATCTTCGACTTATCGTCGTATCAGTTACTCAGAATGGGATAAACCCGGTCTTTCCGAATAACTCGCGTATATTTTAAATAAGTGTTACACAAACACAACATACGCCTCATTCCAATTCATTAGTCACTAACCGTAAATTAATCAAGAGAATAATTCCCCAAATATTAACCCCGAAGGCCGAAACCAACATCAGATCAATATCCAGAAAACCATTCTGCTTGGCTAACCGACAGTTAGTTTCTAAATTTCACATTCATAGGGAAAGATTCCCATTAATTTTATCAAAGATAAATTCCTTGAATTTATTCTTTAATCCATTTTTGAATATCAATTCAAACTAGTCGGGATTAGCGAACCTTACCGAAGTAATCATTTGTTTTAATTTCCCAATCCCAACCTATTCATCCCATGAAGTAAAACTGGTAATACTTCATATCTAACACCACAGTGTTATCGGTAAATTCAATTACCATTTCACGTTCAAATCTAATTAAAGATTTAACTATCGCCTGGAGCAAAACTGGTGATACTCCATTCTCGATCTTTTCAATCTAATTAAAGATTCATTAAAACTCCACTTAGTTTTAATCTTTGACTGGGTTAAAGAATCAGTGTCATTTAAAACACAGTTCACGATAAACCCAAAATCTCATTCCATTAATTATCGAGTTAAAGAACGAGTGTTATTTAAAACACTGTTCACAATAAACCCAAAAATCAATATCAATTCAATTCCAATTAAATATTATTTAATTGGTACACTTCATTAAATCTAAATAAAAAGATTTAATCATTTCTCAACTGGGTTCAAGAACAGTGTTAATGAAGACACCATTCACGACAAACCCAAATCACATTCATTAATTATCGGGTTAAAGAACAAGTGTTATTTAAAACACTGTTCACGATAAACCCAAAAATCAATATCAATTCAATTCCAATTAAATATTATTTAATTGGTACACTTCATTAAATCTAAATAAAAAGATTTAATCATTTCTCAACTGGGTTCAAGAACAGTGTTAGTGAAGACACCATTCACGACAAACCCAAATCACATTCGATATTCAATACAAGGCTCTGAATAGAAAATATATCGGCTTATATTCAATATCGAATTCTACGACTAACAAATGTCGTATTGGAAATAACGATATACATATATATATCTTTCAAATTTCCATAACAACACCTGTATAATCACGAATTCCAACATCGAAATATTCCGAAGACAATTTCGATTCAAATCCACTCCAATGCAATCATTGGAATTTTGGTTACTTTTAAAACCCTTTTCGAATTCAATTTATTTATTTAAAAATAAATAGAATTATAATTCTAGTTCAAAACTAGTTCATTTCGATAAAAATCCATTTTTATCTTTTCAAATATGGAGTTTTTCATCCCAATTCTTCACAAATCATTTCTTATGATTTTACACAAATTATTATTATTTTTAATAATTTTATCAAGGCCCGTACAGTCGATTTCCACCAATGGCCATCGAACTGCACTTACAGCGACCTTTTTCGAATTTGATTTGGACGTATCTCCAAATCCAACCGTTAGATTTCAAATTTCCAACATTCATTAGAAAGCTCTTTTCGATACGAACCCAACGGTTCCGGTTTTAGGAGAATCTGACGGTCGGATCTCCCGCAATGTCCGTTTGAAATAAATGGTCGAAATTCACGAACTGCCGCGGCGCGGCGCGTTCTATTCAGGCCATTATATTATATATATAATATATATAATATATACTTCGTCGATTTCTATTTAAAACGAATTATATAAATGGTTTCAAATTCGTTTCAAAAGAAATTTCAACTTCCATTTCAATTCAAATCAAAATTGAATTCTTTTTTATAAATTCGTTTTAAAATTCATTTCTATTCAATTCAAATTTCAATTCAATTTGAATTCATTTCAATTCGCTTTCAATTCAATTTGAATTCGTTTCAATTCAATTCATTTCGAAATCGTTATATATTCAATTCATTTCGAAATCGTTTTCAATTCAATTCATTTCGAAATCGTTTTCAATTCAATTCATTTTGAATTCGTTTTCAATTCAATTCATTTCGAAATCGTTTTCAATTCAATTCATTTCGAAATCGTTTTCAATTCAATTCATTTTGAATTCGTTTTCAATTCAATTCATTTCGAAATCGTTTTCAATTCAATTCATTTCGAAATCGTTTTCAATTCAATTCATTTCGAAATCGTTTTCAATTCAATTCATTTTGAATTCGTTTTCAATTCAAATCGGTATAAATATCGTTTACGTCAAAATGGCGTCAATCTAATTAACACGGCTTCATAAATTTCTATTTTCAAATATTCTATTTCAAATATTTCCTATTATCAAAATATTTGTTATTATCAAAATATTCTTTATTTTCACGATTGGAATGAGGCCCAATCAATTACCATATAAAATTAATTATATGGATTTTCATACAACACATGTATATAATAACATTGAAAATAATCAACCATCAACCAAAGTGCACTACACTGTATAAGCATCAAATATAGATATTCAACGCTCATAACAGCCTGTCAATCAATCGATCGACATATTTAATCAATCAGGAGGAGTGAAATTCATATTTCATCCCAACACCCGTGTGGGGTTTCAAACAATCAAACACAGATTTTAGTTGTGCAGTTGGGCGATGTGTAAAATTTATCGTCCCAATCAATGTCATTCAAATAAGTGTACATAAACAAACCATCTGGTTTGTAAATGAATATTTATTTATTCACTTCACTATTTTCATATTCACGTTAAAAATTATATTTTTAACGACAAAACATTTTATTTCAACCTATGAATTTCTATTCAATTCATTTATTCAATAAAATGATATTTTTATTTTTCTAACATATTTTAGAAAATTTCGGCGGCATAACGGCACGATACTAGAAACGGGACAAGGCCTAGCCTTATCCCCGGTCTAGTGAAGGCCCACGCCATTCACATATCAATTTTAATCAATTTCCAATTCAACCAATCAATCAAATCCAAATCAAATAATCTAACCAACTACACAACCAAACAAACAAGTCCATGGTATGTGGACGGGTGTCGGGTGCTTCTAATAAGCACCGTCTGCATCCTAGTATATATATAACTAGAAAATAAATTTGAAAGGTGAGAAATTCTCACATATAGCTATCCTAGCTCCACGGCTCTTCTTTTGCAGAAGTCTTCGTCGTTTCACCTTTTTGTCACCTTCGTTGCTGCTTTCACTACATACGTAAAAATCACATTTTTACTTCGTTATTCAATATATAAAAATTATATTTTTATTTCGAAGTTCAATATATAAAAATCCTATTTTTATTTCGAAGTTCAATATATAAAAATCCTATTTTTATTTTTACGATAACCATTTCAAAACAAAGTTAATTTTATTTTTAAAAACATATTTATTTTCAAAGCAATTGTATTTTTAAAACAAAGTATAATTCTATTTCAAATAAAAACGAATTTTATATTTTCAAAAACAAAGAATTTTATATTTTCAAAAACAAAGAATTTTATACTCAAACAGTGATATTTATATTTCTAAAACATTGTAAATTTTCTATTTCAAGAACAATGCTATTTATATATAAAACAACATTTCTATTTTGATTTTCTTTTATTAATCAATACAATGCTATTTTATCTAAAAATCATGCTATTTTCATTAATAACCTATGTCATTTTAAATTCCAAAAACATATTTTAATTTACTAAGTTTTTTTCTAAAAAAAAACAAAACTGAATTTAAATTAATTAAAAAAAATATATTTAAAACCTTACCTGCCTTTACCGTTACCCCTCTTCCTCGTTCTTCATACCTCGCCTGAACCCATCGGTCCCTCCTTAGGGTTGACAACCGCGCCCGATCCAAACCCCCGGCACTCCATCCAATAGCACCACCTGACGCGCCTCCTCTCCCTCCACCAACTCCCGCCGCCGCCATGAACTCGCCAACCCCCTTGGCCAGCAAAAGGAGTTCGAACGTCCGACATTTAGGACCCAAAAATGACGCGAATCTCCACCCGAATCTTCATGAAAACCATATGGATTGCAAGGTCTGGAAGAGGAAATTGATTTTCGTTCAATAACCCTGATTTGATTCGAACAAAAATTTAGAGAATTTAAGGGATTTTATTTCGAAAAAAAACTGGCCTTCCGTTGATTGAATGCGGCAGCTAACGTCAATGGGATTAGGTTTCCCATTTGCTAGGGTTGTATATAAGATTTATAATATTATTTAATTCAATTCATTTCCAAAAGTTAAAATCTTCATCCGAACTCTAAATCAAACCCAACGACCATTGCCCCTAGCTATTTACCCCCATTCCGAATACAATGGGATATGTTGCGCTAGCCAATTCGACTGTTACAATCAGTTTCCTTTGAATTTACATTTAAATCACTAAATTGAATTTTAAACGTACATTTCAAATTACCGGGGTCACAAACTAACTCTATAAATTGCAGAAAAATATTTTCTAGCTTCGTATTGACGATACGGTCCTAACAAAACTAGTTTCGTTGAATTCTGAGACCGTATGAAAAATGGCCAATTTCCAGTCGATTAAAATCAACTGAAACTGGTCAAACGCGTTTTTCCTTTGCCACGCTCACATATTGATTCGAAAAATTATGAAATTTGAAACCTAGCAATAACTTTACATCCCGGACCCAACAAAACTGGTTTCGTCGAAATCCGAGGTCGTTTGCAAAATTGCTATTTTTAAGGGCCTTATATATATAAAAATATATATAAATTCCCCAGCGACTATTTCTAAATTTAAACTGGACATATCTTATCATTTCTAAAATGAAATCTCAGTTTGTTAGCTTCGTTACAAAGATATAGTTATACAGATTCAAATATTTCTTGTTTCGTTCAATTCTGACTTATATTGAATTCTGTATATTCATTTGAAATTAGAAATCGAATTTTCGAACTACCGCGCCATTTTCAATTCCTTTTACAATTATATATAATTATTATATATTCTAACGACGACGTATATAATATATACGTCGAATTTCAATTCAAAATAAATTTCTCGTCGATATTATTTAAAATATTTCATTTTAAATAATCAAAATTCGCTAAAATTACCAAAATAAAATTTTCAAACTGGCTCGCATTTTACGGGTTGTTACAGTGTACCAATTGAATGATATTTAATTGGAATGAAAGTGATATTGATTTTTGGGTTTATCGTGAACCGTGTTTTAAATAACACTCGTTCTTTAACCCGATAATTAATGGAATGTGATTTTGGGTTTATCGTGAACCGTGTTTTAAATGACACTGATTCTTTAACCCAGCCGAAGATTAAAACTAAGTGGAGTTTTAATGAATCTTTAATTAGATTGAAAAGATCGAGAATGGAGTATCACCAGTTTTACACCAGGCGATAGTTAAATCTTTAATTAGATTTGAACGTGAAATGGTAATTGAATTACCGATAACACTGTGGTGTTAGATATGAAGTACTACCAGTTTTACTTCATGGGATGAATAGGTTGGGATTGGGAAATAAAATAAATGATTACTTCGGTGTGGTTCGCTAATCCCGACTAGTTTGAATTGATATTCAAAGGAGATTAAAGAATAAATTCAAAGAATTTATCTTGGATAAAATTAATGGGAACTTTTCCCAAAGTATAGGAATATTTGAATAAAAGAATATTCTGAATTGGAATGAGGCGTATGTTGTGTTTGTGTAACACTTTTATAATATATACGCGAGTTATTCAGAAAGACCGGGTTTATCCCATTCTGAATAACTGATTCGACGTGGTGTCGAAGATGAAGACGATGGTCGAAGACCGGAAGTCTTCACGTCGTTTGGGTGATTACTGATGATCTTGATTGGGCTGTACACCCAAGAAGATGGAAACAGTTTGTGATCGTCCAGACGTACTTGGAGATCGATGGATATGCGAGGTACTAGGTGCCTCCGGTTTCGTTCAGACCCAGAACGGACTTGTAAATGGACTGTGTGTCTGACATTGGGTTTTAGTCTGTGTGATTGATCTCTATTAAATATATATCTGTTTGGCGGCGGAGAATTTATTCTCTTGCTTAACGCCCTTCTCTGAGACGTACGAGCTCAGGGGTTATATATTGATGGATATCAAACGCATGGAGTGAATTGCCTGTGTGGCATGCCTGGGTGGCAATTGATCGAGGCTTCTGTTGAAAAGCAAAGTCTCGTGGTGATGATCAAAGCACAGCCTGTGTGGCACAGCTTTGTGTAACGTGAATTCGCGAGTTTCACACCCGGTATGAACCAAAAACGGGAGACGGACCTCAGGGAGGACTTGCGTTTCTTTCTAGCTAGAAGTGGCGTCAGTGGTTTTACACGCCCTGACGAGTTTGACTTATGTGGTTGTTGCTGTTGCGAGGCGCCTCGGTTATATCGGTTTCGGCCGATGCATTCTGGTCGGCTGACGGACCAGACTTACACCCCATAGGGTGGGGAAGCGCAGTGTTCAGGCATTTTAATCCACATCGGTGGACCGGCCCTGATGATCCAAGGGCCCACCTGAGTCTGGGTCCTGAGGGGCGGGCTAGAGCGTCTCGAATCGGTTGAGGACTATCTTTTGCCTCGGTTCATAGACGGAAATCCAATTTCCAAATACGTGACATTTGCGGTTTTAATTGTAAAACCTAGTATGGTGACATAGTGGGATGGGGCATTCATGCCGCCTATGATTGATACTTATGATTTGAAGTTGTTTTATACACTATGCACTTATATAGTATCAAATGATTTGTTTTAAACGTATCAAGCATTCTTGGCTATTATAAGGTAAAAACCCTATCCTCCGGCTTGCGTTGCATTGTGTGATGGGACCTGGGTCTTATAATAGCTTCATTTTTCTTTATTTAGCATTGCGCTGTTTGTTTTATGCACTGGTATTCTTGGGAGGAAACCCGTTCCGTGTTATACGGCGTGGTCCCTTGATTTACCTAACTTTAAAAATAAAGATTAACTGTTTTAGTTCTCACACCAGTCACATGACTGACCTGGAGTTTATTGTTTTAACCTAAACTCTGGGTGCCCTTATTTTGACACGGGCAGCTAGTAGTTTTGGTTTTGCAGATTTATATTCACAGGATCCTGGTTTACAGCTGGAACGATATCCGGAAAGCTTTGTATCCGTATATTTCTTCTAGTTGTGTATTGTATTATTTTCCGCTGCGATGTATTTAAATGTAATTTAAATCTCTGATATTTCTGTGTAATATTCATTTATACTCTGTATATTCTTGTAATCTGATGCATTGTTGTAATATACAATGAAATGTTCTTCTGTATGCGTTATGTTGTGTCTTGTTCTCAAACGATAGGGCGTTTCGAACGGCCTGGATCGGTTTAGCGACTGGTTCGGATCGAGCGAAATTCCTTTTCGTCACAGTTGGTATCAGAGCTTTGGTTTACAAAGCTCAGAGAACAAGACACATTAGAACCGTACGAAAGAATTCATCAGATATTGGGTTAGTAATATCCAATGGGAATGACTCGTTAGAGATAGGATCAGTAGTATCCTAGAACGAGTGTGAAGAGTATATTTTTCAAATGAAAACAATTTTTTTTTTGAAAATTTAAATCAATAATTCGTATCTGATTATCTATTTATATTGAGTTGGACAGTCCAGTATATAAAGATTTTGCGTATACGTCTGATCCGCGTGTATTCGAAGTTTTAATATATTGGATAGATATAGAATCACACTCTAGTCGCCCGGAGATGATGTTGATAATGACCATGGCATCATCAATATTTATGTTCGTGCTCCGAAGGTGTGATTTTCTATATATTTCCTATTGACTGGTGTGAGAACCAAAATTAGATAGGGCCTATTGTTGTGATTTGGCATTAAAAATCTAATTTTTGACTATATATCAAAGTAATGCATTTGAAACTCTAATCAACTAATTGATTGATGTTTGTGTTGTTTGTTTATTTGTTTGCTAATTTTTAGCCATTTAGCCTAACTGAATCACATATTGAATTATATTGAAAATTGGTCGCATTTGCTTGCATATACATATATATCATTGAACAGGTCATAGCAAGGAGGCTAGAGCCGAGAATAAAATTTGTTTGCCCGACAAATAGGTACATGTTTACTACATAATTTCCTGTTTTGTTTGGGTGATGATGATTTTGTGAGCCTATTGGCTAGCCGCTTGGCTTTTTCTTTTTCTTTTTGAGATCTGAAGGACCGGGGAAGCTATTTGAAATTCCCCGATGCTCCCGGTGCAGGGGAGGTTATGGCGAAATTTTTCAAAAATTTAGGGTGTTAGCCAAATTTTTGAAATTTTGAAAATTCTCAGAAACTGAAAGGTTGGAGAATGGAAGCCAGATCGAACGTAGAGTTGATTAATCAAACCACTTTCGACTTTGTTCCTTTTCGGGGACGAAAAGTTTTAAGTGGGGGAGATTGTAACAACCCGTAAAATGCGAGCCAGTTTGAAATTTTTATTTTGGCCATTTTAGCGAATTTTGATTATTTAAAATGAATTATTTTAAATAATATCGACGAGAAATTTATTTTGAATCTAATTAGAACGTATATATTATATACGTCGTCGTTAGAATATATAATAATTATATATAATTATAAAAGGAATTGAAAATGGCGCGGTAGTTCGAAAATTCGATTTCTAATTTCAAATGAATATACAGAATTCAATATAAGTCAGAATTGAACGAAACAAGAAATATTTGAATCTGTATAACTATGTCTTTGTAACGAAGTTAACAAACTGAGATTTCATCTTAGAAATGATAAGATATGTCCAGTTTAAAATTAGAAATAGTCGCTGTGGAATTTATATATATATTTTTATATATATAAGGCCCTTAAAAATAGCAATTTTGCAAACGACCTCGGATTCCGACGAAACCAGTTTTGTTGGGTCCGCAGTGTCGAGTTATAGCTAGATTCCAAATTTCATAATTTTTCGAATCAATATGTGAGCGTGGCAAAGGAAAACGCGTTTGACCAGTTTTAGTTGATTTTAATCGACTGGAAAATGGCCATTTTTCTAACGGTCTCAGAATTTGACGAAACTAGTTTTGTTAGGACCGTATCGTCAATACGAAGCTAGAAAATATTTTTCTGGAATTTTTCTAGTTAGTATGTGACCCTGGTAATTTGAAATGTACGTTTAAAATTCAATATAGTGGTTTAAATGTAAATTCAACGGAAACTGATTGTAACGATCGAATCAGCCTACGATACATATCCCATTGTGTTCAGAATGAGGGTAATTAGCTAGAGGCGACAGTCGTTGGATCTCGTTTGGAGTTCGTTGTATTAAACAAGTAAATTTACAAATAAAATATTATTATATTAATATATATATTAACCCTAACTAGCAAAACCCTAATTCCTCCTAAATTAGAAACTGCCGCCCCCAATCAAAAAGAACGAACGATCGGCAGCTTCAATCCTTCTCCCCCCTCATTCTCGAAATCCACGCCACCGTTCAGGAAGCTACCACAACGAAATCAAAGAGCTAAGAGAGATGAGAAACATCAACGGTCATGATCAATCTTAGTCGCCTGTATAGCGGTAATTTTGGGGGCAAAGCGCTGCCGTTCGTGGGCCTTTTCCGGTGCTTGGGCCACATCGAGTTCGTCACCATGGTGAGGCGCAGGGGCATGGGGGCACGGGCTTCAAGATGACAACATCTGATCCAACTCCGATGGACCTCCTGGCGCGCGACAGGGAGTTTCTTTTGGAGCTTTAGGGTTCGATTTCAAACTGGAAGGAAACGATGGTTACAGCTAATTAGGGTGGAAAGGTAGCGGTTTTTAATCTTGTTTTTAAAACGTTGTAGATATAATTTTTAATTATATAAATAGTATTGTTTTAAAAATGAGATTTCTTGTTTATAAAATAAAATATAGCATTATTTTTACTTTGCTTTGAAAATCTGAAAATATACTTTGTTTTGATAATGTGAAAATATAAGTAATGATAATATGAAAAATATGAATATACTTTGTTTTTATAAATATAATGATGTGAAATAAAAATAGATTTGTTTAGAAATAAAAATAGATTTGTTTAGAAAAGAAAAGTAGCATTGTTGTAGAAAAATAGCATTGTTATAGAAAAATAGAAACCTCTTTCATTTGAAAACAAATACATACATTGTTTTGAAAGAAAATATATTTTAGATTTTTAAACAAGTAAAAGACCGGATTTTTTGAAATAGAAAAGAACAAATTTTTGAATCGGAAAATATATGATTTGCTAATAAAAACTTATAGAAAAAATTGACTTCTAGTTCATAGGAAAAGACTTGATTTCTAAAGTAAAGAAAAATAGAATTTTTATATATTGAACTTCGATAGAAAAATAGAATTTTTATATATTGAACATTGAAGTAAAAATTCGACTTTTACATATGTAGTGGCTACAGCAACAAAGATGCGATGACGATGATGATTTCTATCAAAGAAGAGTCAAGAGGATTGGATAGCTATCGGTGAGAACTTCTCATCTTTCAATTTATTTTTCTAGTTATATATATATATACTAGGATGCAGACGGTGTTTAGTAGCACCCGACACAATCGTCCACAGACCATGGACTTGTTTGTTTGGCTGTTTGGTGATTGATTGCGATATTGGTTTGAATGTGGTTTGTGGTGTGAAAAATTGAAAACGAATTCAAAGTGAATTGAATTGAAAGTGATTTCGAAATGAATTGAATTGAAAGTGATTTTGAAATGAATTGAATTGAAAGTGATTTCGAAATGAATTGAATTGAAAGTGATTTCGAAATGAATTGAATTGAAAACAAATTCAAAGTGAATTGAATTGAAAATGAATTCAAAGTGAATTGAATTGAAAGTTATTTCGAAATGAATTGAATTGAAAGTGGATTGAAATGAATTCAAATTGAATTGAAATTTGAATTGAATAGAATGAACTTTGAAACGAATTTATAAAGAAGAATTCAATTTTGCTTTGAATTGAAATGGAAGTGGAAATAGATTTTGAAACGAATTTTAAAACTATTTATATAATTCGTTTTGAATAGAAAATCGACGAAGTATATATTATATATATAATATAATGGCCTGAATAGAACGCGCCGCGCCGCGGCAGTTCGTGAATTTCGACCATTTATTTCAAACGGACATTGCGGGAGATCCGACCGTCGGATTCTCCTAAAACCGGAACCGTTGGGTTCGTATCGAAAAGAGCTTTCTAACGAATATTAGAAATTTGAAATCTAACGGTTGGATTTGGAATTATGTCCAAATCAAATTTGAAAAAGGTCGCTGTAAGTGCAGTTCGATGGCCATTGATGGAAATCGACTGTACAGGCCTTGATAAAATTATTAAAAATAGTAATAATTTGTGTAAAATCATAAGAAATGATTTGTGAAGATTTGGGATGAAAAACTGCATGTTTGAAAAGATAAAAATAGATTTTTATCGAAATGAGCAAGCTTTGAACTAGAATTATAATTCTATTTATTTTTAAATAAATAAATTGAATTTGAAAAGGGTTTTGAAAATAACCAAAATTTCCAATGATTGCATTGGAGTGGATTTGAATCGAAATTGTCTTCGGAATATTTCGATGTTGGAATTCGTGATTATACAGGTGTTGTTATGGAAATTTGAAAGATATATATTTATATCGTTATTTCCAATACGACATTTGTTAGTCGTAGAATTTGATATTGAATATAAGCCGATATATTTTCTATTCAGAGCCTTGTATTGAATATCTAATGTGATTTGGGTTTGTCGTGAATGGTGTCTTCACTAACACTGTTCTTGAACCCAGTTGAGAAAAGATTAAATCTTTTTAGTTAGATTTAATGAAGTGTACCAATTGAATGATATTTAATTGGAATGAAAGTGATATTGATTTTTGGGTTTATCATGAACCGTGTTTTAAATAACACTCGTTCTTTAACCCGATAATTAATGGAATGTGATTTTGGGTTTATCGTGAACCGTGTTTTAAATGACACTGATTCTTTAACCCAGCCGAAGATTAAAACTAAGTGGAGTTTTAATGAATCTTTAATTAGATTGAAAAGATCGAGAATGGAGTATCACCAGTTTTACTCCAGGCGATAGTTAAATCTTTAATTAGATTTGAACGTGAAATGGTAATTGAATTACCGATAACACTGTGGTGTTAGATATGAAGTACTACCAGTTTTACTTCATGGGATGAATAGGTTGGGATTGGGAAATAAAATAAATGATTACTTCGGTGTGGTTCGCTAATCCCGACTAGTTTGAATTGATATTCAAAGGAGATTAAAGAATAAATTCAAAGAATTTATCTTGGATAAAATTAATGGGAACTTTTCCCAAAGTATAGGAATATTTGAATAAAAGAATATTCTGAATTGGAATGAGGCGTATGTTGTGTTTGTGTAACACTTTTATAATATATACGCGAGTTATTCAGAAAGACCGGGTTTATCCCATTCTGAATAACTGATTCGACGTGGTGTCGAAGATGAAGACGATGGTCGAAGACCGGAAGTCTTCACGTCGTTTGGGTGATTACTGATGATCTTGATTGGGCTGTACACCCAAGAAGATGGAAACAGTTTGTGATCGTCCAGACGTACTTGGAGATCGATGGATATGCGAGGTACTAGGTGCCTCCGGTTTCGTTCAGACCCAGAACGGACTTGTAAATGGACTGTGTGTCTGACATTGGGTTTTAGTCTGTGTGATTGATCTCTATTAAATATATATCTGTTTGGCGGCGGAGAATTTATTCTCTTGCTTAACGCCCTTCTCTGAGACGTACGAGCTCAGGGGTTATATATTGATGGATATCAAACGCATGGAGTGAATTGCCTGTGTGGCATGCCTGAGTGGCAATTGATCGAGGCTTCTGTTGAAAAGCAAAGTCTCGTGGTGATGATCAAAGCACAGCCTGTGTGGCACAGCTTTGTGTAACGTGAATTCGCGAGTTTCACACCCGGTATGAACCAAAAACGGGAGACGGACCTCAGGGAGGACTTGCGTTTCTTTCTAGCTAGAAGTGGCGTCAGTGGTTTTACACGCCCTGACGAGTTTGACTTATGTGGTTGTTGCTGTTGCGAGGCGCCTCGGTTATATCGGTTTCGGCCGATGCATTCTGGTCGGCTGACGGACCAGACTTACACCCCATAGGGTGGGGAAGCGCAGTGTTCAGGCATTTTAATCCACATCGGTGGACCGGCCCTGACGATCCAAGGGCCCACCTGAGTCTGGGTCCTGAGGGGCGGGCTAGAGCGTCTCGAATCGGTTGAGGACTATCTTTTGCCTCGGTTCATAGACGGAAATCCAATTTCCAAATACGTGACATTTGCGGTTTTAATTGTAAAACCTAGTATGGTGACATAGTGGGATGGGGCATTCATGCCGCCTATGATTGATACTTATGATTTGAAGTTGTTTTATACACTATGCACTTATATAGTATCAAATGATTTGTTTTAAACGTATCAAGCATTCTTGGCTATTATAAGGTAAAAACCCTATCCTCCGGCTTGCGTTGCATTGTGTGATGGGACCTGGGTCTTATAATAGCTTCATTTTTCTTTATTTAGCATTGCGCTGTTTGTTTTATGCACTGGTATTCTTGGGAGGAAACCCGTTCCGTGTTATACGGCGTGGTCCCTTGATTTACCTAACTTTAAAAATAAAGATTAACTGTTTTAGTTCTCACACCAGTCACATGACTGACCTGGAGTTTATTGTTTTAACCTAAACTCTGGGTGCCCTTATTTTGACACGGGCAGCTAGTAGTTTTGGTTTTGCAGATTTATATTCACAGGATCCTGGTTTACAGCTGGAACGATATCCGGAAAGCTTTGTATCCGTATATTTCTTCTAGTTGTGTATTGTATTATTTTCCGCTGCGATGTATTTAAATGTAATTTAAATCTCTGATATTTCTGTGTAATATTCATTTATACTCTGTATATTCTTGTAATCTGATGCATTGTTGTAATATACAATGAAATGTTCTTCTGTATGCGTTATGTTGTGTCTTGTTCTCAAACGATAGGGCGTTTCGAACGGCCTGGATCGGTTTAGCGACTGGTTCGGATCGAGCGAAATTCCTTTTCGTCACAGCAGCCAAGGTATCGAGAGTGTGATGCGCAAGGAAAACAACGATGATTTGGCACGTGATTCAAATTTAAATGTCTACGGTAGATTTTCTTAGTTTATACCATGAGGCTAAATAAATATTTTATTTCTAACGAAACTTCACGTTGAAGTAACACGTAAAACTAACTCCTATTAACTTCTGTTTTTCTGATAAAAAGGCTAATCTTAGTATAAAAATATATTCCGGACCCAATAGGACAAATTTCGTCGAATTCCGACATCGTTTGAAAAAATTTCCTTTATAAAACCAGAAATAAACACGCGTTTAAATTTTTCATGAGCACCAGATAAATCAAATCAACTTGAAACCTTGAAGTCCTAAAATAATTCTTCAATATGAACCCAACGGCACCAGTTTCATCGCATTCTGAGACTGTTTCCCCGGTAGGCTATTTTTACGCGCACCGCAATGCCCTTTTGAACACCAAATTAACCGATCTCCAAAAATAAAAAACTATATGCTTATCCTGACTCTAATCGTCGATACAAACTCAGTGGAACTCGTTTCGTGGCTTAATTCGATCGTTTGCTCAAGTTATATTCAAATATCCCTTTGTTAAATTAAATACGCGCTATAGAAATTGAATGAGCGTTTATTGTTGTCTTGGTTACATACGACATCGGTTTGCCACACCATTCAACACCGTACAATAATTTAACGATATTATTCTAATGAAACTAGTTTCGTCGAAAACTGAGTTCGTTTGCAAAACGGCCATTTTAACGCGTATATTTTAAATAACGATTTCCTTAGCGACTATTTCAAAATTTGATTTAGCCATAACTTACAATCTATAACACGAAATCTGGATTTTTCTCTTTCATATGAAAATTATCATCAATACAGTTCTAACATTTGTCGTTTCACAGAAATCCGACTTATATCGAATCCTGTATTTTCAGTTGAAGTTCAAAACTCCATATTATGAACTGCACGCCATTTTCAAGCTCGATTTATATTTAAATAAATTATAGCATTTAAACTTCGTTTAAATAACGAATTAAATATTAAAATCCACTAATATTCTATATAAAATATTTAAAATAATAAATTAAATTAAATATTCGACTGCCAAAAATACGGGTCGTTACATTCTTCCCCCCTTAAAATAATTTCGTCCTCAAAATTGCTAAGGTAAGAAAGAACGCTACGAACCCATTATCTTTACAAAAATAATAAATTTAAAACTCGATTTTTATTTCCAAGCTAATCTAATTGGTTTTAAAACGACTTTATTCAAATAAAAGAATTTTCCAAATTCTTCAAAAAAATTCTAACACCTTAAATTTTGGAAAAAATTTGGCAGAGTCTCCCCTGTACGGAGGACATCTGCAATATCGCAGGTTCAAGAAATATATCCATCGACCAAAAGGGTCGGAAAAATTCAAAAACCAAACTCAAAACCCAAATAAAAGCCAAAATTTTATATTCTGTATAGGCGTGCCTTTTTGTGAGCGTTATTATGCGGTAAGCAATATTTTATATTCGAGCTTGCTTAGTTATTATGCTGCTCTATTCAAACTGGATTCAATTAACACCAGAATTTTCTCTTGGAGGGATTTTAAATTGAATTGGCACTTCCGCACCTGTTTTCAACTCAAATTAATTTCATTAGACCCCAAAACAACATCAATTAGTTTAGAATATCCATATCATATGATTCAACCAGTTCTACACACAATATAACCCACATGAGATTATAATTATTTATAATCACTTCATCTATTTCTTAAATTATCCATTCAGGTTTATTAATCTAGATTGATTTATCTAACTTCCTTATTCCATATTGTCTTTCAACCACGTCTATCATTCCCAGATTTATATTCAAGCAATCAACAACACAATCCAAACATATCATTCAAATCAGCACTAACAAATCAATCGATTTCCCATACTATAATAATTTGAGAAAATCATTTCTTTTATTATAGAATAATTTGGCCAAAAATAATTTCAAAAATAATTTTAATATCAAATTACAAATACACGCTCTCATATATATAACAAACTCAATCTAGGGTATTACTAACCCCATCTCTATCGAGTTACGCCACAAAGCCAAGGTTATCACTAAACTAATAGTTCTGATACCACTGTAACGAACAGGAATTTTCGGCCCCGAAAATCGACATAAATACCTTTACTGTAACTCATGCCGACCTTTCGAACACCGAAAACACTGGACGTTATTAGAAAGAATTTAGAGGGTGAGATAAGAAAGAAAGAAATATTAGAATAGAAGAAGAAGAAAACCAACACAAAATCAGAGTCTCACATCGCAGCGGAACAAAATATAATACAAAAAGAAATCTTTACCGAGAGCTTTTAAAAATACTTACAATATCAGAGTACATCACACAACGGAACAGTTATAATAACCTGTTCCCATATACAACACACAGCGGGTTAGTAGCTACATAATATCATACGTCTGAACACCTCCAGCTCGTCTCTGGACTTCACAGCATTCGATAACCTGAACCTGTACACCCCGGGCTAACCCGAGCATTTACAAAACACCGGGTCAGTCTGGTGAACCAGAGAGAGAAAACCTCGCACAGTATTAAGGGTATCACACAACCTGATTTTTAAGTTAAAATATTTTCGAAAGAAAAGGATAATCGTAAGACCGAATCCACACATAAACATGGACGGTTTTTACCTTACGATAACCAAAAACATTTTCGAAATCAATTTCTTTTCTGATATTATAATAATGTCTAAATACAAGTAAATCACAATCTAGTGGAACACTTGCATCTCATGCTCCACATATAGTATACAATCAAAACCGCGGGTGCTTATTGGAGATTGGATTCTGACCTTGACAAGGTATGGGACCACCTGTCGATAGTGTATCTCTAGAGGCGAATGCACTGGGTTCAACAAGAACGTCTTGCAACCCGGCCTCACATGACCGACCACTTATTTCTCTTGAGTGTATCGAATGTATATCACCAACGGTTGGGCTCAAACCACTGTTTCCCGAAAAGGGACAGCATCGAAATATATTAAAGAAGCAAATAAGATTTTCTCTAGATAAGTGGTTATATACCCTAATGGGAGCGACCCACATAGCCATGTTGCCAGCCCGATTTTTGTCATTTCCCGGTTGATGAGGCTTGAGGTTTTAATTCCTTTTCGGAACATTTGGTCACCATTCACTTTGGATGCCACACCGTCAAATCCGCCTGATATCACTAATTGACGTCCACAAAAATACTCTGCGGTTTAGATAAGAGAAGGTGTATGGCCTTCTCCGCCATCAACAGAAATATGTTTGAAGAAATCAACATACGTAATTCCTTTGGAAATACTCTTTCAGACATCCGTCCGTGCAAGTCATCTAGGAACAGGATGAACCGAAGGCACTCTCCTACTGCATCCCATATAGAAATCACCCACATGGATCAGTAGCGAGTAGTCCTTGCAATCCGTAGATTCCAACCATGACAGAACCACAATTTATCTTTGGCCGCTAAACCAGAGATTATTAGCGGTCCTTCCGTTTCATGAAGATCCACAGTCTTCAACGCTCCATCTCGACCATCTTCTGATATCTTCACGTATTTGTTGGTCGGAATGGTTTTCGAATATAAATTCGATCCAGGTCTTTCCGTGCCAACAATCGTAATAGACAGATTTTATAGTCGGTGATTTAACTATCAAAATAATCAGTGTTTCAGTCATGACAATCAAATGGGTTTACTGGTTCAGTATTCAGAACCACTTGGCCTTTTAATTAACAAATGTACATTTAAAACTCTTAAATATCTTGATATTACGAATATAGCTTTTCTCACTTCTTATTCACATAAGATTATTCTTTAAATAAATTCCCTTTTTATACATTAGGAAAATCCTATAACATATTTAGTTTTTTCCTATTTTCACTTTCAAAACATTTTCCACGTTATTATAACATTGGGAAATCAATCTTAACTTATTACTCATAAAATATATCTTTTATTTAATACATGAAAACAACAATTTACGCTTATTCTTATATAATAGAATTCCACTTTTACATTCCCTTCTAACTCGAATTTCGTTATAACTTCCCGCGATTCCCTTTTTACTTTGGAACGCTTATTATATATATATTCCAAGTTTTCACCAAAAATGCTATGTTATTATTTCTGTAATGAAATAATAAATTTCACTAACCTCTTTTACCATTACAACTAATATCATCCTCAGATAATCCTGGAGTCGTTCAAATTGGGGTATTTTAATTACCTCTCAGACTTTGATCAACAACGTTCATATCTTAAGAAGAATATAAGTTGCAATCCAAAAACCAATATTCTATTCTGATATCAAATCAAATTCCATTTAATTATTATATTCAAAAATACGATTTCAAACCCTTTTTATTATTTTGAAATTCTCTTTCTCGGATACAACCATCTTTCTTAATTCAATAATTAGCACTTCTTTATAAACACCACTTTTTAATCTTTTCCCTTTTTAAACCATTTCATTTAAAAAAACAGATTTGGTTATATAACCTTATGACCCCCTTCTTTAACCAAATTCACTTCTTCAAATCTCTTTTCAATTTTATTTTATCATTTCCTGCTTGGAATCCTTATTTCAATCCCAGTTGTACTTAATCCCATCTTCTTAAGTAACGGTAATTTAGAATTAACGATATAATACCTCAATCCCCATGTATATGACTCTGATTTAATATAAAACCTCTTTATCTAAATTTCCTTTAAATAAACTTTTATAAAAAATAATATATTTTAAAATCTATCTCCAGCTATAAAATAAATTTTTATAACTTTATCTCTATCGACTCACCTGATGATGAATCAATATAAACAGAACGATTTACTTTTAGGCCATTTACTGTCGATTACTATACCAATATAGTCTATTGGTTAAAACGCAACGCATGTTGACTTTTCAGTCAATGATCACATCAATAACCCAATCGTGACAATTCATATATGATAATATGAAAATAAATAATATATTTGAGGAATCCGGTTGGATCCCTTCAACCTGTTCTTCCCTATATACAAACGGTTGTCCCCACACAGTTTAAAACAATTCAAACAGATCAAACAATTCAAAAAGAACAACAATCCAAACCATCAAATACATTTATTGATAAACGTGACCAATAAGGTAAGTTACCTTTATTGGAACCAATCGTTAAAATAACAATTTGGTATTTTACTGAAATTAAATGACGGTTTAATTTCATCAGTTAAATCAGCAAGCAAACCATCAACCATTGGCAAGCAGAGCATACAAAATAAAAACTCAATTTATACAAAATATAAATGGGAAAAAATGAGTGAACTTAACTCACCTTGAGTTGATACCGTGGTTTCAACGGTTGGTTTAATTAAATTAAACGAGTGTTTAATTCAATTAAAGATCCCAGTTGATTCTAGACTTGTCCAATTCTGTCCTTGTCAGTTCCAAAATGGAGCATTCAGCATTATGGTTCCAATGTCTTTTGGTCAAATTATGGTAACATATTAATTAGTTATAAATATTATTAGTTCGCGATTTAATTAAAATAAACTAAACCTAATCTCATATTTAATTGTACACATTTATTAACTAATTACGCTTTAGAAAACGCAGGCCAACCAAATATTTATTCGTCTTCACACTGCCTCGTTCCAGACGTACAACATATCACTGTTTGTTTAATACACTATTTTAAATAATTAATCCATTGTAAAATAGGTAATCACGTAATTACTAACTAATCTTAATTAGGGCCCTCACATACTTAGTAAATCATACGGCCCGATCAATTCTACCGTTGTTCCTGCCATTTCGGTGTTCCCATTCATATTCTGGACCTGTTAACATCATTTAGGTTAAACGATTAAATACATATGAATTACTACTTAATTATATGTTTAATTAAGAACCTATTACTTACGGTCTAGCAAAATAACGGGTCTGAACCCTTCCTAATTCTACAGCTCGACATCTTGCCTGACCCCTCTTTTACTGATACTGTTGCGCACCAGAATACATCCCTGCGAGATTTACATTTCAATTAGTCTATTATTTTTGAAGAATTTTAGTGAATTAATCACTTGAATATACCACGTAACAGGCCGATGGTTTTCTTTACCACCGAATTGTTGCCATCCAAAGCTAAAGCTCCACGTCCAAAAATTTGAAACCCACTACATCGATACACAGATGATCCCTTTTCCATCCGTTAGATCCCATCGTTATCATTAAAAAGGCGGATCCATATTTTAATCCGTTAGTTTCTTACGCCCCTTCACTATTCTCGAATTCGACTGGAATGGTTCCAGTGTCCCTCTTTCCTTTGATAGCTCCATTGATGTTGCCCCTTCCGGTGATATACTTCGGTCACCGATCGTTGATCAAACCTCTCCAGACCACGCCCCTCCGTCCACTCCTCCTTCGACAAGCATTTCCCCCTATCAGCCCTCATCATTCATTGTCAAAGACCTTCGAGTCCCGCTCTCTCTCCAGAATACTCCACAACTTTGCCTGCAACTCCACCGCAACTCCACCCCATACTTTAAACCTCCAGGACCCCGACCGTCCACATGATCAGCACCCCCTTCCATCACCTAGTTCCACCGCCCCAGTCCCCAAACTCCCAGTCAATCGTCTCGCCCCCTCACTGCTATTCGGGATCTCAGATTTTGGAAGTTATTGCTTTGGTTTCAATGTTGTAGAAGGGTTGCGGAAAAACGAGTGATGGTCATTCATGGCTTCAGGTATGTTCATCTAGTACGCGAGAATGGCTTTCATATTTTTATTTTTATTTTGGATGGAAGATGCGGTTCTCCATAGATCCGAAACAACTGAAAACATGAAGAGAGTAGGAGTGGTTTTATAAGAGAGAATTCCGTGGGAAGCAAGGAATAGTATATAGGTCTGCATGTGAAATTTTAGAGTAGCAGTTGCTTGGGAGGTTTCCAATAAAATATTTGGTTCACATGGTACAAGATAATTTGGCAGCCAAGGTATCGAGAGTGTGATGCGCAAGGAAAAACAACAGCGATTTGGCACGTGATTCTAATTTTAATGTCTACGGTAGATTTTCTTGGTTTATATAGTGAGGATAAATAAATATTTTATTTCTAACGAAACTTACGCTGAAGTAACACGTAAAACTAACCCCTATTGACTTCTGTTTTCTTGATAAAAAGGCTAATCTTAGTATAAAAATATATTCCGGACCCAATGGGACAAGTTTCGTCAAATTCCGACATCGTTTGAAAAAATTCCTATATAAAACCAGAAATAAACATGCGTTTAAAATTTTCACGATCACCAGATAAATCAAATCAACTTGAAACCTTTAAATCCTAAAATAATTCTTCAATACGAACCCAATGGCACTAGTTTCGTCGCATTCTGAGACTGTTTCCCTGGTAGGCTATTTTTATGCGTATCGCAATGCCCTTTTGAACACCAAATTAACCGATCTCCAAAAATAACAAACTATATGCTTATCCTGACTCTAATTGTCAATACGAACTCAGTGGAACTGGTTTCATGGCTTAAATCCATCGTCTGCTCAAGTTATATTCAAATATCTCTTTGTTAAATTAAATACACGCTATAAAAATCGAACGAGCGTTTATGGCTGTCGTGGTCACATACGACATCGGTTTGCCACGCCATTCAACACCGTACAATAATTTAATGATACGGTTTTAACGAAACTAGTTTCGTCGAAAACTGAGTCCGTTTGCAAAACGGCCATTTTAACGCGTATATTTTAAATAACGATTTCCATAGCGACTATTTCAAAATTTGATTTAGCCATAACATTCAATCTATAACACGAAATCTGGATTTTTCTCTTTCATATGAAAATTATCATCAATACAGTTCTAACGTTTGTCGTTTCACTGAAATCCAACTTATATTGAATCCTGTATTTTCAGTTGAAGTTCAAAACTCCATATTACGAACTGCAAGCCATTTTCAAGCACAATTTATATTTAAATAAATTATAGCATTTAAACTTCGTTTAAATAACGAATTAAATATTAAAATCCATTAATATTCTAAATAAAATATTTAAAATAATAAATTAAATTAAATATTCGACTGCCAAAAATACGGGTCGTTATAATATGGGCCGGTGTTAAAGTGGTAAAGCCCATATACCCTTAATAATGTAATTAAATAGGAATTTAATTTGCGTTAACTAGTAAATGTAATATCTCTTGCATATGGTATCGAAATTCAGCAAAACAAGATCCGTTGCGATCATATGGACAGGAGCAGCACAATGGAACTGACTTGGAGTGGATTGGTGCTCGTTTGAATTTATGGCGAAATAAATTGTTTGATTCAAATCAAACAAACAGTTTATCATTCTTTAATGATGAACTGCCAATGTGAGTAAAACTCACTAACTCTGAACAGTTATATTTTTCTAACGTATATTTAGAACTGATAATTACCTGTTGATTGATGTGTGTTAACTGTTTGGTTGAATTGCGTATGTATTGGTTGAAATTATAGATAATGATACTTATATATATCGTTAATCAAATATCGATTCTGTTTATCAGAAAATTTCATATCGAAGTGAAAACAATGTTATTATATCGTTTAACATATGTGGATGCAGGGAAACAGGTTGGAGGAATCCAACTGGATTCCTCAACATTTATTTTACTGTTATTCATATATTGTGATATATGTTGTGATATATAATCTGTTGATGATTATGCGTGTTGGGACGATATTTATCATTGTTATATGGTATGTTAAATACCATAAGAAATACCAGAATGATAAAAGGGGATTTTCAAAGTATATTTTGAAAATAATTTATTTATATAAAATCAATGGATTTTATATATAAAAGGAAAAAGGATTTTATAAAGAAAATAAATTTTAAAATCAAAAGAGTTAAAAGAATTTATTTGTTAAACAAATATAAAGGAAATTATTTGTTAAACAAATATAAAGGAAATTATTTGTTAAACAAATATAAAGGAAATTATTTGTAAAACAAATATAAGGGAAAATATTTGTAAAACAAATTTAAAAGGGAAAGATTTGTAAATAAAATAGAAAAAGAAATATTTGTAAAATAGTTACAAATAGAATAGGAAAAGGAATATTTGTAAAACAATTACAAACAGAAATAACAAGGAAAACATTTGTAAAACATTTACAAATGAAATTAGAAAGAAAATATTTGTAAAAACATTTACGAATAGAATTTAAAAGGTAATATTTGTAAAACATTTACAAAGAGATTAAATGGGAATATTTATTTATAGGAAATAAATAGAATGCTATAAAGGAAATATTTATTTGTTAAATAAATAGGAAAGATAAAGAAAATATTTATTTGTTAAATAAACAGAATTTGAAAAGGGAATAGTTATTTGTTAAGTAAAGAAATAGAAAAGGGATTTATAAAAGGAGTTAATTCAAAAGAATTAATCGAAATGAGTAAATTGAATATTGGTTATTCGAAGTGAGTTAATCGAATATTAGTTATTCGAAGTAAGGAGTTAAATCGAATATAGTTATTCGAACAGAATTAATCGAATATCAGTCATTCGAATAAGGGTAGGTGAAAAGAGTTAACTAAATAGAGTTAATCAGTTATTGTTAATCAGATAGAGTTAATCAGTTAGAGTTAATCAGATAGAGTTAATCAGATAGAGTTAATCAGTTAGAGTTAACCAGTTAGAGTTATTCAAATGGAGTAAATCGAGTAGAGTTATTGAATATAGTATATTCGAGAGAAGTGTAATCGAATATAGTTTATTCGAGAGAAGTTATCGAATATAGTTTATTCGAGAGAAGTGTAATCAAATATAGTTTATTCGAATAGAATTAAAGGAGTTAATCGAATTAGTTTATTCGAATAGAATTAAAGGAGTTATCAAATACAGTTTATTCGAATAGAATTAAAGGAGTAAATCGAATATAGTTTATTCAAATAGAATTAAAGGAGTAAATCGAATATAGTTTATTCGAATAGAATTAAAGGAGTTAATTAAATATAGTTTATTCAAATAGAATTAAAGGAGTTATCGAATATAGTTTATTCGAAAGGAGTTAAGTGAAAAGAGTTAATCGATTAGAGTTAAATCCAATAGAGTTAATCCAATAGAGTTAATCCAATAGCGTTAATTGATAAGAGTTAATTGATGAGAGTTAATTGAATAAAGTAAATCGAATATAGATTATTTGAAGAAAAGTTTTTGAATCTAGTTATTCGTAAGAGAGATTATCAAATATAGTTATTCGAAGGGAGGAGTTATCGAATAGAGATTATTCGAAAGAGAAATACATAAGGAAGTTTGTTAAAGGTTTCAAAGATAAACTTTGTCTATTTCAAAATTAAAATGTTGTTCAGTTAAGGTCTGAGAGGTAATTATACCCCAACTTGATTGACTTCCTTCTTAACTAAGGAAAGGGCTAAGGTTTGATAGTAAAGGATGGTTAAGTAAATTTAGTTAATGAGTGTAATGGTTTGAGTTGGCATAGCGATGGTTTGTTTAAACATCTGTCTAAGTCCAATGTAAGAATTTTTGGAAATGTTTTCCAAATAAGAATCAGAAATGTTTTCTAATATAGAAAACCGGAAATGGAAATGTTTTCCATTGTTAATAACGTATATTTTCTAAATTTAGAAAATAAGAAATGTTGAATATATGGAAACATGAGATAAATAAGTTAATGAACTAAAGAGATAAATGTTAAGTGATGATTGATCGATATAATTTCCACCTGGAAATAATATCGTTATTTGCACACGTGTATTTCTTTGATAGTTAAGTCACATACTATCAAAGTTTTGACCATTTTAACGTTGTTAATATGAAGAGACCGGTTGGATTATTATTCAAAGAACCACTTTGTATTGGCATAAGCGTTGCGAATCATATATGCCAAAGATATTAAAGACGGAGTAAAGTGCAAGGGCTGTTGTATAAATCTTAGGTAAAGATTGCCTAAGATGGATGTACTGAATAGTGCCTTCGGTTTGTCCAGTCCCAGGACAACCTGTATGGAAGAATGTCTGACAAAGTATGTTTAATAGATCGCGTAAGTTGATCTCTTCAAACGTACGTACGTTTGGTGGCGGAGGAACTCGTTTCTCTTAGCTGTATACCTGTGGTGTTTTTGGGGAAATCAATTTGTGATTTGGCTAGTATGACGATGTGACATTCAATGTGAATAAACGTGTGATCTGTCAAAGATAAGTGTAGCTTCTTGCCTCACATCCGGAAATGACAAAAGTCGGGCAGGCAGCATGGCTATGTAGGTCGCACCTATTAGGGTGTATAATCACCTAATCTAGAGTTTCATTTATTTCTAAAAATCTATTGTCGATGTTGTCCCATTCGGGAAACGGTTGCTGATCCCAACCGTTGGTGATATACGTTCGACAAACTCAAGCGAAATGAATGGTCGGTCATGTGTGGCTGGGCTGCAAGATGTTCTTGTTGAACCCAGTGTATTCCTCTCTAGATGTACACTAGAGAAAGGTGGTTCCATACCTTGTCATAGTTGGAAATCCATTACCCAATACGTGCTTGCGGTTTTGATTGTATACTATATATGTAGAACGTGAGATGAAAGCGGTTCTGCTAGATAATTATTATATTGTGGTTGATAGACATTATTATAATATCAAAAGGTTTTTGATATAAAGATATTTTGGATTCTCATAAGGGAAAAACCCGTTCCGTTATACGGCGTGGTCTTATGAGATATCGTTTACTTGTTCAAATTGTTTTAAACTGTTTTACTCATACCAGTCCCACGACTGACCCGGAGTTTATTTTGTTTTGATTCCCTAAACTCTTGGGTGCCTAATTTTGTACGGGCAGTCAAGTAGTCGGGATTTACAGATATACTGGAAGAGCTTGGAGCAGGAGGCTTCAGGATTATATAGCTATAGTTATTTCCGCTGTGTTGTAAGTGTTGTACTCTGATAATGTTATTGTATACATAAATTGATTTTATTTCAAGGATATGTTATCTATTATATGTTGTTCGTTCTGCTGTGAGATTCGTGTTACTCTGATGTTGTCTTCTTCTTCTTCTTCTATTCTAAGTTTCTATCTTATCTATTCTCACCCTCTAATTTCTTTCATTAACTTTCCGGTTATTTTCGATCCTTGGATGTTCGATATGTGTTGTATATCGGATAACCAAGATCAAGAATTTCTGGGTCGTTACAACTTCGCATGTGAAAGAAATAAATATTGTACGATCCTTCGATGTGTAGAATGTGGGTCTTTACACTCTTCCCCCCTTAAGAAATTTCGTCCCCGAAATTCCTTAACCCAAAACATACAAAGGATCCCGCATGCCTACTAGCCACATACAACAATCAAACATGCAAAACAAACAAAACGATCCTATCCTAGCGTGTGGAAAGACTAAATCGGAACTGAAATCTTACCAGGTGAAGAGTTTTGGATACGTCTTCCTAATACTCTCCTCTGTCTCCCAAGTACAGTAATTCTCATTCTCTCCCCACTGAACTTTGACTAGATTCACCGCTTTCCTTCGAAGTTGCTTCGTATCATTCCTAACAATACACATAGGCTTGCAGTTCCCAACCGCCTTGGGTTCAACTTCGATATCATCCAATTGATCAGGTGAAATAATCACATCTGGGTTGTGTACGAATTTCCTTAACTGGGAAACATGAAATACATTCTGAAATCCTGCCATCTTCTCTGGTAATTCAACTTTATATGCCAAATTCCCAATTTTCTCAAGAACTGGGAATGGACCAACAAATCTTGGTGCTAACTTGCCTCTCCTGCAAATCGTATCACGCTCTTCAACGGAGAATTCTTGACAAACACCAAGTCGCCAATGGAGAACTTTAATTCTCTTCTCCTCTTATCAACATAACTTTTCTGCCTATGTTGGGCAGCCTTCATTCGTTGTTGGACAACCTTAATCTTAGTTGAAGTTTCTCTTATCACATCTGGTCCAAGCACAAACTTCTCACCAGTTTCTAACCAACATGACGGTGAGTTGCACGGTCTTTCATACAAAGCTTTAAATGGAGCCATACCAATACTGGATTGATAACTATTATTATTTGCAAACTCTACTAGATGCAAATGGTCATCCCATGATCCACCAAAGTCTAATATGCTAGCTCTCAAGAGATCTTCTAACACTCGATTCACCCTCTCTGTTTGACCGTCGGTTTGAGGAAGATACGCGGTACTGAGATGTAATTCTGATCCTAACGCCTCTTGTAAGCTCTTCCAAAATCCACTAGTGAACAATGGATCTCGGTCACTCACAATGCCTTTGGGTGTTCCATGAAATCTCACTACCCACTTTACATATAGTTCAACTAAGTTAGCTGCCGTTCTATTCGACTTGACGGGTATAAATCTTGCACCCTTGGTCAATTGGTCCCAATCACCCAAATGCTATCATGACCCGATCTAGTCCTTGGTAACCCATCAATGAAATCCATTAAGACTTGTTCCCATTTCCATTCTGGAATCTCTAATGGTTGCAACAAACCACTAGGCTTCTTTTGCTCACATTTAACTAGCTGGCAATTCATGCATTTGGATGTAAACTTCCCAATGTCTCTTTTCATCCCTTCCCAGTAGTAGGTCTGCTCCATGTCTCAATACATCTTGTTACCACCGGGGTGTATAGTCAGTTTTGAGTGATGACATTCTCTAAGTACTTCATCTCTCAATCCATTGACATTGGGTACAACTAGTTTTCCATTCTTCCTAAGCCATCCATCTCGATCAAGCCCATACTTGCTCATCTCTTCGTCGATTCCCATCTCTACCTTTGAGATGATTTCCAATAGGTTAGAGTCGTTCCTCTGACTGGAACCAATCAGCTCAATCAAAGTGGGTCTGATCGTCAAACTTGCTAACATTTCTGGATCCAATTCGCACTTTGGTCTGAAATCATACCCCGCGATGTACTCCAGTTGCTTCCATTCTAGAAACATAGTCCCTAAACTGGCATGTCTTCTACTCAATGCATCATCCACCGCATTGCCCTTTCCTGGTGTATATGCGATGTCGAAATCATAGGAAGCTAAGAATTCTGACCATCTTTGCTGTCAGAGATTTAGATCCTTCT
Organism: Allium sativum; assembly: GCA_030737875.1. Taxonomy (NCBI): domain Eukaryota; kingdom Viridiplantae; phylum Streptophyta; class Magnoliopsida; order Asparagales; family Amaryllidaceae; genus Allium; species Allium sativum. The sequence continues at coordinate 288,510,373 of CM060909.1, forward strand.
TAGAGAAGAGAGATACTTTAATGATTTATGATCGGTAAACAACTCGAATCTTTCTCCCAAGAGATAATGTTTCCACATCATCAATGCGAACATGATCGCTGCCAATTCCAAATCATGGGTAGGATATCTTTTCTCATGTGGTTTCAGTTGCCGACTCGCATAAGCTACAACGCTACCTCCTTGCATCAATACAGCACTTAGTCCGGTACCACATGCATCCGTGTATACCGTCATCTCTTCATTCCTCTTAGGAATGACTAACACTGGTGCACATGTTAACTTGTCTTTTAGACTCTTGAATGCATTCTCACACCTTTCGTCCCAGACGAAGGCTTGATTCTTCTTGGTCAACTGAGTCAACGTTGCTGCTATCTTGGATAAATCTTGGATAAACTTACGATAATATCTAGCTAATCCAAGAAATTTCTTATGTCCGTTGCATTCTTGGGCGTAGACCAATCTTGTACCGTAGCCACCTTCGCAAAATCCACGGCAATACCATTCTCTGAAATAACATGGTCCAAGAATCTCACTTCCCTCCTCCAGAATTGACACTTAGAAAACTTTGCTTTCAATTGGTGTTTTCTCAACACCTCCATTATTATTCTCAAGTGTTCCTTGTGTTCTTCCTCTGTCCTCGAATAAACAAGTATATCATCCACGAGCACAAGAAAAAACTTATTCAACTGATATCTGAATACCCTATTCATAAGATCCACAAAATATGGTGGCGCATTGGTTAACCCAAATGGCATGACCAACCACTCATAAAATCCAGATGGTGTCCGAAATGTCGTTTTAGCTATACTCTCAGCTTCCACTCTGACCTGATGAAAACCTGTCGCGAGATGCAACTGAGAGAATACTCTCGCACCACTCAACTGATCAAACAAATCATCTATCTGCGGTAGAGGATACTTATTCTTCCTCGTCGTCTTATTCAGCTCGCGGTAGTCCACACACAACCGGAGGGAACCATCTGCCTTGGTAGCAAACACAACTGGTGCTCCCACTCAAAAACACTTCTTCTGATAAAACCCTTCTTCAAAAGATCGCTTACTTGCACCCCGAGCTCTCGCTACTCCCTTGGTGCCATACAAGGAAGTGGCATCAATTTAGGTCTGGCATCTTCCACTAAGTCAATATGGAACTCAATCTCTCGGTGTGGTGAAAGCCTGGTCACTTTCTCGAAGACGTCCGAATACTGGCCAATCACGGGCAAACCTGACAACTCATCATGCGGGATGTCGAGGGAATTTAGAAAACTAGCCATTACCCCATCACTAGGTAAACCATCAAACACTACCCTCCGCCCATCATTCGCTCTAGCTGTCACCAAAAAGCCCTCATAGTCTACTACCACCCCGTATCTTTGGAGCCAATAAACTCCCAAAATAATGCCAAACCCAGTAAAGCCCAAAACAATGCAATCACAAACAAACATGCATTCATGACTCGATAAGACCACATTACGACAAATTATGCTAAGGCTAGTCAAACCACCAATCGGTTTTGTCACTATTAAAGGTCTATCGACAATTTCGGGCTCCAATCCCAGCCTATCTACCAGGTCACTAGATATGGAAGAACTGGAAGCTCCGGTATCAAACAAAACTCTAACAGAAACATCATAAAGAGAAAGCATACCTTGAATGATGACATTCTTTCCTTTCTCTGCCGCAGTTGGGGCATTCGACGAAGAAGGAATAGCATTAAGGGCATATGCTTTCACCATCTGCTTTTCTTTAGGGGGTTGCGGACACTTGTCCTTGAGATGTCCCACTTGGCCACAGTTGAAGCACTTCCTATCTGCTGGCTTTGCTCGACAATTACTAGCATAGTGGCCCTTCTTGCCACAGCTAAAGCACTCAACATCTTTCTTCTTCTTCTGGCCATCATTATTCTGGTTCTGCTTCCTCTTATTCTGAGAACCACTCTTGCCTCCACCGCTTGCTTGCGCTTTTGGCTCCTCTACAGATGCGACCTCAGTCTTTGACTTAGGGTAAAGACTCTCTGACCTCAATGCTTTCTCCACAATCGATTCAAATGTCTCATCGATGTGGTTAATAAGCCTTTCCCCCAAGTACTGATCCAAACCTGTTATAAACTTCTTATTCTTCTTCTCAGGAGTGTCAATGAGGGATAATCCATACTTCGATAAAGTATCGAATTCTGAAAGATACTCCGAGACTGCCCTACCATTCTGCTTGAGCTCTAGGAATTTCCTAAACAATTCTGACTTCTGGGCAGCTGGGATAAATTTTTCAGCGAATCGGGCCTTAAACTGATCCCATGTAACTTGGTCCTCAGGAGTAGCTGTCTTAGTAGCATTCCACCAATTCATCTCCCGTCCTTGCAGCTGACGGGACGCTAGCTTTCTCTTCATCGCATCCCCGATACCTAAGTCTTCAAAGATACGCTCACAACTATCCAACCAATCCTGAACATCCGTAGCCGATTCCGTTCCGTGGAACGATTTTCCACCAAGACTAGTGTAATCCTTGCAAAGCTTAGCGAAATCTGCCCTAGGCGCCTGCACCTCTGCACCACCACCATTAGCAGCATTAGGAGCTGCCCTTTGAACATCTCTAAGCATCTCCCTCATGAGGTCAGTAAACATCGTCCTCATATCAGCAGCATTCTCATTATTGGCTCCTCTACCGACACCCCTTGGATATCGGCTCATCATTCAATCTGTAAAGAGAAAACAATTAACCATCTCCATAGTGTTGCCAGTGCAGTGCGACTTCATCCTTAGATATACTAATAGTATATATATAACTTTTGGAAACCAAAATAATCACAAATACACGCTCTCATATACGTACTATCTCTCCCTGGTGTCTTTCGCTAGGTTAACTACGCAACCTAGAGCTATGATACCAAGTGTGATGGCCCGCCCCACACTAGCCGACATTTCCCATGAAAATGCGTTGTGCCGATGTCCAACTGTCACGGGACGGTCGCCAAAGAAAGGAAAAAGGAAAGGACTTACTGGTGAACTAACAAAGAACATGTAGAATGTCTCACAGCGCAAGGAATAAAATATAATAATAACATACTTGACATAAAACAGGTGAGATAGTGCATAAGCTGAAACTAAACATCATAGCAGCGGAAAATCCAAATACAGCTTATGTTCCACATCATCATTATTACAACTTTCAAACTGTCTCTAAAGCAATAGAAAGGAAAGGTACACTACTAATGCCCAAAGTAGTGACCAGCAGCGGCATAGGGAGAATATCCATATATATATATATATATATATATATATATATCATATGTGGAAGCCTCCTGCTCGTCTCCGGTACAGCTACTCATGCTTCACCAGCTAACCTGTCTCTGGTCTGCTCGTGAGAGCACCTAGAGTAATAAGAAGAGACATAAAACTCTAGGTCAGAAAAAAGTCTGGTATGAGCGATAAGCAGCAAAACAGAATAAGAACAGGTATACTAAACCATACCTGAACCTGGACCTGCAACCAAAGAGTTAGCACTACATACTGTACAATACTCTAAGGTGCCACTAACATATGGTGTAAAGAATATGGGGTGGGGGTGTGCATGTCATAGTGATGGAAAACAAATCAAGCATAGCAACCATCCTCACATCTCTCACTCCGTGCGTAAAGCATACGATGTCTACCACTCTCAACCACTAGACCCATCGAAGTAGTGACGGAGTTCGACTTGTACGACTACTGCTACCACCAAGCTTACCCTACAGAGTCATGACTAAATCTTTACAAATGACCCCGCTTCATTGGTCTGTAGCCCATTAGTCGTACCTAGACCACTGTGGTCCTGAATCCATTCACGTACCCCCTACACAAAGTGATTCAAAGTTATAGACATCGACAACCCCTTAGCACACGTCCCGCAACAAGTCCCAACTCATGAAGTCGACTCATTGGTTCCCAACTGGATCCCGAGCTCTACTTCCCATTTGGACTACCTTTGCATCTCGGGTTTTGGTCTTCTCCGGATCGGTCCGATTCTTCACTTCTCTTTCCTTCAGATCGTGCTCCCGGCTCGGTTCGTGGCCTTCATCTCGTGGCGGTTCGGATTGGTCATGGTCACCCCTGGTTGTTCGGTTTGGTTTCCTTCCCAAGCATTCCGGGTCGGGTCAGGGCCCTCATGTCCGCTCGTTTACATCTGTTCGGGTCGGAGAACTTCTAGCGGATCGGGTCGGAGAACTTCTAGCGGATCGGGTCGGAGAACTCCTAGTGTGATATGGTTCGGTTAGGGTGCTCCAGTTCGTGATCCTCCTTGGCCATCAGTTGACGAGCTTCCAGGCGGTTCCGATCATGGGAAGTGGGTCGGTTCGGTGGGGAGTAAGGGGATCCGATCCGGTCCGGTCACAGCCTGCACTTTTCCTGCAACTTCCAGCGACTGTTTATACGTCACTCGATGGCGTTTTCGACCATTCTAACTATTCTAAACAATCACGATTCATACCAAACAGTCATGGAAACATATAACATCAACCAGAAACATCAAAACAACATCTAACATGGTAAAATAGATCAAACATGCCCCAAAACCCATGTTTTCCCCTTAATCATGTTTAATAAAAACTAATGATAGGAGTAGTAAAACTTAACCAAATTAACCAAACTTTCTAACAGGGGCCTAAAACAATATTTCGAAATTTTTCAATATTTTTTCAAATTTTTAACATGTATAAATTCGCTAATTATCACTAATTACCCTTAATTAACCATAATTAGTGAGGAACTATGCAAATCACTCAACTTAGCCACAAATAAACTTCAGATCTGAAATGATTCTCTGTTTGGGAGTGAATACCAATGCAACACAGCAGCTCTACCTCGATTCTTGTGCTAATCCTCTTTGATTTGATGTAGGTTTATCTTAATTAGCGATTAGGAGGTGATTTGGGGTGTTTTAGATGTTGGAGGCCATTGCTAGGGTTCCAAGAATGAAAGTGGCGGTTGTGAAAGTGAGAAAAAGAGTGTTCTCTAAACCCTAACAGCCCTCTTATACTCTTAATCCCGAAATTCCCCTTTGGGCCTAGCTGTTAATCACCCGGTTAAGCCCAATTAAGCCGTTTTTCACCACCTGAAACTTGTTTCAGCCATATCTCCCAAACGACGAGTCCGTTTGGCTAGTGTGACCACTCTACGGAAGGGTAAACCATCATCTGAATCTAATGGAAGTGGTTTCAGGTCAAAACTCCTTTTCAATCAAAAGTTATGGTCGAAACAAGATCAGCTAGGGGCAAAACGGTCATTTAAAAATTGGTAAAAATCATGAACATGGGAAATGACCCTAATAGTCTTCTCCCAAAGTTACATGACCATACGACTTTGCATGTGAAAGAAATAAATATTCTACGATCCTTCGATGCGTAGAATGCGGGTCGTTACATGTTTTAAAATGAATTTATAAATATTTCATAAATACATTTAAATGGAAATAGACGAAATATAATATATATATATATATATAATGGCCTGAATAGAACACGCCGTACAACGACCGTTCGAGAATTTCGACCATTAACTTCAAATTGATGTAATGGGACGACCGGTGGATTCTCCTAAAATCGGAACCGTTGGGTTTGTATCGAAAAGAGCTTTCCAATGAATATAAGAAATTTGAAATCTAACGGTTGGATTTGGAATTATGTCCAAATAAAATTTGAAAATGGTCGCTATGGGTGCAGTTCGGTGACTATTATTGGAAACCGACTGTATGGGCCTTAATAAAATTATTAAAAATATGGAAAAATTATGCAAAATCATAATTAATGATTTGGAAAGATTTTGGATGAAAAATTCCATATTTGAAAAGATAAAAATATATTTTTATCGTAATGAACTAGTTTTTAACTAAAATAAATCTTTAATCAAGATTTAATGGGGTTTTCCAATTAATTAATATTTATTTGGAATTGAATAAAATAAATTGGATTTTGGGTTTGTCGTGAATGTTGTCTTAAATAACACTGTTCCTAAACCCCGTGTGAAAAGAATAAATCTTTTAATTAAGATTTAGAGAAATTTACTAATTAATTATTAATTAATTATAATTGAAATGAAAGTTGATTGTGGGTTTATCGTGAACTATGTTTTAAACGACATTTGTTCTTTAATCCCAATTAACAGTGAAAATATAATTTGGAATTTATAAATCTTTTATTAAGATTTAAATGGAATTTATAAATCCTTCATTAAGATTTAAATGGAAAATTTTCCAAAGTAAAGTTTCCCAATTTAATATATTAAATTGGAATTAAATGGAATTCGATTTGGTAATAATCGAGATGAGCTTTTGTGAATGAAGTCCGTTACTATATATGGAATTCAAAAGGCTTTGCCATTATTCCATTTATATTATTAGTCTGATACAGAAATTTATATCGATTATATATTGATCTGATTTCTCTTATGATTCCATATTTAATGGAAGATGATTTTGGGTTTGTTGTGAACTTTGTTTTTAACGAAATTGTTTCTTTAACCCCGTTAAAGATAAGATTAATTTCTTAAATTAGAATAATCATTAAGTAATGATTTTTGGAGATTAAAACCAAATTGGTGCTTTAATATATCTTGTTAATTTCAGGAAGATTAAAGAATAAATTTAAAAGAATTTATCTTTGATAAAATTAACGGGAATCTTTCCCTAATAAGTGGGAATATTTTATTAAAAGAATATTCTGAATTAGAATGAGGCGTATGATGTGTTTTTATAGCACTTGATTATAACATACGCGAATTATTCGGAAAGCCCAAGTTTAACCCATTTTGAAAAATTTCTACGATGATTAAGAGTCGAAGATGAAAACGGTGGTTGAAGACCAGAGTTCTTCACATCATTTGGGTGATTACTGATGTCTTGACTGGGTCGTACACACAAGACAAGGTAATAAGTGGTGATCGTTCAAACGTACTTGGAGATCGATGGATATGCAAGGGCCTCTCTCCTGTATTGGGTATATGGGACGAGGAATAAGGTGACTCCGGTTTCATTCAGACCCAGAACGGACTTGTAAATGGATGGTATGTCTGACGTTGTATTCCTTTATGTTGTATTCGTTGATCTCTGCTAAATATATATTTGTTTGGTGGCGGGGAATTTATTTTATTGCTTAACATCCTTCTTTGAGACGTACGAGCTTAGAGATTATATATTGGCAGAAATCAATGATATGGTGTGGATTGACAAAGTGGCATGCTAAGATGCATGGATCAAGGATTTTGTTGAAAAGCAGAGTCCTATGGTTGATGATCAAAGCATAGCTTATTTAGGCATAGCCTTGTGTATAACGTTACTTCGCGAGCCTCACAGCTCGGTATGAACCAGAAAGGGGAGAAGGACCCCAGGGAGGACATGCGTTTCTTTCTAGCTAGAGGTGGTGTCATGGTATGGAGCCCAGACAGTTTTACTTATGTGGATGATGCAATAAGGCACCTCGGATATTGAGTCCCTAGTGGCTCACATTTTATTCCCCATAGGGCAGGGAAACATATTGTTCAGGCATTACTAATCCACTAACATATTTTTGGACAGACCCTGGCGCTCCTAAGTGCAGTTGCGACTGATCCTGAGACATGGGCTAGATTGTCTCGAATTCGGTAAGGACGATCCCTTGCCTTTGTTCATAGATGGAAATCGAACATCCAATACGACATCATGCAGTTTTTATTGTAGAACTAGTATGGCGACATGATATATGGTACCTATGCCATCTATGATTGATACATTTATATTTGAAGTTTTTTTAAACACTATGCACTTATAATAATATCAAAATAATTTGTTTTATATGTATCAAGCATGTTTGGCTATTATAAGGGAAAACTTTATCCTCCGGCTTGCGTTGCATTGTGTGATGGGACCTGAGTCTTATAATAGCTACATTTTTCCAAAAAGGATTGCGTTGTTTCATTTTAAATTAAGATTCATGCGGAGTAAACCCGTTCTGTTTTATATGGCGTGGACCTGTGATTTACCTAAATTTAAAATCAAGCTAATAACTGTTTTAATTCTCACACCAGTCCCATGACTGACCTGGAGTTTATTGTTTTAACTTAAACTCTGGCTGCCCATATTTTCCACATGGGCAGCTAGTAGTTTTGGTTTTGCAGATATTATATTCGTAGGATCTTGGTTTACAGCTTGAAGCGCTATTCGGAAAGCTCTGTATCCGTATATTCCTTCCAGTTGTGTTATGTATTATTTTTCCGCTGTTATGTAATTTAAATCTCTATATTATATTTCCAATGTGTAATAATTATTCGTACTCTGATATATTCTTGTACTCTGATGTAATTGTTGTAACAAGCAATGAAATGTTCTTCTGTTTGTGTTCTGATTTGCTTTGTTCTCAATTCAATCCGTACTTCCCTTTACGGGGAAGTTTGGATCGTTTCAAGACATGTGTTGATATGTTAGTAACACATATGAATACCAAATCATATTGTAATCCTGATATCTGCTGTGGTAAGTGTTAAATTATGTAGAGATTGTATAATGAGAAATGATACGGAGATAGAATTATTTGAATACTATAAACTAATAGATTGAGGTAATATTATAAGACTGAATAATTCGTTTACGTATGTCTGCATAGTATATATAAGGGGCTAACAAATGAAATAAAGAGTTGCAACATAAATGAGCTAGGCTCAGCCCAATACATATTAGCCGATATATAAAATAATATAAAGGAAGTGAAACTGACATCAATGAATCATTTTGTCTTTTATTACTTCCCCTCAAAACTAGGGTTACTAAAACCCTAGTTCAGATTTCAAGTGATAAATCATCAGATTCGTCTTAAAAATTGGTTGCCGATAGTTTCTAAAGGATTATTAACATCAGATCTAAGAGATTAATTGCTCGAACGCACCAAATTTGAGAACTTCATTGTGTCGATTGAGGTGTTGGCTCTAGGGCTTCTAAGAGTTTGAAGTCCTTGCTTGACATTTTCTTCAGTAGTCATGTTGAAGGATTTGTGATCTTCAACTCCTTGCTTTCGGTTGTCGATAACATTTAGATTTGTTCTGAACTTAGTTAAAATCTTAACTGGTATTGATTTCATTAATATATATTCCCTCTGGTAAACGTCAGTTATATTATTTATTAAATCTCACCTCTTTGAACCAATTCTCTAACAAAATGTAAATCAATTTCTATATGTTTGGTTCTAGCATATTGAATTAGGTTTTTTGTCATGTAAACCGCACTCTTGTTTTTGTACCACTGTTTGGGTTTCATAATTGATTTCAGATTAAGCTCATCTAGTAGATTGTATCCATTTAATCTCTGATGTAGCTTTAGGTATACTTCTGTACTCTACCTTAGTACTAGATCTAGATATTTCACGCTGCTTTTTAGAACACTGTGAGATTAAATTATGTCCAAAGTATACATAATACCTAGAGGTTGATCTCCTATCATTAAGATCAAATGCCCAATCAGCATCTTCATAACCTGTTATGTTTAGATGTTAACTGGTCTTCAATGCTAATCCAAAATTGACAGTCCTCTTGAGATAGCGTAGGATTCTCTTTACAACTTTCCAATGTAAGCCAGGGGTTTTTACATAAATTGAGAAACTTTATTAACATAGAAAGAAATGTTTGGCCGTGTTATAGCGGCATACTATAGTGCCCCTACAACACTTCTATATTGTGTATCATTTGATATTGTTTCTCCCCTATATTTAGAGTAATGTTGAATACTTATCATAGGAGTTGGTTGGGGATTAACATAAATCATTTTTGTTTTTACAAGTAGCTCAGTTATATATTTTCTTTGGCATAACATCATTTCAGTATATAATCTGTTTACCTCTATGCCTAGAAAGTAACCCAATTCACCCAAATATTTTATAGAGAATTATTGATTGAGATACTAAGCTAACTTGTGAATATCAGTGGGATTACTGCCAGTAACTATTATATCATCTACATAAATTAATATGTAGATTGTTGCTAAGCTATTTATCTTGACAAAAAGTAAGTTACTAGATTTGGTAGACTGATAGCCTAACTTCAGTAGAGTGCATTTCAGTCTATCAAACTAGACTCATGGCGCTTGTTTCAAACCACAAATAGCTTTGTTAAACTTACAGACATAACTACCATCCAGGCTGTAAACCTGAGGTTGCCTCATATAAATTTCCTACTCTAGAATATCATTCAGGAATGCATTATTGACATGAAGATATTTAATATGCCACTTCTTGTTCAAAGCTATAGTAAGAATTAATCTTATAATAGTTGGTTTTACAAGAGGTAAAAAAGTTTGATTAAAGTCCAACCCAAATTCCTGTGTAAAACCTTTTTCTACTAGTCTAGCTTTGTATTTGTTTATGGACCTATCTGGGTTTCTTTTTGATTTGTATGTCCATCTACAGACAACTATGTTTTTGTTGGTAGGTGGACATACAAGATCCCAAGTTTTGTTTTTGATGAGAGTGTTATACTCATCATCCGTTGCTTCTTTCTAGTTTTCATCATTTATATCCTGTTCAAATGAATCAGGTTCTTCATAATAGGATAGAGCAACAAACACTTTGGGTTAAAAAATACCACTTTTTTCTCTTGTGATTATTGGTTGACCAGGTAATGTTTGAGGCTCATTTGGTAGTGAGTTGTCATTGTTTTCAAATCTAGATGAATATTCTGATCTTGTTGACTGAGTATTGTAGTTGCTTTCTGAATTTTGTTCTTCTGACTGTGCAGGTGTATGAAAGGCGTGACCGAGTGGTTGTAAGTATTCATGGCCTTCATGACTTGGGGGTAATGATTGCACAACATCAGCATCCCCATCTCCAGTCATTTATTTCCATATTTCAAAGTATGTTGGTATTCCAGGTATTGATTCTTTAGCATTGTTTACTTTGGTTGTGGTTTTTATTTATTTATTGCTGAAAGGAAAGACTTTTCATAGAACACCACATACCTGCTTATATATAATTTCCCGGTAGCATAAAGGCACTTGTATCCTTTTTTATTAGTAGTATAGCCTAAGAAAGTACACGGCTTATACCTGAAATTCAATTTATTGGTGTTATATGGCCTTAAATGTGGAAAATGCAGGCTTTAAATGTATTTAGGTTACAGTAATCTGGTTTAACACTGTACAAATTTTCAATTGGTGTGAGGTCCTTCAATACCTTAGTTGGTTGTCTATTGATTAAATAAACTGATGTATTGAAGGCTTGTAGCCAAAACTTTAGAGGCAATTTAGCTTGACCTAACAGTGTTAAACAGTTTCCACTATATATTTGTGTTTAGCCCAATCAAACCATTTTGTTGAGATGTGTAAGGACAAAGTTTTTCTATGAATAATGTCTTTCTTCAAAAAGTAATTATTTATACATTTAAATTCACTGCCACTATCATCCTATAATACTTTAACATGAACATTGATTTGTTTTTCAGTGATGACAATAAAATTGATCACAACATTATGTGTCTCAGATTTGGATTTTTAAAAATAGATCCTAAATCTTGTGCATGCATCAACAATGGATGTATAATATTTATAACCAAAATCTGAACAAATGCATGCAGGACCCCATAAATCAGTTACAATCAGTTGCATTGGTTTAGCGTATTCAGTGCTAGAGTCAATAAAAGGGAGTCTGTGTCTCTTTCCCATCTGGCAGAAATCACACATACACACACACACACATATATATATATATACACACACACACATATACATATATATATGGTAAAGCAATAGGATCATACACTATATTATTATAAGATAGAGTATTCATTACAATTTAAGTACTAGAGATTAAAAATTTGTTTGTTGCAATTAGCTTTGACCATCTTGTTCAAGTTACAACAATTTTCTTCATTAATTTCACTGTTGCACCTAATAGAGTTAAACTTGTATAGGCATCTCACCATATTACCCTATAAAATAATTTCCTTAGTTATGATACCTTTAACTAAGTGATATTTAGGGTAAAATTCAAAAAAATACTTTATTACTTAAGCAAACTGAGCTACGGTAATAAAGGTTTTTAATCTTTGGCACTCTTAGTAAATTATACAAATACAATTTCTTTTTACCCTTTAAACATGCATTACCAATATGAGTGTTTATCCATAAAGGATCAAGAACATATCAGTAGATTAAGTATGAGGGTCAATCGAACATTAGAAAAGTGATTGGACATCGTTCAAATGGTGTATGGGTCGAACATGCACAGTGTTGAACACTATACAGGGTCGAACAGGCACAAGAGTTGAACATCCCCAGGGTAGAACCTTTCTTGGGTCGGTGGAACATGGTACTTCAAGTAGGGTCGGTCGAACATGGTACTTCAAGTGGGGTCGGTCGATCGTGCCTCCTATGGGTCGGTTGAACAAGAGGGGTTAGTCGAACATGCCTCCTATCGGATGGTCGAACATGAATTCAAGTAAACAACTGGATACAGCTGTCTACAGCTGGTAGTGGCATTTCTGTAATTTCTTGTATGTTCGATCCATAGCCTGGATATAGACATTTCAGTTCACCACTTCACTCCAACTTCTCCTATAAATAGGTCATGGCATCCTTACTTTTAGGGATCGATTTCCATCACCCCGAGGGGATGCCGAATTGCATTCACTCCTGATCTAAGAGATTCTTGTTGAAACAAGATTTTTGTGTTTTGATGATAGCAATTATATGATGTTGTCACTAATGTGTTTGTTAAGTGATTACAGATGCAGCATGCACAACTATACGGTGAATGTTAAATTTTAAACGGGTGATAATGGAGAATTAAAAAAATGGCACAAAATAAAATGAAGACATGGGAATTGAACCAAGAAACTACAGCGAACCAGCAAGAGCATTGACACCAAGACACACATTCATTCATAAAAGGAAAGACCACGCAACAAAGCAACGTTCAAAAGAATGACTAAAAACAAAGCGCGCCTACTAGGATTTGAACCCACATCCACATGCTTGAAGTGGCATGCCTTAACCAAGTGGACCAAATGCATCTTAGTTCTAAACAATAACGGCTATTCATTTAAACAAAAGAAGGGGGCCTTGTCACAAAAAATGCACCTGTTGGGAATTGAACCATGCACCTTCAATCATATAGATGGATGACTCAACCAACTACACTACAGTAGCCATTAGTTTGAAGCCTAATGGATAGTTTAATTGAAGCGGTGAAAACTGAAGAACCAAAAGACATAAATGTTGGGACATTGAGATTCGATCCCTGAACCTCCTGATTCAAAGTAGTGTGTCATATCAACTAACCCAAGTGACCTTTCATGTTGGAAAATAAACGGATTTTATAAAGAACATTGAAGATTGAATATCCACGAGCCAACAAAAGCTTCTTTTTGGAAGAGTTGTATATTTCCAATGGATGCAACTTCTCAAAGGGAAATTTCTGAAGGATTGCAAATATTTAATAGCTTCTCAACATTCCTATATAAAGTTCACATCATCTCCAAATCAAGTAAAACAATTCTCCTTTCTAATTTGCTCTCTTATTGCTACAAAGTATTCAAACTCTACATTTATTTCAAAGCAAATATTAGACTAGCGCTACATCACTTCACAAATATTCAATTCTGGTCAATATTCACTTCCCATCCTCTGTGCACTTAATATTCATCATTTTTCGTTACATTAGCAAGATCTATTTAATTCTCCGTTGATTTGCATTGAATTGAGTGAAGCCTTTGTATCATGAAGCATGTGAATGCACTTTCGACTGATCCTAGACTTGTAACTCTTAAATTGTCAATGGAAAATGTTGCCAAAGTGGATTTAGATCTTTCCTAAGATCGAACCACTATAAAATTTGTGTCTCCTTTACTTTTATTGTGACTGTGGCCTCTTTCCCTACCGATTGGTGAAGTACCATTAGTGTACGTTTTATCCAAATTGGGTTTTAACATTTGGCATCCACCGTGGGGCCGTGTTCGCATCTCCTTCCTTCACACTTCTCTCAAGTCTAAGAGTCTTGCATTGAAGTTCTAAACCACCTCTTATCCAACAAAATGGTGAAATCTAAGAAGACCGTAAGTAAAGATGTCGGAAATGCCAATAATATTACTAATGAAGAAACACCGCTTGATAACCGTTTTGATGTTGGTGAAAACTCGGTAAGTGGAGTCGGTGTGAATAAAAATGAGTTGAATGCCGCTATTGCTAATGTGAATCAAAGAATGGACACTTCTACTAAAACTATGATGGATAAACTCGACGCTATCCTTAATGCTCGACCAAATCCAACTCCTTCCAAAAGTCCATGTTGATCTCGAAGAGAATGACAAATCGCTCGCTTCCTGTAACACCCCACATCTGTTAAGGTCATTCACAAAGGGAATGCCTTAACTTCAATGGAGTATTATGGGTACTGGAACAGAAATATTACAAGACAGACATATATAAAACAGCGGAAAATAAAGTGGAAGTACTTCAAATCATTTATTAAATATAAATGTTTACAAGAAAAGCCCATCAACCTGTATACCCAATTTGATAGTTAAAATATCTGTCTTGCTCAAAAACAATGAAGCATAAAAACAAACTGCAGTATTCCCCAATAAAGCAAAGAAAGCCATAGCCAAGAGAAATCCAAGCCATACATGAAAGAGCTTTGGAGCTTGGTAAGATCCAAACTAAGCTGTATTCCCACCCTATGAACCTAGGGGGGAAACGGAAGAAAAAGAGGCGAAACAAAACGGGTCAGTCATAAAGACTGAGTAAGTCCTGGTGACTTTCAGCATAAAAATAGGTAAAGATAACATGGCATGAATAAACTGAAAGTAAACATAAGCATGATAACAAGGTAGGCAAGATAAACTAAGATATCAAGATAAACTATGATAACAAGATAAACTTAGGTAACAAGATAAACTTCGGGCACGATGAAACAAGTATAGCATCCCATAATTCCTATCAAGTATCCCACCGCATTGTTTCTATCAAGAATAACATCGCAAGGTTTCTAAGCTTTACCATTAAAACGATATCTATTTGCTCTGCACCACCTAACTAGCATCCTCATAAGTGTCTTACATTGAATGATCCGTATTCCTACTAGTGTCCCAACTAGTGTCCTGTGTAACAAGGATCCGTACCCCCTACTAGTGTCCCAACTAGTAGCCCGTGTTATATAATAATTACAACGTGATCCCAATCCTCGCAATTATGGTAGCCTTCAGGTGTACATCGATTATGAGGATTCCACCTCGATCACCCCAATGGCCATGTATATATTCGATGCACCCTTACTACCTTATCGATCGGCTCCCTACTTGACCTAGTTCTCGTTTGTGTCACGCGGTCCCCTACTTGTAGATAGCTGTGCTGGTCCCACCATGGGGTGTATCAAGTCCCATGGTGGCAACCCTGACACAATCAAGATGCACAGCTTTATACCTACTGATGCCTAGTGGCTAAATTTTCTGCGCCGAAGTGTGTGCACGCCCGCACTCCGTTAGAACCTGCACTGCTGCACCAACCGCCGCTAATTTGACCTCTTATAATCGGCCCAGTAATCGTGCCCCACCCTGCCTAGCTCAGGGTTCCGTTGATACCTAATGTGGGTTACTGCTGAAATGGGTCCCGGTTACTAGGTTTTTCTAATGGTTAAGTCTGTGGGCCTATATTCTCTGATATTACCCACCAACCCTGATGTGTACTTAACCCCGCTACTGATTCAAGCATGTGTATTTAATGGTTAAGTGTATGTGGGCCTATATTTATTAATATTACCCAACAACCCGATATGTACTTAACCCTCCTACTCGTTATGTTACAATGGTTAAGTGTTTACCTTAGTTAACTTAACCTTTCTCACTTATTATGTTTGATTGGTTAAGTGTGGTTTATTAACTTAACCCCGTTCGTCTATCTGGTTACATTGGTTAAGGATTTTCTTGTTAACTTAACCCCGTGTGTTACTTAACCCTACCACACATCACATCAGATTGGTTAAGTGCATGTTAACTTAACCTCATCCACTAGTCATATTATAATGGTTAAGTGTTATCAACTTATTCAAGTTAAGTTAGCCCACCCGCTTGTCCTGTTATGTTGGTTAAGTGTTACTACTTAACCGCAACCACTTGTCTAATTAACCCATTGTATTAGTTAAGTGTTCTCATTAACTTAACCTCACTCTCTAGTCCAGTTTAATCATGTTATAATAGTTAAACATTTGCTTAACCTTACCTACTCCCGTAGTCAACATATTAAATTGGTTAAGTGTCCAGATTATCCTAACCCTACCCGCCAATTTAGTTAACATGTTGAAATTGGTTAAGTGTTCTAGTTAACTTAACCCTACCAACCCTAGCTCAGCTCTAGTTGTCTTATTAGGGCACCAACCTCTCACATTAGACAGATATTGTTGTGGCTGCCGGTGTGTTGGTCGGGTCCGGGCAGTCTTACGCCACAACTCAGTCTAACCTCGGGTCTTTATTGGGCCTAATGCTTAGCCTCCCACATTGGATAGGTATTGCTGTGATTACTGGACAGCCGGGCGGGTCCGGGCAGGTTTACATCACAACTCAATCCAACCTCGTGCTAAGCATATTCGTATTTTCCAATTTACATTAATTATGTAAATTATTCAAATTCATATTACTGCCCAATTTGTTTCCAATCAATCTCATTAAATTAGGTATATAATTAATACCATTTTATGCCATAATTCTAATTTACATTTTAATTATGTAAATTGTTCAAATTCAGATTTAATGCCCAATTTGTTTCCAATCAATCTCATTAAATTAGGTATATAATTAATACCATTTTATGCCATAAATCACTTATGTGATAAATGACCAATTTATGGCAAGTTTTCCTATAATTAATCATTTTAACCCACCGTTACCCCGTCTAATATTAGGCTAATTATCTTAGCCTAATTTACGTTCGTATGATTTTTGAGTATAAAGTTTAGGCTAAAAACTTAGCCTAATTTAATGTACACAAATACACAATCATAAACATGACAAAGGTATAATTTTGACATTGATGGCATAATTAATGTGAACATAATGGGGTGAACTTGCAAAATGACATCATGAACATTACAGGGGTGAACTTGCAAAATGACATCATGAACATTACAGGGGTGAACTTGCAAAATGACATCATGAACATTACAGAGGTGAACTTGCAAAATAACCATTATGAACATTATAGTGTCATAAGTGTGAACTCGCAATTATAAGCTAATTCAACATATATGTGTATTTTTAACATAGGCCATATTAACATACATACATGAGAATTAGCAATCTGAACTAATCAATATACATATGTTAATTTGCAACATAGGCAAATCAACATACACATGCGTTACTTGGCAACATAGATTAAATTAACATACTCACAAGCCAATCACAAATATATGATAAGTGTGGTATAGGTTTTTTTTTATACATAAACATGTAGATTTGACCATTTGTCGCATGAATCTACAACATAAACTTGCATAATAAACTTATCAATAATTCCCAATTAAACATGATAATAGAATCAAATCACTGGCATATTATACAACATGACAAACATTGTACTCAATAATTCCCAATCCAACATGATGATAGAATCAAATCACTGGCATAATATTATACAACATAACCAAACATAATAAGCATAGTACTATTTTCATTTGACCGCAAGACATGATTTTAATCTTAATTCACATTCCGCAAATATAGCTAAACTTACATCAATTTCACTTTATTTCATCGCCATATTATAAATAAATATTTAAATCTGAAAATAACTAGAACTTACAGAGAACGGCTAATGAATTAGGGAGTGAATTTGTCGTAGAAAGTTGCAGTGTCATTGATTTATCCTCTTGAATTTGTTGTTGAAGCATTGATCTTTGATTTGATTTGGGTTTGAACGCTTAAGCTTTAATTTGGAGACGGCGGCCATGGCTCAAGAGAGATTCCAGCAGCATTTAGGTGTCATATGAATTTGTGTGAGTTAGGCTAGGTCTAGGTGTTATTTTATAGGTGAAGCACTTCATTTCAGCCATCGGATGTACCCTAAAACCCATCCGGACCATCAAAACTCGTCCCGGGCCACAAAAATGGGTTCTGGACCACCCCAGGCCGACCAGGTCAACCTGTACAGAGGGGGGCCGACACTATAGTCGACCTGGGGGGGGGGGGGGGCAGGTCGACTATAGTGTCGACACTATGGTCGACCTGGGTCAGTCTGCCAGAAAGTCTGCTGAAATCTTGTTTTGGCCATATCTTGGTCATACGGACTCCGATTTTCGAAAACTCAGACTCTATTTCGCGTATTTTTCCGAGAGGAACGTAATGGTGATGTACATTTTACCTATTTCCTGATTCTTGAATTAGTTATCCTTATTTTACTATCTTTTCCGTTACATACGCCGTTATCGAACTAATTTTTCTTCTCTTCCATGTATTAATTAATTCTCCTTATGCATCACCATTATTTACCTACCATAAGCATATTTTCATATATTTTATTTCATTTTTAATTATATTAAAAAAATACGGGGTGTTACATTCTCCCCTCCTTAAGGGATTTCGTCCCCGAAATCTTCAAGTTAAGAAGAATGTGTCCTACCATCCATCATCCATCTACTCAATCATCAATCACAGGCATTCATTGTCCTTAAGAGATTTCTAATGTTGTATGAACATATGCAAGAAGTGTGTGTATATGTTCCTTGTCTAATGCAAATGATCAGGCCTGATTGATCTTATAAATACAAAATATGTTTAGTGCCATGAGTCCAACATGTATGCAAATAGTCCTAGTCACATAAACACTATATGCGTGCACAAACATTCATCCATATGCAACATTCACATGATAACACATTCAATTTCATCCACAAACAAGTGTAAATACTCATGCATATGCAATATGAAAGGTGATTGAGCTGATCGAGTGCCTAATGTGTGTAAATGCATCCACGAGCAACCACTAGCAACCACTTAGAGCCACTTGCAACCATCAATCATAACATGTCTCAAACACATGTTTACACCCAATTGTTCCTATCTAAAGGTATAGTCGAATGATAGAAGCAAGTAAAAACTTTGTGCCCATTAGGCAATGTCAAAACTGGAAATCTATGCCACATATATATTGATTCGGAGAAGAACTCTCTAAGCATCAGCCCCGAAGACCGAAATCAACATCAGACTGACACCCAAAGAATTACTCAACCCAACCACTATATATGATTCTAGGAAACTAAGCATGATGGACTCCTTTTAGTCACAAGGGAATCCCTTCCTAAGACAACCCGTATCCTATAAAACCCAAAAAGTTTAGTCAAACCAACGAACACCCTCAAGCCCCAACATGTATTACTAACAGATGAGTCATACTCCCTATGGGGTTTGCAACAGAAATTGGATTGAGAATGGGACCGAGAGGATATACACAAATGATAGCATGTGAGTAAGCTCTATAGGAAAAGAGAGATCATGGATATACTATTAAAAAGAGATATGATGCGCGAATCTAGTCTTCAATCTTCTAAGTCGCATTTCCTTGAGCTTAACTCCATTGTGCTTTGACCGTCTTTAACTACACAATTTCATAGTTTCTTAAATCTTGTTTCCAAAATATGGGTTGGAATCCATTTCACTTTTGCCTCTCGTTCCACTTTCACTTATTCTCCTCCTAGTATACTCGACTCAAACATAACTGTGTACTCATGGTTTCATGCAAGCTCTCCAAAATTCACTAGTGAATCTTGGATCTCGTCCACTTACTATCAGGTATTCCACGTAGAAGAACTATCTCTTGGAAATAAATGCCAACCATGTTGCCAAATGTACTTACTAAGGTGATTCTCTACAACTCATGCATAAGCGAAATGACCCATCCGCCTTAGTGGCGAACACTACTCGATCGGATTACAAATTACCAATAAATGTGTCAAGAGATTCTAGGAAACAAATCATGATAGAACCCTAAAGGTTACCTGCGACTTCGAGGGTATTACCGAGGCAAGTCAAGAGTCTAACTACCCTCTTTTCAAAACCGAGAAGGTCACCCTTACTTGATAACCACTCCATCTCTAGAATCAACCCATAGCCCAAAACATAAACATTACTTCTAGACTCAACCCTTAGCATAGACATTCTCAAATCCAAACAAGTCATGAATAAATGAGCCGATTTTCCCCAACAGGACTTGAGACAAAAATGGGATCCTTTATTATGCTAGTACTAAGGTGCAGAGACTCAACTTTCGAAGCAGAATTAAAAGGATGCGATGTACAAAAACAAAGTTCTAGTGAGATGATAGAAAGGAAAAGCTAAACTTTTAACAGAAACGTTACCACTCTCTTAGGTACGCTAGTAGTGAGAGCATTCAATTGCCCTCTCGACGATCTTGTCCCTTTCCCTTGTCCTATAATACCTAACTACATGTCCCTTCTCACTAAAGATACTCTCTCTTGTCATGGGTTTTACTATTCTTTCACTTTGGCCTCTTTCCTCTCACCTTTTTCCTCCTTCGTGGATTAAGCTATAACAACTAGTTTCTTGTTCTTACCGTCCTTGTATAGTTTGTTGACAAGTCTCTCGAAGCTACCTCCAACGGACGACACTCTACCCAACTTGAAATAAGATTAGACGCAGATGGGACTACTGCGGCTACAGATGGAGGTTGGGCACTTCTTTGCCCTCCGACATGTGTCGGATGCCTACGAAACTATGGTGAAAAGAGTGAGAAGAGATTTCAAGAGAGAATCAAAAGATAGTGTATATGGCTTTGGGGAATATGCCTTTTAATCAAAACAAAATTTTCTTAAAAATTTGCTTCTTTGTAAATGTTTTAAAGATAATTTCAGAAGGTTTTTGAAAACTTTTGCCCAGTCTGGTAACCTTCTGCTCTGATACCAAATGTAACACCCCACATCTGTTAAGGTCACTCACAAAGGGAATGTCTTAACTTCAATGGAGTATTATGGGTACTGGAACAGAAATATTACAAGACAGACATATATAAAACAGCAGAAAATAAAGTGGAAGTACTTCAAATCATTTATTAAATATAAATGTTTACAAGAAAAGCCCATCAACCTGTATACCCAATTTGATAGTTAAAATATCTGTCTTGCTCAAAAACAAAGAAGCATAAAAACAAACTGCAGTATTCCCCAATAAAGCAAAGCAAGCCATAGCCAAGAGAAATCCAAGCCATACATGAAAGAGCTTTGGACCTTGGTAAGATCTGAACTAAGCTGTATTCCCACCTGTGAACCTGGGGGGGGGGGAGACGGAAGAAAAAGAGGCGAAACAAAACGGGTCAGTCATAAAGACTGAGTAAGTCCTGGTGACTTTCAGCATAAAAATAGGTAAAGATAACATGGCATGAATAAACTGAAAGTAAACATAAGCATGATAACAAGGTAGGCAAGATAAACTAAGATATCAAGATAAACTATGATAACAAGATAAACTGTGGTAACAAGATAAACTTCGGGCACGATGAAACAAGTATAACATCCCATAATTCCTATCAAGTATCCCACCGCATGGTTTCTATCAAGAATAACATCGCAAGGTTTCTAAGCTTTACCATTAAAACGATATCTATTTGCTCTGCACCACCTAACTAGCATCCTCATATTGAATGATCCGTATTCCTACTAGTGTCCCAACTAGTGTCCTGTGTAACAAGGATCCGTACCCCTACTAGTGTACCCACTAGTAGCCCGTGTTATATAATAATTACAACGTGATCCCAATCCCCGCAATTATGGTAGCCTTCAGGTGTACATCGATTATGAGGATTCCACCTCAATCACCCCAATGACCATGTATATATTCGATGCACCCTTACTACCTTATCAATCGGCTCCCTACTTGACCTAGTTCTCATTTGTGTCACGCGGCCCCTTACTTGTAGATACCTGTGCTGGTCCCACCATGGGGTGTATCAAGTCCCATGGTGGCAACCCTGACACAATCAAGATGCACAGCTTTATACCTACTGATGCCCAGTGGCTAAATTTTCTGCGCCGAAGTGTGTGCACGCCCGCACTCCGTTAGAACCTGCACTGCTGCACCAACCGCCGCTAATTTGACCTCTTATAATCAGCCCAGTAATCGTGCCCCACCCTGCCTAGCTCAGGGTTCCGTTGATACCTAATGTGGGTTACTGTTGAAATGGGTCCCCATTACTAGGTTTTTCTAATGGTTAAGTACGTGGGCCTATATTCTCTGATATTACCCACCAACCCTGATGTGTACTTAACCCCGCTACTGATTCAAGCATGTATATTTAATTGTTAAGTGTATGTGGGCCTATATTTATTAATATTACCCACCAACCCGATATGTACTTAACCCTCCTACTCGTTATGTTACCATGGTTAAGTGTTTACCTTAGTTAACTTAACCTTTCTCGCTTATTATGTTTGATTGGTTAAGTGTGGTTTATTAACTTAACCCCGTTCGTCTATCTGGTTACATTGGTTAAGGATTTTCTTGTTAACTTAACCCTGTGTGTTACTTAACCCTACCACGCATCACATTAGATTGGTTAAGTGCATGTTAACTTAACCTCAACCTCTAGTCATATTATAATGGTTAAGTGTTATCAACTTATTCAAGTTAACTTAGCCCACCCGCTTGTCCTGTTAAGTTGGTTAAGTGTTACTACTTAACCGCAACCACTTGTCTAATTAACCAATTGTATTAGTTAAGTGTTCTCATTAACTTAACCTCACTCTCTAATCCAGTTTAATCATGTTATAATAGTTAAACATTTGCTTAACCTTACCTACTCCCGTAGTCAACATATTAAATTGGTTAAGTGTCCAGATTATCCTAACCCTACACGCCAATTTAGTTAACATGTTGAAATTGGTTAAGTGTTCTAGTTAACTTAACCCTACCAACCCTAGCTCAGCTCTAGTTGTCTTATTAGGGCACCAACCTCTCACATTAGACAGATATTGTTGTGGCTGCCGGTGTGCCGGTCGGGTCCGGGCAGTCTTACGCCACAACTCAGTCTAACCTCGGGTCTTTGTTGGGCCTAATGCTTAGCCTCCCACATTGGATAGGTATTGCTGTGATTACTGGACAGCCGGGCGGGTCCGGGCAGGTTTACATCACAACTCAATCCAACCTCGTGCTAAGCATATTCATATTTTCCAATTTACATTAATTATGTAAATTATTCAAATTCATATTACTGCCCAATTTGTTTCCAATCAATCTCATTAAATTAGGTATATAATTAATACCATTTTATGCCATAATTCTAATTTACATTTTAATTATGTAAATTGTTCAAATTCAGATTTAAATCCCAATTTGTTTCCAATCAATCTCATTAAATTAGGTATATAATTAATACCATTTTATGCCATAAATCACTTATGTGATAAATGACCAATTTATGGTAAGTTTTCCTATAATTAATCATTTTATCCCACCGTTACCCCGTCTAATATTTGGCTAATTATCTTAGCCTTATTTACGTTTGTATGATTTTTGAGTATAAAGTTTAGGCTAAAAACTTAGCCTAGTTTAATGTACACAAATACACAATCATAAACATGACAAAGGAATAATTTTGACATTGATGGCATAATTAATGTGAACATAATGGGGTCAACTTGCAAAATGACGTCATGAACATTACAGGGGTGAACTTGCAAAATGACATCATGAACATTACAGGGGTGAACTTGCAAAATGACATCATGAACATTACAGGGGTGAACTTGCAAAATGACATCATGAACATTACAGGGGTGAACTTGCAAAATAACCATTATGAACATTATAGTGTCATAAGTGTGAACTCGCAATTATAAGCTAATTCAACATATATGTGTATTTTTAACATAGGCCATATTAACATACATACATGAGAATTAGCAATATGAACTAATAAATATACATATGTTAATTTGCAACATAGGCAAATCAGCATACACATGCGTTACGTGGCAACATAGATTAAATTAACATACTCACAAGCCAATCACAAATATATGATAAGTGTGGCATAGGTTTTTCTTATACATAAATATGTAGATTTGACCATTTGTCGCATGAATCTACAACATAAACTTGCATAATAAACTTATCAATAATTCCCAATTAAACATGATAATAGAATCAAATCACTGGCATATTATACAACATGACAAACATTGTACTCAATAATTCCCAATCCAACATGATGATAGAATCAAATCATTGGCATAATATTATACAACATAACCAAACATAATAAGCATCGTACTATTTTCATTTGACCGCAAAACATGATTTTAATCTTAATTCACATTCCGCAAATATAGCTAAACTTACATCAATTTCACTTTATTTCATCGCCATATTATAATTAAATATTTAAATCTGAAAATAACTAGAACCTACAGAGAATGGCTAATGAATTAGGGAGTGAATTTGTCGTAGAAAGTTGCAGTGTCATTGATCTATCCTCTTGAATTTGTTGTAGAAGCATTGATCTTTGATTTGATTTGGGTTTGAACGCTTAAGCTTTAATTTGGAGACGGACTCCGATTTTCGAAAACTCGGACTCTATTTCACGTATTTTTCCGAGAGGAACGCAATGGTGATGTCCATTTTACCTAATTCCTGATTCTTGAATTAGTTATCCTTATTTTACTATATTTTCCGTTACATACGCCGTTATCGAACTAATTTTTCTTCTCTTCCATGTATTAATTAATTCTCCTTATGCATCACCATTATTTACCTATCATAAGCATATTTTCATATATTTTATTTCATTTTTAATTATATTAAAAAAAATACGGGGTGTTACACTTCCGATCATAACCACAACGACAACATGGAAGACGATTATATTTAGTTGAGTGACAAGGACAAAGCTAAAATCGAAGAATTAAAACCAAAAGCTAAGAAAAAATTCGAAGTGAATGCTCGAAAGCCTGCCAATCTTTCCACAGAGGCACCTCTTCGTCGAGAAGGCAGAATACCTAAGCTCTCTAATCAAGACTGTTTGCCTAAATGAACATTTGGTAAGGAACTCAGCTTCGCAGAGTGACATAACGCTGAAGAATATATCTCGGATATGATAGAGCAAATCATGAAGAGAAATCAAGCATGTAATGGAGATGAAAGAGAATGGGACTTCTCTCCCAATAAGACTCCATTCACCGAAATAATCCTTGAAGCAGAATGTCCGAAGAATTTCAATCCTCCAACCCTACCTCCATACAACGGCCTTGTTGATCCTAATTAATTCCTATTCAAATATGAATGGCATATGAGTGTGGTTAAAGTGATTGATGAGATGAGATGCATATAATTTCCTCTCTACTTAGAAGGTGCTGCATCATTATGGTTCACGAAGCTGCCACCCAAATCCGTCGACTAGTTCTCTGACCTAACCATAAAGTTCAACGAGCAATTCCGTTTGTATGCTACCAAAGCCAAAGATGCTATAATGCTCTCAGCAATGAAACAGAAGCTAGGGGAAACTGTTAAAGCCTTTCTTAGTCCCTTCAATGTTGCTTTATCTGAAGTAAGGAATCTAGAGCCACGTATAATTCTCATGGCCTTACTTGACGCTGTAGACAAAACAAGTGAATTCGGGAAATGGATAAAGATGAAGGAACCGAATACGCTTGACAAGTTTTATAAGAAAGCAGAGGAGTACATGAGAATGGATGATAATCCTGTGCCTCTTCAGATCATTGGTGGTAACCAACTCCTTGAAGCTCCTAAAAGTGCTTCTATTCAATCCAATCAAAAAGAACACTCAGGGACAGAAGCGCACAAATGAATGGAATAATAACAAGTCTAATAAAAAATTCCGTATTCTTGATTCATCAGAGCTAACTCCTTTGAATGATACTCCTAAGAACATCTACCTTGCCATAAAGGACACATAAGATTACCCGGAGCCTCGACCAATAAATATGAATGACCATATGACCAGATTCGAAAAGTTCTATAGGTTCCATAATCATTAAGGCCACAATACTAATGAATGTAGGCACCTAAAATCACTGATTGAAGAGCTGATTAGGAAGAACCGATCGCAACAATATGTGAGGAATTCCTAGGATACAAATCCTTCTTCACCTCCCTAGGGGCATCAAATGATCAATCCGGTCCAAGCAACGTAGCTTCTGCTCAAACTAACCCAAGGGTGATAATCAACTGAAGACCATTGATGATGATCTAATATCTGCGGCTCAGAATAAGCGATCACTATCACCTTTACCTTACTTCTTGCATTACTTTACTCTTTGTTATGTTCTACTTTCTTATAAAAAGTATATAATGATCTACATGCAGTGAACCGAACAATAGCTTTACGAATGAAATCTTATCTGCTTATGTAAATCTCTTATTTGCAAAATGTTCAAATTTTGCTAAAGACGATTTTCTCATTGCAGGATGTTTTATAGGCGTTCGTTTCCTCAAATCCCGACCAAGTGAGATAGTCCTAATAACATCAATTCATATGTCAAAGTGCCATAACCGTCAGTATGCATAGCGCAAGGATGAAAAGCGCTGCTTTGAAAAATAAACAAGGAATGTCCTGATGAGTCAAAGGGCAAAGAGAGAAATGAACAACCACGGATCTGAAATCCCAAAGGTTCGCTGGAATTCGTTGTACAAAGCGAAGTGTTGGAGTTCACTATAAGTGAAATGAAGCGTGGGAGTTCTTGCAGCAAAGCGATGCAACCCACCAAAGGTTCACTGGAATTTGTTGTACGAAACGAAGCGCTGGAGTTCACTATAAGTGGAACAAAGCGTGGGAGTCTGTGGCGTGAAGAGATGCAACCCACCATAGGTTTGATGGAATTCATTGCGCGAAACAAAGCGCTGGAGCTCGATATAAGTGAAACGAAGTGTGGGAGTACGTGGCACGAAGCGATGCAACAACCAAAGTTTTTCACTGGAATTCGTTGCACGAAACGAAGCACTGGAGTTCACTATAAGTGAAACCAAGTGTGGGTGTTTGTGGCACGAAACGATGCAACACACCAAAGGTTCGCTGGAATTCGTTGCGCGAAACAAAGTGCTGGAGTTCACTATAAGTGAAACGAAGCATGGGAGTTCGTGGCGCAAGGCGATGCAACCCACTAAAGGTTCGCTAGAATTCGTTGCGTGAAACGAAGCATTGTAGTTCACTACAAGTGAAACGAAGCATGGGAGTTCGTGGTGCGAAGCGATGCAACCCAACAAAGGTTCGCTGGAATTCGTTGCGCGAAATGAAGTTCTTGAGTTCACTATAAGTGAAACAAAGCGTGGAATTCGCGGCGAGAAGCGATGCAACCCACCAAAGGTTCTCTGTAATTCATTGCATGAAACGAAGCACTAGAGTTCACTATAAGTGAAACGAAGCATGGTAGTTCGTGGCGCAAAGCGATACAACCTACTAAAGGTTTGTTGGAATTCGTGGCGCAAAACAAAGAGTTGGAGTTCACTATAAGTGAAATGAAGCGTGGGAGTTTGTGGCACGAAGCGATGCAACCCATTAAAGGTTCGCTGGAATTCGTTGTGCGAAACAAAGCACTGGAGTTCATTTTAAGTGAAACAAAGCATGGGAGTTCGTGGCGCAAAGCGATGCAACCCACCAAAGGTTCGCTGGAATTCGTTGCGCGAAACGAAGCGCTGGAGTTCACTATAATTGAAACGAAGCGTGGGAGTTCATGGCGCTAAACGATTCAACCCACCAAAGGTTCGCTAGAATTCTTTGTGCGAAATGAAGCGCTGGAGTTCGTTACAATTGAAATGAAGCGTGGGAGTCTGTGGCGCGAAGCGATGCAACCCACCAAAGGTTCGCTGAAATTCATTGCTTTAAATGAAGCGCTGGAGTTCACTACAAGTGAAACGAAGCATGGAACTTCATAGCACGAAGCGATGCAACCTCATCTAAATGTCGCTGGAGTTCGCACTGCGAAACGATATGCAACCAAAAATTCTTTCCATGGAAAAAGCAGCTTCTCTATAGAAGAAATCAACAATGTTTGGTTAAAACGACCTCCTCGAAACATGGGGTATCCAATGGAATCTCTGACGTCGGAGATGATCAGCAAAGCAAACAAACACTGAGCTTTTTAAACCAAAGACCCCCTAAAGGGAACTCAATCGATTACTAGTGTTGTTTATGCATGACCTGATTACGATAAACCTTGGGATATAAAAGACTTCTTTGGGAGTGTATGTTCGAATCCGACCTCCAAAGGGCCTGAATTTTCCGATATGAAAAGAAAACATATGTGGAATGCAGAACATGAAAGTACAACAAAGCAAAAAATAAAAGATTAAAGTACAACAAGCAGAACGCATTTCCATCACAACATCACAAGTTTGACACAAAGGGTCCAAACGCAGAGTAGCATAAAAATAGTAAGCGAGGGCCGACACCCGCATATACAACCAGTCTAAAACATAAGTACATAAAGGAAATAACAAAGGTGAAGTAGGAAGGCTATGTCCTCTTTTCCTTCTTCCCATCACTAGGTCATTTCCTAACATAAGCAGGGAAGGAAGGGAGAGAACTAGCCGGTTCTATCTTGTCATCAAGACTTGCTAATTCTGCAATAATCTTATCTCGGGATTTGAGAGCTTGGATAAGCGCAACTTTTTACTTTTCTAAAGTAGAGATGCGTTCGATATTCTCCCTGTTTAGCCTTTGAAGATCAAAAGCGAAGGTATTCCAGACACCCAGTTTGCGCGGAGTATAGTTTCTGATAAGGTCAAAATGCCTTTCCAACCAATCCTTAGCAGCATCAAGTTGTGCCAATAAGTGATCTTTTAGAATGTCCAGATCATCAGGGACTAATCGTTTGTCAGATGGGTATATATCCAGGTCAAAGTGGTCAAAGTGCAAGCCCTATAGACACCAACCCTTGAATCGCTCAGCAAGATCAGAGCTGCACAACTCAGGACTATAGCAAGGCCTGTCTATGATTGTTTGAAGGTCATCCAGAGTTGGAGCAGCAAAGGAAGTAACCAAGGAGGGTTGGTCGGAAGGTCTGAGTAAGGCGCAGGGTGCTTGTCCGATCTATGGCGTTTCCGAGAGCTGTCCTTGCTCGAGACCTCCCTAATTCTTATATGACTGGTAGACGTCCTACACAAACAATAGTGTTTGAAAATAAACAATGGACGAGGTTTGTGTTTAAGGTTCATGGTCAAAGAGAATCATTGGATCAAAAAGTATCAAGCTATTCCAATCAAACAGCGAGATCACACTCGTTCCCAAACAACATGAACATGTCTGAACCCAAGCAGGGTCGAACATGCTCGAGCCGTAGCTCGAACATGACCAACCCTGTAAGGGTCGAACATGTTTAAACCAGATAGGGTCGAACATGCTTGATCCCTATTTTAGTCAAACATGACTGACCCAGTGAGTGTCACGCATGTTTAAGACGGATTTGATTCGAGCACGCTCGAGCCTAAATAGGTCAAACAAGGCAAGCTCCACAAGGTTCAGGCACGTTTAACGTTCATTTGGGTCAGGTGTAGTATAGTGGTTCGAACAAAGCCTAGGACGGTGCAACATGAACAAATCATTGCTAAGGTTTGGTTCACTATGGGCACGGAGAAAATGAGCTCAAGTGACAAGCACAAAACATTCAAACATAAGAATATATTGGAAAATCGACAAAGTGAATGAAAATCACGTGTCATAAGCATTTCACCGAGCACCTAATGTGCCTCAAATTCAAATCAAAGTGTAAAGAGTTTCGCGTGACTTGAATTCCTCAAATACACATCCAATTACACATTATCGGTCCAAATGCAGTCAAACTCATTCAAGTTACTAACAATTACATCCTCAAACATTTAATTCGAATCCAAACTATCGTAATTCAATCCCTAGATCCCTACAAACCAAAAACAATGCAAAGAGGAGTGGAAAATTACCTTTGGTTGGCCAAGCACTTCAAATCAGAGAAAACCACTTCAGTTTGGTTTGAAGATGACCGAGTCTTGCTGTAAATATTGAGTACGGCTGATGAATTGATGATAATTGTTGAGCTGATTTGGATGAAGCTCCGAAGAGAAACGAATTGTAATGTTGCAATGCAAGATTTTTCATGGAAAAAGAAGTGACTGCCATTAATCAGTTTTTCAAAGGAAGTAAACAAAATGGAAAAGTGAGGAGCTGAAATAATATAAAGGACCGGAAGACAAAGAATCATGTTCGACCCAGGTGGTTTGGTCAACCAAAAAGGTGTATTCGACCCTGAACATGCTCGATCCAAATTGTTGAATAGACAAGCCCAAACTAGATGATGTGTTCAATCCATATGTCATGCTCGATCCGGAAGGCATGATCGACTCAAATGGCTTATTCGAGCCACGTTGCTTGTTTGATCCAATATATCCGCAATCAATCTCCAAACTAACTGAACTATGTTCGGTCGTCCCGTGATAATTCAAATTCAATCTATCAAGGTGTGCGTTCATTAATCATTTCAAAGTTTGTAAATTTTGGCAAATCAGAAAAATTACAAACTTTGAGAGGCAAATGTTTATCCATAAAGGATCAAGCACATATCAGTAGATTAAGTATGAGGGTCGATCGAACATTAGAAAAGTGATTAGATATCGTTCAAATGGTGTATAGGTCGAACAGGTACAGGGTCGAACACTATACAGGGTCACAGGGGTCGAACATCCGTAGGGTAGAACCTTTCCTGGGTCGGTCGAACATGGTACTTCAAGTGGGGTCGGTCGAACATGGTACTTCAAGCGGGGTCGATCGAACGTGCCTCCTAAGGGTCGGTCAAACAAGTGGAGTTGATCGAACGTGCCTCCTATGGGACGGTCGAACATGAATTCAAGTAAACAATTGGATACAGCTGTCTACAGCCGGCAGTGGCATTTCTGTGATTTCTTGTATGTTCGATCCACGGCCTGTATATAGACATTTCAGCTCACCACTTCACTCCAACTTCTCCTATAAATAGGCCATGGCTTCCCTACTTTTAGGGATTAATTTCCATCACCCCGAAGGGCTACCGAATTGCATTCACTCCTGATCTAAGAGATTCTAAAACCTTTCAACATCTAGAAGCAAAGATCAAGCATCAAATCCATCATGAAATCCACCAAAAGTGATCAAGCATTCTAGAGATTGAAGATTCTTCACAATTTTTCCTTACATTTAGCAAGATCCATTTAATTCTCCGTTGATTTGTACTGAATTGAGTGAAGCCTTTGTATCATGAAGCATATGAATGCCCATTCGAGTGATTCTAGACTTGTAACTCTTAAATTGTCAATGGAAAATGTTGCCAAAGTAGA
This sequence comes from Allium sativum, assembly GCA_030737875.1. Taxonomy (NCBI): domain Eukaryota; kingdom Viridiplantae; phylum Streptophyta; class Magnoliopsida; order Asparagales; family Amaryllidaceae; genus Allium; species Allium sativum. The sequence goes on from CM060909.1 coordinate 288,541,649, forward strand.
TGTAGATCTTTCCTAAGATCGAACCACTATAAAATTTGTGTCTCCTTTACTTTTATTGCATTTGTTGCCTCTTTCCCTACCGGTTGGTGAAGTACCATTAGTGTACCTTTGGTGTTTTAATCCAAATTGGGTTTTACAATAAGTATGTTAATACACTTAACATTTCCTATAGAAATTGAATGATTACCTCTATATTCCTTTCGACCAAGATTTAAGTTGTGTTTATTAAGTGAAATCAGGATACCAACTAATTATCCTGTAGAGTTTCCAGCTTTGTTATATCATTTTAGTTGTTATTACTATTAGAATTTTCATAACTGATGATATCTGATTGCACTTGAGCAATATTATCATTAGGATTATTGTTATTTCTTTGGTTCTAACTTTATGTGTAGTTTGAATTGAACCTGAAATAACAGTTCACAGCAGTATGGCCAATTTTTTCGTAAATCTAACACTTAAGTCTGTTACCACTATTCCATTTACCTCTTCTTTTGGCTCTTCTTGAACTGCCACCTCTTTGGTAGACATATTTGCAGTGTAGTATGTTTCTTGAATTCTATTTGCATTGATTCTAGCTTCATGAGATAATAAAATGTTATTTACTTCATCAATTGGTGGCATAGTTTCCTATGATGTAATTACTGCCATCACGGCTTCATACTCATTGCTTAATTAATTTACTTGATAGAGAACTTGATCTGAATTTGGCAATTTTTTGCCTCTTGCGTTTAGCAAGTCACATGGTTTCTTAACCTTGGGGATCTATTATCTCATTGTTAAGTTGTCCAGCTTGATGCTTTGAAGTTGGATTTCATAGTGCAATACTTTTGCTGATGATTGACTGTTGAATTCCTTTTCAAAAGTGGTCCCTATTTCTTTTGATGAACTACGTCGAACGACTTGTGATAACAGGCACAACACCATAACGGCCAGTTTGGCACACAACGCTATGGAGATAAAATACGGGTTATAGCCGTATCATATTTGATAGTCCTTAGAGCTGTATCAAACGACATTTTGCGATCCGCACCACACAGAATACCCTAAATCTGACCATCCATCAAGGAAGCTCTGGATCAGTTAATTTGACATGGCCTTTGGCCAAATCAAATGCGTATCATATTGTGCACTCCTTTAGGCACTTCGAACACAAATTTTGGCCGCTCCCTTTTCTTTTACTTCAATGGTGACCGATTGAAAACCCAAAGTAGGGTTTTCGGTCACCAAATCGTGCCTCCACCATTCTCTAAATCTCCTCCTCTGGATAGATGAACAACCCTCTCCAGCTTTGCGCTAGTTAGATCATTGGCATCATTCCAATGTGCTAGTCAACCTTCTTCAAAGTCTCAGGTATAATTATAAGTAGTCGTGCATTACCTAATTCAGCTATAAAGTGGAATTTGATTTTCCACTATAAATGTAAATGATGCCCATGATCTATTAGCACAAAGCAAGATTTGCAAAATTTGGATAATCTGGAGATTGTAGTAGATTGTTACATTCAGGTAATTCTACTAGCACAAAGTTATCTTTATATTCAGGTAATTCTACTAGCACAAAGTAATGATAGTAGTAATGATTGTTACATTCGGGTAATGATTGCCAAATTTGGGTAATCTACTAGAACAAAGCTATTATTACATTCAGGTAATTCTTTTTACTTGTTCATATTCTCGTAATGTGACTCTAGCTTTTGATTTTGTTACTTGTTCATATCTCAACATACTTACAGAGGTTTCTATATTTTGATTTTGTTTCTTGTTCATATCTCAACATACTTACAGAGGTTTCTAGTTCGATGCTTAATGAGATACTGCCACTCATGCAGTAGTGATGTTAGGATATATGCATGCATATTAGAACACTCTTACTTATTATTTATGCTTTCTATGGCTTTTTGTTGAACCTGTGGGGCGATGAGATGAGATTGCAATGCCATATGTGAAGGTGTCGAAGGAGGAATTGGTAAAATTAGTGGAAGGAAAGTGGCTCAAGGTTAAATTCTATGGTAGCGATCAATATGGTCATTTTGTTGGCGATGTATATTTCAATAACATTTTTATCCAGTTAATTCTGTCATGGTACAACCCCTCATGTAATACGAGAAGTTGTTAGTGTTTTAAACCATATAGGTTATAACTATGTAGTAAAACCATAACTGTGCAGGGTATGCTGGATTTAGATTTCTGTCATGGTACTTAGCAGGAAAAATCAGAGTATTTTTTATATAAACTTCAGGTAACATATCGCTTTTTTCCATCCCTCCATCTCGGATACACTACATTAAATAAGAGTGTAGAATAGAAAGTGCAAGGCTATATCAATGTTATGTCTACATTGCAACCAAATGACAAGGAGAATTATAATAAGTTTGTGGTTTAATACTTTTAGAGTGAATTAGTGAGTCCTTACGTGAAAATCTTGTTTGCGGTGATTTTGGAGAATGAAAAATAAACTGGTTCAAAGCAAAGGAATTGTTTGGGAGAATGAAATCGTTTCATGTCAGTATCATTACATAAACATGTTATACATATAATTACTTCTTTTTTCCTATAGATTTTGGTTCTTTTTGTGCTACTGGAACTCAGGCGCTGGCTATCACGATTCAGTTTTACTGCTAACCATCAGGTTGGCCTTTTAAGCTTTTGTTTTAAAATGTGTACATATATAAATATTTATGATGTTATATATAAAATTTATGATCAGCATCACAAGCTAGCTTATTCTCATAGTACTGCTTCGATTTACAGCAAATACATGGATTTCATCGGCCTTGACTGGAGTTATATTTATTAGGCTGATCATATATTTTACCTTTTTTTATTAGTTCGTACTGTTATGAAATTTTTTGATAGTTTCCCCTGTATATGTTTGTATGTTATACATTGTATTCATGTTATGAAAAATCTTGTAATGCTTTGAGTGTATATACATATACATATATATATATATATATATATTTAAATCGTGTTATTTTTGTGTATAAATTGTGGTATATATGTTGTGTTATGAAAAATATATGCTACAGTTTATGTTTTTTTATATATATATATATGCATGTATGTATTTGTGCACACACATATATAATTAGATATGGTCAATGGCCGTGTCGGATTTCGGTTTAGATACCGCTGTAAGCCTTATGTTATTACTAGTGAGATACGGTTTACATTCATATCTACAAATTTAACATGCCGTTTTTTGATACGGCTTTTGGCCGTGGTTAAGTGTGTTAGATACGGCTAAAAACACAGCTTAATTAGCATATATGGTGTAGTGAGGTTGGTACTTATAGATGAAAAATGCCAAGAACTTATCGGTCTATCTTGTCTGTGATAATTGATATAATTATCGTTTGACATTGTTCGATTGTTTTGATCAGTGATGTATTTGGCTGGAACATTAACAGTTCCAAGGATGTACCATCCGAGGTCATATCCTTGTATAACTGTCTCCACTTATAATTTCCAAAAAATATGATTATCTTCTTCTAAGTGAAACGGTAATCAATTGGCTTTGTGGACTAACAATAGTTTTAACTAGTTGTTGTACATGCGTATTTGGATTGACAGGATCTGAAGTATAAGTTACTGAGAAAGTTTGATCACCCATTGCAGTAACAAATGAAGATAAAAGTGCAAAATCCGAACACAACAAGTAGAGAAGGTGCCAAAATAAGTCAAAAAGAAAGATTTATCACTTGAACTGGAATGTAGCGGCTAGAAAGGTTTTAATGATGAATATTATACTAAAGAATGATTCTCTGAAAGCTTCGTTGGTAAGGCTCTGGTTGTTTTCATGATTCTTGATTTTCTTGATTGATTTCTTGGTATCTTTAGTGTTGTTCCTATTGAGAATACTATACATAAATCTGATGCAACCCAATCTTGATTCCGTCTTGATTAAAGGCAAGGTATAGATTTGGTGATGTGGTGTTCTCACTCAAATGATGACTGAAATACCTCTGATGATCAATACTCAGAGGATGACAAATTTTCAATGAGTAGCTTCTTAAAAGAAAACAAACAATAGTGAGATGATAATGATGTCGCGAGGTTGTAATGCTCCGATACGTACCATGTTGAATTCTGAAGAGATTGTATATTTATAAATGATACAGAGACTGAATTATTTGAACAATGTAAACTGAGAAATTTATGTAATATTACAAGACTGAATAATTCGTTCACATATGTTTGCATAGATATATTGGGGCTAACAAATGAAATAAAGAGCGGCATCTTAAATGAGCTAGGCCCAGCCCAATACATATTAGCCAATATATAAAGTAGTAGTGTTAAGGAAGTGAAGCCAACATTAATGAATAATTTTATCTTCTGTTACTAAGACATGATAATCTGCGAGTTGTTTGAAATACCTTGTGGCTTTACGTTTGAACAACCATCAATTTGTTCATGTATGAAAGTGTGTGCGTGTACTTGCCAATTATAATAAAGTACACTTGGATCGTGTAATATGGAATAACACACAACTACTTGTCTAATACAATAATTATGCAAATAAATATAGAGTAGAATAAGATATCACAGATGAGTAAATGCAGTAATGGAAAAATCACACCAGAGATTTTTATACTGGTTCGGAGCACCGTCCTACGTCCAGTCCCGGACTTCTATTTGGAATTTCACTAATCAACAACCTCACTTAACCCGAAGGAAACAGGTTCACAACACCCGAGCAGCCGAACGGGATTTCACGCCTTTATCAACACGAGGACTTCACAACTTGCCTCTGACAACACGGAGGACTTCAATACTTGCCTCTAACAAAACGGAGGACTTCAAACAAGATGAGTAGACTTGTAATTTGACAATGTGTGTTCTCAATAACACGAATTTGTCAATTCTTGTACAACCTTCCTATAATCTTATCCTCAAATAGAATTTGTGTTTGTGAAGATTTGGAAGATGATATCGTGTTCGAATCAAAAGAATAATATATAAATTCTAGGATTCAAGAAGGATATTGTGAAGAATATGAGCGTTTGAGTGCTTGAGAGTTCAAGAATGAAATCAACAATATAGAGAACAGATAGAAAGAATTGGTGATTAGAATTGATGATTTCAAAGTGTTTATATAGGATATAATTATTTGTAACCTTTTGTAACAACCCGGAAATCTGAGCCAGTTTAAAATTTTTGTTTTGGCAATTTTAGCGAATTTTGAACATTTAAAATGAATTATTTTAAATAATATCGACGAGAAATTTATTTTGAATATAATTCGAACGTATATATCTATATACGTCGTCGTTAGAATATAAATAATTATATATAATTATAAATAGAATTGAAAATGGCGCGGTAGTTCGATAATTCGATTTCAAACTTCAATTGAATGTACCGTGTGCAAAACAAACCGGATTTTAGCGAAACCAAAAATATTAGAATCTAGTTGAGAATATCTTTCCAACGAATCCGAAAAATCGAAATTTCATAGCGGGAATCAAAAGTTATGTCCAGTTGAAAATTCTGAATAGTCGCTATGGAATTCAGGCCCTTAAAAATGGATATTTTGCAAATGACCTCGGATTTCGACGAAACCAGTTTTGTTGGGTCCATGATGTCAAATTATTGCTAGATTCCAAATTTCATAATTTTTCGAATCAATATGTGAGCGTGGCAAAGGAAAACGCATTTGACCATTTCCAGTTGATTTTAATCGACTGGAAAATGGCCATTTTTCTAACGGTCTCAGAATTTGACGAAACTAGTTTTGTTAGGACCGTATCGTCAATACGAAGCTAGAAAATATTTTTCTGGAATTTTTCTAGTTAGTATGTAACCCCAGTGATTTGAAATGTACGTTTAAAATTCAATATAGCGATTTAAATGTAAATTCAACGGAAACTGATCAAAGCGATCGAATCAGCCTACGATACATATCCCATTGTGTTCGGAATGCGGGTAAAACGCTATAGACGTCAGGCGGTGGGCCTCGTTTAGAGGTCGTATGTAAAAGTCAACTTAAAGGAGAATAAAAAAATAATTAAATAAATAAATAATATAAAAGGGGTGTAACCCTAGATAATTTGCTCAGAAAAGTCGCGCCCCTTTTTAATCAAAAATCGCGTTACCCTCTGGCCCCTCCCTCTTCGCCCTTCCACTGGCGCCGACTACCTCGCCAGAGCACCGCCGCGGATGGCGCCACCACCACCCCAGTCACCCCAACCACCGCTCTCCCTCTCGCGCCCTACTCCTCCGTACCCCTCTCGCCCATTTCCCCCAGCCAAACGCGCGATGTCGAGAGCCACCTCAAACCGACCACCATAGCGCCGCCACTTCCCTGAGCCCACGCCCCTCCACCGCCGCGCTGGAGCACCTTCTCCCCCTCCTCAGCGACCAGAAAACCTTTTCCCCCTTTTTGAACTGTAAGTTTTACTTGTAATTTATTTTAAATTATTAGCTTAATTAAATAGCAATGTGTTTAATCCGTTTTTATTTTAATTTCAGTTTTAGTAAATCAGTTATTACTTTTATTACAAATCAGTTTTAATGTTCATAGAAAATTTAGCTTTTAAAGTATTTAGATCAGTTTGAAATTTACAGAAAAACATACAAGTAAAGAACTGAATTTTAATTACATGACATAGATTAAAAATATGATTTTTATATTTTTAAAGTATTAAAAATATAGTTTTTATATTTTTAAAGAATTAAAAATATAATCTTTTATATGGTAGGAAGATAAAAATATGATCTTTACTATATAGATGATGTAAAAATTTGATTTTTATATTTTTAAAGTATTAAAAATAAAATCTTTATTAAGTAGAAGTAGTAGAAGTATGATTTTTGTTTATGTAGAGAATTAAAAATATCATCTTTGTGTATGTAGCAAAATAAAAATCTGATTTTTATTTTATATACGTTGAAATGAAGTGGTAATTTTTATAATGATGAAATCTATATTTTTATAAAGGCGAAGTCTTTATATTTGAAAAGGCGAAATCTTTATAGTGGAAAAGGCGAGATCTTTATATAGAAAACATCGTAGTAAAAATTCGATTTTTAATATATGAAGTGATTATAAAAATATGATTTTTAAATTGAAAGTGAATAAATAAAAATGTGATTTTTATTTTAAAGACATTAAAATATAAAAATGTGTGATTTTTATATATGTAGTGGCTACGGGCAAACGAAGATGATAAAAAGGCGAGAATGAAGAAGGTTTCTATAAATGAAGTGTTGTGAAGTTGGATAGCTATTGGTGAGAACTTCTCACTCTAAACTTCTTTTTCTAGTTATATATATATATATATACTAGGATGCAGACGGTGCTTAGTAGCACCCGACACCCGTCATCCACAGACCATGGATGGCTTGCTTGTTAAATTGTTTGGTTGAGTAGTTGGTTAGTTTATTTGGTTGGAATTGAATTGTTTGGTGAAATGGAATGGATTTGATTGATGTGTGAATGGCGTGGGCCTTCACTAGACCGGGGATAAGGCTAGGCCTCGTCCCATTTCTAGTATCGTGCCGTTATGCCGCCGAAATTTCCCAAAATATGTTAGAAAAATAAGAATATCATTTTATTGAATAAACGAACTGAATAGGAATTCATGTGTTAAAATAAAATGTTTTATCGTTAAAAATATAATTTTTAACGTGAAAGGGAATAAATGAATATTTATAAACAAATCGGCTGATTTGTTTATATACACTGATTTGACTGATATCGATTGGGTCGATAAATTTTACACGTCGCCCAACTGCACAACTAAAATCTGTGTTTGATTGTTTGAAACCCCACACGGGTGTTGGGATGAAATTTGGAAGTTCACTCATCCTGATTGATTAAATATGTCGATCGATTGATTGACAGGCTGTTATAAGCGTAAGATATCTATATTTGATGCTTATACAGTGTAGTGCACTTTGGTTGATAGTTGATTAGTTTTCAATGCTATTATATACATGTGTTGTATGGAATCCATATAATTAACATTATATGGTGATTGATTGGGCCTCATTCCAATCGGGAAAATAAGGAATATTATAAAAGAGAATTCTTGTGTTGAATATAAAAGTAGTCATGTGTTGACGATGTTCATGTGTTGAGTGAAATATTTTATACAATGAAATTACATCTTTATCATATTTAAAATTAGAACTACTTCCCAGTAGAAGTCTAATTAAAAATCAAACGATATATACCATAGTTTTATAAAATATTTTACATAACAAAAATAGTGATGTGTTGACAGTACTCATGTGTTGAGATTAGTCAGGTGTTGGAAGAAATATAGATTCATGTGTTGAATAGAATAAATATTCATTTGTTGAATAGAATAACGGATTTATTGAAATATATAAAGCCGTGTTGATTAGAGTTGCGCCATTTTGACGTGAACGATATTTATATCGATTATATTCGTTTTTATAATGAATATAGAAAAGAAGTGATTTCAAAATATAACATTTTGAAAATATTATCATTTATATAGTAATGATATAAAATATTCAGTTTTGATTAGAAATTGAAATAGTGTTGAAATGGTTTTGAAACAAAGTTAAAACGATTTATAAAATACGTTTTAAAAGGAAATTGACAAAATATATATAATATATATATATAATGGCCTGAATAGAACGCGCCGCTCCGCGGCAGTTCGAGAATTTCGACCATTGACTTCGAATTGACGTTGCGGGAGATCCGACCGTCGGATTCTCCTAAAACCGGAACCGTTGGGTTCGTATCGAAAAGAGCTTTCCAATGAATATTAGAAATTTGAAATCTAACGGTTGGATTTGGAATTATGTCCAAATCAAATTTGAAAAAGGTCGTTGTAAGTGCAGTTCGATGGCCGTTGATGAAAATCGACTGTACGTGCCTTGATAAAATTATTAAAATATCAATAATTTGTGTAAAACCATAATATATGGATTGGAAAGAACTGGGATGAAAAATTCCATATTTTGAAAAGATAAAAATATATTTTTATCGAAATGAACTAGTTTTGAACTAGAATTAAAATCAATTTATTTTTGAAATAAATAAATTGAATTTGAATGTGATTTTAAAAATAATCAATATTCCCAATACGTGAATTGGACTGGAGTTGAATCGAAATTATCTTCGGGATATTTCGATGTTGGATTTCGTGACTATACAGATATTATTATGGGAATTTGAAAGATATATTTTATATCGTTATTTCCAATACGATATATGTTGGTTTCAGAATTTGATATTGAATATAAGCCGATATATTTTCTATTCAGAGCCTTGTATTTAATATCAAATGTGATTTGGGTTTATCGTGAATCGTGTTTTAGATGACATTGGTTCTTTAACCTAGTTAAAGGCAAGATATCGATTTTTGAAAAGATTAAAACTAAGTGGAGTTTTAATGAATCTTTAATTAGATTAAAAATGTGAATTGATAATTTAAATTATCAAATCTGAAAAGTGATCGAGAGTGGAGTATCACCAGTTTTGCTCCAAAGCGATAGTTAAATCTTTAATTAGATTTGAACGTGAAATGGTAATTAATTTTACCGATAACACCGGGGTGTTAGGAATGGAGTATCACCAGTTTTGCTCCATGGGATATATAGGTTGGGATTGGGAAATAAAATAAATAATTACTTCGGTGTGGTTCGCTAATCCCGACTAGTTTGGAAAACCATAATATGGTTTGAAATGATATCCAAAGGAAGATTATAGAATAAATTTAGAAGAATTTATCTTGGATAAAATTAATGGGAACCTTTCCCTAAGAATATGATTTTGTGAATAAAAGAATATTCTGAATTGGAACGAGGCGTTTGTTGTGTTTGTGTAACATTCGTTTATCATATACGTGAGTTATTCAGAAAGGCCGGGTTTATACCCATTCTGAATAACCGATTCGACGAGATGTCGAAGACGAAGACGGTGGCTGAAGACCGGAAGTCTTCACATCGTTTGGGTGATTACTGATGATCTTGATTGGGCTGTACACCCAGGATGAGGGAATCAGTTGGTGATCGTCCAGACGTACCTGGAGATAGATGGATATGCGAGGAAAGTGCCTCCGGTTTCGTTCAGACCCAGAACGAACTTGTAAATGGATTGTGTGTCTGACATTGGATTTTATTCTGTGTTGATTGATCTCTATTAAATATACATCTGTTTGGCGGCAGAGAATTTATTCTCTTGCTTAACGCCCTTCTCTGAGACGTACGAGCTCAGAGGTTGTATATCGATGGACATCAGTCGCATGGAGTGAATTGCCAATGTGGCACGCGTAAGTGGCAATTGATCAGGGCTTCTGTTGAAAAGCAAAGTCTTGTGGTTGATGATCAAAGCACGGCCTGTGTGGCATAGCTTTGTGTATAGCGTGAATTCGCGAGCCTCACACCTCGGTATGAGTCAAAAACGGGATACGGACCCAAGGAGTGCACGACGTTTCTTTCTAGCTAGGGTGGTGTCAGTGACCTACCAGCCCTGACATTTATATACTTTTCACCTGTGTGGTTGTTGGATACGAGGCGCCTCGGATATAGGTCTGTAAGGACCGGGAAACGTGTGTTCAGGAATAATTAATCCTCAAAAGTAAGAGAGGACCGGCCTTGGAGGTTCCAAAGGATCAGAGTGGGGTCCTGAGGCATTGCTAGAGTGTCTCGAACGCGGAGAGGAGCTTGCCCCTTGCCCCGACTCATGACGGAAATCCAATTTCCAATACGTGTATTGCGGTTTTAATTGTAGAACTTGTATGGCGACATGATATATGGTACCCATGCCGTCTATGATTGATATTTATGATTGAATTGTTTTGACACTATACACTTATTATAGTATCAAATAATGTGTTTTGAACGTATCAAGCATGCTTTGGCTGTTATAAGGGAAAACCCTATCCTCCGGCTTGCGTTGCATTGTGTGATGGGACCTGGGTCTTATAACAGCTTCATTTTTCTTTATTTAGCATTGCGTTGTTTGTTCTATGCACTGGTATTCTTGGGAGGAAACCCGTTCCGTGTTATACGGCGTGGTCCCTTGATTTACCTAACTTTAAAACCAATATTAATAACTGTTTTAGTTCTCACACCAGTCCCATGACTGACCTGGAGTTTATTGTTTTAACCTAAACTCTGGGTGCCCCTATTTTCCGCACGGGCAGCTAGTAGTTTTGGTTTTGCAGATTTATATCCACAGGGTCCTGATTTACAGCTGGAACGATGCTCGGAAAGCTCTGTATTCGTGTATTACTTTCAGTTGTGTTTTGTATTATTTTCCGCTGCTATGTAATTTATTGTAATCTCTGATATTTATCGAATGTATATTATTCATTTATACTCTGTATATTCTTGTATCTGATGGAATTGTTGTAATAACAATGAAATGTTCTTCTGTTTGCGTTCTATTTTGTCTTGTCCTCAATTCTATCCGTGCTTTCCTTCACGGGGAAGTTCAGGTCGTCTCAGTTTGGTATCGGAGCTTTGGTTTACAGAGCTCAAGAACAAGACACATTAGAACCATACGAAAGAATTCATCAGATATTGGATTAGCAATATCCAATTAGAATGACTCGTTAGAGATAGGATCAGTAGTATCCTAGAACGAGTGTGAAGAGTATATTTTTCAAATGAAAACAATTTTGTTTTGAAAATTTAAATCGTTTTATACGTATTTGAATATTTATTTATATTGAATATGGACAATCGAGTATATAAAGATTTCGCGTATACGCGTCATGAACGTATAGTCGAAGTTTTAATATACTGGATAGATATAGATTCACATTCTAGACACCCGGGGATAATTCTGGTGATGTGGCCACATCATCAGTATTTATATTCGAGTTTCGAAGGTGTGATTTTCTATATATTTCCATTAGGCTGGTGTGAGAACCAAAACTAATATAGCTAGAATACATTGTTGTGAATTGGCATCAAAAACATGATTTTTTGTATATAAGTATCAAAATTATGAATTTGAAACGTTAATTCACTAATTGATTGATGTTTGTGTTGTTTGTTTATTTGTTTGATAATTTTGAACCATTATGCCTAATTGCATCACATATTGGATTATATTGAAAATTAGTCGCATTTGCTTGCATATACATGTACTTACATTGAACAGGTCATAGCAAGGAGGCTAGAGCAGAGAATAAAACTTGTTTGCCCGACAAATAGGTACATGTTTACTATAATTTACTGTTTTGTTTGGGTGATGATGATTTTATGAGCCGATTGGCTTTTTCTTTTTCTTTTTGAGATCAGAAGGCCTGTATGGCAATTTCGGGATTTTCCCGTGCTCCCCGTACAAAGGAGGTTATGGCGAAATTTTTCGAAAATTTAGGGTGTTAGCCAAATTTTTGAAGAATTTGAAAATTCTCAGAAACTGAAAAGTTGGAGAATGGAAGCCAGATCGAATGTAGAGCTTATTAATCAAACCACTTTCGACATTGTTCCTTTTCGGGGACGAAAAGTTTTAAGTGGGGGAGATTGTAACAACCCGAAAATCTGAGCCAGTTTAAAATTTTTGTTTTGGCAATTTTAGCGAATTTTGAACATTTAAAATGAATTATTTTATATAATATCGACGAGAAATTTATTTTGAATATAGTTCGAACGTATATATCTATATACGTCGTCGTTAGAATATAAATAATTATATATAATTATAAATAGAATTGAAAATGGCGTGGTAGTTCGATAATTCGATTTCAAACTTCAATTGAATGTACCGGGTGCAAAACAAACCGGATTTTAGCGAAACCAAAAATATTAGAATCTAGTTGAGAATATCTTTCCAACGAATTCGAAAAATCGAAATTTCATAGCGGGAATCAAAAGTTATGTCCAGTTGAAAATTCTGAATAGTCGCTATGGAATTCAGGCCCTTAAAAATGGATATTTTGCAAATGACCTCGGATTTCGACGAAACTAGTTTTGTTGGGTCCGTGATGTCAAATTATTGCTAGATTCCAAATTTCATAATTTTTCGAATCAATATGTGAGCGTGGCAAAGGAAAACGCATTTGACCATTTCCAGTTGATTTTAATCGACTGGAAAATGGCCATTTTTCTAACGGTCTCAGAATTTGACGAAACTAGTTTTGTTAGGACCGTATCGTCAATACGAAGCTAGAAAATATTTTTCTGGAATTTTTCTAGTTAGTATGTAACCCCAGTGATTTGAAATGTACGTTTAAAATTCAATATAGCGATTTAAATGTAAATTCAACGGAAACTGATCAAAGCGATCGAATCAGCCTACGATACATATCCCATTGTGTTCGGAATGCGGGTAAAACGCTATAGACGTCAGGCGGTGGGCCTCGTTTAGAGGTCGTATGTAAAAGTCAACTTAAAGGAGAATAAAAAAATAATTAAATAAATAAATAATATAAAAGGGGTGTAACCCTAGATAATTTGCTCAGAAAAGTCGCGCCCCTTTTTAATCAAAAATCGCGTTACCCTCTGGCCCCTCCCTCTTCGCCCTTCCACTGGCGCCGACTACCTCGCCAGAGCGCCGCCGCGGATGGCGCCACCACCACCCCAGTCACCCCAACCACCGCTCTCCCTCTCGCGCCCTACTCCTCCGTACCCCTCTCGCCCATTTCCCCCAGCCAAACGCGCGATGTCAAGAGCCACCTCAAACCGACCACCAACCACCATAGCGCCGCCACTTCCCTGAGCCCACGCCCCTCCACCGCCGCGCTGGAGCACCTTCTCCCCCTCCTCAGCGACCAGAAAACCTTTTCCCCCTTTTTGAACTGTAAGTTTTACTTGTAATTTATTTTAAATTATTAGCTTAATTAAATAGCAATGTGTTTAATCCGTTTTTATTTTAATTTCAGTTTTAGTAAATCAGTTATTACTTTTATTACAAATCAGTTTTAATGTTCATAGAAAATTTAGCTTTTAAAGTATTTAGATCAGTTTGAAATTTACAGAAAAACATACAAGTAAAGAACTGAATTTTAATTACATGACATAGATTAAAAATATGATTTTTATATTTTTAAAGTATTAAAAATATAGTTTTTATATTTTTAAAGAATTAAAAATATAATCTTTTATATGGTAGGAAGATAAAAATATGATCTTTACTATATAGATGATGTAAAAATTTGATTTTTATATTTTTAAAGTATTAAAAATAAAATCTTTATTAAGTAGAAGTAGTAGAAGTATGATTTTTGTTTATGTAGAGAATTAAAAATATCATCTTTGTGTATGTAGCAAAATAAAAATCTGATTTTTATTTTATATACGTTGAAATGAAGTGGTAATTTTTATAATGATGAAATCTATATTTTTATAAAGGCGAAGTCTTTATATTTGAAAAGGCGAAATCTTTATAGTGGAAAAGGCGAGATCTTTATATAGAAAACATCGTAGTAAAAATTCGATTTTTAATATATGAAGTGATTATAAAAATATGATTTTTAAATTGAAAGTGAATAAATAAAAATGTGATTTTTATTTTAAAGACATTAAAATATAAAAATGTGTGATTTTTATATATGTAGTGGCTACGGGCAAACGAAGATGATAAAAAGGCGAGAATGAAGAAGATTTCTATAAATGAAGTGTTGTGAAGTTGGATAGCTATTGGTGAGAACTTCTCACTCTAAACTTCTTTTTCTAGTTATATATATATATATATATATATATATATATACTAGGATGCAGACGGTGCTTAGTAGCACCCGACACCCGTCATCCACAGACCATGGATGGCTTGCTTGTTAAATTGTTTGGTTGAGTAGTTGGTTAGTTTATTTGGTTGGAATTGAATTGTTTGGTGAAATGGAATGGATTTGATTGATGTGTGAATGGCGTGGGCCTTCACTAGACCGGGGATAAGGCTAGGCCTCATCCCGTTTCTAGTATCGTGCCGTTATGCCGCCGAAATTTCCCAAAATATGTTAGAAAAATAAGAATATCATTTTATTGAATAAACGAACTGAATAGGAATTCATGTGTTAAAATAAAATGTTTTATCGTTAAAAATATAATTTTTAACGTGAAAGGGAATTAATGAATATTTATAAACAAATCGGCTGATTTGTTTATATACACTGATTTGACTGATATCGATTGGGTCGATAAATTTTACACGTCGCCAAATGCACAACTAAAATCTGTGTTTGATTGTTTGAAACCCCACACGGGTGTTGGGATGAAATTTGGAAGTTCACTCATCCTGATTGATTAAATATGTCGATCGATTTATTGACAGGCTGTTATAAGCGTAAGATATCTATATTTGATGCTTATACAGTGTAGTGCACTTTGGTTGATAGTTGATTATTTTTCAATGCTATTATATACATGTGTTGTATGGAATCCATATAATTAACATTATATGGTGATTGATTGGGCCTTATTCCAATAGGGAAAATAAGGAATATTATAAAAGAGAATTCTTGTGTTGAATATAAAAATAGTCATGTGTTGACGATGTTCATGTGTTGAGTGAAATATTTTATACAATGAAATTACATCTTTATCATATTTAAAATTAGAACTACTTCCCAGTAGAAGTCTAATTAAAAATCAAACGATATATACCATAGTTTTATAAAATATTTTACATAACAAAAATAGTGATGTGTTGACAGTACTCATGTGTTGAGATTAGTCAGGTGTTGGAAGAAATATAGATTCATGTGTTGAATAGAATAAATATTCATTTGTTGAATAGAATAACGGATTTATTGAAATATATAAAGCCGTGTTGATTAGAGTTGCGCCATTTTGACGTGAACGATATTTATATCGATTATATTCGTTTTTATAATGAATATAGAAAAGAAGTGATTTCAAAATATAACATTTTGAAAATATTATCATTTATATAGTAATGATATAAAATATTCAGTTTTGATTAGAAATTGAAATAGTGTTGAAATGGTTTTGAAACAAAGTTAAAACGATTTATAAAATACGTTTTAAAAGGAAATTGACAATATATATATAATATATATATATTATATATATAATGGCCTGAATAGAACGCGCCGCTCCGCGGTAGTTCGTGAATTTCGACCATTGACTTCGAATTGACGTTGCGGGAGATCCGACCGTCGGATTCTCCTAAAACCGGAACCGTTGGGTTCGTATCGAAACGAGCTTTCCAATGAATATTAGAAATTTGAAATCTAACGGTTGGATTTGGAATTATGTCCAAATCAAATTTGAAAAAGGTCGTTGTAAGTGCAGTTCGATGGCCGTTGATGAAAATCGACTGTACGTGCCTTGATAAAATTATTAAAATATCAATAATTTGTGTAAAACCATAATATATGGATTGGAAAGAACTAGGATGAAAAATTCCATATTTTGAAAAGATAAAAATATATTTTTATCGAAATGAACTAGTTTTGAACTAGAATAATAATCAATTTATTTTTGAAATAAATAAATTGAATTTGAATGTGATTTTAAAAATAATCAATATTCCCAATACGTGAATTGGACTGGAGTTGAATCGAAATTATCTTCGGGATATTTTGATGTTGGATTTCGTGACTATACAGATATTATTATGGGAATTTGAAAGATATATTTTATATCGTTATTTCCAATACGATATATGTTGGTTTCAGAATTTGATATTGAATATAAGCCGATATATTTTCTATTCAGAGCCTTGTATTTAATATCAAATGTGATTTGGGTTTATCGTGAATCGTGTTTTAGATGACATTGGTTCTTTAACCTAGTTAAAGGCAAGATATCGATTTTTGAAAAGATTAAAACTAAGTGGAGTTTTAATGAATCTTTAATTAGATTAAAAATGTGAATTGATAATTTAAATTATCAAATCTGAAAAGTGATCGAGAGTGGAGTATCACCAGTTTTGCTCCAAAGCGATAGTTAAATCTTTAATTAGATTTGAACGTGAAATGGTAATTAATTTTACCGATAACACCGGGGTGTTAGGAATGGAGTATCACCAGTTTTGCTCCATGGGATATATAGGTTGGGATTGGGAATAAAATAAATAATTACTTCGGTGTGGTTCGCTAATCCCGACTAGTTAGGAAAACCATAATATGGTTTGAAATGATATCCAAAGGAAGATTATAGAATAAATTTAGAAGAATTTATCTTGGATAAAATTAATGGGAACCTTTCCCTAAGAATATGATTTTGTGAATAAAAGAATATTCTGAATTGGAACGAGGCGTTTGTTGTGTTTGTGTAACATTCGTTTATCATATACGTGAGTTATTCAGAAAGGCCGGGTTTATACCCATTCTGAATAACCGATTCGACGAGATGTCGAAGACGAAGATGGTGGTTGAAGACCGGAAGTCTTCACATCGTTTGGGTGATTACTGATGATCTTGATTGGGCTGTACACCCAGGATGAGGGAATCAGTTGGTGATCGTCCAGACGTACCTGGAGATAGATGGATATGCGAGGAAAGTGCCTCCGGTTTCGTTCAGACCCAGAACGAACTTGTAAATGGATTGTGTGTCTGACATTGGATTTTATTCTGTGTTGATTGATCTCTATTAAATATACATCTGTTTGGCGGCAGAGAATTTATTCTCTTGCTTAACGCCCTTCTCTGAGACGTACGAGCTCAGAGGTTGTATATCGATGGACATCAGTCGCATGGAGTGAATTGCCAATGTGGCACGCGTAAGTGGCAATTGATCAGGGCTTCTATTGAAAAGCAAAGTCTTGTGGTTGATGATCAAAGCACGGCCTGTGTGGCATAGCTTTGTGTATAGCGTGAATTCGCGAGCCTCACACCTCGGTATGAGTCAAAAACGGGATACGGACCCAAGGAGTGCACGACGTTTCTTTCTAGCTAGGGTGGTGTCAGTGACCTACCAGCCCTGACATTTATATACTTTTCACCTGTGTGGTTGTTGGATACGAGGCGCCTCGGATATAGGTCTGTAAGGACCGGGAAACGTGTGTTCAGGAATAATTAATCCTCAAAAGTAAGAGAGGACCGGCCTTGGAGGTTCCAAAGGATCAGAGTGGGGTCCTAAGGCATTGCTAGAGTGTCTCGAACGCGGAGAGGAGCTTGCCCCTTGCCTCGACTCATGACGGAAATCCAATTTCCAATACGTGTATTGCGGTTTTAATTGTAGAACTAGTATGGCGACATGATATATGGTACCCATGCCGTCTATGATTGATATTTATGATTGAATTGTTTTGACACTATAAACTTATTATAGTATCAAATAATGTGTTTTGAACGTATCAAGCATGCTTTGGCTGTTATAAGGGAAAACCCTATCCTCCGGCTTGCGTTGCATTGTGTGATGGGACCTGGGTCTTATAACAGCTTCATTTTTCTTTATTTAGCATTGCGCTGTTTGTTCTATGCACTGGTATTCTTGGGAGGAAACCCGTTCCGTGTTATACCGCGTGGTCCCTTGATTTACCTAACTTTAAAACCAATATTAATAACTGTTTTAGTTCTCACACCAGTCCCATGACTGACCTGGAGTTTATTGTTTTAACCTAAACTCTGGGTGCCCCTATTTTCCGCACGGGCAGCTAGTAGTTTTGGTTTTGCAGATGTATATCCACAGGGTCCTGATTTACAGCTGGAACGATGCTCGGAAAGCTCTGTATCCATGTATTACTTTCAGTTGTGTTTTGTATTATTTTCCGCTGCTATGTAATTTATTGTAATCTCTGATATTTATCGAATGTATATTATTCATTTATACTCTGTATATTCTTGTATCTGATGGAATTGTTGTAATAACAATGAAATGTTCTTCTGTTTGCGTTCTATTTTGTCTTGTCCTCAATTCTATCCGTGCTTTCCTTCACGGGGAAGTTCGGGTCGTCTCACCTTTGGTAAAGAGTTACAATCAATAGAAATGATTATTGATGAATGGAAGGAGAACCAACCCTTGGAGGAATGGAAGTGACTATTCAAATAGTTGCTTCTGTTTAAAAATGGTCGACAGGTCAAAAAGGACCAATAGACAGGAATTTAAATATATATATATATACATTATATGTATATGTGTGCACGTTCATTGTGCAAACTGGGTAAAAACGGTCGACCAGTCTGTTTTGGGCGGTCGACCGGTATAGCCCAGTTTGCACAATTTATGTGCATACATATACATAAGTGTATATATAAATAAACATTGATTATTTGAGGATAGATTTTAACAATAATGAACACTATTATCATACCAAATAATCAATTTCTAAAGACTAACACCATATGAAGCTCCTTATCAATGAACGTCGCCTTTTTGTTGATCATCGCGTATTACTTTGACATAAATCAAAATTCCTTGACTCAACGTTCTCCCCCTTTTTGATTGATGACAATATATCTCTGAATCTCCCCCGTATGTAATCTCCCCCTGAATTTGTGCCTGCATAATAACTGTTATTCCTGCATACACAATGTTAGTACAACTTTTCCTTATAAATATAATTTTAGTATCATATTTCTCCCCCTTTGTCATTGACAAAAAGGACTAAATAAGCACATAAACATTGAAAACAATACTAGCAGAGATTAAAGCAACATACAACACATAACATAGAGCATAGAGTGCAAGCATACATAGTTGAGTTCGAAATAAATAACAACGACACTATTTAGGTACAAGTGTCGGATTAAGTTTATAAATAATACAAGCATAAGTTCATAAAACGATTAAATAAGCTAACTAGTCGGATTCCATTTCCTCCCCTTCTTCCTCTTCTTCAACTTCAACCATTTGAGATTTACCTCGACCTCGTCCATGACTAGTGTCAGAGTTAGTGCCCTCCTCCGAAGATGTCCAAGTAAAGGATGGAGGAGCTGGATGTTTGTCGGGGTCCTGTGCTTGCATGGAAGAAGAGGATGTTCCAAAAGATATTGCCTCCCATATAGACGCGAAGAATGACTTAAGTTTGTTAAAACACTTATCCATTTTTGTGTCCATACGCTTAAGTCGAGCTTCAAGTAGAAATTGATTTTGAGCAATGGTTTCAAGACTTTCTTTTGTGGAGGAAGTCGAGCGTAGAAGTTTCACCTCTTCAGGTTTTGGATGAGAAGGTTGAGACGAGGTTCCTTGGTGTCCTTGTTCCTTCCATTGTTCGAAAGGAATGATATTAAAATAAGTTTCAGGAAGTTTCATTCGCTTGATTGAAGCTTTATTTATGCATTGGGCCTTGAAAAGGTTGACGGAGGAGGATTGATTCCACAATCAAGTAAGAGTCGCATAATATATTCATTATAGAAAAATGCGGCCTATTCAACTCATTGACGTGTAAGATTTCATCGAAGATCATTTCAATCCAGTTTATGCGAATCCCCCCATAAATTGCATATAAAGCTTTGAAATTTTCTTTGTAAACAACGTCGAAATTTCCAATTCAAGGTAAAAGAGAATGCATTAATGTATGTTGAAGAACTCTAGTCGTAGGACGTAAATTAATCGATTTTGTGTTGTCCTTATCATCCTCAATAAATTCATGACTTATTTGATTTCGGACATGAACAGTACAAAAATTACTTGAAAATTTTTCTCCTCTGAATTCCGAACCAAGAACATTTTCCATTCTTTTACAAGAAATAAAAACTTGTTGTCCACATACAACTGACCATAGACATTGAGAAGGACTTTCCGGTTTGTATTTGTCAAGACTAAGGTTAGCATAGAAAAGCTTGATCATAACGTGATTAATTTCAACACTATTACGATCAAAATCAAGTAGAGATTCAATATGAGCATTTCTAGCTAATCTTTGAACACGATAGTTTGAGAAATCAGAAAATTTGATAAACGAACCAGGGTGTATGTTGAAATCTTTCATTCGATTCCATCTCTTGATAGCAACTGGATCAACAAGCCATTCCTTAATCGAACTATCTATTGGTTGGAGTTCGGTAGAAGAGGAGGAAGCTTTCTTCATCTTCTTTTGTGTGAAAGATTTTTGGAATTTTGAAGTCCTAGGGTTTTAGAGCTTTTGGAGAGGGAAAAGGTAAAGTTAAAAATGAAGAGAAAGGTAAAAAAATAACCGTATAGATGAGTATAAAAACCCTTCAGATCGAAACCGGTCGACTAGTCAATATCTACGAGTCGACCATTTTCATCCAGAGACCAAAACGGTCGACTGGTGATAGTTGACCGGTCGACTGGTCATGTTTGAAAAAATAAAAACAGAAGAGGCCTCAACCGTTCTACTGGTGAGAAATGACCGGTTGACCGTTGTTGTCCAGAGAGCAAAACGGTCGACTGGTTTTTCCAATTTTTGGTTTTCTAACTTTTTGCTCTTCTTCTGGTTTTGAGCCGTCTGAACTTTATTGAACTCATTCAAAAAGGAAGTACATATATGTTATAATCATAGAAAAAACTTAAATATAATCATAATATATTTGAAAACAAAACTAATGCGATGTTGCTGAATTATGCTCGGTTAACTCTTCCTTAACCTCGTTGATTCGAGATGTCCATGGCGACCATTTTGCACCTTCATTGCGATTGTAGTTACGATCCTAGGAGTTAGGACTCCTTGAAGATGAAGGAGCATGCGGCATAGGTTCATAAACTCCAGGTTTGTTTATGCCATAGAAAAATGAAGCCATGTGTTCTAAGAGTGATAATCGATTGGAAGTAAGTTTTTGCTCGTAATGGAGTTGTCTCTGTAGATCCATTTGATGTTTCTGATAGTGATGAATCTCATTTATCTTTTCTCTAGTTAACAGTGCTTTCTTTGCACTTTAGACATAGGCGTATTTCCGGGGGTATGAGTGCATTTTGGTCTGCTCTTTGGTTTTTCAGGAGAATAGTATTCCTCAGGTTCAGAACTTGTAACAGAAATGTGTGACCTTTATGCACATTCATCGTAGATATGAGCCATATTGATGTATTGAAACTTTGAAATATAGACTCGGAGTTGAGGAGATGCAGAAAGAGAATGAATGGTATATATATAGAGAGTTGTCTATATATAGAGTAGTGGTTGAAAACATTCAAGGAATAGTTACCATACAAAGATGAATAGCTCATATTCTCTTACTAAAAATAGAAGTAGATACATAATAGCTAAAATTTTGAAAATTAAAAGCACCGGATAAGAAAAGAACTTAATAATTCATATGTATATAACTTTAGAGTTTAGATATCAAGTTCAGTTCTAGAGATCAAGCCAAGCTCTCTATGTGAAGAAATAAAACTTGATTCAAGTAGAGGCTTAGTAAAAATGTCCGCTAGTTGATGATCAGTATGGACATATTCGAGATATATGTTTCCTTTTTCAATATTATCTCTCAAGAAATGATGATGGATATCAATATGCTTAGTTTGAGAATGATTTACTGGATTTTTTGATAAGTTTATCGCACTGGTGTTATCATAGTATATAATAGAATTTGATAAATGAATATCAAAATCACGAAGTGTTTGTTGCATGTATAGTACTTGAGTACAAGCAAGAGCTGCTGATATATACTCAGCTTCACATGTCGATAATGAAACGCAATTTTGTTTCTTACTAAACCAAGAGATAAGTGATTTTCCAATAAAATGACACGTACCACTTGTACTCTTTTTATCCATACGAGAGCCTCCGAAATCAGCATCATTATAAGATACTAATTCGAATGGACAATCTTTTGGGTAGAAGAGACCGAAGTCTTTAGTATTATTAAGATAAAAAATTATACGTTTTACTGCTCGTAAGTGTGATTCCTTAGGATTTGCTTGAAATCGTGCACATAAACAAACACTCATCATTATATCTGGACGGCTTGTAGTAAGATAAAGAAGAGAACCAATCATGCTTCGATATAATTTCTGGTCAACACTCTTACCATGTTCATCTTTTTCAAGATGTGTAGTTGTACTCATAGGAGTAGGTTTACCAGACGTATTTTCTAAACCGAAGCATTTGATAAGATTTCCACAATATTTTTCTTGATTAATAAAAATACCGCTGGAAAGTTGATTGATTTGTAGACCAAGAAAATATGATAGTTCTCCCATATGGGACATTTCAAACTCTTTGGTCATAATATCTGCAAATTCTTTGCAGAGTTTATCATTGGTTAAACCAAAAATAATATCGTCTATATATATCTGGATAACCAATATATCTTTTCGAGAATGTTTAACGAATAAAGTCTAATCGACTTTACCTATTTGAAATCCTGAATTAGTAAGATAGCTACGTAATCGTTCATACCAAGCACGACGTGCTTGTTTCAAACCGTACAAAGCTTTCTTAAGTTTGTATACGTAATCAGGATATTTTCATGTACGAACAAGGGAGGTTGTTCGACATATACATTTTCTTTGATAAATCCATTTAGAAAATCACTTTTGACATCCATCTGATAAATTTTGAAATTATGATGACAAGCAAAGGATAATAAGATTCTGATAGCTTCTAGTCGTGCAACTGGTGCAAAGGTTTCTTCATAATCGATACCTTCTTCCTGATTATATCCTTATGCTACATATCTTGCTTTATTTCTGGTTATATTTCCTTGTTCATCGGCCTTATTCTTATAGACCCATTTTGTACGAATAACTGACTGATCAGTTGGTCTTGGAACAAGTTCCCAGACATCATTGCGCTCGAACTAATTTAGTTCTCCTGCATGGCAATGATCCAGTAATCATCAGTAGCAGCTTCTTTTGGATTCTTAGGTTCGATATTTGAAAGAAACGCAACATGACCCATTTGGTTGAGTTGACTCCTTGTTCTAGTTTGTGACATTACTTCTCCAATTACATTTTGAACCTGATGATCTCTTAGTATCCTTAGAGGAGATCGTAATCTTGGTGGAGAAGGTATCACAACTGGTTGAGGAATATTCTCAATAATTTTTGAGTCAGAATCAGCATTTGTGATGATCAAATTTTTAGTGACTATAATATCATCATCATCTAATACGTTATCAGATGGCTTATATAATTCATCGAAAGAAACATGAAGTGATTCTTCAATAGTTTTGGTTCTTTTATTAAATATACGATAGGCCTTGCTTCGTTCCGAATAACCGACAAATATACCTTCATCGGATTTTGGATCAAATTTTCCGAGATGGTCTTTCGTATTTAAAATGAAGCACTTAGAACCATAAACTTTGAAGTATGAGATATTTGGCTTTCTTTGATTAAATAATTCATAAGATGTATTCTTGGTGAGAGGTTGAATGGATACACGATTCAAAACATAACACGTAGTTGCAATAGCTTCTGCCCAATAATGTTTTGGTAGAGTAGTTCCACTTAATAATGTTCTTGCACATTCTTGTAAAGTCCGGTTTTTCCGTTCTACAACTCCGTTTTGTTGTGGAGTTCTAGGAAATGAAAAATTATGATATATACCTTTCTTTGTACAAAAATGTTCAAATTCATTATTTTCGAATTCTCCGCCATGATCACTTCTTATATTCTTAACTTTAAGCCCTTTCGATTTTTGAATTCTCTTGACGAAAGATTTGAAATGTTCGAAAGTGTCACTTTTGTTTTTCAAGAAAATCACCCAAGTATAACGAGAGTAATCATCAACAATTACAAACACATATCGACTATGATTTATTGACTAAACCCGTGTTGGTCTGAATAAATCCATATGTCGTAGCTCAAGTGGTTGTAATGTTGATATGACTTTCTTGGATTTAAAGGATGATTTAGTCAATTTTCCTAATTGACATGCATCACAAATGTTATTGTAACACCCCATATTTTCTGTGATCGTATAAGTAACAAATCAGAGAAAAAATAATTTTTAAAATAAGAATCAAGGGAAACGGGTTGCGCCATTGCATTCGTCTCGGAATTCTGCTTGGAAATGAGTCCGAGTTTGCGAGAATCGGAGTCCGTATGAGGGAGGTATGACCCTCCGAAGTTTCAGGAATTTCTGGAATCGAAAACAGCTCGAAATTCGAATTCAAAATTCGAATTCAAACCCAGAAGCGGGCTGGGCAGGAAATTTCCCGCCCAGGACCCAGGTCGACTGGGGAGTCTACTGGGTAGTCGACCCCCCCGACCAGGTCGACTGGGGAGTCGACTGGGTAGTCGACCCCCCCTGACCAGGTCGACTGGGTAGTCGACCTGTGGGTCGACCTGCCCCCGAAAATCCAGTTTTTGAACCTGGTTCGTTCTGATGTATTTGGTCACATTTTCTGCCTAGATTCATCCGCCTAACCCTATATAAACATCCCTCTAGACTCATTCTCTCTACACCATTTCATTCTGCTTATACTCTGCCTCTGTTCTAATTAAATAAAATAATGTTGTCACTACCCTACTGAAATCTGAACTGGAACTAGGACTAAAGCATCTTCTTCCAAACTGATTAAAATTAAAAGAGAACAACTGCAACTCTTCTTCTTCTTTAATCCAATCAAGGCAAGTACAGTTATTTTCCGATATAAATGTTAATTCTGATTGTGACATGAATTGTAAATCTGAATCTGAGGTTATATCTGTTCTGTTCTGTTTAGATCTATCTTATTCTGTATCTCTTCCTTCTTTCTGTTCTATAGCCAGGCTACTATGAGCCTGCGCCAATCTCCTAAGAGATTAACGCACGAACGCTAAAATGTTTGGGACAAATAATGAATGTGGCATAATTGGACATGGCTAATCTGTGACTGATTTAAGAAAAAGGACATAGGTTGTAAACTAGATTTAGATCTATGCATATTCTGTGAATTGGAAGAAGAGGAACCATGGTATGCTAACATGTGACTTGAGACATTTGACATAACGCATATTTTGAATTAAGATCTGTTGTAACTAGATTGTTGGGCATATTGTTTATATAACAAATCATGGTTTGAAAGAGAATATGACTTAGGTGTGAAGATCTATATTAAGATTTGATAACTATCAAATGTGAATAACACCTAAGTAAGAGATTTTTGAATATATGACATGCACTGAAATCGATGGCTATATTTGGTAAAATTTATATGTGAATCTTTTGTACTAGGCAAGTTGAACTAAATTCGGACATGTAAATTATGACCATAATCTGTGACATGTAAATTCAATGCAAACGTGGGGCATATGATCATAGTGTGAATCATGACAACTATTTAGGCATGCAAACTTAGGCCAAATTTATAATTAGGCAAGATATGTTTGTGAAACTTTAAGGAATGATTAAATCTGTTATATTTGCCTAATTTGCTAGTTCTGCTATATTTGCCTAATCTGCTAGTTCTGTTATATTGCCTAATCTGCTAGTTCTGTTATATTGCTTAATCTGTTAGTTCTGCTCTACTGCCTAGTCTGCTAGATCTGTTCATCTGCCAAATCTGTCATCTGCTAAGTCTGCTGAAAATGCCAAATCTGTTATATGCTAAATCTGCTAAATTACTTAATCTGTTGAATCCGTTAAGTCGCCTAATCTACGAAAATCTGTTATCTGCTATATCTGTTAAGTTGATATATTCAGTCTGTTATTGACATAATCTGAATTAGCTATGAATAATTGACATGTATATTAGGCGTGGGCATAAATGGTAAATTATTAATTAATTGGCCGCAAAGATAAACATGGCTGACTCAAGGTTAGAATGAGTTTGCGGCGTAATTCTGCCCGGAACCGCCCGGCACATCCAGTGGCCGCAAACAATAGGTTCTAATGTGAGAAGTTAGTCATAACGTGCTTGAAACCCGAGGTTAGACTCAGTTTGCGGCAGAAATCTGCCCGGAACCAACCAGCCTAACCAGTAGCCGCAAACAGTCAGTCTAATGTGAGAGGTCTGGGCATTAATATTTAATTAATGAAAATCTGAGATAAATATGATGTCTAAAACGTGTTAGGCGGATAGGGTTAAACCCACTAGACTGATGAATTTAATTAATCTGTTCCGTGAATCTGTAGGCCCAATTGCAAAGTTAGACAAATCTGTAAATCTGTTAAATCTGTATATCTGATCCGTTAGTTTGAAAACTTATCTGATCTGTGAACTAGTTGATCTGAATTCTGTATGTCTGAAACTTGTAAACAAGTTAATCTGAAATCTGCTAGTCTGGGGACATAAGGTTAGGAGGGGAATTACTTGTGTCATCTGTTGTTTGGGACCCATATTAGTCAGTAACCCTTTATGGTATCAAAACTTTGACCCAACAGTAGGTAGGGTCCGGGCACGCTTACTGATCTAATTATAAGTGGTTCATTCTGATAATGGCGAGGGGTGTTGATGGTGCGTTCCAACCGGGTCATATGTGTGCATGGATCCCGGTCTGCCTCTGAGGATGTAAGACGCTGTGACATCTGTAAATAGGCCTGTGCCAATTGGTTGTCACTTTAGGGAGTAATACACCCTACTGTGGGGCCGACACAGGGTATTTATGTATTAGGGAGCCGATCGCTTGGGGTAGGGTTTTAGGGTACACTTAGTTCTGTCTGTTTCTGTTGGTACCGTCTGTTCCTGTTGGGTGGTAACACCTGTCTGTTTCTACGTGGTACCGTCTGTTGGGGGTGGTAAAGGCCCACTACTAGTGTACACCTAATTCTACATTCTGTTTCTGTAGGGATTAATCTGTTTCTGCTTCTGTCTGTTTCTGTTCGGGTGGTAAAGGCCCATTACTAGCACTCTCTTCTGTGGAAATTATTTTGTACCCGTTTCTGTTTCAGTTTAGACATTAGGGTGATACCTAATTCTGTTGTACTAGTATTAGTGCAGAGAAGTGTAAAGCAATAGCTTATATCATTTTGTTCTTCTGTTATATCTTCTACACCTGTTACAGTTATCTCTCATCCAGTTTTATTTTCATGTCATGTTATTATTATCTGTTCATAACTGAAAATCACTGGACTTGCCAGACTTTTTGTCTGACCCTTGTTGTTTCGCCTCCTTTCTTCCGTTCCCCCCAGGTTTTGTAGAAGGGAATACTCTATCCTGATCCAGATTTCTTCTGCTTGAAGTGCTTAAATTATGGCTTGTCTTCTTCTGTGGGGATTATGATTTTAAACTATGCATTCTGAAGGCTTTTGTACAAGACTGATATTTTGTACTTGAATTCTGATATTGTGATTTGAAAGGATGTAACCAAGCTTATTTCGGTTTCTGTTGTAATAAAGTTATAAATTTTTCAAGTACTGTTTTATCTGTCTTGTAAGTTTTTGTTCTGTTTACTAAAATGCTCCACCAAAGTTAAGGCATTTCCTTTGTGAGTGGCCTTAACGGAGGTGGGGTGTTACACTTGGTATCAGAGCCGAAGGTTACCAGATTGGGTAAAGTTTTTGAAAACTATTTTCAAAAAGGTTTTGAAAGGAAGTATTTTCAAAAATAAAAGCTTATTTTGAAAAACATAATCCCCAAAAGCCATATATCTATCTTTTGATCCTTTGTTTGAATCTTTGTTTCCTTCTTTCTCCGGGGCTCCCGGCTTTCTGGGAGGTAACCTCATCGCGGCATGGTTCTGTAGGCTTGATAAGACTACGACACCGGTCAAAGGGCAAATAAACGCCCGACTTCCATCTGTAGCCGCAGTAGTCTCGCCTACGGCTAATTTTCTTTCGAGCTTTATAGGATTTTCCGTGCGATGGAGGCAGCTTTCGAGGGACTTGTCAAATACTAAAGATGAGAATGAGGGAGATTGGCTAAGGAGCACAACCCAAGGATGAGAAACTCATGGACATGGACTTGGTTCACAAAGGAGGCAAAAAGGAAACATAAAAGAAGGAAGAAAAGCCTGAAGATAAAGGAGGAGAAAAGTGCTTTACTTATGGAAGCTTGACTCAAGAGGAAGGACAGTGGACGTGACCTACTTCGGGAAGGCAGGCGAATGCTCTCATAGTTGGTGGATAGGATAGAAGTAGGAAAATTTCCGTAGAGAGTTTAGTTTCCTTATCTGATTATTGAGTTAGAACTCTTTCCGATTATGGCATTCTGATTTTGTAGTCGAGTCTCTGCACTTTAATACTAGTCTTGTTTCTGATCTGGTTATAGTCTCAAACCCCATAGGGGTTACGACTCATCTGTTGGTGATAGGTTGGGTTTTGAGAGATATCTGTGTTAGGCATCAAGTAGGACGCATACATTCTGGGTTTTATCATGCTTAGTTTCCTAAGAATCATTCGGTAATCTGATCTGTACCAGTAATCTATAAATATCTGAATATTTCTGATAAGGTTAAAATTTCCAGTTTTGACATTGTCTAAAGAGGGTAATCCTCTGAGTGTCAATTTGATGTTGGTTTCGGCCTTCGGGGCCGATACTTAGGACCCATGTCTAATGGGAACCAAGTTTTTGTTTTATCTGTACTCGCTTCCATCATTCGACTGTATCCTATTGATCGAATCTTCGAACTTTAGGTAGAAACTAATGGGTGTAAACATGTGTTTGAGACATGTTATGTTTGATGGTTGCAAGTGGATGCAAGTGGTTGCTAGTGGTTGCTCGTGGATGCATATACACACACTAGGCACTAGATCGGCTCGAAAACACTCTCATACTGCATATGGATGTGTGAGCATTTTTCAATTTTTGTGGATGCAAAGTGATTGACTCAGCACATGGATGTTGCATATGACCGAATGGTTGTGCACTCATATAGAAATGATATGTATCAAATAGGAAAATTTGCATACATGTTGGACTCATGGCACTGGCATAATTCGCATTAAGGAGATCAATTGAATCAGTGGACCGCCTGATCTTTGCATTAGATAAGGAACATATACACACACTTTTGCATATGTCCATACAACATTAGAAGTTTCTAAAGACAATGGACGCCAGTGATTGATGATTGAGTAGATGGATGTTGGATGGTAGGACACATTCTTCTTAACTTGAAGATTTCGGGGACGAAATCCTTTAAGGAGGGGAGAATGTAACACCCCGTATTTTCTTTGATCGTATAAGTAACAAATCAGAGAATAATTAATTTTTGAAATAAGAATCAAGGGAAACGGGTTGAGTCATTGCGTTCGTCTCGGAATTCTGCTTGGAAACGATTCCGAGTTTGCGAGAATCGGAGTCCGTATGAGGAAGATACGACCCTCCGAAGTTTCAGGAATTTCTGGAAGCGAAAACAGCTCGAAATTCGAATTCAAAATTCGAATTCAAACCCAGAAGCGGGCTGGGCGGGAAATTTCCCGAACAGTACCCAAGTCGACTGGGTAGTCGACCCCCCCGACCAGGTCGACTGGGGAGTCGACTGGGTAGTCGACCCCCCTGACCAGGTCGACTGGGTAGTCGATCTGGGGGTCGACCTGCCCCCGAAATCCAGTTTTTGAACCTGGTTCGTTCTGATGTATTTGGTCACGTTTTCTGCCAAAATTCGTCCGCCTAACCCTATATAAACAGCCCTCTAGCCTCATTCTCTCTACACCATTTCATTCTGCCAATACTCTGCCTCTGTTCTAATTTAATAAAATAACGGCGTCACTACCCTGCTGAAATCTGAACTGGAACTAGGACTAAAGCATCTTCTTCCAAACTGATTAAAATTTAAAGAGAACAACTGCAACTCTTCTTCTTCTTTAATCCAATCAAGGCAAGTACAGTTATTTTCCGATATAAACGTTAATTCGTATTGTGACATGAATTGTAAATCTGAATCTGAGGTTATATCTGTTCTGTTCTGTATCTCTTTCTTCTTTCTGTTCTATAGCTAGGCTACTACGAGCCTGCGCCAATCTCCTAAGAGATTAACGCACGAACGCTAAAATGTTTGGGACAAATAATGAATGTGGCATAATTGGACATGGCTAATCTGTGACTAATTTAAGAAAAAGGACATAGGTTGTAAACTAGATTTAGATCTATGCATATTCTGTGAATTGGAAGAAGAGGAACCATGGTATGTTAACATGTGACTTGAGACATTTGACATAACGCATATTTTGAATTAAGATCTGTTATAACTAGATTGTTGGGCATATTGTTTATATAACAATTCATGATTTTAAAGAGAATATGACTTAGGTGTGAAGATCTATATTAAGATTTGATAACTATCAAATGTGAATAACACCTAAGTAAGAGATTTTTGAACATATGACATGCATTGAAATCGATGGCTATATTTGGTATAATTTATATGTGAATCTTTTGTACTAGGCAAGTTGAACTAAATTCGGACATGTAAATTATGACCATAATTTGTGACATGAAAATTCAATGCAAACGTGGGGCATATGATCATAGTGTGAATCATGACAACTATTTAGGCATGCAAACTTAGGCCAAATTTATAATTAGGCAAGATATGTTTGTGAAACTTTAAGGAATGATTAAATCTGTTATATTTGCCTAATTTGCTAGTTCTGCTATATTTGCCTAATCTGCTAGTTCTATTATATTGCCTAATCTGCTCGTTCTGTTATGTTGCTTAATCTGTTAGTTCTGCTCTACTGCCTAGTCTGCTAGATCTGTTCATCTGCCAAATCTTTCATCAGCTAAGTCTGCTGAAAATGCCAAATCTGTTATATGCTAAATCTGCTAAATTACTTAATCTGCTGAATCCGTTAAGTCGCCTAATCTGCGAAAATCTGTTATCTGCTATATCTGTTAAGTTGATATATTCCGTCTGTTGTTGACATAATCTGAATTAGCTATGAATAATTGACATGTATATTAGGCGTGGGCATGAATGGTAAATTATTAATTAATTGGCCGCAAAGATAAACATGGCTGACTCGAGGTTAGAATGAGTTTGCGGCGTAATTCTGCCCGGAACCGCCCGGCACATCCAGTGGCTGCAAACAATAGGTTCTAATGTGAGAAGTTAGTCATAACGTGCTTGAAACCCGAGGTTAGACTCAGTTTGCGGCAGAAATCTGCCCGGAACCAACTGGCCTAACCAGTAGTCGCAAGCTGTCAGTCTAATGTGAGAGGTCTGGGCATTAATTTTTAATTAATGAAAATCTGAGATAAATATGATGTCTAAAACGTGTTGGGCGGATAGGATTAAACCCACTAGACTGATGAATTTAATTAATATGTTCCATGAATCTGTAGACCCATTTGCAAAGTTAGACAAATCTGTAAATCTGTTAAATCCGTATATCTGATCCGTTAGTCTGAAAACTTATCTGATCTGTGAACTAGTTGATCTGAATTCTGTATGTCTGAAACTTGTAAACAAGCTAATCTGAAATCTGCTAGTCTGGGGACACAAGGTTAGGAGGGGAATTACTTGTGTCATCTGTTGTTTGGGACCCATATTAGTCAGTAACCCTTTCTGGTATCAAAACTTTGACCCAACAGTAGGTAGGGTGCGGGCACGCTTACTGAACTAATTATAAGCGGTTCATTCTGATAATGGCGAGGGATGTTGATGGTGCGTTCCAACCGGGTCATGTGCGTGCATGGATCCCGGTCTGCCTCTGAGGATGTAAGACGCCGTGACATCTGTAAATAGGTCTGTGCCAATTGGTTGTCACTTTAGGCCACCCTACTGTGGGGCCGACACAGGGTATTTATGTATTAGGGAGCCGATCGCTTGGGGTAGGGTTTTAGGGTACACTTAGTTCTGTCTGTTTCTGTTGGTACCGTCTGTTTCTGTTGGGTGGTAACACCTGTCTGTTTCTGCGTGGTACCGTTTGTTGGGGTGGTAAAGGCCCACTACTAGTGTACACCTAATTCTACATTCTGTTTTCGTAGGGATTAATCTGTTTCTGCTTCTGTCTGTTTCTGTTCGGGTGGTAAAGGCCCATTACTAGCACTCTCTTCTGTGGAAATTATTTTGTACCCGTTTCTGTTTCAGTTTAGACATTAGGGTGACACCTAATTTGTTTATACTAGTATTAGTGCAGAGAAGTGTAAAGCAATAGCTTATATCATTTTGTTCTTCTGTTATATCTGTTGCTCCTGTTACAGTTATCTCTCATCCAGCTTTATTTTCATGTCATGTTATTATTATCTGTTCATAACTGAAAATCACTGGACTTGCTAGACTTTTTGTCTGACCCTTGTTGTTTCGCCTCCTTTCTTCCGTTTCCCCCCAGGTTTTGTACAAGGGAGTACTCTAGCCTAATCCAGATTTCTTCTGCTTGAAGTGCTTAAAGTATGGCTTGTCTTCTTCTGTGGGGATTATGATTTTATACTATGCATTCTGAAGGCTTTTGTACAAGACTGATATTTTGTACTTGAATTCTGATATTGTGATTTAAAAGGATGTAACCAAGCTTATTTCGGTTTCTGTTGTAATAAAGTTATAAAATTTTCAAGTACTGTTTATCTGCCTTGTAAGTTTCTGTTCTGTTTACTAAAATGCTCCACCAAAGTTAAGGCATTCCCTTTGTGAGTGACCTTAACGGAGGTGGGGTGTTACAGTTATCAATCGTAAAACTCATTTTGGGTAGTCCTCTAACTAGATCATTTTTGGATAGCTTGTCGATAGTTCTGAAGTTTATGTGACAGAAACGTTTTTGCCATAGCCATGGATCATTATAATTTGCTACAAGACACATATCTGAATTATGATTAACATTCATATTTAGAATATAAATATTTCTGTCTCCATATCCTTCGAAAACTAACTTATGATCTTTCTAAGATACTACACTTGTTATCCGAAAAGGAAATGGTAAAACCCTTGTCACATAACTAACTAATACTAAGTAGATTATGTTTCAAATTTCTAACTAGCATGACATTAGTAATAAGAGGTAAGTTAGATGTACTGCAATTGCTCACATCGCCTTTACCGATGATATAGCCTTTTGAATTATCTCCAAAAGTGACGGAGCCACCATCTGACTAAGAAATATTTGTCAAGAAGCTCATGTCTCCAATCATATGCTTCGAGCAACCACTGTCCAATATCCACTTTCCTCTTTTCTTAAGTGGGACCTGCAAAAAATAATATTAAGTCCATGGTACCCACCTTTTTATAGGGTCCTAAGAGTTAGGTCTTAGGAGTCCAAACCCATACGGGTTCGGTATCCTCTTTATATACATAATTAGAATTATAGTGCACGGTATTCATAAAATGCTAAATATATTTGTTCCTAATCAAATTATTATTTGTTTTAGGTACCAATATCTTGATAGTTTTGATATTTTTCTTTTGAAACTTCACAACTGGTTTTGGTTTGGATTATAACAAACTAAGATTTTTCTTAGCTTTATTTTGTTTTTCATTTTTCCTTTTGAAACCAAGATGTTTCTGGGTTTCTTATTTCTTATATCCCAAGCCATGTTTATTTGAAGCAGATTGTGAATTTTCAATGATCTTTGTTAAATTTTCTCGACCTTTATTGAAGTTAGAAACATTTTGAGTAATATTATCTAACTTATTTGTAAACTAGCTTTTTCTAGGTCCAGAATTTTGACTTTTTCCTTAAGCTCATGATTTTCAGTAGTGAGAGCATCATTTTTCTCTTTTTGAATTTCAATTTCTTGACTCAAAAGAGATAATTGAGAATCAATATTAGATGATGATTCTTGAACTTTTTCAAGTTCTTCTTCTAATATTTTCTTTTCATCCTTTAACATATCTCGTTCAAACTCGGCTCTACTTAAATCTGCTTTGGCTTCTTTCCATTGATGTTTCATATTTTTAAATTTAACTATCAATTCAGCATTAATATCAAGAACTTCATCAAATGTAGGAATTTGTACCTCATCTTCTGTAGCCATAAAACAAATGTTTGCTTGTTCATCTTCTGAATCACTTTCACTTTCTGATGATGACGAGTCTGAATCATCCCATGTGAGTGAGAAAGCTCGTTTCTTTGATTTATCCTTCTTGTATTTAAACTTGTCATTTTCTGACTTCTTCATTTGTTCCGGACAATCTTTGTGCATGTGCCCCTTTTTTTGGCAGTTGAAACATTCTATAACTGATGATGAAGGTTTATTTAATCTAGATTTCCTTTTGTTATATCGACTAGCTTTTCATTATTTCAGGAATTTTTTGAAACCTTTTGCCATAAAAGCTAAGTCTTCCGAATCTGATTCATCTTCATCTTTTCCGACATGAAAGTATACATTTTTCTTTTCTTCTTTCTGTTCCTTTCTAGCCTGCAAATTTGCTTCATAGAACATTATATTTCCTATCAATTCATCTGGCTTCATGATAGAAAGGTCATTAGCTTCTTCAATTGCTAATACTTTTCCTTCCTATTCACTAGTTAGAGAATGTAGGATTGTCGAGACTACATCAAAATCTAAATATTTTTGTCCTAAGCCAATAAGTGCATGATGGATAGTTTGAAACCGTGAATATATACCATTGATTATTTCATTCGGCTTCATTTTGAAAATTTGAAACTGACTGGCTATTTTGGCTTGTTTAACCTTGTTAGTACCTTCATGGGTGGTTTTCAGCGTTTGCCAAATTTGGTATGCAGTGGTACAGATACTAACACGGTTATATTCATTTCGATCTAATGCAGAAAACAACATATTTATTGCTTTTGCATTTACGGCTGGTGCCGTTTTC
This sequence comes from Allium sativum, assembly GCA_030737875.1. Taxonomy (NCBI): domain Eukaryota; kingdom Viridiplantae; phylum Streptophyta; class Magnoliopsida; order Asparagales; family Amaryllidaceae; genus Allium; species Allium sativum. Next base: position 288,576,982 of record CM060909.1, read on the forward strand.
TCAGCCAGTGTCAATTCTGAATATTCAGTTGTTGGAATCACTATTTCTTTTTGTGTAGAATTCCAGGCATCATAGCTATTTGACTGCATGTAAAATGACATACGTGTTGCCCAATAGCTATAATTAAGGCCATTGAAGAATGGTGATCTTTGTGTTGATTGACCTTCCGTGTAACTGGTGTTTTGAGTGCTAGAAGTTGGGTTATTTTAAATATTACAAGAATATATCAAATAACTGTGTTACAGTTATAAGATGACCGTGCTCTGATACCAAATGAAAGTGTGTGCGTGTACTTTCCAATTATAATATAGTACAGTCTGATCGTGTAATATGGAATAACACATAACTACTTGTCTAATACAATAGTTATGCAAATAAATATAGAGTAGAATAAGATATCACAGATAAGTAAATGCAGTAAAGGAAAAATCACACCAGAGATTTTATACTGGTTCGGAGCACCGTCCTACGTCCAGTCCCAGACTTCTATCTGGAATTTCACTAATCAACAACCTCACTTAACCGGGAGGAAACAGGTTTACAACACCCGAGTAGCAGAACGAGATTTCCCGCCTCTATCAACAGGAGGACTTCACAACTTGCCTCTTACAACACAGAGGTGTTCAATACTTGCCTCTAACAACATGGAGGACTTCAAACAAGACGAGTAGACTTGTAATTTGACAATGTGTGTTCTCAATAACACGAATTTGTCAATTCTTGTACAACCTTCCTATAATATTATCCTCAAATAGAATTTTGGTTTGTGAAGATTTGGAAGATGATATCGTGTTTGAATCAAAAGAATAATATATAAATTCTAGGATTCAAGAACAATATTGTAAAGAATATGGGCGTTTGAGTGCTTAAGAGTTCAAGAATGAAATCAACAATATAGAGAATAAATAGAAAGAATTGGTGATTAGAATTGATGATTTCAAAGTGTTTATATAGGAGATAATTAGTTGTAATCTGTGGTAAAGATTTACAATCAATAGATATGATTATTGATGAAAGGAAGGAGAAGCAACCCTTGGAGGAATGGAAGTGACTATTCAAATAGTTGCTTCTGTTTAAAAACGGTCGACAGGTCAAAAAGGACTAGTAGACAGGAATTTAAATATATATATATACGTTATATGTATATGTGTGCACGTTCATTGTGCAAACTGGGTAAAAAAGGTCGACCGGTCTGTTTTGGGCGGTCGACCAGTATAGCCTAGTTTGCACAATCTATGTGCATACATATACATAAGTGTATATGTATAAACATTGATTATTTGAGGATAGATTTTAACAATAATGAACACTATTATCATACCAAATAATTAATTTCTAAAGACTAATACCATATGAAGCTCCTTATCAATGAACGTCGCCTTTTTGTTGATCATCGTGCATTACTTTGACATAAATCAAAATTCCTTGACTCAACAATGTATCTATTATGCAGCTGGCCTACCTTTGCATTAGAATACATACAATTGACACCCCATGTCCGTTAATGTCATTCATTAAGAGAATATATTAAGTTTCGTGAAGCATTATAGGTAAACAGAAACATAAACATTACAAGACAGATATAAAATATCAGCAAAATAAAAACAAACTTTATTAATCATAAAGCATCGTGGTTAAAAACATCATATGTCTGAATTACATAATAACCAGTACATCATAAAAACTTCTAACTTGCACTTATAATATCAGAGTACAAAATAAAATATGCAAAATTCCCCAAAAGAAACATAGCCATAGTAGCAAAGATAGGAGCTTGAGCAATACATCTAAGCAGCTCTAGCAAATTATAGCAGAATCCTAGTCAAGCTTATGTATTCCCGCCCTGAGAACCTAGGGGTGGGGGAAACGGAAGAAAGAAGAGGAAACAAAAAGGGTCAGACATAAAGTCTGGCGAGCCAGTTACTTTTAACAAGTAAATAAGTAAGAGTATCATGACAGGCATATAAAGTGGATAAGAAAGATAATGCCATAAAAGGCAGGTATGACAAGGAAAACATGATAGAGTGTATACGCTTCTCTAAAGATTACTTTGATTCTCTGCACCGACACTAGTATAACCATAATAAGATGATCCCACAACTACATGATGATAGACTTAGGCGTACTTCGGGTGAGAGGTTTTAACCCCATACAATCCACAGGCAGCCCAATCCTAATAGGCTCCTAAACATTACGAGAGTCTAGACGTACCCTGACTACTACCTTAAACGATCGGCTCCCTACTCCGTAGATACCATGTGCCAGCCCCACAGTAGGAGGTATCACTTCCTAAAGTGGCAACCCTTCGTGATGTGCATAACCATATCTACTGGTGTCACGGTCGTCTTATCCCTTTTTGCCCAAACAAGTACGCACATGTCCCGGTCGGTCTGCGCCACCTACACCGTCATCCACGTTTGGATCTCTTACAATCAGCCCAGTGAATGTGTCCCTACTCCAACCTAGGGCGGAGTACTCGTTCGATACCGTTATGGGTTACTGACTAAAACGGGTCCCATACATAAGAAGATACAAGCTCTCCCCCTTGTCTTGTATCCCCACTAGGATTTCCACATGTTATGTATATCTGTTGATGTCTTTAATTACATAACCTATAATTTCTACAGGTTATGCTTACCTAACGGTGTCTTTAATTATATAACCCCAACCGGTTAAGTTCGTGGGCCTATATGTAAATACTGCTACCCTACCAGATTTAATTAACCCACCCACTGTTTCAACCAAGTTTACTTAACCCCTATTCAAGTTCATGTTCATACAATCCTTAGGGATTTAACTAGGTTAAATATTCCAATTCATTACCATGTCCATTTATGGTTATAATGTGCTGGACCCCTCACATTAAGCCTACCACTTGTGGATGCTAGATATGTCGGTCAGTTCAAGCAGACTTGTTTCATAAGTTGGACTTAACCTCGTGTCTCAATACATCTCGTATTTGTGCACCTAGACATTAGATTCACCACTTGTGGTCGTTGGATTTGTCGGGCGGTCCAGGCAGGCTTCCACCACAAGTGTAATCTAACCTCGTGTCAAGGCGTAATTATAGTTTCTAATTATTGTAATCCTAGACATTCCATTATTAGCCAAATTTTACCTATGTCGTTATAGGTTTCATGCCCCTTTTACCCAATTATGTTCATAATGAATTATATGCCCTAAATTCATATTCATAAACATTATTCAAGTTATGCCAAATTTCCCCATTACTTATGCCCAATTTCAATGTTTTCCCCCTTTGTTCCCAAACTAACGCATTCACATATTTTTAGCGGCATGCCTAGGCTCGAAAGTAGCCTGGCTATGTAAAATAAAATGGAAAGATGAAGGGAAGATGACATAATTGATTATACTAACAAATTGACATAAAAATATAGTGGCATAATGTGATGGACACATAAGAACAGATCTGGTGAAATTGTGATAATAAAACTGGTTCTAACATAGTAGGACGTCATGATAGGCATGATTAGATCTAAACAAGGATTTAGATGTCCAACTAATGACGTGTCCAAATTAACCACAAACATGATAGGTACAAGATGATCTAAACAGTGAATTAGATCTATAAACAAAAATAGATCTGACATGATAAAGGTTAAGATCCAAGTCATAGTTAACTCAGAATATAATGGAATCACAGATTACAATAGATCTAGTATGATTTGGTCACAGGGATAAATCCAAATTACAGTCATATCATGTTATACTTTTTATTATTTAAATCTAAAGGTAGCTTAAACTCATAGTGTTCGGATCTAGAAAAATAGAAGGAGAAAACCGGAGGTTGAATCACAGATCTACACTTGAATCTCTAAACTTGATTGCAGAAGAAGAAAAGAGATTTGATTCAGTCCAGGAACCGACAGCATTTATGCCTCCAATGATTTCAGTGTGAAAAAACTAGTGAAATGAGGCCGTATATATAGCTGTCAGCCCCCAAAACCGACTTGCTACATCAGCCCAAGGGGGGTCGACACCCCCTTTATAGGGTCGACACCCCTAGGCAGGATTTTTCCCGCTCACCCAGATTTTCGTGATTTGAACTATTTTGAATTTTATGAACCACATTTTGAATTTTTGGACTCTATATGTATATTAATAATTCTGTTGCGCATATACAAACTTCAAACCTTCATAATTTCTTCATACGGTGTCCGTTGTATGCAAACCAAATGTCTATCTTGACCAGAGTTTCGAGATGGACGCAATGGCACAGTCCATTTCCTTAATTGTGTATATTAAATTAGTTATTATTTAATTTATCCTCTTTAGTGTTGTTAAAATTACGGGGTGTTACATTCCCTCCTACTCAAAGGATTTCATCCCCGAAATCTCCAAGTTAAGAAGAATGTATATCCTACCATCCGTAACCCATCTACTCATCCACCAATCACAGGCATCCATTGTCCTTAAAGACTTCTAATGCTTATATGAACATATGTAAAGGTGTGTGTATATGTCCCAATACTAATGCGAAGATCAGGCAGTCTACTGAATCAGTCGACCTCCTTAATGCAATGTATGTTAGTGCCATGAATCCAACATGTATGCAATAATCCTATTATAACATGTAAGTTCGATATGCATGCACAAACATCATTCCAAATGCAACATCCATATGATGATACATTCAATTTCATCCATAAAAAGAAGAAAAATGCACACACATCCATATGCAGTGTGAGAGTGATTGAGCCGATTTAATGCCTAATGTGTGTGTATATGCATCTACGAGCAACCACTAGGAAACACTTGCATCCATCAAACATAACATGTCTCAAACACATGTTTACATCCATAGGATTCCTATCTAAAGGTTGAAGATTCGATCGATAGGATACACTTAAAAGATAGAAATAAGCATAAATAAAAGCTTTGGAAAAGGAGTTAAGAACATACCCTCAAAAATTAAAGGGTACAAAGCACGAATCTTGTCTTCGGTCTTCCAAGTCGCATCTTCTGTCTCCCCATTGAACTGGTAATATCCGGTATTTTAATAACATGTTAAAACCAGAAATCAAGGTAGAATTAATTTTTAAAATAAGAATCAAGGGAGAAGGGTTGCTTCATTGCATTCGTCTCGAAATTTTGCTTGGAAACAGTCCGAGTTTTCGAAAAACAGATTCCGTATGAGGGAGATAAGACCCTTCGAAGTTTCAAGGATTTTCAGAATCGAAAAACAGCTCGAATTCGAATTCGAAATTCGAATTCAAACCCCGGCGCAGATTGGGCGGGAATTTTCCCGCCCAGGACCAGGTCGACCTGGGGGTCGACACTATGGTCGACCTCCCAGGGGCGAGGTCGACCCTACGGTGGACCTGGGGGTCGACCTGGTGCCGAAACCCAGTTTTGAGCCTAGGTTCATTCTGATGTTTTTGGTCTCCTTTTCAGTCTAGATTCGTTCACCTAATCCTATATAAACCCTCCTAATCCCATTCCTTCTCACACCATTCTTCTCTAACCTTATACTGCACAAATTCTTGATGGACATGACTTCTTCTTCTTCTTCAAAATTAAATTAAAAAAGTTAATCAAATCAAGGGAATTCGTTTACCTTCTTCTTCAAGCAACATAAGATTCGCAAATTGGGGATTTTCTTCTACAATCAAATTGAGATTCAACGATTCAACAATTCGACTACTAGTTTCAAGATACAACTTCTTCATCTCAATTTCTTAGTCCACGATCTGTATGTTCTAGTTACTTTGAGATTTAAACTTGTTAATTGTAATTTGAACATGAGATAAAGTGAAATTGGACTTAGTTATGATAATTGATTCACATCTATTCTAGTTTCCATCTTGGATCTTGACATTTGGGAATATTGCTATGAAATCAGTTTGGACCTATTCATGTTGTAAATCAAACTCCTTCATGTCCATAGTATTATCATGCCTGTGATGTTGAATCAATCTACTTTTCACAAGTTTGGATTATCACCTTTATCTTGACTATCACCTTATTATGCTAGATCTGTAATCCCAATGTTTTGGGACTATTGTTCTATATGCCAGTGATGTTATAACCAATTATCTTAAGCTATATCATGCTAGATTTATCACCTTGTGCTCATTCTTCTGCCTATCATAGTTTTGATGTTATTCCCTTTTATTTTGGATTTGGACTTACTTGTAATCTAGATCGATTCACGTTTACGTGCGATGGGAATACAATTTGGGTAGATTAGGCAAAACATGGATTGGTTATGAACATGAATCATGAAACTTGACACGAACTTGACATGAAACTTGAACATGGACATGACAATAGAATGAACTTGAAAATGGACAACTCGAGGTTGGGATGAGTCTGCAGTGTAATTCTACCTGGAACCGCCCGGCAAATCTAGTGACTGCAAACAATAGGATCCAATGTGTGTAGTTGGTCATATCGCGCTTGAAACCCGAGGTCAGATTGAGTTGTGGTGTAAATCTGCCCAGAATCTCCCGGCATATCCAGTGACCACAACAACAGGTCTGATGTGAGAGGTTAGAGTGCATTAATGAATTAATGCCAAATGATAGGGTTAAGTCGTGAACATGAAAGACAACACTTAACCAACTTGACACATGATTAGTGGGGTTAAGTCATGAAATCGAAAGACAACACTTAACCAACTTGACATGCTAGACTGATAAGGGTTAAGTCACGAATTTAAATGACAACACTTAACCTATTGGACGGAAACCCTAGTTACGCGGTCCATTTCAGCAGTAACTCACTTAGATGTATCATGGTACCCTGGAACTAGGCAGGGTGGGGCACGATTACTAGGTTGATTGTAAGCGACCAGAACGACGGCTGAGTTTGTGCGCCAGTGTAGGTTCAGGCAGACTATGGTCGTGCACGTAGTCCGGAGTTGAAAAAGCAGGCATTGGGCATCAGTAGGTTTACACTGTGCGTGCTTGATTCGTGTCGGTGGTTGGCACCCTAGGGCTTGATACACCCTATGATAGACCTAGCATAGGAGACTACATTCGTGATAGGGCCGTATGGCACAGACACACGACGAGATAGACCTTGTAGGGAGCCGATCGATTAATGGATCGTTCCGTAGGACCGCAAAATGGGTCATTTCGTGATATTGGGCCAATTGATCCTTTCATGGTTAATATATGACATGGGTTTGGGATACTATTACAGTTGGTGCAGCGAATCTTGAACATGCGATGTTATACTTGATTTATACTTGACTTGTCATGTTATCTTAGTCTATCTTGCCCATCTTGACAGCATCCTTATGTTTACTTTCAGTTTATACATGTCATGTTACCTTTACCTGTTTTTATGCTGAAAGTCACTAGGACTTACCGTTCTTTATGACTGAATCGTTTTCTTTCTCCTCTTTTTCTTTCGTTTCCCCCTCCCCCAGGTTCTCAGGGAGGAAACTCTAGCACTTAGCTTGGATTTCTCTTGCTTTCATTCAGCTCATGTACGGTTTTATCTTGAGCTCTGCTATGGCTGCATTTCTGCTACCTTGGTGAATTATGTTATTTTTGCTGTTTTAAGCTTTTATGCTTCTTTATTTATGCAAGACAGAATTTGTTGTAATGGAAAATGATGACTTTGGCTATTTGGTACTTTGGATGAAAAAGGCTTTGACTATTTTGAAAGTAATGAAATTTATCTTCTTCAGCTGTTCTCTTTATGTCTGTCTTGTAATATTTCTGTGATTGTTTACCTCGATAACGCTCCTCTAAAACTAGTGCATTCCCTTTGTGAGTGACCCTAGCGGAGGTGGGGTGTTACAGAACTTTCATCAACTTGAGTTCTCTATTGCGTAGCTTCTTAACTTCTGATCCAAGAATACGGGGAGGAGCTCGTCTTACTGTCGCCACCTGTTCCACTACTACTTCCTCTAATATACTCGGCTCAACTACTTCTGCGGTATCATGAAAGCACTTCAATAAATGAGAAGCCTGGAAAACATCATGAACGCTGGATAATCTCTCTGGCAGCTTTACTCTATAGGCCATAGGGCCAATCCTTTCTATTATAGGAAATGTCCCTACAAATCTTGGTGCCAATTTTCTATAGATCTGAAGAGAACCACATTCCTCAAAGGTGACACTTTAATGAAAACCATGTCTCCTACTTCAAATTCAATATCAGTACTTCTCTTGTCTGCGTAGAATTTTTGCCTATCTTGAGCAGTCTTCATTCGTCGTCTAATAAGATCAATCTTCTTGGACGTTTCTCTAACCATATTTTGTCCAAGAAACATCCTTTCTATAGATTCCCACCAACAAGTTGGTGACCTACAGAGTCGTCCGTATAATGCTTCAGAGGGTGCCATGCCAATGCTAGCTTGATAACTATTGTTATAGGCAAACACTACTGAAGGAAGGTGCTCTTCCCAAGTCCCTACAAAGTCTAGGATACACAGCCTCAAAATATCCTCAAGAATTATGTTCACCTTCTCTGTCTGTCCATCGGTTTGAGGATGATAAGCTGTAATGACCCGCATTCTACGCATCGGAGGATTGTAGAATATTTATTTCATTCATATACGAAGTCGTATGGTCGTGTAAACTTGGGAGGCGACTATTGGTGTCATTTCCAATATTCACGATTTTGCCGAATTTTAAATGACCGTTTTACCCCTAGCGAATATTGTTTTGCCTATAACATTTAACTAGTAAGGAGTTTTGACCTGAAACTGCTTCCATTGTATTTAGATGATGATTTACCCTTCCGTAGAGTGGTCACATTAATCAAACGGACTTACCGTTTGGGAGATATGGCTGACATAAGGTTTGGAAGGTGAAAAACAGCTTAATCGAGCTTAATAGGGTAATTAGTGGAAGGGTCCATAATCCATTTCGGGATTAGGGTTAAGAGGAGGCTGAAATCAGTTATGAAACCATCTCATTTCAGTTTTCTAGCCGCCACAAACATTTTTGAAACCTAGCAATGCCTCCATCTTCTAAACTACCTCTTAATCACTTTCTAATCCAATATTAAGCAAATCTACATCAAATCAATGCGGGTTGGCATCAAGTTAGATTTAGGGTTGTTGTGTTTCATAGAAATTTGACCCAAATCAGTGGAGTTTCAGATCTAAGAATTTATTTGTGGCTAAGGTGAGTGATTAGCATCTTTTACACTAATTACGGCTAATTAGGGGTGATTAGTGATAATTAGCGAAATTATGCATTATAAAAATCTGAAAAAATATGTAAAAATTCAAAAATATTACTTTATGCCTTTGATAAAAATTTGGGTTAATTTGGATTAAGTTTGCTAATCGTATAGTTAAAGCATGGTTAAGTTGATTAAGGGGAAATTCATGGTTTAAGGGTATGTTTGATCCTAAGTAACCCATATGCTCGATGTTTTGATGTTCTTGATTGACTCTATATGCTATTACTACTGTTTGGAATGCTTTATGATTGTTTAGTAAGGTTAAATGGTTGAAAACGCTGTCGTATGGCAAGAATGGACAAAACAGGCTTGTTGGAAAAGTGCCAGGATTCCGGATCGGATCGAGATAGGGGATCGGATCGGACATATCTGAACCAGACCGGAGTAGTGGCAAGATTTGTGCATGGAAAAAAGGAAGGCCACCTGCATTGAATTGGAACTGGGATCGGACCGGAGCTTGGCATGGGAATCAGATTGGATTAGAGCTAGGAAGTGGGAACTAACCAGGATCTGGAGATAAAGAAGCGCCGAACCGAACCGAGGCTAGAGAACCATCCGAACCGAACAGGATGTAGACGACCGAACTGAACCGACTTGAAGTGGAGCACCGAACCGAACGAGAAGCCTGGGGATGATGTATTTGAACCGAACCGACTGAAGAAGATCGAACTGAACCGAATTGAGCTTCGACTACTACCACGTGATGACTCTTTTGAAGACCAACTCCAATTCAACCAAAGCCCGAGATGCAAAGGAAGCCCATGTGGGAAGTTATAACTCAGGATCCAGATAGAAACCAACGAGTTAACTTTAATAGTTGGGCTTTGTTGCGGGACATGTGAAAAGGGTTATCGATATCTAAGAGACGGATTAGCGACTATGGATCAGCGCAATGGGACCGTTAAAACTCCCAAGGGCAAGTGATCGTAACATGGCTATGAGTCAGTGTAGTGGAGTCATCATGACTCCATGGGGCAAAGTGGACATAGCAAAGGATTAGTGGCTATGGATCAGTCAATGGGGTCATTATGACCCTAAGGGAAAAGTGATCATAGCAAAGGATTTGGTGATCAAAGCAGTGGATATCGTATACTTTACCCATTGAGTGAGAGATGTGAGGTTAATTTCTATGTTTGATGTTTGCTATCACCATGACATGCATACCTCCATTTTACACTTTATGTTAGTGTTACCTTAGAGTACTGTACATCCTGTTATGCTAAATCTTTAGTTGCAGATCCAGGTTCAGGTATGATTATGTATACCTGTTATTGTTCCGTTTTGCTGTTATCGCTCATACCAGACTTTTGTCTGACCCAGAGTTTTATGTCTCTTCATATAACTCTTGGTGCTCCTAAATGAGCAGACTAGAGATAGGTTAGGTGGTATGCACGAGTAGCTGTCTGGAGATGAGCATGAGGCTATCACGTACCATTTACATATATTCTCCCTGTGTTGTTGTTGGTCACTACTTTGGCCATTAGTAGTGTACCATTTTAATTTTGCTTTAGAGACAGTATCTTGAAGTTGTAATAATGGTTTGGATCATTAGCTGTATTTTGGATTCCGCTGCTATGATGGTTTAGTTTTCACCTTATGCACTGTCTCGCCTATTTTATGTCAAGTTATTTTATTATTATATTTTATTCCTTGCGCTGTGAGATATACTACAGGTTCTTCGGTGATTCATAGTTTCAAATCCCTTTCTTTTGACGACTATCCCTTGCTAGTCAGGCATCTGCACAACGCATTTTGAGAAAATGTCAGCTAGTGCAGGGTGGGCTATCATACTTGGTATCAGAGCCTAGGTTGCAACTATCCCTTGCTAGTCAGGCATCGGCACAACGCATTTCGAGAAAGTGTCAGCTAGTGCAGGGTGGGCTATCATACTTGGTATCAGAGCCTATGTTGCATAGTTAACCTAGGGGAGGACACTAGGGAGAGATAGTATACATAGATGAGAGCGCGTATTTGTGATATTTTGGTTTTCAAAACTATATATATACTATTAGTATGTCTAAGGATGAAGTTGAACTGCGCTAGCACCACTATGGAGATGGTTAATCGTTTTCTCTTTACAGATTGAACGATGAACCGATATACGAGGAGTATGGGTTTAGGGGCCAATGATAGGAATGTCCCTGATATGAGGACAATGTTTACTACTTTCATGAGAGAGATGCTTAGGGATGTTCAGAGAGCAGTTTCTAATGCTGCTAACGGTGGTGGTACAGCGGTGCAGGCGCCTAGAGCCGATTTCGCCAATATTAACAAGGATTATACTAGCCTTGGAGGGAAGCCGCTCCACGGAACAGAATCGGCCACGGATATTCAAGATTGGCTTGATAGTTGTGAGCGCATCTTTGAGGATTTGGGAATCGATGATGCGATAAAGAGAAAGCTAACATCACGTCAACTGCAAGGACGAGCTATGAATTGGTGGAACGCTATTAAAGTAGCTACTCCTGAGGATCAAGTTACTTGGAATCAGTTTAAGACTCGCTTCAGTGACAAGTTTATTCCAATTGCTCAGAAATCAGAATTTTTTAGGAAATTTTTGGAACTTAAGAAGAATGGTAGAGCAGTCTCGGAATACATTGCTGAGTTCGATACTTAATTCAAGTATGGATTATCCCTTATAGATACTGCTGAGAAGAAGAACGAGAAGTTCATAACTGGCTTAGACGAGTACTTGGGGGAAAGACTTATAAACCACATTGATGAGACATTCGAATCTATTGTGGGAAAGGCATTGAGATCTGAGAGACTTTACCCCAAGTCAAAGGCCGAGGTTTCTGTTACATCTACAGTGGAGCCAAAGCCACAGGCAAGCGGTGGAGGCAAGAATAGTTCGTAGAATAAGAGGAAACATAACCAAGCTAAGGATGGACAGAAGAAGAATAAGAAAGATGTTGAGTGATATAGCTGTGGCAAGAAGGGCCACTATGCCAAAGATTGTCGAGCAAAGCCAGCGGACAAAAAGTGCTTTAATTGTGGCCAAGTGGGACATCAAAAGGATAAATGTCGACAACCTCCTAAAGAGAAGCAGATTGTGAAAGCATATGCTATCAACGATGCTCCTTCTTCGTCGAATGCCCCAACTGCTGCGTAGAAGGGAAAGGGCGTCGTTATTCAAGGTATGCTTTCTATTTATGATGTTCCTGTTCGAGTGTTGTTTTATACCGGGGCTTTCCATTCCTTCATATTTAGTGACCTGGTAGATAGGTTGGGATTGGAACCCGAGATAGTCGATAGACCTTTAGTTGTGACGAACCCAATTGGTGGTTCGACTAGCCTTTGTATGATATGTCGTAATTTGGTCTTATCGAGTCATGGATGTATGTTTGCTTGTGATTGCTTTGTTTTGGGTTTTACTGGGTTTGGCATTATTTTGGGAGTCGATTGGCTCCAAAGGTGTGGGGTGGTGGTGGAATGTGAGTGGTCTTTGGTGACCGTTAGAGCGGATGATGGGCGGAGGGGTGTTTTTTTGTAGCCTACCTAATAATGGGGTGATGGCTAGTTTTCTAAATTCCCTCGACATCCCGCACAATGAGTTGTCATATGTGCCTATTGCTGGCGAGTATCCGGACATCTTCGGGGAAGTGACTGGACTTCCACCACACAGAGAGATCGAGTTTCGTATTGATTTAGTGAAAGATGTCAGGCCTATAGTGATGCCACTTCGTCGTATGGCGCCAAGGGAGCAGCGAGAGCTCGGGGTGCAAGTAAGCGATCTTTTGAAGAAGGGATTTATCAGAAGAAGTGTTTCCGAGTGGGGAGCACCAATTGTATTTGCTACTAAGGCAGATGGTTCTCTTCGATTGTGTGTGGACTACCGCGAGTTGAACAGGGTGACAAGGAAGAATAAGTACCCTCTTCCGTGAATTGACGATTTGTTTGATCAGTTGAATGAAGCGAGAGTGTTCTCCTAGTTAGATCTCGCGACAGTTTTTCATCAGCTCCAAGTAGCAGTTGAGAATATACCTAAAATGGCATTTCGGATGTCGTCTGGATTTTATGAATGGTTGGTCATGCCATTCGGATTGACTAATGCACCAGCATATTTTGTGGATCCTATGAATGGGATATTCAGGGATCAATTGAATAAGTTTATTCTTGTGTTCGTGGACAATATCTTGGTTTATTCAAGGGCGGAGGAAGAACACAAGGAACATTTGAGGACATTTATGGAGGTGTTGAGGAAACACCAACTGAAAGCGAAATTCTCTAAGTGTCACTTCTGGAGGAGGGAAGTGAGGTTCTTAAGCTATGTTGTTTCAGAGAATGGTATTGCCATAGATCCTGCAAAGTTGGCTACGGTGCAAGATTGGTCTACGCCCAAGATGCAAAAGACATAAGATGTTTTTTGGGGTTATCTAGATATTATCTTAATTTTATTCAAGGCTTCTCCAAGATAGCGGCACCGTTAACTCAGTTGACTAAGAAGAATCAAGGTTTTACTTGGGACGGAAGATGCGAGGATGCATTTAAGAGTTTAAAGGAAAAGTTGACATGTGCACTAGTGTTAGTGATTCCTAAGGGGAACGAGGAGATGACGGTATACAAGGATGCCTGTGGTACCAGACTAGGTGCTGTACTGATGCAAGGACTTAGGGTTGTAGCTTATGCTAGTCGGCAATCGAAACCGCATGAGAAAAGATATCCTACCCATGATTTGGAATTGGCAGCGATCGTGTTCGCATTGAAGATATGGAGACATTATCTCTTAGGAGAGGGATTTGAATTTTTTACTGATCATAAGCCTTTAAAGTATATTTTCTCTCAGAAGGATTTAAATCTCCGTCAGCAGAAATGTTTAGAGTTCTTGGCTTCATATGATTTCAATATCGCATACACACCCGGGAAGGGCAATGCGGTAGCTAATGCATTGAGTAGGAGATATGCTAGTTTGGGTACTATGTTTTTGGAATAGAAGCAACTGGAGTATATCAAAGGATATGATTTTAGACATAAGTGGATCCAGAAATGTTAGCAAGTTTGACGATCAGACCGACTTTGATTGAGAAGATTGGTTCCAGTCAAAGGGACGATCCTAACCTATTGGAAATCATCTCCAAGGTAGAGATGGGTATCGACGACGAGAGAATAAACAAGTATGGTCTTGATCGGGAAGGATGGCTTCGAAAGAATGGTAGACTAGTTGTACCCAATGTTAATGGATTGAGAGAAGAAGTGCTTAGAGAGTGTCTTCACTCAAAACTGACTATACACCCCGGTGGTAACAAAATGTATCGAGACATGAAGCAGACCTACTACTGGGAGGGGATAAAGAGAGACATTAGGAAGTTTATATCCAAATGCATGAATTGCAAACTAGTTAAAACCGAGCAAAAGAAGCATAGTGGTTTGTTACAACCATTAGAAATTCCCGAGTGGAAATGGGAACAAGTCTCAATGGATTTCATTGTTGGTTCACCAAGGACTAGATTAGGTCACGATAGTATTTGGTTGATTGTAAATCGGTTGACCAAGAGTGCAAGGTTTATACCGGTCAAGTCGAATAGAACAACAACTAAGTTAGCGGAACTGTATATAAAGTGGGTAGTGATATTTCATGGAGTACCTAAAGGTATTGTGAGCGACTGAGATCCATTATTTACTGGTGGGTTTGGGAAGAGCTTACAAGAGGCTTTAGGGTCAGAATTACATCTCAGTACCGCATATCATCCGCAAAAATACGGCCAAATAGAGAGGGTGAATCGTATATTAGAGGATCTCTTAAGAGCTTACATATTGGATTTTGGAGGGTCATGGGATGACCATTTGCATCTGGTTGAGTTTGCATATAATAATAGTTATCATTCCAGTATTGGTCTAGCTCCATTTGAAGCTTTGTACGGAAGACCGAGCAACTCACCATCATGTTGGTTGGAAACCTGTGAGAAATTTGTGCTTGGGCCAGATGTAATAAGGGAAACTTTAGATAAGATCAAGGTTATTCAACAGAGAATGAAGGCTGCCCAAGATAGGAAGAAAAGTTATGCTGATAAAAGACGAAGAGATTTGAAATTCTCCGTTGGAGACTTGGTATTCATCAAGATCTCTCCATTAAAGAGTGATTTGTTTTGGTAGGAGAGGTAAGTTAGCACCAAGATTTGTCAGTCCATTCCCAGTTCTCGAACCAGTTGGGAATTTAGCATATAAAATTGGATTACCAGACAAGATGGTAGGGGTTTACGACGTATTTCATGTTTCTCAATTAAGGAAGTTGGTGCACGATTCTGATATAACTATTTCACCAGATTAGTTGGATGATATCGATGTAGAATTCGAGGTGGTTGGGAACCGCAAACTGATTCGTATTGCCGGACATGATACGAAACAAATTCGGAGGAAGACAGTGGAACTAGTCAAGGTCCAGTGGGGTGATAGTGAGCATGACTGTACCCGGGAAACAGAGGAGAGCATAAGGAAGTCGTATCCAAAACTCTTTGCCTGGTAAGATTTTAATAGCGATATTGTTGTTCCTTTGTTACTAAACCGCATGCTAGTATAGGCTTGTTGTGTTGTTATGTATGTTAGATTGTTTGTAAATGTTTAATAGGCATGAGGGACACCATTGTATGTTTTAGTTAAGGAATTTCGGGGGCGAAATTTCTTAAGGGGGGAGAGTGTAACGACCCGCATTCTACGCATCGGAGGATCGTAGAATATTTATTTCATTCACATGCGAAGTCTTATGGCCGTGTAACTTTGGGAGGCGACTATTGGGGTCATTTCCCATGTTCACGATTTTTGCCGAATTTTAAATGACCGTTTTGCCCCTAGTGAATCTTGTTTCGCTTATAAATTTTGATTGGTAAGGAGTTTTGACCCGAAACCACTTCCATTGGATTCATATGATGGTTTACCTTTCCGTAGAGTAGTCACATCAATCAAACGGACTTACCGTTTGGGAGATATGGCTGAAATAAGGTTTGGAAGGTGAAAAACAGCATAACCGGGCTTAATAGGTTAATTAATGGAAGGGCCCATAGCCCATTTCGGGATTAGGGTTATGGGGATGTTGAAATCAGTTAGGAAACCATCTCATTTCTGTTTTCTAGCCGCCACAAACATTCTTTGAACCCTAGCAATGGTCTCCACCTTCTAAACTACCTCCTAATCATTTTCTGATCCAATATTAAGCAAATCTATATCAGATCAAGGCGGATTGGCATCAAATCAGAGTTACATAGGAATTCGACCGAAATCTGTGGAATTTAAGATGTAAGAATTTATATGCGGCTAAGATGGGTGATTAGCATCTTTTTACACTACTTACGGCTAATTATGAGTGATTAGTGATAATTAGCGAAATTAAGCATTATAAAAATCTAGAAAAATATGTAAAAATTTGAAAATATTATTTTATGCCTCTGATAAACATTTGGGTTAATTTGGATTAAGTTTGCTAATCGTATAGTTAAAACATGGTTAAGGGGTTTAAGGGGAAATTCATGGTTTTAGGGTATGTTTGATCCTAAGTAACCCATATGCTCGATGTTTTGATGTTCTTGATTAACTCTATACACTATTGCTACTATTTGGAATGCTTTATGACTGTTTAGTAAGGTTAGAATGGTTGAAAATGTCGTTATAAGGTGAGAATGGACAAAACAGGCTTGCTGGAAAAGTGCCAGGATTCCGGATCGGATCGAGGTAGGGGATCAGATCGGACATATCCGAACTGTAACACCCCGTACTTTTGGCAAACATTAAAGTTACGAATTAAATAATAATTAATTTCAAATGTAAGAATTAAGGGAAACAGATTACGCCATTGCGTTCGCCTCCTAATTCTGCTTGAGAATGAGTCCGGGTTTGCGTAAATCAGATTCTGTATGAAGGAGTTATAACCTTCAGAAGATTCAGAATTTAAATAAACAGTTCAGAATATAGTTTAGAAATTCAAAATTCGAAATTCAAAATCTGAAGTAGAAGTAGGCTATGCGGGAAATTTCCCGCCCAAGGCCAGGTCGACCAGGAGGTTGACCAGGGGGTCGACCTCCCCCCATATAGGTCGACCTGGGGGTCGACCTCCCCCTCGGGTCAGATCTAAAATCTGACGTGTTTTCTCCAGTGACAAATTTCTTTGTCATTAGGGCTTGCATGGCACGTTCTGGTTGGTTCTCTTAGGTTTGAATGGCTTTGATTTTCTCTAGGTTAATCTGACGGCTCCTATTAAATCAAACTTCTATAAAAGCAACTTAAAACTAAACCCTAAAGCCACACAAAATATTCCTAAGACCGTCATGCTGTCAACACTCAACCTAGGGTAGCCTCCATTCTCATTCAACTAGAAAGCAAGTAGGAATTGCAAATCAAATCTAATTCAACTAAGAGAATTCATCGTTTACAACAAAGGAGACCTATTCAAATTCAGGATACAGATCCCAGAACTCAAGACTAGCCTCCTTTTTGTAAGTCCAGTTATCATTTAGACCTAAATGATGTTAGAATTGTGACTAAATAACTGGATATAGAACATTGCCTAATGTAAATCTATGCCTATCCTTTTTGTTAAAACTGAATTGATTGAGACTATGATAAATTGTGAATCTTGTTGTATGCAATTTGATGATCAAAGTTAAATGCTTTGGACCCATGTGTTGTATAATTTGCCAATGACATATATGTTGTGTAGTTTAGCGATGACATATTATACTTTGGCAATGACATATCACGTTGAATAAATTGGAGATGACATATTATGTTGTGTACTTGGTGATGACATAAATTGGCGATGACATGTTATAATTTGGCAATGGCATATCATATTGTGTAGTTTGGCAATGACAAACCATATTGAATAATTTGGCGATGGATATCACATTGTGTAAATTTTGTCAATGACATTTCATGTCGCATGATTTGATAATACACCTATATGTTATATGGAAATTTGGTAATTTTGTTATGGTTATGCAAGTTCAACCATGTTCACATATATGACCAAAACTACATGCTAATATGATTAGGTTCTTGTTAGATTAGATCCAACTAATTTGCGAAGTTCACAATTACATGCCTAATGTTAAGTTTATGTAATTCTATGTAAAATCCCTATTTCATGATCCATGTTAAGTAGATCTAAATTTGCAAGTTCATAATTGAATGTATATTGTTCTATGCCAAGTTCATATGATACATGTGTAGTTAGATCCATCTTTTTATGATGTTGGAATTATTACATGTTCCTCTTTTTTTCCCTTTTGTGTATAAGTTTGGCTATGTATCGAGCGTAACATTTTATGTGATTCATGCGAACGTTTAATGAGGGTAACGTTGGGGGGAAAATATGAAATTATATATAGTTGGCATATTTTGCTCATGAACATGAAATTTTTTTGTGGCATAAAGTGGTATAAATTTTTATACCTAAAAATTATGAACTTGATTTAAAAAGGAAAGTGGGGCTTGACTTGAATGACAATAATTTACATATAAATACAAAGAAGTAAATATGTAAATTTAGAAAAGACGAATATGCCTAACCCGAGGTTAGATTGAGTTACGGTGTAAGACTGCCCGGAACCGCCTGGCACATCCAGCAATCGTAACAATATATATCTACTGTGGGAGGTTAGTACATCAAGCCCAAAGGAACCCGAGGTTAGATTGAGTTGCGGTGTAAAACTGCCTGGACCTGAATGGCACATCCAGTAACCGCAACAATACCTGTCTAATGTGAGTGGTTGGTGCTTTAGTAAATGAATTAAAGCTAAGTCAGGAATGGTAGGGTTAAGTTAATTAAGGCAACACTTAACTAATGCAACAAGTTGACTAAACTGATGGGTGGGGTTAGGTTAACTTGGACACTTAACCAATTTAACATGTTGACTAGGAAACCCTAGTAACGGGGACCCATTTCAGCAGTAACCCACATAGATGTATCACGGTACCCTGAACTAGGCAGGGTGGGGCACGATTGCTGGGCTGATTATAAGCGGTCAAAACGATGGCGGTTAGTGCGTTAGTGTAGGTTCCAACGGAGCACGGGCATGCACGTACTCCGGAGTGGAAAAAGCAGGCATTAGGCATCAGTAGTTATACACTGTGCATCTTGAATCGTGTCGGGTTGCCACCATAGGATTTGATACACTCCATGGTTTGACCAACACAGGTATCTACAATCGAGCGGGGCCGTATGACACAAGTGGTAAACGCGTGCTAGTAGGAGCCGATCAATGAAAAAGGGATCACTAGGTTTTGAACTCACGATAATGGTTAAAATATCTAGTAGGTGCAGAGAATATGGACATGAGTGCGATAGTATGATTAGTTTATCTTGCCTTGTTTATCTTGCCATGTTTAGCTTACCTTATACTATGTTACCTTATTTTCTTAGTATTGTCCTGTGTCGAGCTTATTCAAGTCATGGTTCTCTTATAGTTTACATGCTGAATAATCACTGGACTTACCAGACTTATGTCTGACCCATTTTCTTTCGCTCTCTTTTCTTTCGTTTCCCCCTCAGGTACCCAGGGAGGGATTAGCTCAGCATAATTTGGACCGTTCATCTTTCCAAGCTTGAAGACTCTGTTATGTATAGCTTGGAACTTTTTATCTTTGGCTATGGCTTTGGACACACTACTACTTGGGGATTTATGCAGTTTTATTGTGTTTTATGCTTCTTTATGTAATAATCAAGATAGAGATTTTGATGTGGTGATTTGGAAGGTTGTTTGAAACAATTTGCTGTAATGTTTTGTTATGAACCACGTTTGAAATAAAGTTTGTTTTTCCGTTGCTTATATATATATATGTCTCGTAAATTATCTTTGTCTTTTACCTATAATGCTCCACCAAAGTTAAGGCATTCCCTTTGTGAGTGACCTTAATGGAGGTGGGGTGTTTCACTTGGTATCAGAGCAAAGGTTTACCAGATCAGATAAAATTTTTGAAAACTATTTTTCAAAAAGAGAAGTTTAAAGAAAAAAATTTCAAAAAAAATTGTTTTATTTTAAAAAGGCATAATCCCCCAAAGCCATATGCACTATCTTTTTATCCTTTGTTTTAAATCTATCCTTTTTTGTTTCATTATGTCTGGGGATCTTAACCTTCCAACGGGCGTGCCGGTACTTAGCTTGTTCAAAAGGTACCTAGAGGCTAGGGCTAATGCCGCAGGTCCTGCAGATGTTCCTCCTCCCCCAGCTGCTGCGGTTTCTCCTCCTCCTCCTCCTAGTGAAAATGCTTTCTCAAAAATATGTAGGGACTTTCGAGCCATGGGTGGAAAGAACTTCAATGGAAATGAATCCTTCGTGGAAGCAGGAAACTGGCTCAAAGAAACTGAGGATTTGTTCAATATCTTCTAAGTGGATGATAGGCAGAAGATACAGTTGGCGTATGGTTGCTCAAAGACGAAGCTTCCTATTGGTGGGAAGTCACTAACGCTGAAAGACCAATTGAAACTCGGATGGATTTTAGGATGAGGTTTGAAATGAAATTCCTCTCACAAGCTGAACGAAGCCTACAGATGGAGAAGTTCATAGCTCTCAAACAGGGAAGTATGTCGATCAAGGAATACGTTAACCAATTCAATCAGCTAGCTAGGTTCGGATTGGAGTTATTGAACACTCCACATAAGAAGGCCCTCCGCTTTGTTAAAGGGTTGAATGAGCCACTGAACAGCGTAGCTATGTCCCATATACCTATGGGTGCGACTTAGGAGAGGCTGGTGGACATGGCACTGTTACAAGAAGAAGATAAGGTTGGCAAGAAGGAGACAAAGGTGGAAGCATCTAAGGAGAAGAAAGGGGAAGGATCACAGAGCAAGAAGACAGATTCCAAGAAGGGCGGGAAGAACAACAAAACCCATGACAAGAGGAAGTGTAATTTTTGTGGCAATCTTGGACATCTGGTTAAGGACTGCAGGAAGAAGAAAAGGAAGATGGGTGGTTGTTTCCATTGCGGCGAGGCAGGACACATGGCTAGGGACTGCCCAAGAAAGCAAGGGCAAGGGCAGAGAGCTGGATCTACTTCGGGAGGGCAGGTTCACGCTCTCATGGCACCTCCGTAAGAACGAGGTAGAAATGTTTTTGTTGAGAGTTTATTTATCTTTTTGATCATCCTATTTGTACACTCTTTTATTCTGGCGCATCGGACTCTTTTATATCTACTGCTTTAGTTGAATCTCTGCACGTAGACACCAGTTTAGTAGAGGATCCCTTGGTTGTTTCAGATCCAATTGGGGCTCAACTTATTTGTCAATGATTTGTTTGGATTTGGAAATTTCTATACTAAGTGTGGGGTTTAGATGCAATGCCTATGTTTTGGGCTTCACGGGCTATGGGTTGATTCTAAGCATGGATTGGTTATCCAGTAATGGTGCCGTCCTAGATTGTGAAAGGAGAATGGTTAGACTCATGACTCGCCTTGATAACACTCTCGAAATTCCTTGAAATCCCATGAACTCTGTTATGCTTAGCTATCTAGAATCTCTTGATGCGTTTATTAAGGATTTGCAATCTGTTAGAGTAGTCCGTGAATACTCGGATGTCTTTGAAGAGGTTAAAGGGTTACCTCCGAAGCGGGAGATGGACTTTCGCATATACCTCGTTGATAATGCAAAACCCGTCGCTTTACCCGTTAGACACATGGCTCCAAGGGAGAGGAAAGAAATCAACAAGCAAGTCAAAGAGTTGCTTGAGAAGGGGTTTATAAGGCTGAGTATTTCTGATTGGGGTGCTCCAGTCGTGTTCGCAACTAAAGCGGACGGTTCGCTTCACCTATGCGTTGATTATAGGGAGCTAAGCAAGCTGACCAAGAAGAATAGGCACCCACTTCCAAGAATAGATAACTTGTTCGATCAACTTGTAGGTGCAACGGTTTTCTCCCAACTAGATTTAGCTACCGGTTTTCATCAGCTGAGAGTGGATGAAGACAACATTGATAAGACCACGATCAGAACTCCGGATGGTTTCTTCGAGTGGCTTGTCAAGCCTTTTGGCCTGACAAATGCACTCACTTACTTCGTGGATTTGATGAGCAGGGTGTTCAGGGAGTTCCTCAATAAATTTGTGGTGGTCTTCGTAGATGACATTTTGATTTTCTCAAAGAGTGAGGAAGAGCATGCTTAGCATTTAAAAGAAGTCATGGATACACTTCGAGCACATCAGTTGAAAGCCAAATTCTCCAAATGCCACTTCTGGAGAGAGGAAGCAAGATTTCTTGGACATGTGGTATCTAAGGAAGGGGTAGCCGTGGACCCGCAAAAGTAGTTGCAGTGCAAGATTGGAAGGTTCCACGGAATGCGACCGAGGTCCTGAGCTTCCTCGGGCTAGCGGGCTTTTACCGAAAGTTCATCAAAGACTTTATGAAAATCTCAGCTCCGCTTACAAAGTTGACGAAGAAGAACCTAACTTTCAACTGGGATTTGGATTGCGATATTGCTTTCGAACGATTAAAGAGAGCTCTAAAAACAGCCCCAGTTCTGACATTGCCGATGGGAGCAAGATATTTGTAACACCCCACCTCCGCTAGGGTCACTCAGAGGAGCGTTATCGAGGTAAACAAACACAGAAATATTACAAGACAGAACATAGATAAAACAGTGGAAGAATAAAAAGATATATTTCATTACTTTCAAAAAGAGTCAAAACCTTTTACATCAAATAGCCAAGGTCATTATTTTCCATTACAATAAATTTTGTCTTGAATAAATAAAGAAGCATAAATTTGAAACAACAAAAGGAGCTTAATTCCCCAAAGGTAGCATAAATGCAGCCATAGCATAGCTCAAGATCAAACCGTACATGAGCTGAACCGAAAGCAAGTGAAATCCAAACTAAGTGCTAGAGTTTCCTCCCTGAGAACCTGGGGAGGAAACAGAAGAAAAAGAGGCGAAAGAAAACGGGTCAATCATAAAGACTGGTAAGTCCAAGTGACTTTCAGCATAAAAATAGATAAAGGTAACATGACATGTATAAACTGAAAGTAATCATACAGATGATGACAAGATGGGCAAGATAGACTAAGATAACATGATAAATCAAGTATAAATCAAGTATAGCATCACGTATTCAAGGTTCGCTGCATCAACTGTACTACAATCCCAAACCCATGTCTTATATAAATCATGAAATAATCCCTTGGCCCAATATCATGAAATGACCCATTTCTAGATCCAACGAAACGATCCACTAGTCGATCGGCTACCTACAAGTTCTAGCTCGTCATGTGTCTGTGTCATACGGCCCTATCACGAATGTAGTCACCTGTGCTGGGTCCACCATAGGGTGTATCAAGCCCTATGGTGCCAACCACCGACACAAATCAAGCATGCACAGATAAACCTACTGATGCCCAATGCCTGCTTTTTCAACTCTGAACCACGTGCACGACCATATCCCGCCTGAACCTACACTGGCGCACCAACACAGCCGTCGTTGTGGTTGCTTACAATCAGCCCAGTAATCGTGCCCCACCCTGCCTAGTTCCAGGGTACCATGATACGTCTAGTGGGTTACCGCTGAAATGGACCGCGTAACTAGGGTCTCCGTCCAATAGGTTAAGTATTTTCATTTAAATTCGTGACTTAACCCTTATTAGTCTAGCATGTCAAGTTGGTTAACTATTGTCTTTCGAGTTCGTGACTTAACCCTATGAATCATGTGTCAAGTTGGTTAAGTGTTGTCTTTCTTGTTCATGACTTAACCCTATCATGTGGCATTAAATCATTAGTGCACCCCAACCTCTCACATCAGACCTGTTGTTGTGGTCACTGGATATACCGGGCGATTCCGGGCAGAATTACACCACAACTCAATATGACCTCGGGTTTCAAGCGCGATATGACCAACTACTCACATTGGATCCTATTGTTTGCAGTCACTGGATTTGCCGGGCGGTTCTGGGCAGATTTACACTGCAAACTCAACACAACCTCGAGTTGTCCATTTTCAAGTTCATTCTAGTGTCATGTCCATGTTCAAGTTTCATGTCAAGTTCGTGTCAAGTTTCAAGGATAAGTTTCATGCCCACATACAGATTCAAGTTATAACAATGTTCAAGTCAGGTTTCATGGTGAGTTTCATACCAAGTTTCCTATAATTACCAATTTTTCCCAACGTTACCCCGTCTAAGTATTAGGCTAACAACCTTAGCCTAATTTTCCGTCCGCTTGACTTTTGGCATATAATATTAGGCTAAAAATTTAGCCTAATTTAACGTACACAAAATTGGCATAAAGCAATTCATTAACATAAACATCACATAGGTGTAAACTTGGCATTATCGGCATAGTCAATATGAACACCGTAGGTGTGTACTTGCAAAATAATCAACATGAATATCATAGGTGAAATCTTGCAACGTAGACTAAATCAACATACATATATGTGAATTTGCAACATAGACTAGATCAACTTACATATATATGAACTTGCAAATCAATCACGAGCATACGAATAAGTGTAAACTTGAAATATGACATATTTAACATATACACATAAACATGCGGATCTAACATGTGGTCACATATGTGATATGATTTTACAACCTAAAACTTGCATAACATGATAAACTACATAACTTGTCATCACGGGTCATACTCCAAGTTCATATACATATGAATGGACTTAATCATTAATTCCCAAGTCAACATGATGATAGAATAGAACCACAGGCGTAGATCAACATAATAAACATTGCTCTATTATCAATTTATTTCCAAGGCATGACCTAACTGAATAAATTGATTAAAACATCGTAGGCATAACATTATGAACATGAAAAAGGTTTGAATAATAATCTAGATTCAAGAACACGGATTGATCTAACTTAAATAGAAAAATCCCCAAAATCAAGACAAATAAAGAAAATAGGTTTGAATAGAAAATCAAGCTTAGATCCATTTTCATAGGCATAATTTTAGGCAATAACCTCATGGTCATGAATCATAGGTGATTAGTCATAATTGTCCTTGTCATGGTCATAGGCAATAGTCTTATGTTCACAGTCATAGGCATAGGCATCGTCTTATGTTCACTGTCATAGTCATAGGCATAGTCTTATGTTCACCGTTATAGTCATAGGCATAGTGTTATGTTCACCGTCATAGTCATAGGCATAGGCATAGTCTTATGTTCACATTCATAGGCATAGTCATGGTCTTATGTTCACAGTCATAGGCGTAGTCATAGTCTTATGCCATTAACAATAGTTTCAACGTCGTAGACAATATTCCCAATAGTCAAGATCCAAGAAGAAAACAAGAATAGATATGAATCACACATAA
Source organism: Allium sativum (assembly GCA_030737875.1). Classification (NCBI taxonomy): domain Eukaryota; kingdom Viridiplantae; phylum Streptophyta; class Magnoliopsida; order Asparagales; family Amaryllidaceae; genus Allium; species Allium sativum. The sequence goes on from CM060909.1 coordinate 288,602,390, forward strand.
ATCAATTCAAATTTAACATGCCCATATTAGATTTATAGTTTTTATCTAAAAGTAACTGGAACTTACAGATCATGGTCTAAGAAATTTAGATGCATAAGTCAAGTCTAAAAATTTGTCGTTGAATCGCTGAATCTTGCTTTGATTGTAGAAGCAAATCCCCAATTCCTAGCCGTAGTCTTCAAGAATTAATCTTCGCGATTTAATTTAATTGATTTAATTTAGAGGAAGAAGAAGAAGCCATGATCATCAAGAGTTTGAGCAGCATAAGGTTAGAGAAGAATGGTGTAAAGAGAATGAGGCTAGGAGGCTGTTTATATAGGGTTTCAAACTAATTAGAGTCGTCGATGAAGCTAGAGTTAATCAAGGCTGTCCAGCTCAAGAGAAGCCAATCAGAAAGTGACAAGTTAGCCCTAGTGAAACACCAGAGCTCAGAAATTCGACCAGAACCCGACCAGGCCAGCCAGGGCCTGACCAAGTAGGTTTCTGCTCGTCCTGGGCGCACCTGCCAAGTGCACCAATGCAAAATTGCATGGGCGCATTTCCCAAGTGCGCCAGTGCAATTTTGTTTTGGCGCACTTCCGAAGTGCGCCAGTGCATTCTGGCCGGTTTCTGGTTTTTCTGCCTAACTTCGTTCATCCATATCTTCTTCGTATGTTATCTATTTTACGCAAACTCAGACTCTATTTCAAGCAGAATTCCGAGACGAACGCAATGGCGTACCCTATTTCCCTTGATTATTATTTTAAAAATTAATGCTGCCTAGATTTATGGTTTTAACACGTTATTAAAATTCGGGTTGTTACATTCTCCCCTCCTTAAAGGATTTCGTCCCCGAAATCTTCAAGTTAATAAGAATGCATCCTATCATCCAATCATCCATCTACTCAAAACATCATCCACAAGCAACCATTTTCCTTAAATGATTTCTAATGCTATATGAACATATGCAGAAAGTGTGTGTATATGTTCCTTATCTAATGCAAATGATCAGACCTGATTGATCTTCTTAATGCAAAATATGTTTAGTGCCATGAATCCAAAATGTATGCAAATAGTCCTAGTCCAAACATCCATCCATATGCAACATCCACATGATAACACATTCAATTTCATCCATAAACAAGTATAAACACTCATGCATATGCAATATGAAAATGTGTCTGAGTCGATATAGTGCCTAATGTGTGTTATGCAACCATGAGCAACCACTTGCAACCATTTGCAAACATTAACCATAACATGTCTCAATCACATGTTTACATCCAAAAGGGTTCTACCTAAGGTTCTCAAGATAGGATTTGTGAAAACCCGTAACTTCCCCGTAAAGGAAAGCGCGGATAGTTCGAGAACAAGCCACAACATAACACATACAAAAGAACGTTTCATTGTATATTACAACAATGCATCAGATTACAAGAATATACAGGGTACGAATAAATATTACACAGAAATATCAGAGATTTAAATTACATTTAAATACATCGCAGCGGAAAATAATAAAATACACAACTAGAAGAGATATACGGATACAAAGCTTTCCGGATATCATTCCAGCTGTAAACCAGGATCCTGTGAATATAAATCTGCAAAACCAAAACTACTAGCTGCCCGTGTCAAAGTAAGGGCACCCAGAGTTTAGGTTAAAACAATAAACTCCAGGTCAGTCATGGGACTGGTGTGAGAACTAAAACAGTTATTATTCTTTATTTTGAAGTTAGGTAAATCAAGGGACCACGCCGTATAACACGGAACGGGTTTCCTCCCAAGAATACCAGTGCATAAAACAAACAGCGCAATGCTAAATAGAGAAAAATGAAGCTGTTATAAGACCCAGGTCCTATCACACAATGCAACGCAAGCCGGGGGATAGGGTTTTCCCTTATAACAGCCAAAGAATGCTTGATACGTTTTAAAACAAATCATTTGATACTATTATAAGTGCATAGTGTATAAAACAACTTCAAATCATAAGTATCAATCATAGGCGGCATGGGTACCATATATCATGTCGCCGTACTAGACTCTACAAATAAAACCGCAAATGTCACGTATTTGGAAATTGGATTTCCGTCTATGAACCGAGGCCAGGGATCGTCCTCTACCGATTCGTGACTCTCTAGCCCGAGCCACAGGAACAGCCGCAACTGCCCCATGGAGCGACAGGGCCGGTCCACCGATGTGGATTATAGTGCCTGAACAATACGTTTTCCCGCCCTTTGGGGCGTAAATGAGCCAACTAAATGACTCCATCGGTTCGAGAACAACCGATCAATCCGAGGCGCCTCGCAACAGCAACAACCACATAAGTCAAACTCGTCAGGGCGTGTAAAACCACTGACGCCACTTCTAACTAGAAAGAAACGCATGCCCTCCCTGAGGTCCTCTCCCGTTTTTGGTTCATACCGGGTGTGAGACACGCGAAGTAAACGTTACACAAAGCTACGCCACAAAGGCCGTGCTTTGATCATCACCACAAGACTTTGCTTTTCAACAGAAGCCTCGATCAATTGCCACTTAGGCATGCCACACAGGCAATTCACCCCATGCGTTTGATATCCATCAATATATAACCCCTGAGCTCGTACGTCTCAGAGAAGGGCGTTAAGCAAGAGAATAAATTCTCCGCCGCCAAACAGATATATATTTAATAGAGATCAATCACACGGACTAAAATCCAATGTCAGACATACAGTCCATTTACAAGTCCGTTCTGGGTCTGAACGAAACCGGAGGCACCTAGTACCCCGCATGTCCATCGATCTCCAAGTACGTCTGGACGATCACCAACTGTTTCCATCTTCTTGGGTGTACAGCCCAATCAAGATCATCAGTAATCACCCAAACGACATGAAGACTTCTGGTCTTCGACCACCGTCTTCATCTTCGACTTATCGTCGTATCAGTTATTCAGAATGGGATAAACCCGGTCTTCCCGAATAACTCGCGTATATTTTAAATAAGTGTTACACAAACACAACATACGCCTCATTCCAATTTATCAGTCACTAACCGTAAATTAATCAAGAGAATAATTCCCCAAATATTAACCCCGAAGACCGAAACCAACATCAGATCAATATCCAGAAAACCATTCTGCTTGGCTAACCGACAGTTAGTTTCTAAATTTCACATCCATAGGGAAAGGTTCCCATTAATTTTATCCAAGATAAATTCCTTGAATTTATTCTCTAATCTTCTTTTGAATTTCGATTCAACTAGTCGGGATTAACGAACCTTGCCGAAGTAATCATTTGTTTTAATTTCCCAATCCCAACCTATTCATCCCATGAAGTAAAACTGGTAATACTTCATATCTAACACCACGGTGTTATCGGTAAATTCAATTACCATTTCACGTTCAAATCTAATTAAAGATTTAACTATCGCCTGGAGCAAAACTGGTGGTACTCCATTTTCGATCATTTCAATCTAATTAAAGATTCATTAAAACTCCACTTAGTTTTAATCTTCGACTGGGTTAAAGAATCAGTGTCATTTAAAACACGGTTCACGATAAACCCAAAATCACATTCCATTAATTATCGGGTTAAAGAACAAGTGTTATTTAAAACACTGTTCACGATAAACCCAAAAATCAATACCAATTCAATTCCAATTAAATATCATTTAATTGGTACACTTCATTAAATCTAAAATAAAAAGATTTAATCTTTTCTCAACTGGGTTCAAGAACAGTGTTAGTGAAGGCACCATTCACGACAAACCCAAATCACATTTGATATTAAACACAAGGCTCTGAATAGAAAATATACCGGCTTATATTCAATATCAAATTCTACGACTAACAAATATCGTATTGGAAATAACGATATATATATATATCTATATCTTTCAAATTTCCATAACCACATTTGTATAATCACGAAATCCAACATCGAAATATTCCGAAGACAATTTCGATTCAAATCCATTCCAATGCAATCATTGGAAATTTTGGTTATTTTCAAAACCATTTCAAATTCAATTTATTTATTTAAAAATAAATAGAATTATAATTCTAGTTCAAAACTAGTTCATTTCGATAAAAATCTATTTTTATCTTTTCAAATATGGAGTTTTTCATCCCAATTTTTCCCAAATCATTTCTTATGATTTTACACAAATGATTACTATTTTTAATAATTTTATCAAGGCCCGTACAGTCGATTTCCATCAATGGCCATCGAACTGCACTTACAGCGACCTTTTTCAAATTTGATTTGGACATAATTCCAAATCCAACCGTTAGATTTCTAATTTCTAATATTCTTTAGAAAGCTCTTTTCGATACGAACCCAACGGTTCCGGTTTTAGGAGAATCCGACGGTCGGATCTCCCGTAATGTCCGTTTGAAATAAATGGTCGAAATTCACGAACTGCCGCGGCGCGGCGCGTTCTATTCAGGCCATTATATTATATATATAATATATATAATATATGTCTCGTCGATTTCTATTTAAAATGAATTATATGAATAGTTTTAAATTCGTTTCAAAAGCAATTTCAACTTTCTTTTCAATTCAAATCAAAATTGAATTCTTCTTTATAAATTCGTTTTAAAATTCATTTCTATTCAATTCAAATTTCAATTCAATTTGAATTCATTTCAATCCGCTTTCAATTCAATTTGAATTCGTTTTCAATTCATTTCGAAATCGTTTTCAATTCAATTCATTTCGAAATCGTTTTCAATTCAATTCGTTTCGAAATCGTTTTCAATTCAATTCGTTTCGAAATCGTTTTCAATTCAATTCATTTCGAAATCGTTTTCAATTCAATTCATTTTGAAATCGTTTTCAATTCGATTCAAATATCGTTCACGTCAAAATGGCGTCAATCTAATCAACACGGCTTCATAAATTTCTATTTTCAAATATTCTATTTCAAATATTTCTTTTTCAAAATAGTTGTTATTATCAAAATATTTCGTTCAACACATGACCAATCTCAACGGATGAGTACTGTCAACACATGAACCTTTATTTTATAATTTTCTTTATTTTCTAAATTGGAATGAGGCCCAATCAATTACCATATAAAGTTAATTATATGGATTCCATACAACAAATGTATATAATAGCAACGATAGATAATCAACCATCAACCAAAGTGCACTACACTGTATAAGCATCAAATATAGATATCTAACGCTTATAACAGCCTGTCAATCAATCGATCGACATATTTAATCAATCAGGATGAGTGAACTTCATATTTCATCCCAACACCCGTGTGGGGTTTTCAAACAATCAAACACAGATTTTAGTTGTGTAGTTGGGCGAGGTGTAAAATTTATCGACCCAATCAATATCAGTCAAATCAGTGTATATAAACAAATCGGCCGATTTGTTTATAAATATTTATTTACTCACTTTCACGTTAAAAATTATATTTTTAACGATAAAACATTTTATTCAACCTATGAATATTCTATTCGGTTCATTTATTCAATAAAATGATATTTTTATTTTTCTAACATATTTTAGAAAATTTCGGCGGCATAACGGCACGATACTAGAAACGGGACGAGGCCTAGCCTTATCCCCGGTCTAGTGAAGGCCCACGCCATTCACACATCAATCAAATCCATTCATTTCACCAAACAATTCAATTTCAATCAAATAATCCAACTAATCTATGCAACCAAACAAACAAGTCCATGGTCTGTGGACGATTGTGTCGGGTGCTACTAAGCACCGTCTGCATCCTAGTATATATATGTAATTAGAAAAGAAATTGAAAGGTGAGAAATTCTCACAAATAGCTATCCAACTCCACGGCACTTCATTGATAGAAATCTTCATCGCTATCGCATCTTCGTTGCCCGTATTCACTACATATGTAAAAATCGAATTTTTACTTTGCTATTCAATATATAAAAATCATATTTTTACTTCGATGTTCAATATATAAAAATCATATTTTTACTTCGATGTTCAATATATAAAATTCCTATTTTTACTTCGATGTTCAATATATAAAAATCCTATTTTTACTTCGATGTTCAATATATAAAAATCATATTTTTACTTCGATGTTCAATATATAAAAATCATATTTTTACTTCGATGTTCAATATATAAAAATCATATTTTTACTTCGATGTTCAATATATAAAAATCATATTTTTACTTCGATGTTCAATATATAAAAATCATATTTTTACTTCGATGTTCAATATATAAAAATCATATTTTTACTTCGATGTTCAATATATAAAAATCATATTTTTACTTCGATGTTCAATATATAAAAATCATATTTTTACTTCGATGTTCAATATATAAAAATCATATTTTTACTTCGGTGTTCAATATATAAAAATCATATTTTTACTTCTAATTTTTTTTCACATACGATAAAATCCTATTTTATCAAACCAAAAATATTTCCCTTTTTGCGATAAGAATTATATTTTATACAAATAAAAAAATACATTCTTTTATATGATAAAAATCATATTTTGAATTCGCTAACTTCATATATATATAAAAACTATATTCTTATTTTAAACTATTTTATTTCAGATTTTAAAACAATGATAATTTTATTTTCTAAGAATAATGCTAATAAGATTTTAATAACGATACTATTTTAAATAAATTTCTGATTTTTTTTTAAAAGAAATGCATTTTATATTTCAAAACATATTTTATTCCAAATATATATATATATATATTATAAAATTATATGTTGATTTTATTTATAAAACTAATCTTAACAATGCATTCACATATAAAAAAAAAAACTACCTGCATCTCCTTCTTCTTCCTTATACATCTGTAGCCGCCGTAAACCCCCCCAAAAGTAGGGTTCCTGTTCCCGTCGCTTGAGGACCGCTGGAGGAAGATCGGAGGGCGCCACCCCGTAGCAATTCGCGTCAGCTTCCTCCGCCCGGAGATTGGGCCCACCCGCGCCTCTGATGCGCCTACGATTTGGCTACGAACGGCTGTGGTTTGTGATGGAAATTCTCTCTCCTCGTCCTATTAAAAATGATCATCCTAGCACCAATTTCTTGCTCTCCGATTTGTCTTCCATTTCCGCTTAACAATTTTTGGATTTCATTGAATAATTTGGGAGATCAAACGGGATTTGTGTTGGAGTGTTTTCCGCCGTTCTATTTGGGGGTGACGGCGCTGAATCAGAAACTAGCGTTTTAATTGGGGGGGGGGGAGTGAGTATTTGTATTAATTATTATTATTATTTAATTCTATTTTTCTCTTTATTGAAGTTTACATGTTCGAACTCCAATTAAAACCCAAAGACTGTCACCCCTAGCCAAATACCCCCATTCCGAACACAATGGGATATGTATCGTAAGCTGATTCGATCATTTCGATCAGTTTCCATCAAAATTTACATATAACTCTATATATTGCATTTGAACGCGCATTTCAATTTACCGGGGTCACATACTAACTAGAAAAATTCCAGAAAAATATTTTCTAGCTTCGTATTGACGATACGGTCCTAACAAAACTAGTTTCGTCGAATTCCGAGACCGTTTGAAAAATGGCAATTTCCAGTCGATTAAAATCAACTGAAACTGGTCAAACGCGTTTTCCTCAGCCACGCTCACATATTGATTCGAAAAATTATGAAATTTGAAACCTAGCAATAATTTTACATCACAGATCCAACAAAACTGGTTTCGTCGAAATCCGAGGTCGTTTGCAAAATTTCCATTTTTAAGGGCCTGAATTCCATAACGACTATTCAGAATTTTCAACTGGACATATCTTTTTATTCCCGCTATGAAATCTCGATTTTTCGGATTCGTTGGAAATATATCATCAATTAGATCCTATTGTTTTTGGTTTCACTAAAATCCGGATTGTTTTGCACCCGTTACATTCAACTGAAGTTTGAAATCGAAATATCGAACTACCGCGCCATTTTCAATTCTATTTATAATTATATATAAATATTATATATTCTAACGACGGCGTATATAATATATACGTTCGAATTCTATTCGAAATAAATTTTCTCGTTAATATTATTTAAAATAATCTATTTTAAATATTCAAAATTCACTAAAATTGCCAAAACAAAAATTTTAAACTGGCCCAGATTTTCGGGTTGTTACAATCTCCCCCACTTAAAACTTTTCGTCCCCGAAAAGGAACAAAGTCGAAAGTGGTTTGATTAATCAACTCTACGTTCGGTCAGGCTTCCATTCTCCAACTTTTCAGTTTCTGAGAATTTTCAAAATTTCAAAAATTTGGCTAACACCCTAAATTTTCGAAAAATTTCGCCATAACCTCCCCTGTACCGGGAGCATCGGGGAATTTCAAATAGCTTCCCCGGTCCTTCAGATCTCAAAAAGAAAAAGAAAAGGCCAAGCGGCTAGCCAATAGGCTCATAAAATCATCATCACCCAAACAAAACTGTAAATTATGTAGTAAACATGTACCTATTTGTCGGGCAAACAAATTTTATTCTCTGCTCTAGCCTCCTTGCTATGACCTGTTCAATGATATATATGTATATGCAAGCAAATGCGACCAATTTTCAATACAGCTCAATATTTGATATAATTAGGCTAAATGGTTCAAAATTATCAAACAATTAAACAAGCAACACAAACATCAATCAATTAGCGGATTAACGTTTCAAATTCATAATTTTGATATATATAAAGAAAATCATGTTTTGATGCCAAATCACAACAATGTATTCTAGCTATATTAGTTTTGGTTCTCACACCAGTCTAATGGAAATATATAGAAAATCACACCTTCGAAACTCGAACATAAATGTTGATGATGCGATCGCTATCATCAATATCATCTTCGGGCGACTAGAGTGTGATGCTATATCTATCCAATATATCAAAACTTTGAATATACGTTTGCAAGGCGTATATGCAAATTCTTTATATACTGAATTGTCCAAAATGAATATAAATAAATTATTCAAATACGTGTAAAACGATCTAAATTTCAAAACAGAATTGTTTTCATTTGAAAAATATACTCTCCACTCTCGTTCTAGGATACTACTGATCCCATCTCTAACGAGTCATTCTCATTGGATATTACTAATCCAATGTCTGATGAATTCTTTCGTACGGTTCTAATGTGTCTTGTTCTCTGAGCTTCGTAAACCAAAGCTCTGATACCAACTGTAAAATAGCCGACGAAATCCGGTAGGCTTTGCAACCATCCCTTCATCCCCCAAGCAGCAGGTAATACCCACCGTGGCTCCCACATGGTCCCCCAGTCCCTTGTTTTACGGCGACCCTCTCGAGTCTCGCGCCTATTGGCGAACCAACGCCCTCCCCAGCGACATGTATGGGTAAGAGTCTCCCATTCGCCACCAAACCGCGAAGCGAGAACCCCCTATCATGCGTACCCGGCCTACTCAGGGCCAGCAACAAGAACTGGTGATACTCCATTTTCGATCATTTCAATCTAATTAAAGATTCATTAAAACTCCACTTAGTTTTAATCTTCGACTGGGTTAAAGAATCAGTGTCATTTAAAACACGGTTCACGATAAACCCAAAATCACATTCCATTAATTATCGGGTTAAAGAACAAGTGTTATTTAAAACACTGTTACCGATAAACCCAAAAATCAATACCAATTCAATTCCAATTAAATATCATTTAATTGGTACACTTCATTAAATCTAAAATAAAAAGATTTAATCTTTTCTCAACTGGGTTCAAGAACAGTGTTAGTGAAGACACCATTCACGACAAACCCAAATCACATTTGATATTAAACACAAGGCTCTGAATAGAAAATATACCGGCTTATATTCAATATCAAATTCTACGACTAACAAATATCGTATTGGAAATAACGATATATATATATCTATATCTTTCAAATTTCCATAACCACATTTGTATAATCACGAAATCCAACATCGAAATATTCCGAAGACAATTTCGATTCAAATCCATTCCAATGCAATCATTGGAAATTTAGGTTATTTTCAAAACCATTTCAAATTCAATTTATTTATTTAAAAATAAATAGAATTATAATTCTAGTTCAAAACTAGTTCATTTCGATAAAAATCTATTTTTATCTTTTCAAATATGGAGTTTTTCATCCCAATTTTTCCCAAATCATTTCTTATGATTTTACACAAATTATTACTATTTTTAATAATTTTATCAAGGCCCGTACAGTCGATTTCCATCAATGGCCATCGAACTGCACTTACAACGACCTTTTTCAAATTTGATTTGGACATAATTCCAAATCCAACCGTTAGATTTCTAATTTCTAATATTCGTTAGAAAGCTCTTTTCGATACGAACCCAACGGTTCCGGTTTTAGGAGAATCCGACGGTCGGATCTCCCGTAATGTCCGTTTGAAATAAATGGTCGAAATTCACGAACTGCCGCGGCGCGGCGCGTTCTATTCAGGCCATTATATTATATATATAATATATATAATATATATTTCGTCGATTTCTATTTATAACGAATTATATGAATAGTTTTAAATTCGTTTCAAAAGCAATTTCAACTTTCTTTTCAATTCAAATCAAGATTGAATTCTTCTTTATAAATTCGTTTTAAAATTCATTTCTATTCAATTCAAATTTCAAATCAATTTGAATTCATTTCAATTCGCTTTCAATTCAATTTGAATTCGTTTTCAATTCATTTCGAAATCGTTTTCAATTCAATTCGTTTCGAAATCGTTTTCAATTCAATTCGTTTCGAAATCGTTTTCAATTCAATTCATTTCGAAATCGTTTTCAATTCAATTCATTTTGAAATCGTTTTCAATTCGATTCAAATATCGTTCACGTCAAAATGGCGTCAATCTAATCAACACGGCTTCATAAATTTCTATTTTCAAATATTCTATTTCAAATATTTCTTTTTCAAAATAGTTGTTATTATCAAAATATTTCGTTCAACACATGACCAATCTCAACGGATGAGTACTGTCAACACATGAACCTTTATTTTATAATTTTCTTTATTTTCTAAATTGGAATGAGGCCCAATCAATTACCATATAAAGTTAATTATATGGATTCCATACAACAAATGTATATAATAGCAACGATAGATAATCAACCATCAACCAAAGTGCACTACACTGTATAAGCATCAAATATAGATATCTAACGCTTATAACAGCCTGTCAATCAATCGATCGACATATTTAATCAATCAGGATGAGTGAACTTCATATTTCATCCCAACACCCGTGTGGGGTTTTCAAACAATCAAACACAGATTTTAGTTGTGCAGTTGGGCGATGTGTAAAATTTATCGACCCAATCAATATCAGTCAAATCAGTGTATATAAACAAATCGGCCGATTTGTTTATAAATATTTATTTATTCACTTTCACGTTAAAAATTATAATTTTAACGATAAAACATTTTATTCAACCAATGAATATTCTATTCGGTTCATTTATTCAATAAAATGATATTTTTATTTTTCTAACATATTTTAGAAAATTTCGGCGGCATAACGGCACGATACTAGAAACGGGACGAGGCCTAGCCTTATCCACGGTCTAGTGAAGGCCCACGCCATTCACACATCAATCAAATCCATTCATTTCACCAAACAATTCAATTTCAATCAAATAATCCAACTAATCTATGCAACCAAACAAACAAGTCCATGGTCTGTGGACGATTGTGTCGGGTGCTACTAAGCACCGTCTGCATCCTAGTATATATATGTAATTAGAAAAGAAATTGAAAGGTGAGAAATTCTCACAAATAGCTATCCAACTCCACGGCACTTCATTGATAGAAATCTTCATCGCAATCGCATCTTCGTTGCCCGTATTCACTACATATGTAAAAATCGAAATTTTACTTTGCTATTCAATATATAAAAATCATATTTTTACTTCGATGTTCAATATATAAAAATCATATTTTTACTTCGATGTTCAATATATAAAAATCATATTTTTACTTCGATGTTCAATATATAAAAATCCTATTTTTACTTCGATGTTCAATATATAAAAATCCTATTTTTACTTCGATGTTCAATATATAAAAATCATATTTTTACTTCGATGTTCAATATATAAAAATCATATTTTTACTTCGATGTTCAATATATAAAAATCATATTTTTACTTCGATGTTCAATATATAAAAATCATATTTTTACTTCGATGTTCAATATATAAAAATCATATTTTTACTTCGATGTTCAATATATAAAAATCATATTTTTACTTCGATGTTCAAAATATAAAAATCATATTTTTACTTCTAATTTTTTTTCACATACGATAAAATCCTATTTTATCAAACCAAAAATATTTCCCTTTTTGCGATAAGAATTATATTTTATACAAATAAAAAAATACATTCTTTTATATGATAAAAATCATATTTTGAATTCGCTAACTTCATATATATAAAAACTATATTCTTATTTTAAACTATTTTATTTCAGATTTTAAAACAATGATAATTTTATTTTCTAAGAATAATGCTAATAAGATTTTAATAACGATACTATTTTAAATAAATTTCTGATTTTTTTTTAAAAAGAAATGCATTTTATATTTCAAAACATATTTTATTCCAAATATATATATATATTATAAAATTATATGTTGATTTTATTTATAAAACTAATCTTAACAATGCATTCACATATAAAAAAAAAACTACCTGCATCTCCTTCTTCTTCCTTATACATCTGTAGCCGCCGTAAACCCCCCCAAAAGTAGGGTTCCTGTTCCCGTCGCTTGAGGACCGCCGGAGGAAGATCGGAGGGAGCCACCCCGTAGCAATTCGCGTCAGCTTCCTCCGCCCGGAGATTGGGCCCACCCGCGCCTCTGATGCGCCTACGATTTGGCTACGAACGGCTGTGGTTTGTGATGGAAATTCTCTCTCCTCGTCCTATTAAAAACGATCATCCTAGCACCAATTTCTTGCTCTCCGATTTGTCTTCCATTTCCGCTTAACAATTTTTGGATTTCATTGATTAATTTGGGAGATCAAACGGGATTTGCGTTGGAGTGTTTTCCGCCGATCTATTTGGGGGTGACGGCGCTGAATCAGAAACTAGGGTTTTAATTGGGGGGGGGGAGTGAGTATTTGTATTAATTATTATTATTATTTAATTCTATTTTTCTCTTTATTGAAGTTTACATGTTCGAACTCCAATTAAAACCCAAAGACTGTCACCCCTAGCCAAATACCCCCATTCCAAACACAATGGGATATGTATCGTAAGCTGATTCGATCATTTCGATCAGTTTCCATCAAAATCTACATATAACTCTATATATTGCATTTGAACGCGCATTTCAATTTACCGGGGTCACATACTAACTAGAAAAATTCCAGAAAAATATTTTCTAGCTTCGTATTGACGATACGGTCCTAACAAAACTAGTTTCGTCGAATTCCGAGACCGTTTGAAAAATGGCCAATTTCCAGTCGATTAAAATCAACTGAAACTGGTCAAACGCGTTTTCCTCAGCCACGCTCACATATTGATTCGAAAAATTATGAAATTTGAAACCTAGCAATAATTTTACATCACGGATCCAACAAAACTGGTTTCGTCGAAATCCAAGGTCGTTTGCAAAATTTCCATTTTTAAGGGCCTGAATTCCATAGCGACTATTCAGAATTTTCAACTGGACATATCTTTTTATTCCCGCTATGAAATCTCGATTTTTCGGATTCGTTGGAAAGATATCATCAATTAGATCCTATTGTTTTTGGTTTCACTAAAATCCGGATTGTTTTGCACCCGGTACATTCAACTGAAGTTTGAAATCGAATTATCGAACTACCGCGCCATTTTCAATTCTATTTATAATTATATATAAATATTATATATTCTAACGACGGCGTATATAATATATACGTTCGAATTCTATTCAAAATAAATTTTCTTGTTAATATTATTTAAAATAATCTATTTTAAATATTCAAAATTCGCTAAAATTGCCAAAACAAAAATTTTAAACTGGCCCAGATTTTCGGGTTGTTACAGGATTGAGGAGATAAGCAAGATAAAACAAAGCATCTAGGAGAAGGAGTTAAAGATGTACCCCGATAAGGTCCTGCTTGCAGGGCTTGCCCTTGCTTCTTAGGGCAGTTCTTGCTGATATGTCCAATTTCACCACACTGGAAACATGCTCCCATCTTCATCTTCTTCTTTCTACAATCCTGAGCTATATGCCCCTCAATACCACAGAAGTGGCATTTTCTTTTCTCGTGTGTCTTGTTATCATTCTTGTTGTTGTTGTTCTTGCCTCCTTTCTGGAAGTCTTTCTTCTCGTTCTGAGACTCATCTGCCTTAACTTATCACTCATACCTTTCCTATGTAACATGTTAACAAGCCTCACGGAAACTATCTCCATCGTACGGAAAACCCTCTACGAAGCTAGAAAGAAGATTAGCCGCAGGTAAAAACTACTGCGACTACAGATGGAGAAAAGAAAGGAAAAGAGATTCAAACAAGGAAACAAAGGATAGTGCTAATGGCTTTTGGGGAATAGCCTTTTAAATAAAACAAGACTTTTCTTGAAAAAAAATGCTTCTTTGTAAACGGTTTTTGAAAATAATTTTAAAAGGTTTTAAAAACTTTTCCCAGTCTGGTAACCTTCTGCTCTGATACCAAATGTAACACCCCACCTCCGCTAGGGTCACTCACAAAGGGAATGCACTAGTTTTGGAGGAGCGTTATCGAGGTAAACAAGCACAGAAATATTACAAGACAGAACATAGATAAAACAACGGAAGAATCAAAAAATAAATTTCATTACTTTCAAAAAGAGTCAAAACCTTTTACATCAAATAGCCAAGGTCATTATTTTCCATTACAATAAATTCTATCTTACATAAATAAAGAAGAATAAACTTGAAACAACAAAAGGAGCTTAATTCCCTAAAGGTAGCAGAAATGCAGCCATAGCATAGCTCAAGATCAAACCGTATATGAGCTAAACCGAAAGCAAGTGAAATCCAAGCTAAGTGCTAGAGTTTCTACCCTGAGAACCTGGGGGGGAACGGAAGAAAAAGAGGCGAAAGAAAACTGGTCAGTCATAAAGACTGGTAAGTCCAAGTGACTTTCAGCATAAAAACAGATAAAGGTAACATGACATGTACAAACTGAAAGTAATCATACGGATGATGACAAGATGGCCAAGATAGACTAAGATAACATGATAAATCAAGTATAAATCAAGTATAACATCACGTATTCAAGGTTCGCTGCATCAACTGTACTACAATCCCAAACCCATGTCTTATATAAATCATGAAATAATCCCTTGGCCCGATATCATGAAATGACCCATTTCTAGGTCCAATGAAACGATCCACTAGTCGACCGGCTCCCTACAAGTTCTAGCTCGTCATGTGTCTGTGTTATACGGCCCTATCACGAATGTAGTCACCTGTGCCGGGTCCACCATAGGGTGTATAAATCCTTATGGTGCCAACCACCGACACGAATCAAGCATGCACAGAAAAACCTACTAATGCCCAATGCCTGCTTTTTCAACTCCGGACCACGTGCATGACCATAGCCCGCCTGAACATACACTGGCGCACCAACACAGCCGTCGTTGTGGTTGCTTACAATCAGCCCAGTAATCGTGCCCCACCCTGCCTAGTTTCAGGGTATCATGATACGTCTAGTGGGTTACTGCTGAAATGGACCGCGTAACTAGGGTTTCCGTCCAATAGGTTATGTATTGTCATTTAAATTCTTGACTTAACCCTTATCAGTCTAGCATGTCAAGTTGGTTAAGTGTTGTCTTCCGAGTTCGTGACTTAACCCTACGAATCATGTGTCAAGTTGGTTAAGTGTTGTCTTTCATGTTCATGACTTAACCCTATCATGTGGCATTAATTCATTAATGCACCCCAACCCCTCACATCAGACCTGTTGTTGTGGTCACTGGATATACCGGGCGGTTCCGTGCAGAAATACACCACAACTCAATCTGACCTCGGGTTTCAAGCGCGATATAACCAACTACTCACATTGGATCCTATTGTTTGCTGTCGTTGGATTTACGGGCGGTTCCGGGCAGATTTACACTGCAAACTCAACCCAACCTCGAGTTGGCCATTTTCAAGTTCATTCTAGTGTTGTGTCCATGTTCAAGTTTCATGTCAAGTTCGTGTCAAGTTTCAAGGATAAGTTTCATGCCCACATCCAGATTTAAGTTATAACAATGTTCATGTCAAGTTTCATGGCGAGTTTCATACCAAGTTTCCTATAATTACCCATTTTTTCCAACGTTGCCCCATCTAAGTATTAGGCTAACAACCTTAGCCTAATTTTCCGTCCGCATGATTTTTGGAATATAATATAAGGCTAAAAATTTAGCCTAATTTAACGTACACAAAATTGGCATAAAGCAATTCATTAACATAAACATGACATAGGTGTAAACTTGGCATTATCGGCATAGTCAATATGAACACCGTAGGTGTGTACTTGCAAAATAATCAACATGAATATCATAGGTGAAATCTTGCAACGTAAACTAAATCAACATACATATATGTGAATTTGCAACATAGACTAGATCAACTTACATATATGTGAACTTGCAAATCAATCACGAGCATACGAATAAGTGTGAACTTGAAATATGACATATTTAACATATACACATAAACATGTGGATCTAACATGTGGTCACATATGTGATATGATTTTACAACCTAAAACTTGCATAACATGATAAAATACATAACTTGTCATCACGGGTTATACTCCAAGTTCATATACATATAAATGGACTTAATCATTAATTCCTAATTCAACATGATGATAGAATAGAACCACAGGCGTAGATCAACATAATAAACATTGCTCTATTATCAATTTATTTCCAAGGCATGACCTAACTGAATAAATTGATTAAAACATCGTAGGCATAACATTATGAACATGAAAAAGGTTTGAATAATAATCTAGATTCAAGAACACGGATTGATCTAACTTAAATAGAAAAATCCCCAAAATCAAGATAAATAAAAAAATAGGTCTGAATAGAAAATCAAGCTTAGATCCAGTTTCATAGTCATAATTCTAGGCAATAACCTCATGGTCATGAATCATAGGTGATTATTCATAATTGTCCTTGTCATAGTCATAGGCAATAGTCTTATGTTCACAGTCATAGGCATAGTCTTATGTTCACCGTCATAGTCATAGGCATAGTCTTATGTTCACCGTCATAGTCATAGGCATAGTCTTATGTTCACCATCATAGTCATAGGCGTAGGCATAGTCTTATGTTCACACTCATAGGCATAGCCATGGTCTTATGTTCACAGTCATAGGCGTAGTCATAGTCTTATGCCATTAACAATAGTTTCAACGTCGTAGACAATATTCCCAATAGTCAAGATCCAAGAAGAAAACAAGAATAGATATGAATCATACATAAATCAATTCCAATTTAACATGCCCATATTGGATTTATAGTTTTTATCTAAAAGTAACTGGAACTTACAGATCATGGTCTAAGAAATTTAGATGAAGAAGTCAAGTCTAGAAATTTGTCTTTGAATTGTTGAATCGCTGAATCTTGCTTTGATTGTGGAAGCAAATCCCCAATTCCTAGCCGTAGTCTTCAAGAAATAATCTTCGCGTTTTAATTTAATTGGTTTAATTTAGAGGAAAAAGAAGAAGCCATGATCATCAAGAGTCTGAGCAGCATAAGGTTAGAGAAGAATGGTGTAAAGAGAATGAGGCTAGGAGGCTGTTTATGTAGGGTTTCAAACTAATATTTGCCGTCGATGAAGCTAGAGTTAATCAAGACCGTCCATCTCAAGAGAAGCCAATTAGTGACAAGTTAGCCCTAGTGACACACCAGAGCTCGGAAATTCGACCAGAACCCGACCAGGCCAGCTAGGGCCTGACCAAGCAGGTTTCTGCTCGTCCTGGGCGCACCTGCCAAGTGCGCCAATGCAAAATTGCATGGGCACACTTTCCAAGTGCGCCAGTGCAATTTTGTTCTGGCGCACTTCCCAAGTGCGCCAGTGCATTCTGGCCAGTTTCTGGTTTTTCTGCCTAACTTCGTTCGTCCATATCTTCTTCGTACGGTATCTGTTTTACGCAAACTCGGACTCTATTTCAAGTAGAATTCCGAGACGAACACAATGGAATACCCCATATCCCTTGATTCTTATTTTAAAAACTAATTTTGCCTTGATTTATGGTTTTAACACGTTATTAAAATTCGAGTTGTTACAATATTTACCGTATACACAGGTGCATATGGTACGGGACTAGGTGCTGTCTTGATGCAAGAGGGGAAGGTAGTAGCTTATGGAGGCGGACAGTTGAAAGTACATGAGAAAAACTACCCAACCCATGATCTAGAGTTGGCTACCATCGTCTTTGCACTTAAGTCTTGGCGCCATTATCTCCTAGGTGAGAAATTTGAATTGTATACTGACCATAAATCGTTGAAGTACCTTTTCTCATAAAAAGATCTTAACTTGAGGCAACAAAGGTGGATGGAATTCTTGGCATCCTACGATTTCGAGATTTCCTATAACCCTGACAAGGGCAATGTAGTTGCACACGCCTTGAGTAGAAAGAAGCTGACCTTAAGCCCTCTCTTTGTTGAAAGGAAGAGCTTGGAGTACATAGCCAATTTTGACTTTAGACCCTCCAGCGATCATGTGACTGGGTTGCTAGCATCGCTAGAGGTACGGCCTAATCTTTTGGATTCAATAGGAACTGCGCAACGTGAAGACCCTCAGCTAGTTGAAGTGATGAACAAGCTAATTAGGTGTGAGACTTCTAGTCACCTCAATAGATACTCCATCGATGATAATGGATGGTTGAGGCGGTATGGAAGGCTATGCATCCCACAAGAAAGGGATTTGGTGAAGAAGGTTATCGAAGAGGCGCACCATTCCAATTTGACCATACACCCCGGTGGAGACAAGATGTATAGAGACATAAAAAGGGTTTTCTTTTGGGATGGCATGAAGAGGGATGTAGCTGAATTCGTCTCGAAGTGCTTAGTATGCCAGCAAGTCAAGGCGGAGCAAAAGAAGCCTGATGGTTTGCTTCATCCTCTAGAGGTCCCACAGTGGAAATGAAATAGCATTTCAATGGACCTTATTAATGGGCTGCCTAGATCAAGAAGGGGCAATACCAGTATTTGGGTAATAGTGGACAGGCTCACAAAAAGCGCTCACTTTATACCCATTAAAAGTAGGAGGAATGCCTCATCTTTAGTATTCATTTACCTTAAAGAGATAGTTTGAATCCATGGGATACCCTCCCACATTGTTAGTGACCGAGATCCTATCTTTACGAGTGAGTTTTGGAAGAGCTTGCAAGAGGCTGTAGGCACACAACTATGCTTAAGCACGGTCTATCACCCCCAAACCGATGGTCAGACGGAAAGGGTGAATAGAGTATTAGAAGACCTCTTGAGGTTATGCATTCTTGACTTCGGAGGAACATGGGAGGATCATCTTCCTTTGGTAGAGTTTTCCTACAACTATAACTACCAAGCCACCTTAGGCATGGCACCCTTCGATGCTTTATATGGAAGACCGTGCCAATCACCAACTTGTTGGTGGGAGTCTACAGATAAGCTCATACTTGGACCAGATGTGATTAGAGAAACTTCATAGAAAGTGGACTTGATACGAAAAAGAATGAAGACTGACCAAGATAGACATAAGTCCTACGCAGATAAGAGAAGGACCGACCTTGAGTTTGAGGCCGGGGACAGGGTTTTCCTTAAAGTATCTCCTTTGAGGAACGTCGTTCGCTTCGGATCCGCAGGAAAGTTGGCACCAAGATTTGTAGGGCCGTTTCCTATCATTGAAAGGGTTGGGAAGATGGATTACATAGTAGAGCTGCCCGAAAGATTGGCTGGAGTTCATAATGTCATTTACGTTTCTCATTTACGAAAGTGCTTACATGAGTCTGCGGAAGTGGTGGAGCCAAGCATATTAGAGGAAGTAGAAGTAGAACGAGAGGCGACTGTGAGAAGATCTCCAACTCGTATCTTGGGTACAGAAGTCAAAAAACTACGCAATCGCGAAGTCAAACTTGTAAAAGTTCAATGGAGTGATGCTGAGGAAGACGCGACTTGGGAGACTGAGGCCAAGTTACTCGCAACCTACCCTTTTCTTTTTGAGGGTACATCTTTGATATCTTTTTCCTTAAATTTGTTCATGCTCGTATCTATCTTTTTAGTATTTTTCCTCAGTGTTGTTCTCGATCCTTAGGTAGAAACCAATGGATGTAAACATGTTTTTGAAACATGTTGTGGTTGATGGTTGCAAGTGGTTGCAAGTGATTGCTAGTGGTGGCTCGTGGATGCATATACACACACATTAGGTATTAGATTGGCTCAGTCACTTTCATATTGCATATGCATATATGTACTTGTATATGATTGAAGCTTGATGTGTTATCATGTGGATGTTGCATTTGTATGAATGATCGTGTACTCATGTAGAGAGTATGATTAGGGAAGATTGCATACATTATGGATGCATATGCATTAAGGAGGTCAACTGTATCAGTGGACCGCCTGATTTTGCATTAGATAAGAACACGTACACACACTATGCATATGCCCATGAAGCATTAGAAGTCTTTTAAGGACAATGGACGCCTGTGTTTGATGGTTGAGTAAATGGACGATTGGATGGTAGGATATACATTCTTCTTGACTTGAAGATTTCAGGGACGAAATCCTTTAAGAAGGGAGAATGTAACACCCCGTATTTTCTGTAAACATTAAAGTTACGAATTAAAGAATAATTAATTTCAAATGTAAAAATTATGGGAAACGGGTTACGTCATTGCGTTTATCTCGGAATTCTGCTTGAGATAGAGTCCGGGTTTGCGTAAATCGGATTCCTTATGAAGGAGTTATGACCTTCAGAAGATTCAGAATTTAAATAAATAGTTCAGAATATAGTTCAGAAATTCGAAATTCGAAATCTGAAGTAGAAGTAGGCTGGGCAGGAAATTTCCCGCCCAAGGCCAGGTCGACCAGGAGGTCGACCACGGGGTCGACCTCCCCCATACAGGTCGACATGGGGGTCGACCTGGGGGTCGACCTCCCGCTCGGGTCAGATCTAAAATCTGATGTGTTTTCTCCTGTGACAAATTTCTGTGTCATTAGGGCTTGCGTGTCACGTTCTGCTTGGTTCTCTTAGGTTTGAATGGCTTTGATTTGCTCTAGGTTAATCTGATGGCTCCTATTAAATTAAACTTCTAAATAAGCAACCTAAAACTAAACCATAAAGCCACACAAAAATATTCCTAAGACCGCCATGCTGTCAACACTCAACCTAGAGTTACCACCATTCTCATTCAACTAGAAAGCAAGTAGTAATTGCAAATCTAATTCAACTAAGAGAATTCAACGTCTACAACAATGGAGAGCTATTCAGATTCAGAATACAGATCCCAAAACTCAAGACTAGCCTCCTTTTTGTAAGTCCAGTTATCATTTAGACCTAAACGATATTAGAATTGTGACTAAATAACTGGATATAGAACATCGCCTAACGTAAATCTATGCGTATCCTTTTTGTTAAAACTAAATTGATTGAGACTATGATTCTTTTTATGCTAAGTTGTGAATCTTGTTGTATGTAATTTGATGATCAAAGTTAAATGCTTTGGACCCATGTGTTGTATAATTTTCCAATGACATATATGTTGTGTAGTTTAGCATTGACATATTATACTTTGGCAATGACATATCACGTTGAATAAATTGGAGATGACATATTATGTTGTATACTTGGTGATGACATAAATTGGCGATGACGTATTATAATTTGGTAATGGCATATCATATTGTGTAGTTTGTCAATGACAAACCATATTGTATAATTTGGCGATGGATATCACATTGTGTAAATTTTGGCAATGACATTTCATGTCGCATGATTTTATAATAACACCTATATGTTATATGACAATTTGGTAATTTTGTTATGTTTATGCAAGTTCAACCATGTTCACATATATGACCAAAACTACATGCTAATATGATTAGGTTCATGTTAGATTAGATCCAACTAATTTGCGAAGTTCAAAATTACACGTCTAATGTTAAGTTTATGCATGTAAAAACCCGTAACTTCCCCGGTGAGGGAAAGTGCGGATAGTTCGAGGTAGGGGGGATTAGCGCGTCGCGTGGCAGGAGAGAAGGGGGGGTATCGCGGCGCTCAGCAGGAGGAGGGGGGGTGTGCGGTCGGCTGCAGGAGGAGGGGGGTGTGCGGTCGGCTGTAGGAGGAGGGGGGGTCGCGGTCGGCAGTTAGGTTTTTTTTTCTATTGAAATGAAAACGGGGAGAGAGGGAGAAAGGACTTATATATAAATATATATTTTAATTTATTATTACTAAAAAGCACCTTTTATTTTCGACCTCGAAACGAGACCCACCGCCTGTCGTCCCTAGCTAATTACCCCCATTCCGAACACAATGGGATATGTACCATAAGCTGATTCGGCCGTTTCGATCAGTTTTCATCAAAATCAAAGTATAACTCTATATATTGAATTTGAACGCGTATTTCAATTTACCGGGGCCACATACTAACTAAAAAAATTCCCAAAAAATATTTTCTAGCTTCGTATTGACGATACGGTCCTAACAAAACTAATTTCGTCGAAATTTGAGACCGTTTGAAAATGGCATTTTCCAGTCGATTAAAATCAACTAAAAGTGGTCAAACGCGTTTTCCTTTGCCACGCTCACATATTGATTCGAAAAATTATGAAATTTGAAACCTAGCAATAACTTGACATCACGGATCCAACAAAAGTGGTTTCGTCGAAATCCGAGGTCGTTTGCAAAATTTCCATTTTTAAGGGCCTGAATTCCATAGCGACTATTCAGAATTTTCAGCTGGACCTATCTTTTGATTCCCGCTATGAAATTTCGATTTTTCGGATTCGTTGGAAAGATATTCTCAATTAGATTCCATTATTTTTGGTTTCACTAAAATCCGGTTTATTCTGCACCCGGTACATTCATTTGAATTTTGAAATCGAATTATCGAACTACCGCGCCATTTTCAATTCCTTTTATAATTTAAAATAAATATTTATATTCCAACGACGTTCTATATAAATATATACATTTGAATTCTATTCAAAATAACTTTCTCGTCATTTTTATTTGAAATATTCATTTTAAATAATCAAAACTCGCTAAAATTGCCAAAAAAAAAAATTAAATTGGCTCGGATTTCCGGGTTATTACAATCTCCCCCACTTAAAACTTTTCGTCCCCGAAAAGGAACGAAGCCGAAAGTTGTTTAACAAATCAACTCAACTTTCATTATTTTCATTACGGCTTAAGTTCTTCAACTTTTCAGTTTCTAAGAACTTTTCAAATTTTTCAAAAATTTGGCTAACACCCTAAATTTTCGAAAAATTTCGCCATAACCTCCCCTGCACCGGGAGCACCGGGAAAATCCCGAAATTGCCATACAGGCCCTCTGATCTCAAAAAGAAAAAGAAAAAGCCAAGCGGCTAGCCAATCGGCTCATAAAATCATCATCACCCAAACTAAACAGTAAATTATGGTAAACATGTACCTATTTGTCAGGAAAACAATTTTATTCTTCTGCTCTAGCCTCCTTGCTATGACCTGTTCAATGTAAGTACAAGCAAATGCGACAAATTTTCAATACAACTCACTATTTGATTCAATTGGCTATATGGCTAAAAAAATTAATAAATCAAGCAATAATCAACAACACAACCATCAATCAATTAGTTGATTAGCTTTTGAAATTCATAACTTTGATACATAGTCAAAAATCAAATTTTTGATGCCAAATCACAACAATAGGCCCTATCTAATTTTGGTTCTCACACCAGTCTAATGGAAATATATAGAAATCTCACTTTCGAAACTCGAAAATAAATACTGGCAATGGTGCCCCGTCACCAGAATTATCCCCGGGCACTAGAGTGCGATTCTATAACTATCCAATACATTAAAACTTCGAATACACGTTTGCAAGACGCATATGTAAAATCTTTATATATTGGATTGTCCCAATTCAATGTAAATAACTATCAAATACGAATAATTGATTTAAAATTTTCAAAACAAAACTTGTTTTCATTTTAATTTATCAAAAACACTACTCTTCACACTCGTTCTAGGGTACTACTAATCCCATCTCTAACGAGTCATTCCATTGGATACTACTAATCCAATATCTGATGAATTCTTTCGTATGGTTCTAATGTGTCTTGTTCTCTGAGCTTTGTAAACCAAAGCTCTGATACCAACTGTAAAAACCCGTAACTTCCCCGGTGAGGGAAAGCGCGGATAGTTCGAGGTGGGGGGGTTAGCGCGTCGCGCGGCAGGAGAGGGGGGGGGGGGGTATCGCGGCGCTCAGCAAGAGGAGGGGGGGTGCGCGGTCGGCTGCAGGAGGAGGGGGTGCGCGGTCGGCTGCAGGAGGAGGGGGGGTCGCGGTCGGCAGCTAGGGTTTTTTTTCTGTTGAAATGAAAACAGGGAGAGAGGGAGAAAGGACTTACATATAAATATATATTTTAATTTATTTAATACTAAAAGGCACCTTTTATTTTCGACCTCGAAACAAGACCCACCGCCTGTCGTCCCTAGCTAATTACCCCCATTCTGAACACAATGAGATATGTACCTTAAGCTGATTCAGCCGTTTCGATCAGTTTTCGTCAAAATCAAAGTATAACTCTATATATTGAATTTGAACGCGTATTTCAATTTACCGGGGCCACGTACTAACTAGAAAAATTCCCGAAAAATATTTTCTAGCTTCGTATTGATGATACGGTCCTAACAAAAATAATTTCGTCGAAATCTGAGACCGTTTGAAAAATGGCCATTTTCCAGTCGATTAAAATCAACTGAAAGTGGTCAAACGTGTTTTCCTTTGCCACGCTCACATATTGATTCGAAAAATTATGAAATTTGAAACCTAGCAATAACTTGACATCACGGATCCAACAAAAGTGGTTTTGTCGAAATCCGAGGTCATTTGCAAAATTTCCATTTTTAAGGGCCTGAATTCCATAGCTACTATTCAGACTTTTCAACTGGACCTATCTTTTGATTCCCGCTATGAAATTTCGATTTTTCGGATTTGTTGGAAAGATATTCTCAATTAGATTCCATTATTTTTGGTTTCACTAAAATCCGGTTTATTCTACACCCGGTGCATTCATTTGAATTTTGAAATCGAATTATTGAACTACCGCGCCATTTTCAATTCCTTTTATAATTTAAAATAAATATTTATATTCCAACGACGATCTATATAAATATATACATTTGAATTCTATTCAAAATAACTTTCTCGTCGTTTTTATCTAAAATATTCATTTTAAATAATCAAAACTCGCTAAAATTGCCAAAAAAAAATTAAATTGGCTCGGATTTCTGGGTTATTACAATGTAATTCTATGTAAAACCCCTATTCCATGATCCATGTTAAGTAGATCTGAATTTGCAAGTTAATAATTGAATGTATATTGTTCTATGCCAAGTTCATATGATACATGTGTAGTTAGATCCATATTTTTATGATGTTGGAATTATTACATATTCCTCTTTTTTTCCTTTTGTGTATAAGTTAGGCTATGTATCGAGCCTAACATTTTATGTGATTCATACGGACGTTTAACAGGGGTAACGTTGGGGGAAAAATATGAAATTATATATAGTTGGCATATTTGGCTCCTGAACATGAAATATTTTATGGCATAAAGTGGTATAAATTTTTATACCTAAAAATTATGAACTTGATTTAAAAAGGAAAGTGGGGCTTGGCTTGAATGACAATAATTTACATATAAATATAAAGAAGCAAATATGTAAATTTAGAAAAGACGAATATGCCTAACCCGAAGTTTGATTGAGTTACGGTGTAAGAATGCCCAGAACACCCCGGCACATCTAGCAACCGTAACAATATATATCCAGTGTGGGAGGTTAGTGCATCAAGCCCAAAGGAACCTGAGGTTAGATTGAGTTGTGATGTAAAACTGCCCGGACCCAACCGGCACATCCAGTAACCGCAACAATACCTGTATAATGTGAGTGGTTGGTGCTTTAATAAATGAATTAAAGCTAAGTCAGGAATGGTAGTGTTAAGTTAATTAAGGCAACATTTAACCAATGCAACATGTTAACTAAACTGATGGGTGGGGTTAGGTTAACTTGGACACTTAACCAATTTAACATGTTGACTAGGAAACCCTAGTGATGGGGACCCATTTCAGCAGTAACCCACATCGATGTATCATGATACCCTGAACTAGGCATGGTGGGGCACGATTACTGGGCTGATTATAAGCGGTCAAAATGACAGCGGTTGGTGCGTCAGTGTAGGTTCCGACGGAGCACGGGCATGCACGTACTCCAGAGTGGAAAAAGCAAGCACTAGGAATCAGTAGTTATACACTGTGCATCTTGAATCATGTCATGTTGCCACCATAGGATTTGATACACCCTATGGTGGGACCAGCACAGGTATTTACGATCGAGCAGGGTCGTATGACACAAGTGATAAACGCGTGCGAGTAGGAGCCGATCAATGAAAAAGGGATAACTGGGTTTTGAACTCACGATAATGGTTAAAATATCTAGTAGGTGCAGAGAATATGGACATGAGTGTGATAGTATGATTAGTTTATCTTGCCTTGTTTATCTTGCCCTGTTTAGCTTACCTTATCCTATGTTACCTTATTTCCTTAGTATTGTCCCGTGTCCATCTTATTCAAGTCATGGTTCTCTTATCAGTTTACATTCTAAATAACACTGGACTTACCAGACTTATGTCTGACCCATTTTCTTTTGCTCTCTTTTCTTTCGTTCCCCCCCCCCCACCGGTACCCAAGGAGGGAATAGCTCAGCCTAATTTGGGCCGTTCATTATTCCAAGCTTGAAGACTCTGTGATGTATAGCTTGAAACTTCTTATCTTTGGCTATGGCTTTAGACACACTACTACTTGGGGATTTATGCAGTTTTATTGTGTTTTATGCTTCTTTATGTAATAATCAAGACAGAGATTTTGATGTGGTGATTTGGAAGTTGGTTTGAAACAGTTTGTTGCAATGTTTTGTTATGAACCACGTTTGAAATAAAGTTTGTTTTTCGGCTACTTATATACATATCTGTCTTGTAAATTATCTATGTCTTTTACCTATAATGCTCCACCAAAGTTAAGGCATTCCCTTTGTGAGTGACCTTAACGGAGGTGGGGTGTTTCACGAACCGTACCAGAGTAGTGGCAAGATTTGTGCATGACAAAAAGGAAGGCCACCGGCATTGAATTGGAACTGGGATCGGACCGGAGCTTGGCGTGGGGATCAGATCGGATTAGAGCTAGGAAGCGGGATCCAACCAGGATCTGGAGATAAAGGTGCACCGAACCAAGGTTGGAGCACCATCCGAACCGAACCGGATGGAGACAACAGAACCAAACCGACTTGAAGTGGAGCACCGAACAGAACTGGAAGCCTAGGGACGATGTATTCGAACTGAACCGATTGAAGCAGATCGAACCGAACCGAGTTGAGCTTCGACTGCTACAACGTGATGACTCTTCTGAAGACCAACTCTGATTCAACCAAAGCCCGAGATGCAAAGGAAGTCCAAGTGGGAAGTTATAACTCAGGATCCATATGGGAACTAACGAGTTAACTTCATAATTGGGCTTTGCTGCGGGACGTATGCAAAGGGGTTATCGATATCTACAGCTTTTGTTCACCACTGAGAAACGGATTATCAGCTATGGATTAGCGCAATGGGACCATTAAAACTCCCAAGGGCAAGTGATTGTAGCATGGCTATGAGCCAGTGCAGTGGAGTCATCATGACTCCATCGGGCAAAGTGGACATAGCAAAGGATTAGTGGGTATGGATCAGTGCAATGGGGGTCATTATGACCCTAAGGGCAAAGTATTTGTAGCAAAGGATTTGGTGATCAAAGCGGTGGATATTGTAAACATTACACATTGAGTGAGAGATGTGAGGTTGATTGCTATGTTTGATGTTTTCTATCAGCATGACATGCACACCCTCATTTTACACTTTATGTTAGTGTTATCTTAGAGTACTGTACATCCTGTTGTGCTAACTCTTTGGTTATAGGTCCAGGTTCAGGTATGATTATTTATACCTGTTATTGTTCTGTTTTGCTGCTATCGCTCATACCAGATTTCTTCTGATTCAGGGATTTATGTCTCTTTTTATTACTCTTGGTGCTCTTAAACGAGCAGACTAGAGACAGGTTAGGTGGTATGCACGAGTAGCTGTCCGGAGATGAGCATGAGGCTTCCACGCACCATTTACATATATTCTCCCTATGCTGCTGTTGGTCACTACTTTGGGCATTAGTAGTGTACCTTTTTTAGTTTTCTTTAGAGACAATATCTTGAAGTTGTAATAATGGTTTGGATCATAAGTTGTATTTTGGATCCTGCTGCTAGAAGTCTCCCCTTTACTGAGCCTATCCAAAATGTCTAAAATCTGTGGATCATCTCGCTAAGAAGCTGCTATCTGATCCATCAGAGTAGGCTACTGGAAGTTACTAGAAATCTCCCCTTTACTGAGCCTATCCAAGATGCCTAAAATCTGTGGATCATCTCGTTGTGAAGCTCCTATCTGACCCGTCAGAGTAGGTCGTATCTCTAGCGATGCAAACAAACCAGGCAATAACTTGGTGGTAGGTCTAAAATCAAAAGTCGATATGAACTCCAAATTTTTCCTTTCCACAAACAGAGGACTTAAGGCCATCCTCTGCCTACTCAGTGCATCTACCACCACATTACCCTCGACAGGGGTATAAGCAATCTCAAAATCATAAGAATCTAGGAACTCCATCCACTTTTGTTGCCTTAAATTAAGATCCTCTTGCGAGAACAAGTACTTGAGGGATTTATGATCAGTGTACAATTCGAACTTCTCTCCAAGCAAATAATGACACCACGTCTTAAGCACGCATAGTATGGCAGCTAGGTCTAAATCATGGGTAGGGTAGTTCTTCTCATGAACCCTTAGCTGTCTACCCCAATAACACACTACCTTCCCCTCTTGCATCAGAACCGCCCCGACCCTGTACCACATGCATCGGTGTAAACTGTAAACACTTTATTCCCATCATGCAAGTTCGAGACGGGGGCTGTTGTCAGAGCCCTCTTCAATCGTTGGAAAGCAACATCACAATCTATATCCCATGAAAACGCCAAATTCTTCTTAGTTAGCCTAGTGAGTGGGGCTGATATCTATGCGAAGTCCTTAATGAACTTCCTATAATAACCTGCCAATCCAAGAAAGCTTCTCATCTCCATTGCATTCTTCGGAATTTGCCAATCTTGAACTGCAACTACCTTTGCAGGATCTACTGTTATCCCATCTTTGGAAAACACATGCCCTAGAAATCTCACCTCTTTTCTCCAAAAATGGCATTTAGAGAACTTTGCCTTAAGCTGATGCGCACGGAGATTTTTCAAACCTTCTCTCAAATGTTGGGCAGCTCTTCTTTACTCTTTGAGAAGATCAAGATATCATCCAAAAAGGCCATGAAAAATTAATTTAGAAACTCCCGAAACACCGTACTCATCAGATCAACAAAATAGGCGGGTGCATTCATCAACCCGAAAGGCATAACTAGCCATTCAATGTAACCATCTGGAGTCCTAAAAGCGGTCTTATCTATACTGTCCTCAGCCACCCTCAACTGATCAAACCCCCTGGCCAAGTCTAACTGAGAAAATACCGAGGCACCAACAAGCTAGTCAAACAAGTCATCTATCCTCGGAAGTGGGTGCCTATTCTTCTTAGTGAGTTTATTCAATTCTCTATAATCCACACAAAAGCGAAGTGAACCATCCGCCTTAGTCGCGAATACTACCTGAGCACCCCATTTAGATATGCTTTGCTTGATAAACCCTTTCTCAAGTAGCTCCCCTACTTGCTTGCTAAGTTGCCTCCTTTCCCTTGGAGCCATATGGCACACATGTAATGTAATTGGCTTTGCATTGTCCACCAAATATATACGAAAATTGATCTTGCGCCTTAGAGGTAATCCCTGTACCTCATCATAAACATCAGAATAATCTCCGACTACTAGAACAGATTGCAAATCATTGATAGATGCATCAAGAGACTCTAGGAGACTAAGCATGAAAGACCCTTATGGGTCACAAGAAATCTTGAGGGTCCTCCCATGGCAAGTCAAAAGTCTAATGACCCTCCTCTCACAATCTAGAATGGAACCATACGTGGTTAGCCAATCCATCCCTATAAACAAACTGTAGCCCACAACACCGAGCACATATGCCTCGCCCTCAAACTCGATGCCTAACACAAATGTTCTCAAACCCCGACAAATCATAGACAAATGAGCCGAACCACCAATGGGGTTTATGACAATAACGGGATCCACTACTATAATAGTATTTAAGTGCAGAGATTCAACCATAGAACTAGATATAGATGAATGTGAAGCACTAGAACCAAAAAGAGTTCTAGTAGGATGTCTGGACAGAGAAATCAAACCTTCCACGGAAATTTTCCTACCTCTATCCGGAGCACTGGTCGCGAGAGCATGCACCTGCCCTCTAGAATATCCTGCCCTTTGACCTTGTCCCTTTTTCTTCGGGAACTGCTTAGCAAAGTGTCCGACCTCTCCACAATGGAAGCAAGAATTCTTTCTCCTTTTACAGTCCTTCGCCAAGTGACCCTCACGTCCATAACTGTGACACTTCATTTTATTTTTAGCCTCGTCATTCTTTCTGTCCTTCTTCTGTTGCTGTTATTGCTGTCCTTTTTTGGGCCATACTTTCTTGATTTGAGTTGTTTCCTCAGCCTTTACTTCCTTCTTTCGTCCTTTGTCTTCCTCATGCATCAAGGCCATATCAACAAGCCATTCAAAAGTAGCACCCATTGGAATATGGGACATAACTAACCCATGAAGGGGTTCATTCAGCCCTTTATCAAACCGCAAAGCCTTATTATAAGGAGTATCTACCATTTACAATCAAAACCTTGCTAGCTGGAAGAATTTGTTTACATATTCTTTAATGGTCATGTTTGCTTGTATGAGCGCCAAGAACTGTAACGACCCGTATTTTTGGCTGTAAAATATTTAATATATTTTATTATTTAAAATATCGATTTGAAATTTCTAAATGAATTTACAATATATATTTCGTTTCTTTAATATATATGGGCGTGAATGGATTTTATAAAAAAAGGGAATTTTATAAAAAATGGAATTTTAAAACCAGAAATTTCAATGTTGAGTTTGAATTCGATACCAATTGAAATTGAAACTGTTGCTTTAATTAATATAATGAAATTTATTTATCATCTAATTAAGCGATTCGATTTAATAAGATTTATAAATAACCCCACCTAAAGCGTAAATACTACATACATAGCTGACTTGTACAAACTTGCCACACGAATGTAGAAAATGGTAAGAACAACAAAATGAAGTGGCAAATAAGGAAAGAAAGGTAAAAGAGAAAATTATATAGTAAAACAAGGATCTTTTTATCAGGACATACCCACACACTGTAGTACTGATGTGAATCCACAACCATTTAATAACAAAGGTGAGTGGTCAATCAAATAAACAAAGAGAAAAAAATTTATACATAATATTGTCTGCACAAGTGCCAACCCGCAAATAGAATAGAAAAGAAGAAAAAAAAATACATAACACTTGTTGTACAATACAAAGAAAATTTGACATAGTCACTCTTTTCAAAGTAAATTTCGTCATGCTTTGGTCTCTTTCCAGGTAAACAGTAAAACAAAATCTTCTGCCTGGATCATGAGCTGCAAGGAAACAGCGAACCTATTAGTAAAAAGAAAAAAAAGAAGAAGGAAAAATCAATGACAACTTAAGGACAGCTATGAAAAGCTAAAAGGAAGACATAACATGGGCACATGGGAACAGTGGATGTGCAGCAAAAATATGTGTATCCATCAAAAACCATGTAGCTAACATAGGAGTCAATATATACTATCAAATCCATACAAGATCAGGAAACAACTAAGTGAAAATATTAAAGAAGGAAAAAGATCAATCAGTTAAATCAGAACAGCTAAGGGGTGGATGTGTACATGACAATACATAGCTATATTGAAAACACATGTATATATCAGATCATGTACATTGACAAGGCACAGTTAAGAACAACAGCAAATCTATATGTAGTCATACTTCAAATTTTACAGCTAATATAAAAGTATCAATCCATTTCAGATCATTTATATTGAACAGATGTAGTCCTTTGTGGTATCTGTATGAATATGTGTAGTCATACATCAAATTTTGCATTGAACATGTGCCTGATAACTGTATGTGTAGTCATACATCCAATTTTACAAGATAGGGTAGGATGAATAGCTGAAATCTATTCAATATAGGTACTGTCGAACCCATATTTCCTTAGCTATACTAGAACCGTACCATATATTGTGATTGAAACATTTCAACAGAAAGAAAATCTTCATGTATCAACTAAATAAAAACAGAAGAAAGAAAAGATCATGAGAGGGAAAAAAAATCTCAGATCTGAAATGAATCAGAAAAACAGGTAGGGAAATGTTGATAAACAGCTGATCAATTTGATACATTTATATATCAAGTCTACATCAAATCTGAACATTTTTATAAGAAGATTTATACAAGACTGCGCTGCACATTTAAAAATCCAATGAAGAATCTAACATGTGACTTCAAAATCACTGATCAAATAAACAAAGCCATACCCATCAAATCTATATACAATGGACAGATCGACTAAAAGAAGTATAAAATCCCACAAAATCTCTGTTAAAAGCTATCAACCATCACCAACACAAAATCTGAAAATATGAAAACACCCAATGGCCTAAACTTAGTAGCCGAACCTACCTAGAAGGGTTTGATAGACGTTAATCCTATCCACCCATATCAACTACTATAAATATGGGTATCACGCATGGTGTTTCATCACTCCAGAACAAACAAATCAATACAGAAAATTTATTCGAACCACTTAATAGAAAATCAAAACAAAATTGGATTAAAATACTTAGCTTGGGTGCCTGCGCTTCGGATCCATGTAAGTTTCGGCGATGTTCCAGTCGCACTGAGGGCTTAGGGTTTGGAGATCAGCAACGATGAGGCCTCGTGTTGGGTTGTGGACGATCTGTAGCGGATCTAGATGGCTTGGAATAGGTCAGCAAAGCGGTGAGGGGGGTTGCGGTGACGTTGGTTGTTGAAGAAGTTTGATTTGGGGTTCTGGTGAATCACTGGAGGAGAAAGCGAAGGGAACGGAGGGGTCGGAGATGGAGAAGGTGCGTCGAGGCGAGGCAACGGACTTTCGTTTTTGCTAAAGAAGGAAGGGTGATGGCGATCGGCCATGATCGAACTTTCTGGAGGATGGATTTTAGTGGAGGCGGTGGAATGTTTGGAGGAACAAAGGGTAGGGTTTTGATGATGGATAATGGGCTGGGGAGTTATACGGGCCCAACTAAATAGGTAA
Source organism: Allium sativum (assembly GCA_030737875.1). Lineage (NCBI taxonomy): Eukaryota > Viridiplantae > Streptophyta > Magnoliopsida > Asparagales > Amaryllidaceae > Allium > Allium sativum. Next base: position 288,635,888 of record CM060909.1, read on the forward strand.
AAGGCCCAATCTTTTTAAAGAAAAATTTTAAGTTAATTTATTATATTACAACCGTTTTAACACCGTATATCGCACATACGTTGTCAGATTTTCGAACCGTTGGTTTCGTTGAAACCGTAAAAGCAAGGGCTACAAGATGGAGCAGTGTTTCTCAGGACTGGAAGGACGGAAATTTTTTAATTAAATTAAACGCTGAAACCAGCGCTGAACGATCCAACCAGTCAATGTGAGTTAACCTCACTCAGTTTCTTCCCGTTTATATTTTCATATAAATTGGGTTTTATTTCTGTGTGCTCTGATTTCTAGTAGTTGACCATCTGCTAGTTATAGAAATTTATTTTTGATTTAATCAGTGGAATTAAACGGACATTTAATTCCAGTAAGTCATCAAACCTTGTTCGAATTCGATAAAGGAAATTTTCCTTGATTATTCACGTTTATAAGATGAACATGATTGAAATGGTTTGAATTGGTTGTGTCATCTGTTTGCTGATTTGATGGTTGTCAGGATCAGATAAAGGAAATTGTTTTGATTGGAAAATGGATTTGATCACAGTTGAATTGAAATTCAACATTTGATTCGTTTTAACCATTAGGAATGCTGGTTGAATAATTTGGCATCACATTGTCTGTAAACCAGGCATTTTACAAATATGGATCTTTGTCATCAAGGGGTCGACCCTTATAAAGTTATAAATTTATTTTATAACAAAGATAGGCTTTGCATATACTATTTTGAATAAAGTAATTTTAAATGAGATAAGTATTATTATTGTCATTATTTAAAGGTTTATAAGTTATTGTTAAATGGATTTGATAAAGAAATTCTTATGTTAATAGGAATGGTACGCAGACGAGCAGGAAATAACTTAACAAATTTAGAATTTGATTAATTGTTTCGTAGAAACAATTAGATGAAGTCATTTGAATTAATTACATTATGAATTAATTTAAAGGAGGAATGGTTTTAATTCGTGAAGTTACTTCTTAAATGAACTACATTTAGATAAGTAACCTACATTGGAAGGGAATCTAGTTAAACTTTGAGAAGGGATTTTGAACGAGTTTTATATTTGAACTCAATGGAGTTATAAAGGGATTTAAGCGAACTCATGGCTTAAATAAAGGATTTACTTGACAGTTAGATTAAGTAAAGGAAATGAAGGTATAAAGGAGTTATAATTAAACCTGAAGTGAAAACCAAGGCTTATAAAGAGCATGGGAAGTAAAGAGGTTGATTTTGAATTAGGATGGCTTAAGTGTGGAATTAAATAAGTAATTGGAAATTTAGATTCCCGAAAGTAAAAGGGAATGGGGAAAAAGGGATTTGAAATCGAGTTTGGCAAATGAATTAGGTAATAATGTTTGTGAGAATAATCCAGCTAGGAAACAAAGTATTTGAATATAGTGGGAGTTAACAAGAGTGATGTTGATAAGGATTAAGAAATCGATGAATTGAGTAATATCAAGTATATGTTATAAAAGATAAAGTAGATGTTTGGAGTTGTATTTTGAATAGAATTCAAATTGATATTGGAACGAGATATTAGTTCTTGGATTATGACTTATGTTTATCTGAAGGTAAGGACGTTGTTGATCAAGGTCTGAGAGGTAATTAAAATACCCCAACTTGAACGACTTCGAAATTACCCGAAGATGGTATTTGTTGTGATGATATAAAGGACAGTAGGAGTTTATTATTTCATTTAGAAATAATAATACAACGTTTAGCGAAACACTGAGGTATATACATACAAGATGAGAATACCAAAGTCAAAAGGAAATATAAGAGAATTTTAACAGAAAGGAAATATTGGGTTTTATTCAGTAAGAATAAACACGGGAAGCTGTGAAGCAAATTAATGAAATATATTTTACGAACAATAAGTTGGAAAATACTGAGTTCCAAGATATTGAGAAATAAGGAGTTTTAATTATTTGGATTGAAAGGCCAAGCGAATGCTGAACACTGAACAGTAAATGCTATTTTCATTTCATGATTGAATGGTTGTTTTATTTGATAGTTAAATCACCGACTATCAAATTTGGCCTATGCGTTTGTCGGTACGGAAGGACCGGGATCGAAGTTATATTCGAAAACCATTCCGTCCAACAAATACGAAAAATGTAGAATACATCAGATGATGATCAAGATGGAGCATTGAAGACCATCGATCTTCATGAAACGGAAGAACCACTTACAATCTCTGATTCGACCCGGAAATATACTGGGGTTCTGTCGTGGTTGAAATCTGTGGATTGCAAGGACTACTCGCTACTGATCCATGGGGTGATTCCTATATGAGATGCAGTAGGAAAGTGCCTTCGGTTCGTCCTGTTCCTGGATGACTTGTATGGACGAGTGTCTGACAGAGTATTTCCAAAAGGATCGCGTACATTGATTTCTTCAAACGTACCATAGTTGGTTAGCTCCCAACTAGAGTATTTTTGTGGTCGTCAATTAGCGATATCTAATGGATTTGACGATGTGGCATTCAAAGTGAATGGCGATCAGATTATTCGAAGAAAATTCTGACCTCAAGCCTCACAGCCGGTAGATGACAAAAATCGGGCAGGCAGCATGGCTATGTGGGTCGCTCCCATTAGGGTGTATGATCACCTATCTAGAGGAAATCCTATTTGCTTCTTAAATCTATGTTTCGATGCTGTCCCTTGTCGGGAGACGGTTGCTGATCCCAACCGTCGGTGATATACATTCGATACACTCAAGCGAAATGAGTGGTCGGTCATGTGAGGGCCGGGTTGCAAGAAGTTCTTGTTGAACCCAGTGTATTCGTCTCTAGAGATACACGATCGGAAGGTGGACCCATACCTTGTCAAGTTGGAATCCAATCTCTCATAAGTACCTGCGGGCTTTGATTGTATACTATATATGTGGAGCGTGAGATGCAAGCGTTCCACTAGATTGTTATTTACTTGTATTTAGACATTATTATAATATCAGACAAGATATTGGTTTCAAAACTGTTTTGGGTTATCGTAAGGTAAAAACCGTCCGTGTTTAGGTGTGGATTTGGTCTTACGATTATCCTTTCTTTTGAAAAGATTTTGAACTTTAAAATCATGATTGGATGGTTCACCCTTATTACTGTGCGAGTTTATCTCACTCTGGTTCACCAGACTGACCCGGTGTTTTGTAAATGCTCGGGTTAGGCCGGGTTGTACAGGTTCAGGTTATCGACTGCTGTGAAGAAACAAGCTGGAAGAGTCCAGACGTATGATATTACTAGTATTCCGCTGTGTGTTGTATGAGGACAGATTATCGCTGTCCAGATGTGTACTCTGATATTGTAAGTATTTTAAAAGCTTTCAATAAAGATTATTTCTGTATTATATTTTGTTCCGCTGCGATGTGAGACTCTGTGTGGTGTTGCTTTCTTCTTCTTCTTCTATTCTAATATTTCTATCTTATCTATTCTCACCCTCTAACTTCTTTCTATTAATGATCTGGAATGTTCGATGTCTGAATGGTCAACATGGTAGTTTGATGTTGATTTTCGGAGTCGAAAATCCCAGTTCGTTACAGTGGTATCAGAGCTATTGGTTGAGTAGTAACCTTGGCTCTGTGGCGTAATTCAATAGAGATGGAGTTAGTAACACCCTAGATTGAGTTTGAGTGTATATATATATGAGAGCGTAATTGTAAATTCTAAATAATTTTTTTTTATATTGTGTTATTTGACTAGTTCGATTTTAAACTAGCAATTGACGCAGTATTGTTTTATAAAAATGGTCAGATGAAATAATTTTGGCCATATTATATTTTTGTATAGAAAAAGAATAAGTTTTGATTGATTTTTAGTTGGTTGATTTATTTGGATTAAAGTCGAATTAGACTATTAATTCGAAGTGGTCTAATATAACTCTAATTTTCCATATTTGGAATAAGAAAGGAGAAAAATGTATAATATTTAAAATAGAAATCAAAATTCAATTTGAAATGGAGATATATATAAATTAGAGAATAAATAGTAAATCCAATATGATTTGGAAACTTAACGTGGTTAAGAGTGAATATAGAAATTGGAAGTTGGAATTTAAAAATAAAAATTGATTAATTTGGTTAAATAGATGGCGCATTGTTGATTGGTTGTTGGAAGGGTGGGTTAGTGACTTGTTTTATAACCCTGAAAGGGTACTCGTTTGGGTTCTTGTTTTCTTGGATCGAAGTTAGGCCCAAAGTGGCGTTTATAGTTGGTTTGGTCGAGTAACGCAACAAAGATACTGGCGAGTCCTTCGTAAATTTTATATCTCAGAATTTTGAAATAATCCCGTAATAATTATTTTGGAAATAATCGGGATAAAAATCTTCCTCTTACTTAGCAATTTCGAGGACGAAATTATTTTAAGGGGGAAGGAATGTAACGACCCGTATTTTTGGCTGTAAAATATTTAATATATTTTATTATTTAAAATATCGATTTGAAATTTCTAAATGAATTTACAATATATATTTCGTTTCTTTAATATATATGGGCGTGAATGGATTTTATAAAAAAAGGGAATTTTATAAAAAATGGAATTTTAAAACCAGAAATTTCAATGTTGAGTTTGAATTCGATACCAATTGAAATTGAAACTGTTGCTTTAATTAATATAATGAAATTTATTTATCATCTAATTAAGCGATTCGATTTAATAAGATTTATAAATAACCCCACCTAAAGCGTAAATACTACATACATAGCTGACTTGTACAAACTTGCCACACGAATGTAGAAAATGGTAAGAACAACAAAATGAAGTGGCAAATAAGGAAAGAAAGGTAAAAGAGAAAATTATATAGTAAAACAAGGATCTTTTTATCAGGACATACCCACACACTGTAGTACTGATGTGAATCCACAACCATTTAATAACAAAGGTGAGTGGTCAATCAAATAAACAAAGAGAAAAAAATTTATACATAATATTGTCTGCACAAGTGCCAACCCGCAAATAGAATAGAAAAGAAGAAAAAAAAATACATAACACTTGTTGTACAATACAAAGAAAATTTGACATAGTCACTCTTTTCAAAGTAAATTTCGTCATGCTTTGGTCTCTTTCCAGGTAAACAGTAAAACAAAATCTTCTGCCTGGATCATGAGCTGCAAGGAAACAGCGAACCTATTAGTAAAAAGAAAAAAAAAGAAGAAGGAAAAATCAATGACAACTTAAGGACAGCTATGAAAAGCTAAAAGGAAGACATAACATGGGCACATGGGAACAGTGGATGTGCAGCAAAAATATGTGTATCCATCAAAAACCATGTAGCTAACATAGGAGTCTATATATACTATCAAATCCATACAAGATCAGGAAACAACTAAGTGAAAATATTAAAGAAGGAAAAAGATCAATCAGTTAAATCAGAACAGCTAAGGGGTGGATGTGTACATGACAATACATAGCTATATTGAAAACACATGTATATATCAGATCATGTACATTGACAAGGCACAGTTAAGAACAACAGCAAATCTATATGTAGTCATACTTCAAATTTTACAGCTAATATAAAAGTATCAATCCATTTCAGATCATTTATATTGAACAGATGTAGTCCTTTGTGGTATCTGTATGAATATGTGTAGTCATACATCAAATTTTGCATTGAACATGTGCCTGATAACTGTATGTGTAGTCATACATCCAATTTTACAAGATAGGGTAGGATGAATAGCTGAAATCTATTCAATATAGGTACTGTCGAACCCATATTTCCTTAGCTATACTAGAACCGTACCATATATTGTGATTGAAACATTTCAACAGAAAGAAAATCTTCATGTATCAACTAAATAAAAACAGAAGAAAGAAAAGATCATGAGAGGGAAAAAAATCTCAGATCTGAAATGAATCATAAAAACAGGTAGGGAAATGTTGATAAACAGCTGATCAATTTGATACATTTATATATCAAGTCTACATCAAATCTGAACATTTTTATAAGAAGATTTATACAAGACTGCGCTGCACATTTAAAAATCCAATGAAGAATCTAACATGTGACTTCAAAATCACTGATCAAATAAACAAAGCCATACCCATCAAATCTATATACAATGGACAGATCGACTAAAAGAAGTATAAAATCCCACAAAATCTCTGTTAAAAGCTATCAACCATCACCAACACAAAATCTGAAAATATGAAACACCCAATGGCCTAAACTTAGTAGCCGAACCTACCTAGAAGGGTTTGATAGACGTTAATCCTATCCACCCATATCAACTACTATAAATATGGGTATCACGTATGGTGTTTCATCACTCCAGAACAAACAAATCAATACAGAAAATTTATTCGAACCACTTAATAGAAAATCAAAACAAAATTGGATTAAAATACTTAGCTTGGGTGCCTGCGCTTCGGATCCATGTAAGTTTCGGCGATGTTCCAGTCGCACTGAGGGCTTAGGGTTTGGAGATCAGCAACGATGAGGCCTCGTGTTGGGTTGTGGACGATCTGTAGCGGATCTAGATGGCTTGGAATAGGTCAGCAAAGCGGTGAGGGGGGTTGCGGTGACGTTGGTTGTTGAAGAAGTTTGATTTGGGGTTCTGGTGAATCACTGGAGGAGAAAGCGAAGGGAACGGAGGGGTCGGAGATGGAGAAGGTGCGTCGAGGCGAGGCAACGGACTTTCGTTTTTGCTAAAGAAGGAAGGGTGATGGCGATCGGCCATGATCGAACTTTCTGGAGGATGGATTTTAGTGGAGGCGGTGGAATGTTTGGAGGAACAAAGGGTAGGGTTTTGATGATGGATAATGGGCTGGGGAGTTATACGGGCCCAACTAAATAGGTAAAAGGCCCAATCTTTTTAAAGAAAAATTTTAAGTTAATTTATTATATTACAACCGTTTTAACACCGTATATCGCACATACGTTGTCAGATTTTCGAACCGTTGGTTTCGTTGAAACCGTAAAAGCAAGGGCTACAAGATGGAGCAGTGTTTCTCAGGACTGGAAGGACGGAAATTTTTTAATTAAATTAAACGCTGAAACCAGCGCTGAACGATCCAACCAGTCAATGTGAGTTAACCTCACTCAGTTTCTTCCCGTTTATATTTTCATATAAATTGGGTTTTATTTCTGTGTGCTCTGATTTCTAGTAGTTGACCATCTGCTAGTTATAGAAATTTATTTTTGATTTAATCAGTGGAATTAAACGGACATTTAATTCCAGTAAGTCATCAAACCTTGTTCGAATTCGATAAAGGAAATTTTCCTTGATTATTCACGTTTATAAGATGAACATGATTGAAATGGTTTGAATTGGTTGTGTCATCTGTTTGCTGATTTGATGGTTGTCAGGATCAGATAAAGGAAATTGTTTTGATTGGAAAATGGATTTGATCACAGTTGAATTGAAATTCAACATTTGATTCGTTTTAACCATTAGGAATGCTGGTTGAATAATTTGGCATCACATTGTCTGTAAACCAGGCATTTTACAAATATGGATCTTTGTCATCAAGGGGTCGACCCTTATAAAGTTATAAATTTATTTTATAACAAAGATAGGCTTTGCATATACTATTTTGAATAAAGTAATTTTAAATGAGATAAGTATTATTATTGTCATTATTTAAAGGTTTATAAGTTATTGTTAAATGGATTTGATAAAGAAATTCTTATGTTAATAGGAATGGTACGCAGACGAGCAGGAAATAACTTAACAAATTTAGAATTTGATTAATTGTTTCGTAGAAACAATTAGATGAAGTCATTTGAATTAATTACATTATGAATTAATTTAAAGGAGGAATGGTTTTAATTCGTGAAGTTACTTCTTAAATGAACTACATTTAGATAAGTAACCTACATTGGAAGGGAATCTAGTTAAACTTTGAGAAGGGATTTTGAACGAGTTTTATATTTGAACTCAATGGAGTTATAAAGGGATTTAAGCGAACTCATGGCTTAAATAAAGGATTTACTTGACAGTTAGATTAAGTAAAGGAAATGAAGGTATAAAGGAGTTATAATTAAACCTGAAGTGAAAACCAAGGCTTATAAAGAGCATGGGAAGTAAAGAGGTTGATTTTGAATTAGGATGGCTTAAGTGTGGAATTAAATAAGTAATTGGAAATTTAGATTCCCGAAAGTAAAAGGGAATGGGGAAAAAGGGATTTGAAATCGAGTTTGGCAAATGAATTAGGTAATAATGTTTGTGAGAATAATCCAGCTAGGAAACAAAGTATTTGAATATAGTGGGAGTTAACAAGAGTGATGTTGATAAGGATTAAGAAATCGATGAATTGAGTAATATCAAGTATATGTTATAAAAGATAAAGTAGATGTTTGGAGTTGTATTTTGAATAGAATTCAAATTGATATTGGAACGAGATATTAGTTCTTGGATTATGACTTATGTTTATCTGAAGGTAAGGACGTTGTTGATCAAGGTCTGAGAGGTAATTAAAATACCCCAACTTGAACGACTTCGAAATTACCCGAAGATGGTATTTGTTGTGATGATATAAAGGACAGTAGGAGTTTATTATTTCATTTAGAAATAATAATACAACGTTTAGCGAAACACTGAGGTATATACATACAAGATGAGAATACCAAAGTCAAAAGGAAATATAAGAGAATTTTAACAGAAAGGAAATATTGGGTTTTATTCAGTAAGAATAAACACGGGAAGCTGTGAAGCAAATTAATGAAATATATTTTACGAACAATAAGTTGGAAAATACTGAGTTCCAAGATATTGAGAAATAAGGAGTTTTAATTATTTGGATTGAAAGGCCAAGCGAATGCTGAACACTGAACAGTAAATGCTATTTTCATTTCATGATTGAATGGTTGTTTTATTTGATAGTTAAATCACCGACTATCAAATTTGGCCTATGCGTTTGTCGGTACGGAAGGACTGGGATCGAAGTTATATTCGAAAACCATTCCGTCCAACAAATACGAAAAATGTAGAATACATCAGATGATGATCAAGATGGAGCATTGAAGACCATCGATCTTCATGAAACGGAAGAACCACTTACAATCTCTGATTCGACCCGGAAATATACTGGGGTTCTGTCGTGGTTGAAATCTGTGGATTGCAAGGACTACTCGCTACTGATCCATGGGGTGATTCCTATATGAGATGCAGTAGGAAAGTGCCTTCGGTTCGTCCTGTTCCTGGATGACTTGTATGGACGAGTGTCTGACAGAGTATTTCCAAAAGGATCGCGTACATTGATTTCTTCAAACGTACCATAGTTGGTTAGCTCCCAACTAGAGTATTTTTGTGGTCGTCAATTAGCGATATCTAATGGATTTGACGATGTGGCATTCAAAGTGAATGGCGATCAGATTATTCGAAGAAAATTCTGACCTCAAGCCTCACAGCCGGTAGATGACAAAAATCGGGCAGGCAGCATGGCTATGTGGGTCGCTCCCATTAGGGTGTATGATCACCTATCTAGAGGAAATCCTATTTGCTTCTTAAATCTATGTTTCGATGTTGTCCCTTGTCGGGAGACGGTTGCTGATCCCAACCGTCGGTGATATACATTCGATACACTCAAGCGAAATGAGTGGTCGGTCATGTGAGGGCCGGGTTGCAAGAAGTTCTTGTTGAACCCAGTGTATTCGTCTCTAGAGATACACGATCGGAAGGTGGACCCATACCTTGTCAAGTTGGAATCCAATCTCCCATAAGTACCTGCGGGCTTTGATTGTATACTATATATGTGGAGCGTGAGATGCAAGCGTTCCACTAGATTGTTATTTACTTGTATTTAGACATTATTATAATATCAGACAAGATATTGGTTTCAAAACTGTTTTGGGTTATCGTAAGGTAAAAACCGTCCGTGTTTAGGTGTGGATTTGGTCTTACGATTATCCTTTCTTTTGAAAAGATTTTGAACTTTAAAATCATGATTGGATGGTTCACCCTTATTACTGTGCGAGTTTATCTCACTCTGGTTCACCAGACTGACCCGGTGTTTTGTAAATGCTCGGGTTAGGCCGGGTTGTACAGGTTCAGGTTATCGACTGCTGTGAAGAAACGAGCTGGAAGAGTCCAGACGTATGATATTACTAGTATTCCGCTGTGTGTTGTATGAGGACAGATTATCGTTGTCCAGATGTGTACTCTGATATTGTAAGTATTTTAAAAGCTTTCAATAAAGATTATTTCTGTATTATATTTTGTTCCGCTGCGATGTGAGACTCTGTGTGGTGTTGCTTTCTTCTTCTTCTTCTATTCTAATATTTCTATCTTATCTATTCTCACCCTCTAACTTCTTTCTATTAATGATCTGGAATGTTCGATGTCTGAATGGTCAACATGGTAGTTTGATGTTGATTTTCGGAGTCGAAAATCCCAGTTCGTTACAAGAACCACTCCATTTGCATGCTTTTCTCAGCTTGGGAAAGAAACTTCATTTCATACCTCTATCTAAAATCATCCCATGTTTCCACCGGACCCCTCGCTTGTGTTACTTCCCACTAGAACGAAGCTTCGTCTTTCAGTAGCCAGACGGCTAGTTGAATCTTCCTACGATCATCCACATCAAAAATGCCAGACAAGTCTTCTGTTTCATTGAGCCAATTCCTTGCCTCTACGAACATCTCGGTTCCATGGAATGACCTTCCTCCCACAGCCCGGAAATATTTGCAGACTTTAGAGAAGTTTTCTGTATGCGGAGGGGGAGGAGGAGGAATGATAGGTGCAACTGTGGGAGGAACGTCAGCTTGACCATCGACAGCCGTCGTGGCCTCTAGATATCTACGTAACCAGCATGGTATCGTAATGCCATCTGGAGTATTAGATTCCCCTGACATGCTGAAAAGAAAAGGAAAGAGATTCAGACAAAGGATCGAAAGATAACACATATAGCTTTGGGGAATATGTTTTTCAAAACAGACTTTTCTTTTGAAAATGCTTTCTTTTAAAACCATTTTGAAAATAGTTTTAAAAAACTTTTATCTAATCTGGTAACCTTCATCTCTGATACTAAGTGTGACACCCTACGTCCGTTAATGTCATTCATTAAGAAAATGCATTAAGTTTCATGAAGCGTTATAGGTAAACTGAAACAGAAACATTACAAGTCAGATATAAAATAGCAGTGGAATAAAAACAAACTTTATTAATCAAAAAGCATCATGGTTCAAAACATCATATGTCTGAATTACATAAAAACTAGTACATCATAAAAACTTCTGTTTTGCACTTACGATATCAGAGTACAAAATAAAACAAGCAAAATTTCCCAAAAGAAACATAGCCATAGTAGCGAAGATAGGAGCTTGAGAAATACATCTAAGCAGCTCCAGCAAATGATAGTAGAATCTTGGTCAGCTTGTGTATTACCACCCTGAGAACCTGGGGGGAAACGGAAGAAAGAAGTGGAAACAAAAATGGTCGGACATAAAGTCTGGTGAGTCCAGTTACTTTTAGCAAGTAAATAAGTAAGAGTATCAGGACATGCATATAAAGTGGATAAGAAAGATAACGCCATAGAAGGCAGGTATGACAAGGTAAACATGATAGAGTGTATACGCTTTTCTAAAGATTACTCTGATTCTCTGCACCGATACTAGTATAAACATAATAAGATGATCCCAACAACTATATGATGATAGACTTAGGCGTACTTATGGTGAGAGGTTTTAACCCCATATAATCCATAGGTAGCCCAATCATAATAGGCCTAGACTTTACCAGAGTCTAGATGTACCCCAACTACTACCCTAATCAATCATCTCCCTACTCCGTAGATACCCTATGCCGGTCCCACAGTAGGAGGTATCACTTCCTAAAGTGGCAACCCTTCGGGATGTGCACAACCATATCTACTGGTGTCACGGTCATCTTATCCCCTTTTGCCCGAACTTGCACGCACAAGTCCCGGTCGATTTGCGCTGCCCACACCATCCTCCACGTTTGGATCTCTTACAATCAACCCAGTAAGCATGTCCCTACTCTGACCTAGGGCGGATTACTCGTTCGATATTGTTATGGGTTACTTACTGAAATGGGTCCCACACACAAGATGATACAAGCTCTCCCGGGTCCCACACACAAGATGATACAAGCTCTCCCCCTTGTCTTGTATCCCCACTATGATTTCCATAGGTTATGTATGCCTATTGGTGTCTTTAATTACATAATCCCATCATTTCTACTTACCTAACGGTGTCTTTAATTACATAACCCCAACCAGTTAAGTTCGTAGGCCTATATATAAATATTACCCACCCTACCCAGGTTTACTTAACCCACCCATTGGTTCAACCAAAATTACTTAACCCCTATTCAAGTTCATGTTCATACAATCCTTAGGGATGCAACTAGGTTAAGTATTCCAATTCATTACCATGTCCATTTATGGTTATAATGTGCTGGACCCCTCAAACTAAGCCTACCACTTGTGGATGCTAGATATGTCAGTCGGTTCAAGCAGACTTCTTCCACAAGTTGGACTTAACCTCGTGTCTCAATACACCTCGTATTTGTGCACCTAGACCCCTCACATTAGATTCACCACTTGTGGTCGCTGGATATGTTGGGCGGTTCCTGACAGACTTCCACCACAAGTGTAATCTAACCTCGTATCTAGGCGTAGTTACAATTTCTAATTATTGTAATCCTAGACATTCCATTATTAGCTAAAATTTACCTATGTCATTATAGGTTTCATTCCCCTTTTTCCCAATTATGTTCATAATAAATTATATGCCCTAAATTCATATTCATAAACATTATTCAAGTTATGCCAAATTCCCCTATTACAAGTTATGCCCAGTTTCAATGTTTTTTCCCTCGTTCGCAAACTAACGCATTCACATATTTTGAGCGACATGCCTAGGCTTGAAAGTATCATGGCTATGTAAAATAAAAGAGAAAGGTGAAGGGAAGAGGGAAGAAGTGATTATACTAACAAAACTGAAATAAACATATAGTGGCATAATGTGATGGGCATATAAGAAAAGATCTGGTGAACTGGTGACAATAAAACTGGTTCTAACATAGTAGGGATGTCATAATATGCATGATTAGATCTAAACAAGGATTTAGATGTCCAACAAATGACAGATCCAAATTAACCACAAACATGATAGGTACAAGATGACCTAAATAGTGAATTTGATTTATAACTGTAACACCCCACCTCCGCTAGGGTCACTCACAAAAGGAATGCGCTAGGTTTGGTGAAGCATTATCGAGGTAAACATGCACAGAAATATTACAAGATAGAACATATACAAAACAGCGGAAGTAAAACAAATTTCATTACCTTATAAAATAAGGTCTAAAGCCTTTTACATCAGAATACATCAAAACCTGTCTTGCAATAGTAAAGAAGCATAAAACCTTTTCATAAATTATTCCCCAAAATAAAGCGATGAAGCAACCATAGCCAAGAGAAGACCAAGCTATACATGATGACCTTCAAGCATAAGAGGTCCGAACTAAACAACATCATTTCCTCCCTGAAAACCTGTGGAGGGGGGGGGGGGACGGAAGACAAAGAGGCGAAAGAAAACGGGGTCAGTCATAAAGATTGGTAAGTCCTATCTACTTCCAGTATAAAAGCAGGTAAAGGTAACATGACATGCATAAACTGAAAGTAAACATAAGGATGACGACAAGATAGATAAGCTAAACCAAGATAACTAGATGAACTACTGTAGCAAGATAAACTAAGGTATCATGATAAACTACGATGTCAAGATAAATCAAGGTATCACATCGTCAGGTTTCTATCAAGTATACTATCCCAACGTATCTATCATGTATAACCTCCCACGGTATCTATCATGTATAACACCCCAAGGTATTTATCATGTATATTTACTCTGCACCTCTCGTACTAGTATCCCAACCCGCGTCATGTGTTAACTATGGATGTCCCTTGCCCAATGTCATGTAATGGTCCATGTCAACCTAATATATAGCATATGTAGGTTTTCCCAACTCGTATGTTCCTTTCCATGTATAAGTTCAGTCCTTTGCCGTAGGCCGTACGGGCTTTCCCATGTAAATCTATACCACCTCAACGTAGTACCATTTTATCCTTGAAGTTGTTTTGGACTGCTATCCTTGATCAGGTTATTTTTCTTACCATGAACTATCGCGTGTTCACTTAGGATTTATGCCACCCATACAGATATCAAGGTCTGTTTTTGTATCCGTGGCTATGGTCCCACGTGACCCCTCCCTTAACTACTGAAAGGCAATCCAAGAAAAATCATGTATGAGAACTACATCCCGGCCCCACTATGCCCCACTTACCTATTTTCCAACCTCACCCATAACTCGATAGCAAGTATATGGTCTGTTGGAAGTTCTCTGCCTTTCCGTACGTACACGATTGACTAAAGATGGTTGGTAGTCGACGACGCGCTATCCAAGGCAAAAAAAAGAAGCGACGACTCCACGCTAATCCATCCCAGCCTTTAGGTCGCTTGCCTAGCAACCAAGGCATACTCTTGGTTCTTCTACCGTAGACCGTAACTTCTTGTGAGCCCAGGCGGATCATCTGCAACCTCAAAGAGGGATACCAAGAGTATCCTCATGTCCCCCGAAGCTTCCGCTTCGTTACCCAGTTCGTTGGAGCTTTTATCTAAGTCAGATAATTCGCTCCTCAACGTGTGTTCAAGTGATGACCTACCGTATCGGGTTACTCATCTATATGTGAACTGGTCCAATTTCCTTGACTAAGAATTATTACTTAGTTATCCTTAACTAAGGTTTACCACTTAGCTTCTCTTCCCGCTATCCTTGTTAACTACGATTTTCAACCTAGTCCCCTGAGCTAGGGTTTTGTCTAATGGGTTAAGTGTTGTCATTCAAGTTCATGACTCAACCCGCCTACGAATCATGTCAAGATGGGCTAAGTATTTAAGTTCAAGGCTTAGCCCCACAAATTGGTTAAGTATACCAAGAAGCTCATGACTTAACCCTATCAAGTCAAATTGGTTAAGTATTTGTTTGTCTTAACCCTATCAGATTATCGTGTTAGATTGATTAAGCATAGATTATCTTAATCCCATCAGATTATCGAGTCGGATTGGCTAAGTATGGGTTAGCTTAACCCCATCCACTAATCGTATTACAATGGTTAAGTATATTTAAAATGTCTTGTGACTTAATCCTATCAGGTCCGCATGTTAGTTTGGTTAAGTATAGGTTACTTTACCTCATCAAACCACCATGTATAATTGGTTAAGTATAAGTTACTTAACCCCATTAAATTATCATGTTAAGTTGGTTAAGTATTGGTTACTTAACCCCATCACCTTACCGTGTTAGATTAGTTAAGTTTAGGTTACTTAACCCTATCTAATCACCGTGTTTAGATTAGTTAAGTGTGGATTACTTAACCCCATCGAATTTACCGTGTTAGATTAGTTAAGTATGGATTACTTAACCCCATCTAAGTACCGTGTTTAGATTAGTTAAGTGTAGATTACTTAACCCCATCGAATTTACCGTGTTAGATTAGTTAAGTATGGATTACTTAACCCCATCTAAGTACCGTGTTTAGATTAGTTAAGTGTAAATTACTTAACCCCATCCCCTAATTGTCTTATATGGTTAAGTGTCATTAAGAAATCAAGTCCAGTTTGACTTAACCTACCCATTCATGTCATATCGGTTAAGTGTCATTAGTCAAATTTACTTAACCTTATCATGTGGCATTAATTAAATTAATGCACTTTTAACCTCTCACATTAGACCTTGTTGTGGTTACTAGTTAAGCCAGGCGGGTCCGGGTAGATTTACACCACAACCTAGTCTAACCTCGGGTTTTAAGTGCTATGTGACCAACTACTCACATTGGGTCCTATTGTTTGTAGCCACTAGTTAAGCCGGGCGGGTCCGGGTAGATTTATGCTACAAACTCAACCCAACCTCGAGTTGGCCACTTTCATGTTTGGTCTAGTGTCGTATTACACTTACAACCCATACATGTCTAGTTTCAAGTCCCATGTTTACCCCACATGTCATGTCCACATTTAGGTGTATCATGAGTGTCATATTTTCATGAAATCCCATGTCAAATTATCACGTCATAATCACGCTCGTCTAACCTACCCCAAATCGTGTTTCCAACCCAAGTAAAAGCGAGTCAACACAGTAAGGATACTATGCTACATATTGGCCTCAAAACATGCATGATGTCAAAAGGGATTGGCCACAAACATGCATGGTATCATAAGGGGTTTGGCCTCAAAATATGCATAGCATCATAAGGGGTTTTTGGCTTCAAACATGCATAATGTCACAACGGGATTAGCCACAAACATGCATAGTATCATTAGGGAACTTGGCCACAAACATGCATGATAACATAAGGGTTTGGGTTCATTTACATGCATAAGCCCCAAAGTCAAGTCTTTGCCAATGTTTCATAAGTCAAATGGTTCCCAAAGGTTCATGCTAACATTCCATAGATAAAGATTCAAACTTGCAAGATAAACTTGGTTAAACATAACATGAGTGGCATGATTAAGTCGCTAAAACTTAGCCCAAAGTCATAGATCATAGAAAAGGGGCAAAGTTAGGTTCACATAGGCTAGCATACTTATGTTTCATCGCATTTTATTCCATGTCACATTAGAACCACCGTTAGAATCTACAAGTAGCTAGAACTTACATAGCGAGGCTTAGGGAAGGATCATGCATCGTCTTGATGAAGAAAGGTGGCTCCTTTGTTGAAGAATCGTCATGAAATTTGCGTAGCAACGTTGATCCACTCCCTTGATTTGATGTAGCAAGCTAGCACCTTTGATTCGGATCCGATTTGAATGCATAAGCTCTTGGAGTTGGAGATGGAGGCCATGATCAAGAGGGATTTGGGCATCACTTCGTTGTCAGATTGATTTTGAGTGATTTAGGTTTGGTCCTAGGGTGTTTTTATAGAGATTAGGAGTAGTTTAGGCCATAGGATAAACCCTAGGATAGATCTGAGCCCTCAAAATCCGTCACAGGCCCATAAAACATGTCTTGAGGAACAAGTCAGGTGCACCCAGGCCCAAGTGGTCGGACCACCCAGGTCCACACCCGTGTTGACTGGGCAGTCGACCTGCCCCCTGGGCGTGTCGACTCCCCAGTCGACACCCCAGTCGACCTGGGGCTTGGGCGGGAATTTTCCCGCCCAGTTCATTTGGCTCCAGATTTGAATTTTGAACTGTTTTTGAATTTTTCTGAAAACTTTGACGGGCCATAACTGGGTCATACGGACTCCGATTTTCGAAAACTCGGACTCTATTTCGCGTATTTTTCCGATACGAACGCAATGGCGCAACCCGTTTCTCCTGATTCAAATTTTATAATTAAATTCTGCCTTGATTCTTGTCTTAGCATGTGGTAAAAATCCGGATTGTTACATTCTTCCCAACTTAAAGGATTTCGTCCCCGAAATCTCCAAGTTAGGAAGAACGTATCCTACTATCCATCATCCATCTACTCAAAACATCATCCACAGGCAACCATTGTCCTTAGATGATTTCTAATGCCATATGAACATATGCAGAACGTGTGTGTATATGCTCCTTAGCAAATGCTAATGATCAGGCCTGAATGATCTTTCTAATGCAAAATATGTTTAGTGCCATGAGTCCAACATGTATGCAAATAGTCCTAGTCATATAAACACTACATGTGTGCACAACCATTCATCCACATGCAACATCCACATGACAACACATTAACTTTCAAACAAGTATAAATACTCGTGCATATGCAATGCAAAATGTGAGTGCGTCGATCAAGTATCTAACGTGTATTCGCGCATCCACGAGCAACCACTTGCAACCATTTTCAACTATATCAATCATAACATGTTTCAAATACATGTTTACATCCATAGAGTTCTACCTAAGGTTCCCAAGATAGGATCGAGAAGATAAACAAGACAAACTCCTTACGGGGTTTGCAACAGAAACAGGACCGAGAGGATATCCACCAAGCGATAGCATGCAAGCAAGCTCTACAGGAGAACCAGGGATCAACGATATACTCTTAAAAAGAAACATAATGCGCGCGTCTAAGCCGCACTTCCATGAGCTTAATTCCATTGTGCCTTGACCGCCTTTGACTTCATGATTTCGTAGCTCCTTGATTCCTATTTCCAAGGAATGAGTCGGAACTCATTTCACTGTCGCCTCTCGTTCCTTTTTCACTTATTCTTTTCTAAAATACTTGGCTCAACCATAACTGCGTACTCATGGTTTCATGCAAGCTTTCCAACAATTCACTAGCGAATCTTGGATCTCGTTTACCTACTAAGAGGTATTCCATGCAGAAGA
Source organism: Allium sativum (assembly GCA_030737875.1). Taxonomy (NCBI): domain Eukaryota; kingdom Viridiplantae; phylum Streptophyta; class Magnoliopsida; order Asparagales; family Amaryllidaceae; genus Allium; species Allium sativum. The sequence continues at coordinate 288,654,168 of CM060909.1, forward strand.
GCATTCCCTTGAAAACAACCGATGCCAGCCATGTTGCCCAGTGTACTTACTAGGGTGATTCCTACAGCCCATGCTTAAGCAGAATGAACCATCCGCCTTATTGGCGAACATTACTCGATCGGATCAGAGATTTCCGATAAATGCATCAGGAGATTCTAGGTATCTAACCATGGAAGAACTCATAAGGTTACACGAGACTTCGAGGGTATTACCAAGGCAAGTTAAGAGTTTAACTACCCTCCTTTCAAAACCGAGAATGGCATCCCTTACTGGATAACCACTTCATCCCTAGAATCCATCCATAGCTCAACAATAGAAGCATTGCTTCTAATCTCAACACTTGGCATTTACACTCTCAATTCCAAATAAGTCATGAATAAATGGACCGACTCTCCAACCAGATTTTGGGACAAAAGTGGGATCTTCTACCATGCTAGTACTAAGGTGCAGAGACTTAACTATCGAGGCAGACTTAAATGATGCGATGATCAAAACAAAGTCTAGACGGGACGATAGAAAAGAAAGGCTAAGCCTTTAGCAGAAACGGTACCATTCCTCTTAGGTACGCTAGAAATGAGAGCATACAATTGCCCTCTCGTTGATCTTGTCCTTATCTTCCTTTGTGGATCAAGCCATACCAACAAGTTGCTTATTCTTAAGCTCATGTCCTTTATCCTTGCTCTTATTACCCTTCCTTGTAACATGGTAACAGGCCTCTCAAGAACCACCTCCATCTCACGGAAAACACTTCGTAGCTAGACAAGGATTAGTCACAGTTAAAACTACTGTGACTACAGATGGAGGAAAGAAAGGAAAAGAGATTCAATCAAGGAAACAAAGGATAGTGCTAATGGCTTTTGGGGAATAGCCTTTAAAAACTTTTCTTGAAAAATGCTTCTTTGTAAACGGTTTCTCAAATAGTTTTCAAAAGGTTTTTAAAAACTTTTGCCCAGTCTGGTAACCTTCTGCTCTGATACCAAATGTAACACCCCACCTCCGCTAGGGTCACTCACAAAGGGAATGCGCTAGGTTTGGTGAAGCATTATCGAGGTAAACATGCACAGAAATATTACAAGACAGAACATATACAAAACAGCGGAAGTAAAACAAATTTCATTACCTTATTAAATAAGGTCTAAAGCCTTTTACATCAGAATACATCAAAACCTGTCTTGCAATAGTAAAGAAGCATAAAACCTTTTCATAAATTATTCCCCAAAATAAAGCGATGAAGCAGCCATAGCCAAGAGAAGACCAAGCTATACATGATGACCTTCAAGCATAAGAGGTCCGAACTAAACAACATCATTTCCTCCATGAAAACCTGGGGGGGAACGGAAGACAAAGAGGCGAAAGAAAACGGGGTCAGTTATAAAGACTGGTAAGTCCTATCTACTTCCAGTATAAAAACAGGTAAAGGTAACATGACATGCACAAACTGAAAGTAAACATAAGGATGACGACAAGATAGATAAGCTAAACCAAGATAACTGGATGAACTACAGTAGCAAGGTAAACTAAGGTATCATGATAAACTACGGTGTCAAGATAAATCAAGGTATCACATCGTCAGGTTTCTATCAAGTATACTATCCCATCGTATCTATCATGTATAACCTCCCACGGTATCTATCATGTATAACACCCCATGGTATTTATAATGTATATTTACTTTGCACCTCTCGTACTAGTATCCCAACCCGCGTCATGTGTTAACTATGGATGTCCCTTGCCCAATGTCATGTAATGGTCCATGTCAACCTAATATATAGCATATGTAGGTTTTCCCAACTCGTATGTTCCTTTCCATGTATAAGTTCAGTCCTTTGCCGTAGGCCGTATGGGCTTTCCCATGTAAATCTATACCACCTCAACGTAGTACCATTTTATCCTTGAAGTTGTTTTGGACTGCTATCCTTGATCTGGTTATTTTTTCTTACCATGAACTATCGCGTGTTCACTTAGGATTTATGCCACCCAGGACCACTAGGGATTATGCTACCTAATGAACGTTTCCGTGTCTCGTATTGGGTTCAAGCCACCTAGGGCCACTAAGGATTATGCCACCCGTCAACCACGCCCTTTATCCCACGTATGTATCGTGAATCGTTTTCCATGTCTAGACACACATGTATCTCAATGTACCATCCGAGTTCCGTGCAATGGCAAATCGAGAAATACGGAACTCGGTCGGGAGCTTTGAGTCGTCTGCTGATGCAGATATCAAGGTCTGTTTTTGTATCCGTGGCTATGGTCCCACGTGACCCCTCCCTCAACTACTAAAAGGCAATCCAAGAAAAATCATGTATGAGAATTACATCCCGGCCCCACTATGCCCCTACTTACCTATTGGCCAACCTCACCCATAACTCGATAGCAAGTATATGGTCTGTTGGAAGTTCTCTGCCTTTCCGTACGTACACGATTGACTAAAGATGGTAGGTAGTCGACGACGCGCTATCCAGGGCAAAAACAAGAATCGACGACTCCACGCTAATCCATCCCAGCCTTTAGGTCGCTCGCCTAGCAACCAAGGCACACTCTTGGTTCTTCTACCGCAGACCTTAACCTCTTGTGAGCCCAGGCGGATCATCTGCAACCTCACAGAGGGATACCAAGAGTATCCTCACGTCCCCCGAAGCTTCCGCTTCGTTACCCAGTTCGTTGGAGCCTTTATCTAAGTCAGATAATTCGCTCCTCAGCGTGTGTTCAAGCGATGACCTACCGTATCGGGTTACTCATCTATCTGTGAACTAGTCCAATTTCCTTGACAAAGAATTATTACTTAGTTTTCCTTAACTAAGGTTTACCACTTAGCTTCTCTTCCCGCTATCCTTGTTAACTACGATTTTCAACCTAGTCCCCTGAGCTAGGGTTTTGTCTAATGGGTTAAGTGTTGTCATTCAAGTTCATGACTCAACCCGCCTACGAATCATGTCAAGATGGGCTAAGTATTTAAGTTCAAGGCTTAGCCCCACAAGTTGGTTAAGTATACCAAGAAGCTCATGACTTAACCCTATCAAGTCAAATTGGTTAAGTATTTGTTTTTCTTAACCCTATCAGATTATCGTGTTAGATTGATTAAGCATAGATTATCTTAATCCCATCAGATTATCGAGTCGGATTGACTAAGTATGGGTTAGCTTAACCCCATCCACTAATCGTATTACAATGGTTAAGTATATTTAAAAGGTCTTGTGACTTAACCCTATCAGGTCCGCATGTTAGATTGGTTAAGTATAGGTTACTTAACCTCATCAAACCACCATGTATAATTGGTTAAGTATAAGTTACTTAACCCCATTAAATTATCATGTTAAGTTGGTTAAGTATTGGTTACTTAACCCCATCACCTTACCGTGTTAGATTAGTTAAGTCTAGGTTACTTAACCCTATCTAATCACCGTGTTTAGATTAGTTAAGTGTGGATTACTTAACCCCATCGAATTTACCATGTTAGATTAGTTAAGTATGGATTACTTAACCCCATATAAGTACCGTGTTTAGATTAGTTAACTGTAGATTACTTAACCCCATCGAATTTACCGTGTTAGATTAGTTAAGCATGGATTACTTAACCCCATCTAAGTACCGTGTTTAGATTATTTAAGTGTAAATTACTTAACCCCATCCCTTAATTGTCTTATATGGTTAAGTGTCATTAAGAAATCAAGTCCGGTTTGACTTAACCTACCCATTCATGTCATATCGGTTAAGTGTCATTAGTCAAATTTACTTAACCTTATCATGTGGCATTAATTAAATTAATGCACTTTTAACCTCTCACATTAGACCTTGTTGTGGTTACTAGTTAAGCCGGGCGGGTCCGGGTAGATTTACACCACAACCTAGTCTAACCTCGGGTTTTAAGTGCTATGTGACCAACTACTCACATTGGGTCCTATTGTTTGTAGCCACTAGTTTAGCCGGGCGGGTCCGGGTAGATTTATGCTACAAACTCAACCCAACCTCGAGTTGGCCACTTTCATGTTTGGTCTAGTGTCGTATTACACTTACAACCCATACGTGTCTAGTTTCAAGTCCTATGTTTACCCCACATGTCATGTCCACATTTAGGTGTATCATGAGTGTCATATTTTCATGAAATCCCATGTCAAATTATCACGTCATAATCACGCTCGTCTAACCTACCCCAAATCGTGATTCCAACCCAAGTAAAAGCGAGTCAATACAGTAAGGATACTATGCTACATATTGGCCTCAAAACATGCACGATGTCAAAAGGGATTGGCGACAAACATGCATGGTATCATAAGGGGTTTGGCCTCAAAATATGCATAGCATCATAAGGGGTTTTTGGCCTCAAACATGCATAATGTCACAACGGGATTAGCCACAAACATGCATAGTATCATTAGGGAACTTGGCCACAAACATGCATGATAACATAAGGGTTTGGGTTCATTTACGTGCATAAGCCCCAAAGTCAAGTCTTTGCCAATGTTTCATTAGTCAAATGGTTCCCAAAGGTTCATGCTAACATTCCATAGATAAAGATTCAAACTTGCAAGATAAACTTGGTTAAACATAACATGAGTGGCATGATTAAGTCGCTAAAACTTAGCCCAAGGTCATAGATCATAGAAAAGGGGCAAAGTTAGGTTCACATAGGCTAGCATACTTATGTTTCATCGCATTTTATTCTATGTCACATTAGAACCACCGTTAGAATCTACAAGTAGCTAGAACTTACATAGCGAGGCTTAGGGAAGGATCATGCATCGTCTTGACGAAGAAAGGTGGCTCCTTTTTTGAAGAATCGTCATGAAATTTGCGTAGCAACGTTGATCCACTCCCTTGATTTGATGTAGCAAGCTAGCACCTTTGATTCAGATCCGATTTGAATGCATAAGCTCTTGGAGTTGGAGAAGGAGGCCATGATCAAGAGGGATTTGGGCAGCACTTCGTTGTTAGATTGATTTTGAGTGATTTAGGTTAGGTCCTAGGGTGTTTTTATAGAGATTAGGAGTAGTTTAGGCCATATGATAAACCCTAGGATAGATCTGAGCCCTCAAAATCCGTCACAGGCCCATAAAACATGTCTTGAGGAACAAGTCAGGTGCACCCAGGCCCAAGTGGTCGGACCACCCAGGTCGATACCCGTGTCGACTGGGCAGCCGACCTGCCCCCTGGGCGTGTCGACTCCACAGTCGACACCCCAGTCGACCTGGGGCTTGGGCGGGTATTTTCCCGCCTAGTTCATTTGGCTCCAGATTTGAATTTCGAACTGTTTTTGAATTTTTCTGAAAACTTTGACGGGCCATAACTGGGCCATACGGACTCCGATTTTCGAAAACTCGGACTCTATTTCGCGTATTTTTCCGAGACGAACCCAATGGCGCAACCCGTTTCTCCTGATTCAAATTTTATAATTAAATTCTGCCTTGATTCTTGTCTTAGCATGTTGTAAAAATCCGGATTGTTACAATAACCAAAAGTAGATCTGACATGATAAAGGTTAAGATCCAAGTCATAGTTAATTCAGAATATCATGGATTCACAAATTACAATAGATTTGGTGTGATTCAGTCACAGGGATAGATCCAAATTATAATCATATCATGTTTTACTTTTAATTATTTAAATCTAAAGGTAACTTAAACTCACAGTGTTTGGATCTAGAAAAATAGAAGGAGAAAAACGAAGGTTGAATCACAGATCTACACTTGAATCTCTAAACTTGATTGTAGAAGAAGAAAAGAGATTTGATTCAGTCTAGACACAGACAACATTTAGGCCTCCATTGATTTCAGTGTGAAAAAACTAGAGAAATGAGGCTATATATATAGCTACCAGCCCCCAGAACCGACTTGCCACGTCAGCTCTAGGTGGGTCGACCCCCCTTATGGGGTCCACCCATGGGTTGACACCCCTTTAAAGGGTCGACAACCTTGGGTGGGACTTTTCCCGCTCACCGAATTTTCGTGATTTGAACGGTTTTGAATTTTCTGAACCTCATTTTGAATTTTTGGACCCTATATGTGTATATATATATATAATTCTCTTGCGCATATACAAACTTCAAACCTTCATAAGTTCTTCATACTATGTCTGTTTTACACAAATCAAATATCTATCTAGACCAAAATTTTGAGATGGACACAATGGCGCAGTCCGTTTCCCTTAGTTCTGAATATTAAATTAGTTATTATTTAATTTATCCTCTTTAGTGCTGTTAAAATTACGGGGTATTACATACAAGTTTAGATACACCTGCACGTATTTTCCATTTTATACACACTTGATATTATATAAGCCTGACAACTTAAAAATGCATAATACTAGCATGTATATATTCACACACTGGTGGCTAGTAGATTGCGTATGTTTTTTTATCATGAAACCTTTGACTTTGTAGCCTTACTTTACATTAGAAATATAAGTGTTTTATGTACAATATTTTATTCTCTTTAAGATATGTTTTTAACGAGGTATCTCATATTAATATAAATATGTCCATTTGGATAAAAACAAGGTTACAAATTTTATAGATTCAGGATTCATAATTTAGTAAATTGCTCTTATATGCGGTTACGTTTCTTTGTTAAGAAGAACTTTAGGACCAAGTATGTATTAATTAATAAAAGAGAATATATATATAGGGATAAGATAAGGAGCACCCCAATTAGTGCAACACCTCTTTATCCCCCTGATTTCCCCCACATAATCTGGTTTCTCTCTACTCCTACTAACTCTCTCTCCCACTAATTTATTTAAGTATAAATGAGCGGCCCAAATTGAGGTGCTAACAGGGTGTTGAGAAAAAGGGGTGTCGTAAAAACGGTACAAAAATTAGGTTAGCATACAACCCATTACAAACTAAACAACAAATGAAAAGAAAAACACGTAATACAAGTAAATTTAAACCTAACTAACATAAACGGCCCATGATGAGGCCTTCATCCCACAATTGCAAGCAACTCACTACACCACACACGGGCCAAAAGCTCTAAATGTGCATCAACTCGCTAACTTGTGCACGATACTGCACCTCTCATTCTCCGCAAACACTCTGCAAAATATACAAAAATTTGCACTATACTGCCAATTAAAATTGTAACAGGTTCCAGAACACACTAAATGCGAGAACTCCAAACCGAAAATAGACTTCTACATGTATTTAATATATTCCAATATCAACATGCGCCATCCAGTATCAAATTGCATCTTCAGTCAAGTATATAAGAAACAAAACTGGCTGCACTTGTATTTCAAACTATAATCAGCAAGTGCTCATAATATGTTTCCATTTTATGTAAACCATCTCTCCGTCTATTTCAATTTCAAAGCTGCTAAAAATAAGCATGGCACCATACATCTTTAAGTGGTTGCATATCATTCAGTTCCCAAGTCCCAATAACATGTTTTATTTGAAGATTACAAGCAGTACTGTTTAACACCATTAACAAATCACAGACCAACCATAGAAGAAGTAATATCAAAATGATGACAAGTTGTAAAATAAAGTTCAAATATACTGATGAAATTTCTTGTCACCCATTTCTTGAAAGTCTGGAACATTCTAATCAGATGACATTGCTTTTCATATCCCCAAAAACCTAATGAACATAGAGTATTTGGGATAATTATGTCCCACCAAGGTGCTGGATTCCATTCAACAATATCTAACAGCTTCACAAAAAATTTCAGATTGCATATTCCCCAATACAATAAAATATAGAGTACTCATGAACAATATCCCATTAAGAAACGAACCAGCATAGTATGTACTGTCCATTGCCAGTGTCAATAGCTACTCCCCATCGTTTGGGATGAGGAATGTCATAAAGAAATTCCTCAAAACAGGTCCATATATATTACTCCAGAACCATGCCTTACCAATTTACGAAATCCAGAATAAATCACGTTTGAAAACCCCAACTACACGCAATCAAATAGAACACCAAATCCCCAAGAGACAATAAATGAGATAGTAAAAACCAATAGATCGGTTATGAAAGTCGGAAGTGGAACTTCACTTACGGTGGCAATGCCATATCCCAACTCCCAAATGGCTTGAACCCTTGATTTCCAACAGAACTCACATCTGTACTCATTGGTATAATGGATCTGCAATTAAGTTTGGGTCAAAGTTGAGTAGCCAACGCGATGTGTAGTGAATACGGCTTGATCTGGTGTTGGAGAAAGTAGATCTAGAATTGTAGGGTTGTTTTAGAAATTAATCTGCAGTAGGAATCTGAAGCTGGAGATGGCAATTCTTAAGGAATGGAACATAAAATCTGATTTCAATGCTTATGATTCTGCGCGATACATAGACGGTTTTCTCTTTGGAAGTAGATCTGAGATCTGGATCGAAAACTGGAAGCAGTTTCAAGTAGATCTGATATCTTGGTTTTAATTGAAGAAAATGTAACACCCCGTAATCTTAAAACATGACATAAGAGATAATTAAAGAATACTTAATTTTTATAAGAAGAATTAAGGGAAACGGGTTACGCCATAACGTTCGTCTCGGAATTCTACTTTGAATAGAGTCCGAGTTTGCATAAATCGGATATCATATGAAGAAGTTATGAGGCTTAGAAGATTTCAGTTTAAAATAGAATTTATTTAAATAATAATTAAAAATCAAAAACGAACTCAAAATTCGAAATTAGCGAAAAGGCCTGAGCGGGAAAATTCCCGCTCGTGGGTGTCGACCCCCCCAGAGGGTGTCGACATGGGTGTCGACCCCCAAAGGGGGTGTCGACAGGGGTGTCGACCCCCTATAGGGGTGTCAACCCCCATCTGCCCAGATCTAGCTGACGTGTTTTGGTGGTCTAGGGCTGATGTGTCCTTCTGAGATTGGCTGGATGACGTGTCTTTTTGGTCTAGATGGTTCAAATGGATCCTAATCTAATCTAAAGGTGCTAATACACCTAGTACTCCTATAAATAGACACCTAAACCTAACCCTAATTTCACTACACTAATCCATGGCACCTCCATGCTGCTCAAATCTAAATTAACCTAGCCTTTCATCTCCACCAAAGCAAATCAGAATAAGAGTATTCAAATTGGAAGATAAGAATCAAATTCTAAAACAACGATTTAGCTAATCAAATTTAGAAATCAGAATTCAGATCTATCCTCTCTCCTAAATCCTATCACTGTGAGTCTATGTTACTTTCACATATAATTAAAAAGTAATTGTGATAGGATTGTAAATTGGATTTAGTGATCGTGCCTATAAGTAAGACGAATCATATCAAGTTTTGTAGATTTCTTATCTTTCAGATTCATACCCAAATTACTGTTATCATATGCCTATTGGATCTATTTTATTGTTCTATGCCAATTCATGCTTCATATGCCTAATTTATGCCAATTTTGATGTCATGATTCTCTTCCCTTCTTCTTTTCCTTTTTCTTTATGAGATTAGGCTAACTTCGAGCCAAACATATTGCATTGAGATTTGCGTACGAATAACGTTGGAATGATTGGAAAAAGTTTAGGAAAATATTGAATAATATGTAATTGGGCATAAATTGATTTGTAATCATGTAATTGATTTAGGGCATAAATTGGTACAATTTATATACATGAAATTATAGGAATGACTTGGATTGGAATTATAAACGTAACTTGAATTGAAAATTATGGGCAATTGGAATATATGTTGTAATTCAGAACTTGAAATAGGGTTTGCAGAAAAGAAGAGATAATGAACGCCTAAGACACGAGGTTAGACTTGGTTTGCAGTAGAAGTCTGCCCGAAACCGCCCGGCATATCCAGCAACCGGAAACGGAAGTCTAATATGAGAGGTCAAAGGCAAAAATTAGATGCGTAATAATGCAAAGATATGAGATCAGATTCAGTTTGCGGTATAAGCCATCCCGAAACCTCCCGGCTTATCCAGCAGCTACAAAACGATAATCTAATGTGGGAGGTCTTGCAAGATTACGGTTATAATGAATTAATGAACACTTAACCAAGATAAGATATGTGATTAGACATGGGGATAATAAAGGGTTAAGTGGGTAACATGGGTAGCATGTGAAATATAATTAAAGCACATAACCAAGCTGAGACTTGTAGTAAGACATGGGAATAGTAAAGGGGTTAAGTGGGTGACATGGATAACATGTGAAACACAATTAAAAACACTTAACTAAGACAAGACATATGGGAAGACATGAGAATAGTAAAAGGGTTAAGTGGGTGACATGGGTAGCATAGCCTGTATTACATGGGTAGCAAGTATAACGTAAATAATGAACACTTAACCAAGATAAGACACATTGTAAAACATGGGAACAGTAAAGGGGTTAAGTGGGTGACATGGGTAGCATGTAAAACATAGTAAAACACTTAACCAAGATGAGACATGTGATTAGACGTGGAGATAAAGAGGGTTAAGTGGGAATTCCTAGTCGGGACCAAGCTTAGGAGGGAAGCTTGTGTCAAGTGGGTGGACCCTTTTCAACTTGTAACCCATTTTAGTATCTATATGAGCTCGACTGGTCGAGGACAGGGACGCGCTTACTAGGGTTGATTGTAAGAGGTCAATAAAGAGTTAGCGATGGCAGTGGAAGTCCAATAGAGTCATGTGCGTGCGTGGGTCGGGGATGGTAGATAAGACGTTATTGCATCGTGTAGGTATAAGATGTGCATTTCAGTAGTATCGAGGTTGCCACCTTAGGGAGTGATACACCCTATTGTGGGACCGGCATAGGTATCTACAAGGTAGGGAGCCGATCGAATAGGGAGGGTAGTGGGTACAACAAGTGGTGGTAGGAGCAAGTGGGGCACCAACGAGAGTAGCTAGGAGTACACGAAGCTACCATTATTATCATTAGTAGGGAGGGTACAATTAGTGGTGGTAGGAGCAAGTGGGGCACCTACGAGAGCAGCTAAGAGTACATAATCGAAAAAGGAGGATAGTGGGTACATCTAGTGGTGATAAGTGCACAAAGATTACCTATGATGGCAACTAGAAGTACACAAAACTATCATCATTCTATTTAGCCAAGAGGGATCATCTTTTAGTATGAAACTAGTATTGTGCAGTGCAGAGAACATCTTATAGTGGTTAGAAGCGCAGTCAATGTTATATCCTGTTCATCTTGTTACCTTGTCATATCTGCTTATGTTACAATCATCTCTTATATCCAGTTTATGTTCTTATCATGTTGCTTTACTAATTATATTGTTAAAGTCACTGGACTCGCCAAACTTTATGTCTGACCCTTTTTGTTTCGCCTCTTTTCTTTCCTCCCCCCTCCCCCGGTTCTCAAGGTGGGCACGTTGAAGCTTGATTCATACTTTCCTACTTAAGTAGCTTTCTCTTTCATGTGGGATTTTGGATTGGGGACTATGGTTTTAAAAATTATGTACTCTGATGGCTATTGTACAAGACTGATATTATGTACTTGGTTTTGATGCAATGGGTTTAAAGATGCAACCAAACTTATTTATGTTTCCGCTGCAATAAAGTTCAAGTACTATTTTGTGTATCTATCTTGTAATATTCTGTTTTGCTTACTTATAACGCTCCATGAAACTTAATGTGTTCCCTTTGTGAGTGACATTAACGGACATAGGGCGTTACACGTGGTATCAGAGATGAAGGTTACCAGATCAGATAAAAGATTTTGAAAGCTGTTTTAAAAGAAGTATTTTCAAAAGAAAAGTTTGTTTAGAAAGACATACTCCCCAAAGCCATATGCACTATCTCTTGATTTTTCTATTTGAATCCTTTTCTCTTTCTTTTCTGAGTCTCTGAGGCTCCTAGCTTTCTGGGTGGTAATCTCAACGCGGCATGGTTCCGTAGGCATGATGAGACTACGACGCCTGTCAAAGGGAAAAGAATTGCCTAACTTCCATCTATAGTCGTAGTAGTTTCACCTGTGGCTAATTTTCTTTCAAGCTTTGTAGGGTTTTCCGCGCGATGGAGGAAGCTTTAGAGAGAGACTTGTTAACATGTTACACAAGGATGGTAAAAATGAGAATGAGGGAGTTTAGGCTAAGGAGCATAACCCAAGGATGAGAAACTTGTTGATGTGGCTTTAATCCACGAATAAGGTAAAGGTTAAAAGAAAGAGGTGAAAGTGGAAGAATGACAGAACAAGAAAGTAGACCCTAAGAAGGGTGGAAAGAATACTAAACCCCATGACAAGAGGAAGTGTCTTTATTGTGGTATAGTAAGCCATGTAATTAAGGACTATAGGAAGAAGAAGAAGCATGGTTGTTTTCATTGCGGTGAGGCAGGACATCTGATTAAAGACTGCCCAAGGAGGCAAGGACAAGGGTAAGGGCAAGGACAGAGGACATGATCTACTTCTGGAGGGCAGGTTCATGCTCTCATGGCACCAGGACATGACAAATGTGGAAACATTTTTGTTGAAAATTTGATTTTTCTTTTTGATCATGCTGTTCAAACTTTGTTTGATTCTGGCACTTCGCATTTGTTTATATCTGCTTCTGTTGCTGAGTCTCTACACCTAGATACTAGTTTAGTAATGGATCCCATTGTAGTCTCAAATCCAATTGGTGGCTCAGCTCATTTATCTATGATTTATCGGGATTTGAGAGTGTCTACCTTGGGTGTTGGGTTTGGATGCAACGCCTACGTACTTGGTTTCATGGGCTATGGTCTGATTCTAGGGATGGATTGGCTAGCCAGGTATGGTGCCATCTTAAATTGTGAAAGCGGGTAGTTAGACTGTTGACTTGTTGTGGAAAGACCCTTGATATTTCATGTGACCCTAGGGGTTCGGTGATGCTTAGCTACCTAGAATCACTTGACGCATCCATCAATGATTTGCAGTTTGTTCGAGTAGTTCGTGAGTATGATGACATCTTTGATGAGGATCGGGGTTTATCCCCGAGGCGCGAGATAGACTTCCATATATACTTAGTAGATAATGCAAAGCCAGTTGCATTGCCAGTGCGCCACATGGCTCTGAAAGAGAGTAAGGAACACAGTAAACAAGTAGGCGAGCTACTTGAGAAAGGGGTTCATAAGAAGAAGTATTTCGGAATGGGGTGCTCCGGTTGTTTTCTCTACAAATGCTGATGGTTCGCTTAGATTGTGCATGGGCTATAGGAAGCTGAATAGGCTCACGAAGAAGGATAGGCACCCATTTCCATGAATAGGTGATTTGTTCGATCAGTTGGTTGGTGCTTCGGTTTTCTCGCAGTTGGACTTAGCTACCAGTGTTCATCAGTTGAGTGTAGCTGAGGTTAGTATAGATAAGACTGCATTTAGAACACCAGACAGTTTCTTTGAGTAGCTCGTCATGCCTTTTCGGTTCGACGAATGCACCCGCCTATTTTGTACACTTGATGAGTAGGGTGTTTAGTGAGTTTCTAAATAAGTTCATGGTAGTCTTTGTGGATGATACCTTGATATTCTCTAGAAGCGAGGAAGAGCATACCTTACATCTTAAGGTAGTCTTAGAGACACTTCGACTACATCAGCTTAAGGCAAAGTTTTCCAAATGTCATTTTGGAAAGGGAGTAAGGTTCTTAGGACACAGGGTCTCTAAAGAAGAGATAGCAGTAGAATCTCGCGAAGGTAGTGGCAATCCAGGATTGGAGGATTCCAAAGAATACAACAGAAGCTTTCTTAGTTGGGCGGACTATTATAGGAAATTCATTAAGGACTTTGCGAAGATATCAGCCCCACTTACACGGTTGACGAAAAAGAATTTGACCTTTTCTTGGGATGTTGACTGTGATGATGCTTTTCAACGATTGAAGAGGCCATTTAGGACAGCTCCAGTTTTAGTTTTGCCAGATGGGAGTAAACCTTTCACAGTGTATATCGATGCTTGCGGGACAGGGCTTGGAGCAGTTTTTTGGTGCAAGAGGAAAGGGTGATATGCAAGAGGCGATAGGAATGCAATTGTGTTTGAGCACTGCTTATCACTCTCAGACGGACAGCTAAGTAGAAAGAGTGAATCAGATTCTAGAAGATCTTTTGAGGTTATGCATCTCGGATTATGGAGGGACATGGGAGGAACATCTTCCATTAGTAGAGTTCGTCTACAACAACAGCTATCAGACTAGTATTGGCATGGCACCTTTTGGAGCTCTGTATGGATGACCTTGTCGATCACCAACTTGTTGGTGGGAATCTACGGATAAGATTTTGCTTAGGCCCGAAATGGTTAGGGAAACTTCAGAGAAGATAGACTTGATTCGAAGACGCATGAAGACGGCACAAGACCGGCAAAAGTCATAAGTTGATAAGAGACGAACCGATCTTGAGTTCGATGTTGGAGACATGGTCTTTATTAAAGTGTCACCATTGAGGAATGTAGTTCGTTTTGGATCTGTAGGGAAATTGGCACCAAGGTTCGTACGGTCATTCCCCATTACAGAAAGAATTGGACAGATGACCTATATAGTGAAGCTATCTGAGAAGCTTAGTGGTGTTCATGATGTATTTCACCTATCGCATTTGAGAAAGTGTTTACACGATACCGCGGAAGTAGTAGAGCCAAGCATGCTTAGAGAATCGGAAGTAGAGCGAGATGCCACGGTTAGTCGAGTTCCTACATGCATCCTTGGATTGGAGGTCAAGAAATTAAGCAACCGAGATGTCAAGTTAGTTAAAGTTCAGTGGGGAGATGATCAAGCAGGCGCGACTTGGAAGACTGAAGACAAGATACGCACGTCGTACCCTTTCCTTTTTGAGGGTATGTTCTTAACTTCTCCTTTTTCTACCGCTTTGTTTATACTTGTTCTATCGTTTAGTGTATCCTCTCGATTATATCTTCGACCCTTAGGTAGAAAATACTATGGTTGTAAACATATGTTTGAGACATGTTATGTTTGGTGGATGCAAGTTGATGTAAGTGCTTGCTAGTGGTTGCTCGTGGATGCATTTACACACACATTAGGCAGTAGATTGGCTCAGTCACTTTCATATTGCATATGAATGAGTGTGCATATTTAAGTCAATGGATGTATATTGAATGTGTTATCATATGGATACTACATTTGAATGAATGGTTGTGCACTCATATATAAATGATATGTATCATTAGGATTCTTTTGCATACATAATGGGCACATGACACTATCATGTTTCACATTAAGGAGGTCAACTGAATCAGTAGACCACCTGATTTTTTCATTATATAGGGGACATATACACACACTTTTGCATATGTACATATAACATTAGAAATCTTTTAGGGACAATGGATGCTTGTGGATAATGGATAAGTAGATGGGTGATGGATGGTAGGATACATTCTTCTTAACTTGAAGATTTCGGTGACGACCCGTAATTTTAAAACATGACATAAGAGAGAATTAACTAATACTTAATTTTTATAAGAAGAATTAAGGGAAACGTGCTACGCCATTGCATTCATCTTGGAATTCTGCTTGGAATAGAGTCCGAGTTTGCATAAATCGGATATCATATGAAGAAGTTATAAAGCCTAGAAGATTTCATTTTAAAACAGAATTGATTTAAATAATAATTAAAATTCAAAAAAAAATTCAAAATTCGAAATCAGCGAAAAGGGCTGAGCAGGAAAATTCCCACTCTTGGGTGTCGACCTCCCCAGGCGGTGTCGACAGGGGTGTCGAACCCCCCTATAAGGGTGTCGACCCCCATCTGCCCAGATCTGGTCGACGTGTTTTGGTGATCTAGGGCAAATGTGTCCTTCTGGGATTGGCTGGATGACGTGTCTTTCTGGTCTGGATGGTTCAGATGGATCCTAATCTAATCTAAAGGTCATAATACACCTAGTACTCCTATAAATAGACAATTAAACCAAACCCTAATTTCATTACACTAATCCATTGAGCCTCCATGCTACTCAAATCTAAATTAACCTTGCCTTTCTTCTCCACCAAAGCAAATCATAATAAGATTATTCAAATTGGAAGATAAGAATCAAATTCTACAACAATGGTTTAGCTAATCAAATTCAGAAACCAGAATTCAGATCTATCCTCTCTCCTAAATCATGTCGTTGTGAGTCTATGTTACTTTCACATATAATTAAAACGTAATTGTGATAGGATTGTAAATTGGATTTAATGATCATTCCTGTAAGTAAGACGAATCATATCAAGTTTTGTAGATTTCTTATCTTTCATATTCATACCCAAATTACTGTTATCATATACCTATTGGATCTATTTTATTGTTCTACACCAGTTCATGTTTCATATGCCTATTTTATGCAAATTTCTTGAGACGACCCGATTTCCCGTTCTCACGGAAACAAGGTTATCTTTGGAATATAACACAGAAACATATAATAGCAGAACAGAATTAAATAAATACACCAGAATGAACAACAAAATATACTGGATAAAAATAATCATCAGAGTTACACAGTATACAGGATCTTACTTAGTACAAATACAGTTCAGCTATACATAAATGTCTACAGCGGAAATAAACAAAATATGTACAATAGGAGCTGAACAGCATAAAAAGAAATAAATGATAGAATCCATCTTCAGCTCCAGCTATCCAGAAGAGAACCAGCTAAACCTGAATACAAGGCTGCCCGTGTAGAAAAAGGGGCACCCGAGTTTGAGAGTGAAACAAACTACGAGTCAGTCATGGGACTGGTATGAGAAATCCACTCAACACATATATAATTGGCTAATCACAGGACCACGCCACTTTCGTGGAACGGGTTTACTCCATTGGATTGCCAGTGCTTTAAAACAAATCTTTCTTTTAAACATCGCTATGCTTTTTATAAAAATGAAGCCGTTATAAGACTCAGTTCCCATCACACAATGCAACGCAAACCGGAGGATAGAGTTTTTACCTTATAACGGCCAAAATATGCTTGATACGAATAAAACAAAGGCATTTGATATTATTGCTAGTGTATATATGTTTTGAAAACAATTTCAAATCATAACTATCAATCATAGACGGCATTAATGCCCCATACCACTATGTCGCCATATATAGGTATACAATCAAAACCGCACAATCACGTATTTGGAAATTGGATTTCCGTCATGAACCAAGGCAAAAGATAGTCCTTACCGAATTCGAGACGCTCTAGCCCGCCCCTCAGGAACAGCCGCAACTGCCCCCTGGATCGTCAGGGCCGGTCCACCGATGTGGATTATTATGCCTGAACAATACGTTTCCCCGCCCTTTGGGGCGTAAACGAGCCAACGAATGACTCCATCGGACCCGGATCGTCCGATCAAACCGAGGCGCCTCGCAACAGCAACAACCACATAGGTGAAAAGTATATAAATGTCAGGGCTGGTAGGTCACTGACACCACCCTAGCTAGAAAGAAACGCATGCCCTCCCTGAGGTCCTTCCTCCCGTTTTAGGTTCCTACCGGGGTGTGAGGCTCGCGAATTCACGTTACACACAAAGCTACGCCACACAGGCGGTGCTTTGATCATCGCCACAAGACTTTGCTTTTCAACAGAAGCCCTGATCACTGCATCTTAGCATGCCACACAGAATAAATCCTATGTCAGACACACAGTCCATTTACAAGTCCGTTCTGGGTCTGAACGAAACCGGAGGCACTAAATACCTCGCAAACCCTTTGATCAACACGTACGTCTGAACGATCACCACTCATTATCCATATTTCGGGATGCCTCCCAATCAGGACCTCGGTTACCATCCAAACGAGGTGAAGATCTCCGGTCTTCGACCATCGTCTTCATCTTCGAATTTCAATCGTCGGTCGATTATTCGAAATGAGAATTAACTCGGCCTTTTCAAATAATTCACGTATATTCAGAATTTCAAATCGATTTATTTCAATGGTTAAATTATTCAACAACACCAATTGTGTTCCTTAATATAGTTTTCACACCAAACACATTCAACCATCAAACATCACATAAATCAAGCAAATTCAGTTTATTTCCATTCCATATCGCTTACGATATTTTATAACTATTTATCGCTATTTTTATTTATTTTAAAATAGCTAATATATTCAAAACGACGTTTCGGGCCATAACGTGGCCGTGGCGCTGTTTTTCTTCAGATTTGATTTACACATATCTGAAAATCTAACCGTTGGATCTTCACAAAATTTACATCATTAGAAATGTCTTTTCAAAACGAATCCAACGGTTCCAGTTTCGGGAAAATCCGACGGTCGGATCTCCCGGTACAATCGTTTGAAGTTTTGATTTCAAAATACGAACTGCAGCGTCGTTATTCGATTAAATATAATTTTATTTATATATATAAATAAATATAATCGTTTCTGGCGCTGTTTTTCTTCAGATTTGAATTAAACATTCCAGACAATCCAACCGTTGGATTTCTACAAGGTTGGTGCCGTTGGAAAGATTATTCCAAGGCGAACCCGACGGTTGAGGTTTCGGGAAAATCCAATGGTCGGATTTCCCGTACTAGTCGTTTGAAATTACGGTTTCGAAATACGAACTGCACGGCTTCGTTTCGTTTTAATTTTATTTATATTTATATAGTTATATAAATATAGTTCATTCAACGATTTCAATATCGTTTTAACTTCAAAAAATTTTCTAACTCCTTAAATTTTGGAAAAATTTCGCCATAACCTCCCCTGTACCGGGAGCGTCGGGAAATCGCAAATAGCGTCCCGGTCCTTCTAATCTCAAAAAGAAAAAAAAAAGAAAAAGCCAAGCGGCTAGCCAATAGGCTCAAAATCATCACCCAAACAAATCAGTAAATGTGTACCTATTTGTCGGGCACAAAATTTTATTCCTCTTCTCTAGCCCCTTTGCTATAACCTGTTCAAAGAATATTGCATGTACATATATATACAGTTCATATCATTTTTCATTTTCTATTCAACTTCATATTTGATTTCTATTAGGTTTTAAAAACACCATTCATTCTAATGTTACATAAATAGGTGCAAATCATTTCATTAGCTAATTAATGAATATTTCAACTCATATATGTTTATTTTGAACAAGTGGCTATTTTCAACATTTCACATTTCAACGATTTATGCATACAATAAAAATGTGATTTTTATTGTAAAACGATTCATTTCAAAACACTATTTTTCTATATAGTTCACATAGTCGATAAAAGGTGATATTTATTATCAAACAGTTTATTTCAAAATATGAATACCATTCAACACATGAATTTCTAAACAACGAATGAATATCAATTCAACACATGAATGTTTTCAATAGTTTTTATATATCGATAAAAATGTGATTTTTATTATCGAACGATTTATTTCAAAATATGAATACCATTCAACACATGAATTTCTAAACAACGAATGAATATCAATTCAACACATGAATGTTTTCAATAGTTTTTAGATATAGATAAAAATGTGATTTTTATTATCTAACAGTTTATTTCAAAATATGAATACCATTCAACACATGAATTTCTAAACAACGAATGAATATCAATTCAACACACGAATGTTTTCAATAGTTTTTAGATATAGATAAAAATGTGATTTTTATTATCTAACAGTTTATTTCAAAATATGAATACCATTCAACACATGAATTTCTAAACAACGAATGAATATCAATTCAACACACGAATGTTTTCAATATAAGGAATAAATATAGTTTAAGCATATGAAAATAATTCAAACACACAAATATTATTCAAAATTTCGGCAGCATAACGGCAGGGTAGTTACACCGGCACCGTCCCTAGTACGGCTCCTCGCTCTACCTTAAAACCTCGCGGTTTTTGACAATGGGAATCATGCATCTAATTCGCACGCAGGCGGCATGTTTATATTTTTTTTCCATTTCCACAAACTAATCCTATGTGGTTTCAACCAAATATTTTCCAATCACAATTGGGTATTTTTCAACCACAATCAACCAATATCAATCACAAACAATCCCAAACAATCAATCAATTCCAACCAATAAATATCGTCCATGGTTTGTGGACGAGGGGCGTATATATATATATATATATATAGATATTTATATATAGCAGTTCATTTTCAACTCATATATGTTTATTTATAAAAAGAATTTGAAGAGTGAGAAATCCTCACCAATAGCTATCCACTCACACGATTGTTCCTTAATAGAAACTTCGCCTACTTCGCCTTGTTGTTGCTTTCGTTTCCCGTATTCTCTACATAAGTAAAAATCGAATTTTTACCATGCTATTCAATATATATAAAAATATGATTTTTACTTTTGCTTTCACATATAAAAAATATGATTTTTGCTTTCACATATAAAAATATGATTTTTGCTTTCACATATAAAAACATGATTTTTACCTTCGCTTTCACATATAAAAACATGTTTTCTATTTTTGCTTTCACATATAAAAATATGTTTTCTATTTTATAAGTCATTTTTAAAATCAGTTTTTATATTCTTTAAAATTTCTTTAAAATCAAATCAGTCTTTATTTAAAAAACAAAATCAGTTTTTATTCTTTAAAAAAATTCAGTTTTATTTCTTTATATTTTAAAACAGTTTCAGTTTTAAACTTTATTTAATTTATTCAGTTTTTACCTTTTTTTATTCCTTTTCAAAATCAGTTTTTCTCTTTTTTTTTTTTTATAAATGCAGTTTTATTTTATTTATTTTTTATTTCAAAAACAGGTTTTTATACTTTTTATAAAATTCAGTTTAATACTTATTAAACAAATCACAGTATTTAAAATCAGAACTTAAAACAAAAATAAAATAAATAAATCAAATTAAAAAAAACTTACAGTGCTTCGAAGAAGGGGGGGGGATGCTGATGTCGGCGGCGGCACTTCTGGGGGGGGGAAATGAAGGCGTCGGAGGAGGTGGGCGTTCGCTGGTTCGAACGGTGGTGTCGCGACTGGATTCGACGGGGGGTGCTCGAGGTGGAGGCGGAGGCTGCGGGGAGGCGGTGAGTGGCTTCGAGATGGGGGGTGGCGGCGTGAGTTCGTCGGCGGCTCGAGGTTGGGGGGGGGGGCGGCTCCGATTAGATTTAGGTTTTTGGTTTTTTTTTTCTTTTTTTTTTTCTTCTGTTTCGAATTATAACTAACGGGGGGGGGCCAATCAGAAGGGAAAAAGGGGGAGAAAGAGTACCCTTTTTTTTTTTTTTTTTTATTTAATTTAAATTTGCAAAAGGGTTGACTTTCATCCACGACCTCGAAACGGGGCCCACCGCCTGTCGCCCATAGCGTTTCACCCCCATTCCGAACACAATGGGATATGTATCGCAAGCTGGTTTGATCATTACAATCGGTTTCCTTTTGAATTTACATTTAAATCACTATATTGAATTTTAAACGCACATTTCAAATTACCGGGGTCACATACTAACTAGAAAAATTCCAGAAAAATATTTTCTAGTTTCGTATTGACGATTCGGTCCTAACAAAACTAGTTTCGTCGAATTCTGAGACCGTTTGAAAAATGGCCAATTTCCAGTCGATTAAATTCAATAGAAACTGGTCAAACGCGTTTTCTTTTGCCACGCTCACATATTGATTCGAAAAATTATGAAATTTGAAACCTAGCAATAACTTGACACTGCGGACCCAACAAAAGTGGTTTCGTCGAAATCCGAGGTCGTTTGCAAAATGTCCATTTTTAAGGGCCTGAATTCCATAGCGACTATTCAGAATTTTTAACTGGACATATCTTTTGATTCCCGCTATCAAATTCCGATTGGTTAGATTCGTTAGAAAGATATTACCAATAAGATCCTAATGTTTTTGGTCTCACTAAAATCCGGATTGTTTTGCACCCGGTATATTCAATTGAAGTTTGAAATCGAATTATCGAACTACCGCGCCATTTTCAATTCTATATATAATTATAATTAATTATATTCGTTTTCAAATGTCGATTCAAACTCAGTTTTCATCGTCATTAACTAAAATATTTATTTTAAATATTTAAAATCCATTATTTTAGCCAATTTAAAATTTTTAAATTGGTTCAGATTTTCTGGGTCGTTACAATCTCCCCCACTTAAAACTTTTCGTCCCCGAAAAGGAATAAAGTCGAAAGTGGTTTGATAATTCTACGATCACACAATACAACAACCAATTTGTTTTTAATATTCAGAGTATAGAATAAACAATGCACATCCATGGGAAGAAAATAGCAACAGAATAGAGAATTAAATGGTAATGCAAAGTAGGGTAAATGTACCTTGCACCGGAGTCAATCAGAGATATCTACTCGGCATCTAGGATAAGCTTTCTGAATGCTCTCCTCAGTTTCCCAAGTACAATCTCGCGGATCTCCACTCCATTGCACTTTGACTAAGTGAACCTTCTTGTTCCTCAGCTCTTTGGCTTCTTTGCCGATAATCTTTAGCGGCTCTCGCCTCACAGCTAATTCTGGAGTAATTTCTATGTCCTGCTGAGCTGCTTCTTCCACGATCAAGTCTGGATCATGAACGTGCTTTCGAAGTTGAGATATATGAAATACATCATGCACACCAGGCAACCAGTCAGGCAATTTGACCCTATAAGCGAGAGTTCCAATCCGTTCCAGAATAGGAAACGGACCAATAAATTTGGGTGCTAGCTTTCCAGTTTTACCGAACCTGATAACTCCTCTCATCGGCGATACTTTCAAATATACATAGTCGCCAACCTCAAAGGATATATCTCTTCTTCTTTTATCGGCATAGCTCTTTTGTCGGCTTTGAGCGGCGAGCAATCGTTTCTTAATAAAATCGACTTTGTCGGCCGCTTCTCGAATCATATCAGGACCCAACACAAGTCTATTTCCTGGTTCGACCCAGCAAGCAGGAGATCGGCAAGGTCTACCATACAATGCTTCGAATGGCGACATTGTCAGACTCACCTGGTAGCTGTTGTTATAAGAGAACTCAGCCAAATGTAGATTGTCTTCCCATGATCCACCGAAATCTATAACACAAGCCCGCAATAGATCTTCTAGAATGCGATTCACCCTCTCAGTCTGACCGTCTGTCTGAGGATGATAAGCGGTGCTCAAGTTTAACTTCGTTCCCAGCTCGACTTGAAATGCTTCCCAGAATTTACTAGTGAATATTGTATCTCTATCACTGACTATACTGAGCGGCACTCCATGCAGTCTAACTATTTCCCTGAAGTATATCTGCGCCAGACTCTGAGCAGTTCTGTTTGATTTGACAGGTATAAAATGGGCGGTCTTCGTGAAGCGATCTACGATCACCCAAATACTGTCATTTCCTTTTCTGGTTCTGGGCAAACCATCAATGAAATCCATGGAGATATGCTCCCACTTCCAACCAGGAACTTCCAGCGGTTGTAATAATCCAGCCAGTTTCTGTTGGTCGCTTTTAACTAGCTGGCAAGTAGGGCATCGACTAACATATATCGAAACGTCTCTTTTCATAGCCTTCCACCAGAAAGTTCTTTTGAGATCGTTATACATTTTGGCCACACCAGGATGGATACTCAGCTTGGACTTGTGACACTCGTCTAACACTTCCCTTTTTAACTCTGGGATGTCAGGAACACAAATCCTTCCTTTTAATCTCAAGGTCTCGTCGTTATCTATTTGAAAACACGAGGGTTCGCCTTTCTGAATCCTTTTGATCATATCTTTAATAAAGTTATCCTCCTTCTGAAGAATAGATATTTTGTCAATCAAGGAAGTCGTGATAATAAAGCTGGCGATCATTACATTCTTTCGACTCAGCGCATCGGCCACGACATTGGCTTTCCCTGGAGTATATATAATTTCAAAGTCATATGCTGCAAGAAACTCCAGCCAACGTTGCTGCCTCAAATTCAAGTCCTTCTGAGTGAACAGATACTTTAATGACTGATGATCTGTAAACAGTTCGAATCTCTCACCGAGAAGATAGTGTCTCCAGATTTTCAAAGAGAATATGATAGCCAATAACTCAAGATCATGAGTTACATAGTTTTTCTCGTGCGGCTTCAGTTGACGGCTAGCATAAGCAATTACTTGGCCTCTTTGCATTAACACTGCGCCAAGGCCTTCTCTAGAAGCATCAGTCCAGACTTTTAGATCCTGGTTGCCATCAATGATGGTTAACACTGGAGCTGTTGTTAATCTTAACTTTAGCTCTTCAAAAGCCTCCTCACTCTTTTCAGTCCATTTGAACTTAGAATGCTTCTTTGTAAGCTTCGTTAAGTGGCCAGATATCTTCGAAAAGTCTTTAACGAACTTCCGATATTAGCTAGCCAGTCCAAGAAAACTGCGAACTTCAGTGGGAGTACTGGGCTGTTTCCAATTTTGAATGGCTGTGATTTTGCTTGGATCCACAGCGATTCCATCTTTCGATACGACATGGCCCAGAAATTTCACTTCATCTTGCCAGAATATACATTTGGAAAACTTTGCTTTCAATACATTCCTTCTGAGGATTTCTAACACTTGTTCCAGATGCTTTTCATGTTCGGCCTTTGATTTAGAGAAGATTAGAATATCATCAATAAAAACCAGAACGAATTTATTCAAAACCCCTCTGAACACTCTATTCATCAGATCGACGAAATAAGCTGGAGCGTTACATAAGCCGAACGGCATTACTAACCACTCGTAGAATAAGTCGGGGCCTCTGAACGCTGTCATTGGAACACACTCTTCGGCAATTCGAAGTTGATGGAAACCTGTAGCTAGGTCCATTCGCGAAAATACTTGTGCTCCATTTAATCGATCCAACAAATCATCTATTCGCGGCAATGGATATTTGTTCTTTATGGTCTGCTTGTTCAAATCACGATAATCCACACATAGACGTAGAGTACCGTCAGATTTTGGGACAAACACCACTGCTGCACCCCAATCAGAGAAACTAGGCCTTATCAGACCTTTCCATACTAGTTGTCTTGTTTGATTGTCTAATTCCTCCTTCTCTTTCAAGGACATTCTTCGAATAGCGTGAACTACCGGCCTTGCATTCGGAATCAAAGCAATCTTGAAATCTATTTCTCTCTGCGGAGGTAAGCGAACAACTTCTTCGAACACATCCGCATAGTTCTTGACAACAGGAATGTCTTTGATGAGGTCAGGAATATTCTCTGTGACTTCAGGGATATTTTCTATTTGGGCTGGAGAAACATTCAAAGCTGCCCAGAAGTCCTTTCTATTAGCATTCTGACCTTCACAGGGAATGGTTATATAATCACCTGATTTAATCTTCGCCTTTACGACCCTCTCGGCGCATTTGACTTCAGCTTCATATTTGGTCAACCAGTCTAACCCCAAGATAAGATCAAACTCTTTGAAATTCATGACGACCGCGATGGTAGGAAACCGATAACGAGAGAAAGAAACCGGCACTCCACAAATCCAACTGAGATCAATGGAACCCCCAACTGGATTCTGGACAGTCATTGGTTCCTTGAGCTTCTTCAAATTCAAATCCAGTTTCTTAGCTGCATCTTTGGAAATGAAGCTTCGTGACGCGCCTGTGTCAAACAGTACTTTAACTGGGATGTCTTTGACAGTTAGCGTGCCTTCTAAAACATCTGGCCTTTCCTGAATAGCTGAGGGCTCAGAAGTTTCTGCCACTTCATTCACTTGAACTATCTCAGTCTTTTTCAACTGCCAGCAATCTTGCTTTACGTGACCAAACTGGTCGCATTGATTGCACCTTTGCTTTCCTTGAAAATCCTTCTTTGCTTTAGATCCACTCTTTCTTTGTTCGTTCCAAGATTTGCAACTTATCGCCAAATGTCCTTTTCTATTGCAGCTTGAGCACGTGGCGGTCATTATTCGTTCGTTCCCAGATTCAGCCCTTTTTCTCTTGGCACTGGGCCTCTTATTGACTTCAGACCTCGTACTGGTTTCAGGAATATCAGTTTCTGACCCTGTTTTGTCACTAGAACAGACTTCTTCTTCGTCGCGCAACATTCCTTTCTTATGGAGATCTTCGTACTGATAAGCCATATAAATCATTTCTGAGAAAGGAAGCTTCACATGCCCCAATACCTTATTCTGGTATTTCCTTTGAAGTCCGTGAATAAATCTCAGATTTTTCCTCTTCGGATTTTGAATTAGATGAGGAGCAAAGTGAGAAAGTTCATTAAATTTCTTATGATATTCGGGAATTGTCATGTCTCCTTGTATCAGATAAGAAAATTCGTCGCATAGTCGCTCTGTCGCTTCGGGAGGAGTAAATCTTTCTAAGAAAATCACTTTGAATCTGTCCCAGGTGATATCACCTTCTGGATTATCCTTAACAACAGAATCCCACCAGAACAAAGCTTCATCTTCCAGTGCCCAGGAGGCCAGTAATCTTTTCTGGTCATCCCTAAGCTTTAATGCTTCGAATATTTTCTCAACCGAACGAATCCAAGCTTGGGTTCTCATAATAGATTCTTCGCCCGAGAACGGCTTTCCACCCAGATTTCTATACTTCATGAATAGAGCTTCAATATCCGGGCTAGTATTACTTCTTCTGTTTCTGGCACTCATTTTCTAGTTCTTCTGCAGATAGCAGATCAAGTGTCAGGTCACAGAAAAGGTATTTTAAAATATAGAGACAAATACTTGAAGTGTAAATGTGTCTATCGAAGTGTATTCATTCTGCTTTACTCATACTAGGATATTGCTGATCCTATCTGTATTGAGTTACCCGTCCTAGAACACTACTGGTTCTATTTCTGACGAGTTCGTTCAAATGTTATATTCCAGAACTAAGCTTAACCAAAGCTCTGATACCACGTTGAGACGACCCGATTTCCCGTTCTCACGGAAACAAGGTTATCTTTGGAATATAACACAGAAACATATAATAGCAGAACAGAATTAAATAAATACACCAGAATGAACAACAAAATATACTGGATAAAAATAATCATCAGAGTTACACAGTATACAGGATCTTACTTAGTACAAATACAGTTCAGCTATACATAAATGTCTACAGCGGAAATAAACAAAATATGTACAATAGGAGCTGAACAGCATAAAAAGAAATAAATGATAGAATCCATCTTCAGCTCCAGCTATCCAGAAGAGAACCAGCTAAACCTGAATACAAGGCTGCCCGTGTAGAAAAAGGGGCACCCGAGTTTGAGAGTGAAACAAACTACGAGTCAGTCATGGGACTGGTATGAGAAATCCACTCAACACATATATAATTGGCTAATCACAGGACCACGCCACTTTCGTGGAACGGGTTTACTCCATTGGATTGCCAGTGCTTTAAAACAAATCTTTCTTTTAAACATCGCTATGCTTTTTATAAAAATGAAGCCGTTATAAGACTCAGTTCCCATCACACAATGCAACGCAAACCGGAGGATAGAGTTTTTACCTTATAACGGCCAAAATATGCTTGATACGAATAAAACAAAGGCATTTGATATTATTGCTAGTGTATATATGTTTTGAAAACAATTTCAAATCATAACTATCAATCATAGACGGCATTAATGCCCCATACCACTATGTCGCCATATATAGGTATACAATCAAAACCGCACAATCACGTATTTGGAAATTGGATTTCCGTCATGAACCAAGGCAAAAGATAGTCCTTACCGAATTCGAGACGCTCTAGCCCGCCCCTCAGGAACAGCCGCAACTGCCCCCTGGATCGTCAGGGCCGGTCCACCGATGTGGATTATTATGCCTGAACAATACGTTTCCCCGCCCTTTGGGGCGTAAACGAGCCAACGAATGACTCCATCGGACCCGGATCGTCCGATCAAACCGAGGCGCCTCGCAACAGCAACAACCACATAGGTGAAAAGTATATAAATGTCAGGGCTGGTAGGTCACTGACACCACCCTAGCTAGAAAGAAACGCATGCCCTCCCTGAGGTCCTTCCTCCCGTTTTAGGTTCCTACCGGGGTGTGAGGCTCGCGAATTCACGTTACACACAAAGCTACGCCACACAGGCGGTGCTTTGATCATCGCCACAAGACTTTGCTTTTCAACAGAAGCCCTGATCACTGCATCTTAGCATGCCACACAGAATAAATCCTATGTCAGACACACAGTCCATTTACAAGTCCGTTCTGGGTCTGAACGAAACCGGAGGCACTAAATACCTCGCAAACCCTTTGATCAACACGTACGTCTGAACGATCACCACTCATTATCCATATTTCGGGATGCCTCCCAATCAGGACCTCGGTTACCATCCAAACGAGGTGAAGATCTCCGGTCTTCGACCATCGTCTTCATCTTCGAATTTCAATCGTCGGTCGATTATTCGAAATGAGAATTAACTCGGCCTTTTCAAATAATTCACGTATATTCAGAATTTCAAATCGATTTATTTCAATGGTTAAATTATTCAACAACACCAATTGTGTTCTTTAATATAGTTTTCACACCAAACACATTCAACCATCAAACATCACATAAATCAAGCAAATTCAGTTTATTTCCATTCCATATCGCTTACGATATTTTATAACTATTTATCGCTATTTTTATTTATTTTAAAATAGCTAATATATTCAAAACGACGTTTCGGGCCATAACGTGGCCGTGGCGCTGTTTTTCTTCAGATTTGATTTACACATATCTGAAAATCTAACCGTTGGATCTTCACAAAATTTACATCATTAGAAATGTCTTTTCAAAACGAATCCAACGGTTCCAGTTTCGGGAAAATCCGACGGTCGGATCTCCCGGTACAATCGTTTGAAGTTTTGATTTCAAAATACGAACTGCAGCGTCGTTATTCGATTAAATATAATTTTATTTATATATATAAATAAATATAATCGTTTCTGGCGCTGTTTTTCTTCAGATTTGAATTAAACATTCCAGACAATCCAACCGTTGGATTTCTACAAGGTTGGTGCCGTTGGAAAGATTATTCCAAGGCGAACCCGACGGTTGAGGTTTCGGGAAAATCCAATGGTCGGATTTCCCGTACTAGTCGTTTGAAATTACGGTTTCGAAATACGAACTGCACGGCTTCGTTTCGTTTTAATTTTATTTATATTTATATAGTTATATAAATATAGTTCATTCAACGATTTCAATATCGTTTTAACTTCAAAAAATTTTCTAACTCCTTAAATTTTGGAAAAATTTCGCCATAACCTCCCCTGTACCGGGAGCGTCGGGAAATCGCAAATAGCGTCCCGGTCCTTCTAATCTCAAAAAGAAAAAAAAAAGAAAAAGCCAAGCGGCTAGCCAATAGGCTCAAAATCATCACCCAAACAAATCAGTAAATGTGTACCTATTTGTCGGGCACAAAATTTTATTCCTCTTCTCTAGCCCCTTTGCTATAACCTGTTCAAAGAATATTGCATGTACATATATATACAGTTCATATCATTTTTCATTTTCTATTCAACTTCATATTTGATTTCTATTAGGTTTTAAAAACACCATTCATTCTAATGTTACATAAATAGGTGCAAATCATTTCATTAGCTAATTAATGAATATTTCAACTCATATATGTTTATTTTGAACAAGTGGCTATTTTCAACATTTCACATTTCAACGATTTATGCATACAATAAAAATGTGATTTTTATTGTAAAACGATTCATTTCAAAACACTATTTTTCTATATAGTTCACATAGTCGATAAAAGGTGATATTTATTATCAAACAGTTTATTTCAAAATATGAATACCATTCAACACATGAATTTCTAAACAACGAATGAATATCAATTCAACACATGAATGTTTTCAATAGTTTTTATATATCGATAAAAATGTGATTTTTATTATCGAACGATTTATTTCAAAATATGAATACCATTCAACACATGAATTTCTAAACAACGAATGAATATCAATTCAACACATGAATGTTTTCAATAGTTTTTAGATATAGATAAAAATGTGATTTTTATTATCTAACAGTTTATTTCAAAATATGAATACCATTCAACACATGAATTTCTAAACAACGAATGAATATCAATTCAACACACGAATGTTTTCAATAGTTTTTAGATATAGATAAAAATGTGATTTTTATTATCTAACAGTTTATTTCAAAATATGAATACCATTCAACACATGAATTTCTAAACAACGAATGAATATCAATTCAACACACGAATGTTTTCAATATAAGGAATAAATATAGTTTAAGCATATGAAAATAATTCAAACACACAAATATTATTCAAAATTTCGGCAGCATAACGGCAGGGTAGTTACACCGGCACCGTCCCTAGTACGGCTCCTCGCTCTACCTTAAAACCTCGCGGTTTTTGACAATGGGAATCATGCATCTAATTCGCACGCAGGCGGCATGTTTATATTTTTTTTCCATTTCCACAAACTAATCCTATGTGGTTTCAACCAAATATTTTCCAATCACAATTGGGTATTTTTCAACCACAATCAACCAATATCAATCACAAACAATCCCAAACAATCAATCAATTCCAACCAATAAATATCGTCCATGGTTTGTGGACGAGGGGCGTATATATATATATATATATATAGATATTTATATATAGCAGTTCATTTTCAACTCATATATGTTTATTTATAAAAAGAATTTGAAGAGTGAGAAATCCTCACCAATAGCTATCCACTCACACGATTGTTCCTTAATAGAAACTTCGCCTACTTCGCCTTGTTGTTGCTTTCGTTTCCCGTATTCTCTACATAAGTAAAAATCGAATTTTTACCATGCTATTCAATATATATAAAAATATGATTTTTACTTTTGCTTTCACATATAAAAAATATGATTTTTGCTTTCACATATAAAAATATGATTTTTGCTTTCACATATAAAAACATGATTTTTACCTTCGCTTTCACATATAAAAACATGTTTTCTATTTTTGCTTTCACATATAAAAATATGTTTTCTATTTTATAAGTCATTTTTAAAATCAGTTTTTATATTCTTTAAAATTTCTTTAAAATCAAATCAGTCTTTATTTAAAAAACAAAATCAGTTTTTATTCTTTAAAAAAATTCAGTTTTATTTCTTTATATTTTAAAACAGTTTCAGTTTTAAACTTTATTTAATTTATTCAGTTTTTACCTTTTTTTATTCCTTTTCAAAATCAGTTTTTCTCTTTTTTTTTTTTTATAAATGCAGTTTTATTTTATTTATTTTTTATTTCAAAAACAGGTTTTTATACTTTTTATAAAATTCAGTTTAATACTTATTAAACAAATCACAGTATTTAAAATCAGAACTTAAAACAAAAATAAAATAAATAAATCAAATTAAAAAAAACTTACAGTGCTTCGAAGAAGGGGGGGGGATGCTGATGTCGGCGGCGGCACTTCTGGGGGGGGGAAATGAAGGCGTCGGAGGAGGTGGGCGTTCGCTGGTTCGAACGGTGGTGTCGCGACTGGATTCGACGGGGGGTGCTCGAGGTGGAGGCGGAGGCTGCGGGGAGGCGGTGAGTGGCTTCGAGATGGGGGGGTGGCGGCGTGAGTTCGTCGGCGGCTCGAGGTTGGGGGGGGGCGGCTCCGATTAGATTTAGGTTTTTGGTTTTTTTTTTCTTTTTTTTTTTCTTCTGTTTCGAATTATAACTAACGGGGGGGGGCCAATCAGAAGGGAAAAAGGGGGAGAAAGAGTACCCTTTTTTTTTTTTTTTTTTATTTAATTTAAATTTGCAAAAGGGTTGACTTTCATCCACGACCTCGAAACGGGGCCCACCGCCTGTCGCCCATAGCGTTTCACCCCCATTCCGAACACAATGGGATATGTATCGCAAGCTGGTTTGATCATTACAATCGGTTTCCTTTTGAATTTACATTTAAATCACTATATTGAATTTTAAACGCACATTTCAAATTACCGGGGTCACATACTAACTAGAAAAATTCCAGAAAAATATTTTCTAGTTTCGTATTGACGATTCGGTCCTAACAAAACTAGTTTCGTCGAATTCTGAGACCGTTTGAAAAATGGCCAATTTCCAGTCGATTAAATTCAATAGAAACTGGTCAAACGCGTTTTCTTTTGCCACGCTCACATATTGATTCGAAAAATTATGAAATTTGAAACCTAGCAATAACTTGACACTGCGGACCCAACAAAAGTGGTTTCGTCGAAATCCGAGGTCGTTTGCAAAATGTCCATTTTTAAGGGCCTGAATTCCATAGCGACTATTCAGAATTTTTAACTGGACATATCTTTTGATTCCCGCTATCAAATTCCGATTGGTTAGATTCGTTAGAAAGATATTACCAATAAGATCCTAATGTTTTTGGTCTCACTAAAATCCGGATTGTTTTGCACCCGGTATATTCAATTGAAGTTTGAAATCGAATTATCGAACTACCGCGCCATTTTCAATTCTATATATAATTATAATTAATTATATTCGTTTTCAAATGTCGATTCAAACTCAGTTTTCATCGTCATTAACTAAAATATTTATTTTAAATATTTAAAATCCATTATTTTAGCCAATTTAAAATTTTTAAATTGGTTCAGATTTTCTGGGTCGTTACATTTCGATATCATGATTCTCTTCCCTTCTTCTTTTACTTTTTTTTATGAGATTAAGCTAACTTTGAGCCTAACATATTGCATTGAGGTTTGATTATGAATAACTTGGAACGATTGAGAAAATTTTGGGAAAATATTGAATAATATGTAATTGGGCATAAATTGATTTGAATCATGTAGTTGATTTAGGGCATAAATTGGTACAATTTATATACATGGAATTATAGGCATGACTTGGAATGGAATTATAAACGTAACATGAATTGGAAAATACGGGCAATTGGAATATATGTTATAATTTAGAACTTGAAATTGGGTTTGTAGAAAAGAAGAGATAATGAACGCGTAATACAGGAGGTTAGACTTGGTTTGTGATAGAAGTCTGCCCGGAACCGCCCGGCATATCCAACAACCGAAAACGGCAGTCTAATGTGAGAGGTCAAAGGCAGAATTAGATGCGTAATAATGCAAAGACAAGATGTTAGATTCAGTTTGCGGTATAAGCCTGCCCGGAACCACCCGGCACATCCAGTAACCGCAAAACGATAATCTAATGTGGGAGGTCTTGCAAGATTATGGTTATAATGAATTAATGAACACTTAAACAAGATAAGACATAACATGCGAATAATAAAGAGTTAAGTGGGTAACATGGGTAGCATGTGAAATATAATTAAAGAACTTAACCAAGCTGAGGCATGTAGTAAGACATGGGAATAGCGAAGGGGTTAAGTGGGTGACATGGATAGCATGTAAAACACAATTAAAAATACTTAACCGAAATAAGACATGTGGGAAGACATGGGAACAGTAAAAGGGTTAAGTGGGTGACATGGGTAACATGTATTACATGGGTAGCATGTATAACGTAAATAATGAACACTTAACCAAGATAAGACATGTGGTAAAACATGGGAATAGTAAAGGGGTTATGTAATGTCCCGTATTATACAGTATTATAATTAAATTATTTAATTTTTTAAATAGTGATCTAGAGATTTATATGGTTATTTAATTAAATAAAAATGAATATTTGATTAATATAAATAATAGAATAATATATTTAATTTTGAAATAGTCAGAAATAGTGAATTGACAATATGATGTGAACTAGACAATTTAAAATATATATAATTCAGTTTAGAGATGAATTATATTACCGAATATATTATATAAACGACAGTTGAACATATAATTATATTATAAATATAATCGAGCTCGAAATGGCGCGGCAGTTCGCTATTTGGCGATTTGAACTTCAACTGAATATACATAATTTGTTTTAAGCCGGATTTTTGTGAAACAAGAACCGTTCGGAGCTGGTGAAGTATATTTTTCTAGTGAAAGAGAAAAATCGGAATTTCATCGTGTAGATTTTTATTTATGTCCAAATCAAATTTTCAAAAAGTCACCATGGAATTCCTTTATAATTTATAATGATTTATATATATTATAAATGGATTTTTCAATTTAAATTGAATATCGATTCCACCGGGATTTGAATATTGAGTTATAAATCCCATTTGGAGCTGTATGATATTCTATTGTGAGTATATACGATAATTTTTATTTATAAATATTAAATTTAATTATTTTTAATATATTAATATATTAATATTTAAAAGGGTTTATTTAGAGCTTTAAAAATAGCCAGTTTTGCAAACGACCTCTGTTTTCGATGAAACTAATTTTGTTGGATCTGCGATATTAAATTATTACTAGATTTCAATTTTCGTGATTTTTGGAGTCAGTGTGTGGCCGTACGGATTTTTAATGTGAAAATCAGTCAGTATTTTGATGGTTAAAAATACGCTGTGAGCAAACGAAGTCGGAATTCGTCCAAACCATTTTCGTTGGGTCCGTAATGTCAAATTCTAGTTGTATGTCAATTTTCAATATTTTTGGGTATTGTATGTGATCATACAAATTTTTAAAGGCTAAATGAAAGTAACGGTTCAATAAAATAAATAATATATGTATCCTACCTATAAATATATCTTAACCCTTACCAACCCTAAACACTTTGCCATCCTTATGAAAAACCCGCCACCACAAAATTCTTTTACAACAAAACAAATCATGAATCTTAGAAAATCCAAACAAATTCAAATAAATTCCTACAAATTGTATCGCATGTATATTTGCATTCCTAAATCAATTCTCTCCATTTTGGTATACTTCATTCTGGTTCGACGTTATTATTTGTGCGTTGGTTTTATAAACGGTGACCTAGGTTTCCATAAATCTTAAAGTTGAAGCCTCGATGTTGATTTTGAGTAATATGGTTGAGTTTGTGTGATGAAAACGAGTGAGTTGGCGGAAATTTGTGCATTTCGATGATGAGAAGCATCGATCCAAATCTGTGTAGTGAAGAACAAACTGGTCAACGCATTTCAGAAGTTTGATTCGAGTGTGATGCTGTGTATTTGAAAGAAGGGAGGAGGAGTTGGGAAGTTCAACGTTGATCTCAGGTTGTGGGGTAGTCGAAATGAGGAGAGAGCGGTGGAAGGATGAAACGATGGAAATGGCGTGATAATGTAATTGGGTCTTCTGGTATTTTGGAGGAAGAAGGATTAATATAAGGGGGATTTAGGAAAATTGGATTTGTGATTAACGGATTGTTAGATTTTGAATTGTGAAAGGGGAAATTGCGGTTATTAAATCATCCACAACTTATTGATTAGAACGGGTTCCTGTAGCGAGATTGGGAGAGACGATGAGGAATGTCTGACGTGGATTTACAGGGGCCGTTAAAGGTTAATGCAATACTAATGATATTATTAATTAATGACTTTATTATGTAGATCAAACTTCTAATCATCATAAGTTGGTCATACATGAACGAAATTCAGTAAAACAAAATCCATTAGGATCGTATGGACGGTGGCTCCACAATGGAACTGACTAGGAGCGAATCGGAGCTCGTTACAATTTATAGCAAAATAAATTGTCCATTTGAATTAAGCTATGGTTATCGTTATTAACGATGATTGTACAATGTGAGTAAATCTCACAAATTCTGATCAGTTATATTTTTATAACGTATTTTTAGAACTGATAGATGATGGTTGATTCTATATGTTGACTGTTTGGTTGAACTGCTAAGTAATTGTTTGAAATTATAGATCTGTTATATATACATATAAATTGATTCTGTTTAGCAGAATATTTCATAGTGAAATGAAATTGATGTTAATTATATTGTTTAACATCTGTGGATGCAGTGAAACAAGTCGGAGGAATCCAATTGGATTCCTCAACATTTATTTTACTGTTTTTCATATATTGTAATATATGATGTGATATATAATATGTGTTGATAACGTGCGTTGAATGATATCGATCATTGTTATTTGGGTATTTTAAATAACGTAAGAAATACTGGAATGTAAAAAAAGAGATTTTCAAAGTGTATTTTGAAAATAATGTATTTATATAAAATCAATGAATTTTATATATAAAAGGATAAGGATTATATAAAAGGGAATATTTGTAAACCATTTACAAATAGATTCGAAAAAAGAATATTTGTAGACCATTTACAAATAGATTTGAAAAGGAGATATTTGTAAAACATTAACAAATAGAATTGAAAAGAAAAAGTTTATTTATTAAATAAATATAATTGGAAAGGAATATTTATTCGTTAAATAAATAGAATTGAAAAGGAAATATTTATTTGTTAAATAAATAAAACTGTAAAAGGAATATTTATTTGGAAAATAAATAGGATTATAAAAGGGAATTAACGAGATATAAAGGAGTTAATCGAATATGGTTAATCCAATATAGTTAATTGAACTAGATTAAATCAGTAGAGTTAATCAATAGATTTAATTGATTAGAGTGAATCGAAATAGAGCTAATTTATTAGGGTTAATCAAATAGAGTTAATCCAATATAGTTAATTAAATAGAGTTAATCAAACAGAGCTAACTGATAAGAGCTAATCGATTAGAGTTAATCGAATAGAGGTTATTGAATAGAGTTATCGAATATAGTTTATTCGAAGGAAAGAGTTATCGAATAAAGATTATTCAAAAGAAAGTTAAGTAAGGAAGTTTGTTAAAGATTTAAAAGGAGAATTTTGTCTATTTCGAGGTTAGAAATGTTGTTCAGTTAAGGTCTGAGAGATAGTTATACCCTAACTTGATTGACTCCATTTTTAACTAAGGAAGATTTAAGGTTCGATAGTAAAGGTTGGTTAAGTGAATATATTTAATGAGGGACATGGTTGGAGTTGGCATAATTATGTTTTATTTAAACATATGTTTAAATCCCATGAAGAAGTTTTGGGTGGTATTTTCCAAATATAATCAGAGATATTTTATAATCATAGAAAATGAAATGTTTGATGATAAAGAATACTGGAATGACAGTGATACGTGAAAAGAGATAGAAATGTTTTCCAATGATTAATAACGTATATTTTCTAAATTTAGAAAATAAGAAATGTTGAATACGTGGAAATAGGAAACAAATAAATCAATGTACTCAAGAGATAAACGTTAAATGATGATTGATCGATATAATTTCCATCTGGAAATAATATCGTTATTTGCACACGTGTTTTTCTTTAATAGTTAACACACCGACTATCGAAGTTTTTGACCATTTTTCCATCGTCAATACGGAGAGACCGGGATCAGATTCAGGACCTGAATACCACTCTATATGGGCGTCAGCATTGCGATCAAATATGATGAAGATAATTGAAGACGGAGTTATGCAAGGACTGTTCTGGCAATCCTAGGTAGAAATTGCCAAAGATGGATTTGCAGAATAGTACCTTTGGTTTGTCCAGTCCCAGGATAAACCATATGGAAGAATGTCTGACATAGTATATTTAATGGATCGCGTAAGTTAATCTCTTCAAACGTATTTACGTTTGGTGGCGGAGAAGTTCGTTTCTCTTAGCTGTATACCCGTTGTAATTTTGGGGAAATCAATTTGTGATTTGGCGGGTATGACGATGTAACATTCAAAGTGAATAAATGTGTGATCTGTCAGAGATAAGCGTGTCCTCTAGTGTGACGAAATGGAATTTCGCTCGGTCCGAACCAGTCGCTAAACCGATCCAGGCCGTTCGAAACGCCCTATCGTTTGAGAACAGGACAAAACAGAACGCATACAGAAGAACATTTCATTGTTAATTAAAAACAATGCATCAGATTACAAGAATATACAGAGTATATGAATGAATATTACACAGAAATATCAGAGATTTAAATTACATTTAAATACATAGCAGCGGAAAGTAATACAATACACAACTAGAAGAGATATACGGATACAAAGCTTTCCGGATATCATTCCAGCTGTAAACCAGGATCCTGTGAATATAAATCTGCAAAACCAAAACTACTAGCTGCCCGTGTCAAAATAAGGGCACCCAGAGTTTAGGTTAAAACAATAAACTCCAGGTCAGTCATGTGACTGGTGTGAGAACTAAAACAGTTATTATATTTTCAAAGTTAGGTAAATCAAGGGACCACGCCGTATAACACGGAACGGGTTTCCTCCCAAGAATACCAGTGCATAAAACAACAGCGCAATGCTAAATAAAGAAGAATGAAGCTGTTATAAGACCCAGGTCCCATCACACAATGCAACGCAGCCGAGGATAGGGTTTTCCCTTATAACAGCCAAAGAATGCTTGATACGTTTAAAACAAATCGTTTGATACTATTATAAGTGCATAGTGTATAAACAACTTCAAATCATAAGTATCAATCATAGGCGGCATGAATGCCCCATCCCACTATGTCACCATACTAGGTTCTACAATTAAAACCGCAAATGTCACGTATTTGGAAATTGGATTTCCGTCTATGAACCGAGGCAAAAGATAGTCCTCAACCGATTCGAGACGCTCTAGCCCGCCCCTCAGGCAAGCGCGCAGGCAAGCCTTGGATCCTCAGGGCCGGTCCACCGATGTGGATTATTATGCCTGAACACTACGTCTCCCCACCCTATGGGGTGTAAGTCTGGTCCGTCAGCCGACCAGAATGCATCGGCCGAAACCGATATAACCGAGGCGCCTCGCAACAGCAACAACCACATAAGTCAAACTCGTCAGGGCGTGTAAAACCACTGACGCCACTTCTAGCTAGAAAGAAACGCATGCCCTCCCTGACGTCCTCTCCCGTTTTTGGTTCACAACCGGGGTGCGAGGCTCGCGAATTCACGTTACACAAAGCTGTGCCACACAGGCCGTGCTTTGATCATCACCACAAGACTTTGCTTTTCAACAGAAGACTCGATCAATTGCCACTTAGGCATGCCACACAGGCAATTCACTCCATGCGTTTGATATCCATCGATATATAACCCCTGAGCTCGTACGTCTCAGAGAAGGGCGTTAAGCAAGAGAATAAATTCTCCGCCGCCAAACAGATATATATTTAATAGAGATCAATCACACAGACTAAAATCCAATGTCAGACACACAGTCCATTTACAAGTCCGTTCTGGGTCTGAACGAAACCGGAGGCACCTAGTACCCCGCACATCCATCGATCTCCAAGTACGTCTGGACGATCACCAACTGTTTCCATCTTCTTGGGTGTACAGCCCAATCAAGATCATCAGTTATCACCCAAACGACGTGGAGACTTCCGGTCTTCGACCACCGTCTTCATCTTCGACACCACGTCGAATCAGTTATTCAGAATGGGATAAACCCGGTCTTTCTGAATAACTCGCGTATATATTATAAAAGTGTTACACAAACACAACATACGCCTCATTCCAATTCAGAATATTCTTTTTATTCAAATATTCCTATACTTTGGGAAAAGTTCCCATTAATTTTATCCAAGATAAATTCTTTAAATTTATTCTTTAATCTCCTTTGAATATCAATTCAAACTAGTCGGGATTAGCGAACCACACCGAAGTAATCATTTATTTTATTTTTCCAATCCCAACCTATTCATCCCATGAAGTAAAACTGGTAGTACTTCATATCTAACACCACAGTGTTATCGGTAATTCAATTACCATTTCACGTTCAAATCTAATTAAAGATTTAACTATCGCTTGGAGTAAAACTGGTGATACTCCATTCTCGATCTTTTCAATCTATTTAAAGATTCATTAAAACTCCACTTAGTTTTAATCTTTAACTGGGTTAAAGAATCAGTGTCATTTAAAACACGGTTCACGATAAGCCCAAAATCACCTTCCATTAATTATCGGGTTAAAGAACAAGTGTTATTTAAAACACTGTTCACGATAAACCCAAAAATCAATACCAATTCAATTCCAATTAAATATCATTTAATTGGTACACTTCATTAAATCTAAATAAAAAGATTTAATCATTTCTCAACTGGGTTCAAGAACAGTGTTAGTGAAGACACCATTCACGACAAACCCAAATCACATTCGATATTCAATACAAGGCTCTGAATAGAAAATATATCGGCTTATATTCAATATCGAATTCTACGACTAACAAATGCCGTATTGGAAATAACGATATAAATATATATCTTTCAAATTTCCATAACAACACCTGTATAATCACGAATTCCAACATCGAAATATTCCAAAGACAATTTCGATTCAAATCCACTCCAATGCAATCATTGGATATTTTGGTTATTTTTAAAACCCTTTTCAAATTCAATTTATTTATTTAAAAAAAAATAAATAGAATTATAATTCTAGTTCAAAACTAGTTCATTTCGATAAAAATCTATTTTTATCTTTTCAAACATGAAGTTTTTCATCCCAAATCTTCACAAATCATTTCTTATGATTTTACACAAATTATTACTATTTTTAATAAATTTATCAAGGCCCGTACAGTCGATTTCCACCAATGGCCATCGAACTGCACGTATAGCGACCTTTTTCCAATTTGATTTGGACATAATTCCAAATCCAACCGTTAGATTTCAAATTTATCACATTCGTTAGAAAGCTCTTTTCGATACGAACCCAACGGTTCCGGTTTTAGGAGAATCCGACGGTCGGATCTCCCGTAATGTCAGTTTGAAATAAATGGTCGAAATTCACGAACTGCCGCGGCGCGACGCGTTCTATTCAGGCCATTATATTATATATATAATATATATAATATATATATCGTCGATTTCTATTTAAAACGAATTATATAAATAGTTTTGAATTCGTTTCAAAAATCTATTTCAACTTCCATTTCAATTCAAAACAAAATTGAATTCTTCTTTATAGATTCGTTTCAAAATTCATTTCTATTCAATTCAAATTTCAATTCAATTTGAATTCATTTCAATTCACTTACAATTCAATTCGAATTCGTTTTCAATTCAATTCATTTCGAAATCGTTTTCAATTCAATTCATTTCGAAATCGTTTTCAATTCAATTCATTTCGAAATCACTTTCAATTCAATTCACTTTGAATTCGTTTTCAATTCAATTCATTTTGAAATCACTTTCAATTCAATTCACTTCGAAATCACTTTCAATTCAATTCACTTTGAATTCGTTTTCAATTCAATTCATTTCGAAATCACTTTCAATTCAATTCACTTTGAATTCGTTTTCAATTCAATTCATTTCGAAATCACTTTCAATTCAATTCACTTTGAATTCGTTTTCAATTCAATTCGTTTTAAAATCACTTTCAATTCAATTCACTTTGAATTCGTTTTCAATTCAATTCATTTTGAATTCGTTTTCAATTCAATTCATTTCGAAATCACTTTCAATTCAATTCACTTTGAATTCGTTTTCAATTCAATTCATTTTGAATTCGTTTTCAATTCAATTCATTTCGAAATCGTTTTCAATTGATATAAATATCGTTCACGTCAAAATGGCGTCAATCTAATCAACACGGCTTCATAAATTTCTATTTTCAAATATTCTATTTCAAATATTTCTTTTTCAAATATTTCTTTTTCAAAACTGGAATGAGGCCCAATCAATTACCATATAAAGTTAATTATATGGATTTTCATACAACACATGTATATAATAGCATCGAAAAATAATCAACCATCAACCAAAGTGCACTACACTGTATATGCATCAGATATAGATATTCAACGCTTATAACAGCCTGTCAATCAATTGATCGACACATTTAATCAATCAGGATGAGTGAACTTCAAATTTCATCCCAACACCCGTGTGGGGTTTCAAACAATCAAACGCATATTTTATTTGTGCAGTTGGGCGATGTGTAAAATTTATCGACCCAATCAATGTCCTTCAAATAAGTGTACATAAACAAACCGTTCGGTTTGTAAATGAATATTTATTTATTCACATTCACGTTAAAAATTATATTTTTAACGACTAAATATTTTATTCCAACATATGAATTTCTATTCAGTTCATTCTTAAAATAAAATGATATTTTTATTTTTCTAACATATTTTAGAAAATTTCGGCGGCATAACGGCACGATACTAGAAACGGGACAAGGCCTAGCCTTATCCCCGGTCTAGTGAAGGCCCACGCCATTCACACATCAATCAAATCAATTTCATCTCACCAAACAATTCAATTCAAACAAATAATTCAACTAATCTATGCAACCAAACAAACAATTCCATGGTCTGTGGACGATTGTGTCGGGTGCTACTAAACACCGTCTGCATCCTAGTATATATATATAACTAGAAAATAAATTTGAAAGGTGAGAAATTCTCACATATAGCTATCCTAGCTCCACGGCACTTCTATTGCAGAAGTCTTCGTCGTTTCGCCTTTTTGCCACCTTCGTTGCCCTAGGCCACTATATATATAAAAATCGAATTTTTACTTCGCCATTCAATATATAAAAATCGAATTTTTATTTCAAAGTTCAATATATAAAAATCACATTTTTAACTCGAAGTTCAATATATAAAAATCACATTTTTAACTCTCTACAAATCCGATCTTTTTTTAAAGTTTAAACCCCTTTGCTTAAACTTAAAATTAAAATCAGTTTTAACCTTTTTTTTTAAAAATCAACTGTTTTTAATCTTTTAAAAATCAATTCAGTTTTTGCTCTTTTATAAAAATGCAGTTTTTATTTTCTTTTCAAAACAGTTTTTGTTTTCTTTTCAGAATTCAGTTTTCAGTTTCTTTTTTAAAAAAAACAGTTTTTAAAATCTTTTATAAAAATCTGTTTTTAAAATCTTTTTAAATCAGTTTTTAAAACTTTATATATATAAAAAAAACAGTTTACAAATCATATAAAAAAACAGTTTATATGTTTACTGTAAAACAAAAACAAAAGATAAAACAAAATTAAACGCTCACCGATTTCGAATGGGAGGAGGAGGAGTCGGCGGTGGTTCGTGGGTGGAGGCGCTCGGTGATGTCGCGATGAGGCGCTCCGATTTGGGTCGAGGGTAGCGTCGTCTGGAGGGAGGAGGTTGCGAGGCTTCGGCGAAGGGTTCGTCGGCGGTGTCGGCGGTGGCTTCCAGGTCGGGGCGGCGGCGCGATTTTAGGATTAGGTTTCCCTTTTTTTTTTTTTTTTTCTTTTCTTTCTTCGTTCTGTTATAATGTAACGGGGGGGCAAACAGAAGAGAAAAGGAGAAAGGTGGGTTTGTTTTTTTTATTTAATTTTATTATTTAATTATTAAATTTTTGCTCCAGGGTTGACTTTTACATACGATCTCGAAACGAGGTCCACCGCCTGTCGTCCATAGCGTTTTACCCCCATTCCGAACACAATGGGATATGTATCGTAAGCTGGTTTGATCGTTACAATCAGTTTCCGTTGAATTTACAATTTAAATCCTTATATTGAATTTTAAACGTACATTTCAAATTACCGGGGTCACATACTAACTAGAAAAATTCCCGAAAAATATTTTCTAGCTTCGTATTGACGATACGGTCCTAACAAAACTAGTTTCGTCGAATTATGAGACCGTTAGAAAAATGGCCAATTTCCAGTCGATTAAAATCAACTGAAACTGGTCAAACGCGTTTTCCTTTACCACGCTCACATATTGATTCGAAAAATTATGAAATTTGGAATCTAGCAATAACTTAACATCCCGGACCCAACAAAACTGGTTTCGTCGAAATCCGAGGTCGTTTGCAAAATGTCCACTTTTAAGGGCCTGAATTCCATAGCGACTATTCAGAATTTTCAACTGGACATATCTTTTGATTCCCGCTATGAAATTTTGATCTATCGGATTCGTTGGAAAGATATTATCAATTAGATCCTATCATTTTTGGTTTCTCTAAAATCCGGATTGTTTTGCACCCGGTACATTCAATTGAAGTTTGAAATCGAATTATCGAACTACCGCGCCATTTTCAATTCTATTTATAATTATAAATAAAATTATATATATTCTAACGACAACGCGTATAATATATACGTTCTATTTATATTCAAAATAAATTTCTCGTCGATATTATTTAAAATAATTCATTTTAAATAATCAAAATTCGCTAAAATTGCCAAAATAAAAATTTTAAACTGGCCCAGATTTTGCGGGTTATTACATCTAGCCTCACAACCGGGAAATGACAAAAATCGGGCAGGCAGCATGGCTAAGTTGTTGGCTTCCAATTAGGGTGTATTATCACCTATCTAGAGATATTTATTTGATTCTATAATCTATTATAGATGTTGTCCCATTCAGGAAACGGTTGCTGATCCAAACCGTTGGTGATATACATTCGATACACTCAAGAGAAATGAGTGGTCGGTCATGTGTGGCCGGGTTGCAACATGTTCTTGTTGAACCAAGTGTATTCCTCTCTAGAGGTACACTATCGGAAGGTGGTTCCATACCTTGTCATAGTTGGAAATCCATTACCCAATAAGTGCTCGCGGTTTTGATTGTATACTATATATGTGGAACGTGAGATGAAAGCGTTCTGTAAGATGATTATTTTGTTGATAGACACTATTATAATATCAAAAGAGTTTTGATATAAAAGATCATTGTTTCTTTCAAAATAATATGAAAGTTAAATCAACTTGATTTGGATTCTCATAAGGGTAAATCCCGTTTCATTATACGGTGTGGTCTTATGAGATATCGTTTATTTTATCAAACTGTTTTAAATTGTTTTACTCACACCAGTCCCATGACTGACTCAGAGTTTGTTTTTTTTCCCCTAAACTCTTGGGTGCCCAATTTTGTATGGGCAGTCAAGTAGTCAGGATTTTACAGATATACTTGGAAAGCTGGAGCATGAGGCT
Source organism: Allium sativum (assembly GCA_030737875.1). NCBI lineage: Eukaryota > Viridiplantae > Streptophyta > Magnoliopsida > Asparagales > Amaryllidaceae > Allium > Allium sativum. Next base: position 288,698,608 of record CM060909.1, read on the forward strand.
TCAGTAGCGTTTATATAGCTATTGTTTATTTCTGCTTTGTTGTAAGTGTTGTACTTTGATAATGATATGTATATTCAAGTACAATCTTTTATTTCAAAGTTATGTTATATTTTATTTGTTCCGCTGTGAGATTCGTGTTACTCTGATGTTGTGTTTTCTTATTCTTCTTCTTCTATTCTAAGTTTCTATCTTATCTATTCTCACGCTCTGTTTACTTTCTATTAGTTTTCTGGTTTCTAGCGTAATTTGGGTTGGACTTGTGTTAGTTGGTTAGCTCAAATTGTACCGGAATTTCGGGATACTACAGTTGGTATCAGAGCTTAAGGTTAAGTAATTACCTTGGCTCTGTGGTGTGACTCGGTAGAGATGGTGTTAGTAATACCCTAGATTGAGTTTGAGTGTATATATATGAGCGCGTATTTGTTGTTCAATATAAAATTGTTTTATATTGTGGAGATTTATTGGTTGAACTGTTTATGGGTTCTGATCGATCAATTTGATCCACTGTAACGGTAGGAGTTTTTAACACTCGAATGCGATGAACCGACAAAGTATGTTTTGAAAAGAGGGTAAATGGAATAATTTTACCCAAATTATATTTTTTTTGATATAGAGAACTTATATTGGAATGATTATAATATACAAAGGATATATTGGTTGTAGTTATAATCGAATGAGATCACAAATTGGAATGGTTATGTAAATAACCAATCAGAATTCATATGAATATAATATATGAAATAAGATGAAGTAAATTTGAATTTAGAATCAGAATTGGAATTAAAAGTTGGAGAAGTGTTTGTAAATGGAATTGGATTAAATATATGAGAATTTTAAAATCTTGGGAGATTTTAAATTTGTTACAAACATTAAGAAGGATAGTTTGAAATGTATTTCAAACGGAAGTGTTTAGAAATGGTTTTAAAGGTGATATAGTATTGAACTCACTTCAATCGTTGGAAAATAAATTCTTATGATGACAGTTGCATCATCAGTGTTCATTTTCGAGTTTCTAAGTGACAGATTACTACCAAAGATTTTGTTTTTGAATTGTTTGAGAAAAGCAAGTTGGTTTGAATTTCGAAAAGAAGTATTTGAATTTAGAAAAAACTAAGTGGTTTAAAACTCTCAGGAAGGATTGTTTGATTTGAAAACAAATTAAATTAGAATTTGTAAAAGAAAATTAGAATTGAAATAATGCCAGTTAAGTGGTAATTGGAATTGGATTGGTTTAGAATGGTATCGAAACAAATTGGATTTGTGAGATAGGAATTTGAAACGATATTAGGTTGATAAGTTAAGAGTTTGGAATTTGAGATTGGAGTCTGAATGGAATTTGACTTTGGTTTAAACAAATAATTGTGTTGAGGATGAATTGATTGCAGTTTGATTAGGATGACATTTGTATATGCGGAATTAGTAATAGATGGAAAGGATATAATGATATGCCTGACAAAAAGGTACAAGTTTATATTTCTATTGGGTATGAGATTTTGATGAGCCAAATTGGTAAGCCGCTTGGCTGTTTGATTTTCTTTTGGGTTGGGGAAAGCCCAGAGAGGCGAGTTGTAGTTGTACTGATTAACCAATACAAAGGAGGAGCTGGCAAAATCTTTCGAAAATTTCGAGTGCTAGAAAATTTTCAGGATTTTTGAAAATTTTCATTGGTAAGAATTAATTAATATTTTAATTGAAATTAATTGGTTTAGTGAAACTGGAGTTAAGAAGCAAATCAATAATTTTTAACCCAGTGAATAGGGTTTGTTTTCTAACTTAGCAATTTCGAGGACGAAATTATTTTAGGGTACTTTTGGCTCACATCCCTGTTATAGTTTTAAATTCACACCACATCCCTGTAATGTTTTCTCTGTAAACCCGCCCCCTATTTTAGCTGCCGCCTGGAATCTTCCGCCTGCCACTTTCCATACCTCCGCCTCTTTCGTTTTCTATCCAAATTTTCAGGCGCTATCACTTAAAAAAAAATAAAAAATTCTAAAATCTATAAATATTCTCGGAAGTCCACAGAAATTAAAAAAAAAAGTTGCATAAATGTATGCAACTTTTACGAATAGTTGCATACATTTATGCAACTATTCGAATACACATGCATATATTTATGCACGCCTGTTTGAAAAATTGCATACATGTATGCAGTTTTTCTATATAACTACATACATGTGTGCATATATGTCAAAATATATGCAAACGTGAATAAGTTGCATGTAGGTATGCAGTTTTTAAATAAATGCATCAGCAGATGCATGTTTTAACAATATGTGCATACATGTATGCATTTATACTGAAGTTTTGACGCAGATTTGAAATAAATGCATACATGTATGCAACTAATCGATTTATATGCATGTTTTGATGCAATTTACTGCATTTCGTTGATTTTCTGTATTTCATGATTTTGACGTTGTTTTTAATGTTTTTTTGATCTGATTTTTTTCACGATTAATTGTTTTAATTAAATACGAATTTACATGGTTTTTTAATATATTTTTTGTATTTTTTTGATGAATTTTCAAAAAATAGGAACTAAATTTACAATAAGTTTATGACCGGGGGTGAGCCTAATTAAGTTTCGTTTTAGGGATGTGTGCCTAATATTCACATTATTTTAAGGGGGAAAGAATGTAATGTCCCATATTTTACGGTATTATAATTAATTAATTTAATTATTTAAATAGTGATCTAGAGATTCATATGGTTGTTTAATTAAATAATAATGAATATTTAATTAATATAAATAATAGAATAATATATTTAATTTCGAAATAGTCAGAAATAGTGAATTAACAATATGATGTGAACTGGATAATTTAAAATATATATAATTCAGTTTAGAGTTGAATTATACTAATGAATATATTATATAAACGACAGTTGAACATATAATTATATTATAAATATAATCGAGCTCGAAATGGCACGACAATTCGCTATTTGGCGATTTGAACTTCAACTGAATATATAGAATCCGTTTTAAGCCGGATTTTTGTGAAACAAAAAACGTTCGGAGTTGGTCAAGTATATTTTTCAACTGGAAGAGAAAAATCTGAATTTCGTCGTGTAGATTTTGATTTATGTCCAAATCAAATTTTCGAAAAGTCGCTATGGAATTCCTTTATAATTTATAATGATTTATATATATTATAAATGGATTTTTCAACATAAACTGAATACCGATTCAATCTAGATTTGAATATCGATTCAATCTAGATTTGAATATCGAGTTATAAATCCAATTTGGAGCTGTACAATATTCTATTGTGAATATATACGATAATATTTATTTACAAATATTAAATTTAATTATTTTTAAATATATTAATATTTAAAAGGGTTTATTTAGAGCTTTAAAAATAGCCAATTTTGCAAACGACCTCTGTTTTTGACGAAACTAATTTTGTTGGATCTGCAATATTAAATTATTGCTAGATTTCAATTTTCGTGATTTTTGGAGTCAGTGTGTGGCCGTACTGATTTTTAATGTGAAAAACAGTCAGTATTTTAATGGTAAAAAATACGTTGTGTGAGCAAACGGAGTCGGAATTCAACGAAACCATTTTCGTTGGGTTCGTAATGTCAAACTCTAGTTGTATGTCAATTTTCAATATTTTTGGGTATCGTATGTGATCATACGAATTTTTAAAGGCTAAATGAAAGTAATGGTTCAATAAAATAAATATAATAATCGATTAAAAAATATATATCCCACCTATAAATACATCTTAACACTTACCAACCCTAAACACTTTGTCATCCTTCTGAAAAACCCGCCGCCACAATATTCTTTTACGGCAAAGCAAATCGTGAATCTTAGAAAATCCAAATAAATTCCTACAAATTGTATCGCATGTATATTTGCATTCCTAAATCAATTCTCTCCATTTTGGTATACTTCATTCTGGGTTTGATGTTATTATTCGTGCCTTGGTTTTATAAACCGTGACCTAGGGTTCCATAAATCCTGAAGTTGAAGCCTCGATGTTGATTTTGAGTATTATGGTTGAGTTTGTGTGATAAAAACGAGTGAGTTGGCAAAAATTTGTGCATTTAGATGATGAGAAGCATTGATCCAAATCTGTGCAGTGAAGAACAAACTGGCCGACACATTTCAGAAGTTTGATTCGAGTGTGATGTTGTGTATATGTAAGAAGAGAGGAGGAGTTGGACAATTCAACGTTGATCTCGGGTTATGGGGTAGTCGATCTGGGGAGAGAGCAGTGGAAGAATGAAACGATGGAAATGGCGTGATAATGTAATTGGGTCTTCTGGTATTTTGGAGGAAGAAGGATTAAGATAAGTGGGGGGATTTGTGATTAATGGATTGTTAGATTTTAAATTGTGAAAGGGGAAATTACGATTATTAAATCATCCACAGCTTATTGATTAGAACGGGTTCCTGTAGCGAGATTGGGAGAGACAATGAGGAATGTCTGACATGGATTTAAAGGGGCCATTAAAGGTTAATGCAATACTAATGATATTATTAATTAATGAATTTATTATGTAGGTCAAACTTCTAATCATCATAACTTGGTCATACATGAACGAAATTCAGTAAAACAAGATCCGTTAGGATCGTATGGACGGTGGCTCCACAATGGAACTGACTGGGAGCGAATCAAAGCTCGTTACAATTTATAGCAAAATAAATTGTTTGTTTGAATCAAGCGATTGTTATCGTTATTAACGATGATCGTACAATGTAAGTAAATCTCACAAACTCTAATCAATTATATTTTTATAACGTATTTTTAGAACTGATAGATGATGGTTGATTCTGTATGTTGACTGTTTGGTTGAACTGCTAAGTAATTGTTTGAAATTATAGATCTGTTATATATATATATAAATTGATTCTATTTAGCAGAATATTTCATAGTGAAATGAAATTGATGTTAATTATATTGTTTAACATCTGTGGATGCAGGGAAACAGGTCGAAAGAATCCAACTGGGTTCCTCAATATTAATTTTACTGTTTTTCATATATTGTAATATATGATGTGATATATAATCTGTGTTGATTACGTGTGTTGAATGATATCGATCATTGTTATTTGGGTATTATAAATACTGTAAGAAATACTAGAATGTAAAAAAGGGGATTTTCAAAGTGTATTTTGAAAATAAAGTATTTACATAAAATCAATGAATTTTATATATAAAAGGAAAAGGATTAGATAAAAGCGAATATTTGTATACCATTTACAAATAGATTTGAAAAGGGAATATCTGTAGACCATTCACAAATAGATTTGAAAAGGAGTTATTTGTAAAACATTAACAAATAGAATTGAAAAGAAAATATTTATTTGTTTAATAAATAGGATTGGAAAAGAATATTTATTTGTTAAATAAAAAGAATTGAAAAGGAAATATTTATTTGTAAAATAAATAAAATTATAAAAGGAATATTTATTTAGAAAATAAATAGGATTATAAAAAGGAATTATCGAGTTATAAAGGAGTTAATCGAATATGGTTAATCCAATAGAGTTAATTAAATAAAGATTGATCGAGTTAGAGTTAATCGAAATAGAGTAAATTAGTAGAGTTATTCAATAGAGTTAATTGATTAGAGTTATTTGAAATATTGTTAATTGATTAAGGTTAATCAAATAGAGTTAATCTAATAGAGTTAATCAAATAGAGTTAATAGAATAGAGTTAATCAAATAGAGCTAACTGGTAAGAGTTAATCGATTAGAGTTAATCGAGTAGAGGTAATTGAATAGAGTTATCGAATATAGTTTTTTCGAAGGAAAGAGTTATCGAATAAAGATTATTCAAAAGAAAGTTAATTAAGGAAGTTTGTTAAATATTTAAGAGGAGAACTTTGTCTATTTCGAGGTTAGAAATGTTGTTCAGTTAAGGTCTGAGAGGTAGTTATACCCCCAACTTGATTGACTTCATTTTTAACTAAGGAATGGTTAAGGTTTGATAGTAATGGTTGGTTAAGTGAATATATTTAATGAGGGAAATGGTTGGAGTTGGCATAGCGATGTTTTATTTAAACTTTTGTTTAAATCCGATGAAGGAGTTTTGGGAATGGCTTTTTCCAAATATAATCAGAGATATTTACTAATCATAGGAAATGAAATGTTTGATGATAAAGAATACTGGAATGACAGTGATATATGAAAAGAGATGGAAATGTTTTACAATGATTAATAACGTATATTTTCTAAATTTAGAAAATAAGAAATGTTGAATATATAAAAACAGGAAATAAATAAATTAATGAACTCAAGAGATAAACGTTAAATGATGATTGATCAATATAATTTCCATATGGAAGTAATATTGTTGTTTGCACACGTGTTTTTCTTTGATAGTTAACACACCGACTATCGAAGTTTTTGACCATTTTTCCGTTGTCAATTTGGAGAGACCGGGATCAGATTCATGACCTGAAAACCATCTGTATGGGCGTTAGCGTTGCGATCAAATATGATGAAGATAATTGAACACGGAGTTATGCAAGGACTGTTCTGGCAATCCTAGGTAGAAATTGCCTAAGATGTATTTATAGAATAGTACCTTCAGTTTGTCTAGTCCCAGGATGACCCATATGGAAGAATGTCTAACAGAGTATATTTAATGGATCGTGTAAGTTGATCTCTTCAAACGTATTTACGTTTGGTGGCGGAGAAATTCATTTCTCTTAGTTGTATACCTGATGTATTTTTGGGGAAATCAATTTGTGATTTGGCGGGTATGACGATGTGACATTCAAAGTGAATAAATGTGTGATCGGTCAGAGATAAGCGTGGCCTCTAGCCTCACAACTGGGAAATGAAAAAAATCAGGCAGGAATCATGGCTAAGTGGTTGGCTGCCAATTAGGGTGTATTATCACCTATCTAGAGATATTCATTTCATTCTATAATCTATTGTCGATGCTGTCCCATTCAGGAAATAGTTGTTGATCCCAACCGTTGGTGATATACATTCGATACACTCAAGCGAAATGAGTGGTCGGTCATGTGTGGCTGGATTGCAAGATATTCTTGTTGAACCTAGTTATTCCTCTCTAAAGGTACACTATCGGAAGTTGGTTCCGTCCCTTGTTGTAGTTGGAATCCATTACCCAATAAATGCTCGCAGTTTTGAGTGTATACTATATATGTGGAATGTGAGGTGAAAGCGTTCTGCAAGATGATTATTATATTGTGGTTGATATACATTATTATAATATCAAAAGAGTTTTGATATAAAAGATCATTGTTTCTTTCTAAATGATATGAAAGTTAAATCAACTTGATTTGGATTCTCATAAGGGAAAACCCCGATCCGTTATACGGCGTGGTCTCATGAGATATCGTTTATTTTATCAAACTGTTTTAAATTGTTTTACTCACAACAGTCCCATGACTGACCCAGAGTTTGTTTTGTTTTGTTTCCATAAACTCTTGGGTGCCCAATTTTGTTCGGGCAGTCAAGTAGTCGGGATTTTATGGATATACTTGGAAAGCTGGAGAAGGAGGCTTCAACAGCGTTTATAGCTATTGTTTATTTCCGCTGTGTTGTAAGTGTTGTACTTTGATATTGATATATATATATTCAAGTACAATCTTTTATTTCAAAGTTATGTTATATTTTATTCGTTCCGCTGTGAGATTCGTGTTTCTCTGATGTTGTGTGTTCTTCTTCTTCTTCTTCTTCTTCTATTCTATGTTTCTATCTTATCTATTCTCACCCTCTGTTTTCTTTCTATTAGTTTTCTGGTTTCCAGTGTAATTTCAGTTGGACTTGTGTTATTTGGTCCGCTCAAATTGTACCAGAATTTTGGGACACTATAGGTTAAGTGGGTGACATGGGTAGCATGTGAAACCTAATAAAAGCACTTAACCAAGATGAGACATGTGATTATACATGGAGATAAAGAGGGGCTAATTGGGAATACCTAGTGGGGACCAAGCTTAGGAGGGAAGCTTGTGTCAAGTGGGTGGACCCTTTTCAACCAGTAACCCATTTTAGTATCTATATGAGCTCCAACTATGTCGAGGACATGCTTACTGGGGTTGATTGTAAGAGGACAATAAAGAGTTAGCGATGGGAGTGCAAGTCCAACGGAGTCATGTGCGTGCGCGGGTCCGGGCTGGTAGGTAAGACGCTGTTGCATCGTGTAGGTATAAGCTGTGCATTTCAGTAGTATCGGGGTTGCCACCTAGTGATACACCCTATTGTGGGACCAACACATGAATCTACGAGGTTAGGGATCCGATCGAATGAGGAGGGTAGTGGGTACAACAAGTGGTGGTAGGAGCAAGTGGGGCACCTACGTGAGCAGCTAGGAGTACTCGAAGCTACCATTATTATCATTAGTAGGGAGGGTACAACTAGTAGTGGTAGGAGCAAGTGGGGCACCTACGAGAGCACCTAGGAGTACATAATCGAATAAGGAGGATATTGGGTACATTTAGTGGTGATAGGTGCACAAAGGTTACCTATGATGGAAACTAGAAGTACACGAAACTATCATCATTCTATTTAGCCATGAGGGATCATCTTTTAGTATGAAACTAGTGTTGGTGAGGTGCAGAGAATATCTTATAGTGGTTAGAAGCGCAGTCAATGTTACATCATGTTCGTCTTGTTACCTTGTCATACCTGCTTATGTTACAGTCATCTCTTATATCATGTTTATGTTCTTATCATGTTGCTTTACAAATTATATTGTTAAAGTCACTGGACTCGCCAGACTTTATGTCTGACCCTTTTTGTTTTGCCTCTTTTCTTTCCTTCCCCATCCCCAGGTTCTCAGGGTGGGCACGTTGAAGCTTGATTCGGACTTTCCTGCTTGAAGTGCTGAAACTAATGCTTAGCTTTGTATCTCTTTCATATGGCATTTTGGATTGGGGATTATGGTTTTAAAAATTATGTACTCTGGTGGCTTTTGTACAAGACTGATATTATGTACTTGGTTTTGATGCAATGGGTTTAAAGATGTAACCAAACTTATTTCTGTTTTCGCTGCATTAAAGCTATAAATTTTTCAAGTACTATTTTATGTATCTGTCTTGTAATATTCCGTTCTATTTACTTATAACGCTCCATGAAACTTAATGCATTCCCTTTGTGAGTGACATTAACGGACGTGGGACGTTACAAAAAATAATTCAGAAATAAACAGCTTATCAAACGAAATGGAGAATTTCATTGAAAGTTATCGAATTAAATTTGGTAGAGGAAAACAAATTGAAATATGCGATGATAAGGATGAAGCTCACGCAGAACGAAATCAGGCGAGGATATTTCGCCTGTCGCCATTAACAAGCATTCATTATATATGTGTATGTATATATATATATATATGTGTGTGCCACATATATATATGTATGTATGTATGTATGTATGTATGAATGTATGTACGTATGTATGTATATGTATGTATATGTATATATAGACAAGCGTTCAATGACACCCCAAAATTCTAGTACCCCTTTAGCCCCTTGATATCCACCTTTCATTTATTTTAAAAAGGTAGTGGAGGAAGAGAGGTGGAAAACTGGTAAGCCAAATGGGTGCTCCATTGTTTCAGGTGCTGTTGAACCTGCCTCATATATATATATAAATATATATATATATATATATGTGTGTGTGTGTGTGTGTGTGTGTGTTGTGTGTGTGTGGATAGGATCAAGAGCACCCCAAAAAGTGCAGCACCCTTATAGTCCTATGATTTCCACTACACATTCTCGTTTCTCTCTCCTTCCACTAACTCTCCCCCCCATTAACTTATTTAATTATTAACAAGTTGATATAAATGAGGGGCAATAAGGGTGCCTGGAATTAAGGGTGTCAAAAAGCGTGCCTCATACATATACACACATATATATGTGTGTGTGTGTGTGTATATATATATATATATATATTATGAGGATTGTTCCTGTAATGACCCGGATATTCCGTCGGTTAGATTTGAATATTTAATACAGTTTTAAATATTGGGAGGGGATAATATAAATGAAATTTTATATTATGTTATTAGTTTAATAATCAATCTCGATTTAAAATCGAGTATATTAAATAACAGAATACGAAAATGGATTTAGATTGAATTCAAATTTTAATTTGAATTGAAAACAGTTCAAGAATTTAAAATGAAATTTTAACGGTAATAATATTTGAATATTATCAAGGAGAATAAATAGTTTGAAATTTAAATTATATCAATTTAAATTAATATCTTCACCAGACAATCGAATTGGACTTCGTGACCTATCCCAGTATGTCCGGAATAGTGGTATTACCCTAGGATTGACAGTTGTTGGGTTCAGAAAGGAGTTCGGAGTCAAGCGTTATTTAATTTGTAAGGGTACAGTTTTTAATTTAAATTAAATTTAAATTAAATAGTGGTGGATGGAAACAAAATAAGCCATGGCTTTTTCTTCTCCTTTCAGATGGGAATTCGTGTCTCCTTTCCTCACCACAGATTTTAACAGAGCGTGGCCTCCCTTGGCTCATCCATTAACACACCAACAAACTGTGAATCCTTATATAAACCACCGTCCCTTCCCTTTAATCTTTTTTTTCAGTAGTTCGAGCTTCAAATGGTAAGTGAAGCCGATACCTTTCTCCCTTTTTCACGAAATTGAAATGGAAAACAGTTTAAAACGAAACCAAATTTCGCTATTCAGTCCACAAATAAAAGAAAAAGGAAACTCCTATTCATAAAGTTGGAATCCCTTTTCACGATATCCAATTCATTTTCGAAACCGTATTCTCCATTCGAACGCAAGGCTTTGGAAAAGGAATCGAGCGAATTGGTGTATCGCGACCTGGAGTTCGATTGTTTTGGGGAATATTCTAGGGTTTCAGTTAATCTTCGATTCGGTGAGGTTGGCGTTCGAAGACCTGGACGCGATTTGGGATTTAGGAACAGTGAGATGTTGGGTGCGATGGGCTAACAGACGCTGCAGGTTCCAAGTGAGGTCAAAGCAAGTTCCAGTAGCGACGTGAAGTTCATTCTGAGTTTAAGTATGGTGGAGTTTGAATGTTCTAAGAATAATGGGGGTGTCGAGTGAGGCAGTGGAGGATGTGAAGCCTGGAGAGTTGCGTGGTGGAGCAAGGCGTTTCAATGTAAGGTTGCAATGGGATTTTCTGACCATGGTAATTCAATTGGAGCTGGTGGTGTTCATAGCGGTTTCAAAAGGGAGTTCGATGTCGGATTTTCATTCTTGAGCAGTCTGAAAGTGAACGCACAGTGGTACTAGGGCATGAAATTCATGGCGAGGCCGAGTTCGAAGCTACTTTGAAATTCAAGCATCGATTTACAAATTGGGGTTTGGTGCAGTGTTCGAATTCTCTAGGCAATTGGGAAAGCACATATTTTACACAAACAAGGTATTTTAATTTTTAATTGAATTAGTTAATAACATTTAAATTTACATCGATCTTATAACACAATGTAAAATTCATACGATAACAGAGTTGGATAAGATCATTGGCATTGGATTCGTATGGATATAAACAACGCTGGGAAATTTATTCAAACTAATTTGGAGCTTAATGGGATTTTATCTAATTTTAAACATTTGTTTAAAATTAGATAAAACGACGATATTCAGCAATTAAGAATCTGGTGAGTAAAGCTCACCTTCAATTTAGAATTATTTTTATATAGATAAAAATAATTGTCTGTGCTTGTTTGAATGTTGTCTGATGGTTTTAAAATATATATTAGTTATTTAGGACTATTATATATATATTGGGTTGATTGATTGGTTGGATTCCCACAGTTTCATTAGCGGATGCCCGCAGTTTCATAGCGGATGATTACCCTATACGCCCCACGCTATGATTAGTGGATGACCTTCATACCGCGATATCCTGCCTCGAAGCAGGATAGGTATTATTTATGTGCTAACGTCTGTGGATGCAGGAAAACAGGTTGGAGGAATCCAACTGGATTCCTCAAAAATATATTATCTGTTTGTTGTTTGTTTGATTTCATATATATTCCTATATGATGTGTTAAACTCAAATGATTGAAAATTGGTTGATTTGATTGTTGAAATTATCCCTGGGCTTGAATATTGATTTATAAAAATATCAAAAAGGGTATTTGAAATTTAAAAGGGGAATTCTATTTTTATAAATAGAATTTGAATTTTAAATGAAGTATAGAAACATTAACTTGTTTTGAATATATATAAACAAGTAATTAAATTTATAAACTTTGTTTATAAATGAAAATATGGGGTTTAAATTGAATTTATAAAAGTTGTTTATATATGGAAAGGTGGGATTTGAATTGAAGTTATAAACGTTGTTTATAAATAATGTAGAGAATTCAAATATTGAATTTGAATATAGAATTCAAATGGACTTTAACTATAGAATTTGAATATAGAATTCAAATGGACTTTAACTATAGAATTTGAATATAGAATTCAAATGGACTTTAACTATAGAATTTGAAAATAGAATTCAATGAAGTTTTAAATAAAGAGAATTCAAATAGAATTGAATTGGAATTTGAAAAGAGAAGTCGATAAGGAAACGAGAGTATGAGTATAATTAGAATTTGTTAATATGCAGTTAAAATATATTTGAACATGTCATGTTCAAATATGAAGGTGAAATAGACTGAAAAGTTAAGTAACAGATTTAATTAACAAATTGAGTTAAAACGATTGTTATAGTTAAAATAGATTGGACAGGCATAAATATACAGGAGACAGGTATGGAATAAAGTATAGAAGTGAAATAAATAGAATGCCCGACAAAAAGGTACGTATTTAATTTCCATATGATATTTTATGCGCCGTATCGGCAAGCCGCTTGGCTTTTTCTTTTTCTTTTTGAGATAAGAAGGACCGGGAAAGCTATTTGAAATTTCCCGATGCTCCCGGTACAAAGGAGGTTATGGCGAATTTTCCGAAAATTTAAGTAGATAGAATATTTTTAAGATAATTTGATAGTTAGAAATTAACATATCAAAATATATATAAGTCGATAAGAAAACGAACTTAGAAATAGAGTAGTATAATAAAAAGGGAAGTATAAGAATAAAATCTAGTAAGAATAGAAAGAGAAAATGTATATGTGTTTGAAGGTGAATAATCAGTTGTATGGTATTGATTATTCGAGTAAGTAGTCTTGTCTGTTTTGACGTTAAATGTTATTCAGTCAAGGTCTGAGAGGTAATTATACCCCAACTTGGTTGATTTCATGATATACCGATAAGTAGCAAGATTCAGGCTCGAAGATCAATGTGGAATAAGAATTAGTTAAATACTGTATTTGGGTTGTCGTAACGATGTTTTACACAACATCTGTTTTAACCCAAATGAAATGTAAGCTTGGAAATAGAATATAGATTATTTTCTAGGTATAGAAATAAACGAGATTGGAAAAGAGATAAGTAATTGGAATATTTTCCAATTATAAATAACATATATTTTCTAAAGTTTAGAAAATAAAAAGAAGGTGATATATGGAAATGTTTTCCAAAGAACGTAAAAGGGCAATATGGTTATTGAAATATTTGGTTAACAAATATTGATAAAGAAATAGAGAAATGATTTAATTAATGGAATATTAATTAAAGGTTCAGTGATTGTCGGATGTTTGGATGAACACTTGTTTTATTCGATAGTTAAATCATCGACTATCGAAACACTTGTTTTTATTCGATAGTTAAATCACAGACTATCGAAGTTTTGACCATCGTTGTCAATATGGAGAGACCGGTTGGATTATTATCCGAAGAACCACTCCATATCGGCAGTAGCGTGCGAATCAGATTATATAAAGATAATCGAAGACGGAGTAGAGTGCAAGGACTTTTTCAATTAATAGAAATAGTGCCTTCAGTTCATCCTGTTCCTGGGTGACTTGTATGGATGAATGTCTGACAGAGTATTTCCAGAATGGTCACGTACATTGATTTCTTCAACCGTACCAAGAGTGGAAGCGGAGAAGGAAACTTCTTTTAGCTGACACGTAATGTACTGTTGTAGACGTCAATTAGTGATTTTCGATGGATCTGACGATGTGACATTCGAAGTGAATCTGGTGTGATGATAAAGCGTAGCTTCTAGCCTCAACATCCGGTAAATGACAGAAATCGGGCAAGCAGCATGGCTATGTAGGTCGCACCTATTAGGGTGTATAATCACCTGATCTAGAGTTTCATTTACTTCTAAAAATCTATTATCGATGCTGACCCATTCGGGAAACGGTTGCTGATCCCAATCGTTGGTGATATACATTCGATACACTCAAGCGAAATGAGTGGTCGGTCATGTGTGGCTGAGTTGCAAGATGTTCTTGTTGAACTCGGTGTATTCTCCTCTAGAGATATACCAGCGGAAGGTGGTTCCATACCTTGTCATAGTTGGAAATCCATTACCCAATACGTGCTTGCGGTTTTGATTGTATATTATATATGTGGAACGTGAGATGCAAGCGTTTCCACTAGATTGTTATTTACTTGATTTAGACATTATTATAATATCAAAAGAGTTTTGATATAAAGATAAGTCAAGTGTTTGGATTTTCATAAGGGAAAAACCCGTTCCGTGTTATACGGCGTGGTCTTATGAGATATCATTTAGTTTTCTGAAACTGTTTTTAAACTGTTTACTCATACCAGTCCATGTTGCGTGCTTTAAGGCATGTGTCGCATGATAGGGGGTTCTCGCTTTTCGTTAGGTGGCGAACGGGAGACTCTTACTCCTACATGTCCCTTTGGTAGGGTTGGTTGCTTAGTGCGAAGTCGAAAGGCTGGCCGTAAAATGTGGTGCTGGGGTACCAATGTAAGCCACAGTGGGGTATTACCTTGCTGCTTTGGGGAGGAGAGGATGGTTGTAAAGCCTACTTGAATTTCCGAGACATTACAGTTGGTATCAGAGCTTAGGTTGAGCGAATACCTAGGCTGTGTGGAAATGTGCTCAATAGAGATAGGATCAGTAGTATCCTAGAATGAGTTGAGTATATATATACGAGAGAACGTATTTGTTATTTGATATAAAAACTGTTTTATATTGTGTTGACTAGTCTGTTGAGTGGATTATAAATTTTGGTCGAATCGTGGGACGCCACGATGTCGATAGGAGTTTATAAACATTTGAACAGAAGATTGGACACGATATTGTTTTCAAATAGTTAAGTTGATTGTTAGGATTATAATCAAATTAGATTATAAAAATGAAATAGTTATATATAACCAATGGAATTTGTATATGAAATCAAATATACAAATGTGATAAATTGAAATTGAATTCCAACCAAAATTCAGAATTTAAAATCCTGGGAGTTTGGAAAATATTTTTCTAAATGGAGTTTGAAAGAAATAAAGCACTGAACTCATTCAGTAGCTGGGAAATAATTCTGATGATGGTCGCAACATCACCAGTGTTCATTTTCGAGTTTCTAAGTGACGAATTGCTGCCTTAGAAAATTTTTGATGGAAATTTGTTTGAAAGAAAACAAGTTGTTTGAAAATTCAAATGTTTTGAATTTGGGGTAGGTATAAATATATGTATATATTTATATTACTTCAAAGGAATTTCGAAATGGGAATTGAAATATAGATTTCAAATAGAAGTAAAATAAAGGAATTTGAATATATATATATATAATTCAAATAGAAGTGAAATAGAATTTGAATTCAAAGGAATTCAAATGAGTTTGAATAAAGGAAATTTCAAATAGAAATTGTATAAGAAATATGGAAATGGAATTTGAATTCAAAGGAATTCAAATGGTTTTGAATAAAGAAAAGTCAAATAGAGATTTGAATATTAGAATTCAAATGGAATTTGGTTAAATAGAATTTCAAAGAGAATATAAAGTGGAGGTTGAATATTAGAATTCAAAGAAAATATAAAGTTTGAAATAGAATTTGAATTCAAAGGAATTAAAATAGAATTTAAATTCAAAGAAGTTTAAATAGAAATTGAATAAAGGATTTCAAATGGAATTTGAATAAGGGATTTGAAATGGGTTTTTGAATGAAGGATTTCAAATAGAATTTGAAGATAAGGAATTTAAATGAAAATATAGAATTTGAATTCAAAGTGAAATTGAAATAGAATTTAAATTCAAAGGAATTTAAAATAGAAATTGAATAAAAGGAAATTCAAATGAGTTGGAATAAAGAAATTCAATGGAATTTGAATATTGTAAATATATAGGACTTGAATATTTGAAGAGGAATAGATCGGGAATATTATGTTGAAATGGATTTGATATATATTAAAAATATATCAAAATGGAGTTGAATTTATTATAAACAACGTTAAAACGTTTATATTTATAAATATAATTAAAACGAGCTCGTCGTAGCGCCGCAGTTCGTAAATTGGCAATTCGAACTTCAATTTAGTATACATAACTCAATTGAAGTCGGAATTCTGTGAAACAAGAATCGTCGGGACTGGTTGAACAATAGTTTTCTAATGAAAGAGAAAAATCTGGATTTCGTCGTATAGATTTTGAGTTATGTCAAAATCAAATTTTTAGAAAAGCAGCGCCAGAACCATTATAAAACCATAACGGTTTAAGTAAATAAATAAAAGGATTTTTAGGAAATAAAATCCGAATTGGCACTAGAAAAATCCAGACTAGGGATATAAAATCAATATGAACTCCAGTGAATTAAGTGAAATGATTTTTAAGACAAAAATCATATTTTAAATGGTTAAATAGAATTAACTAAATTGGAAAATAATTAGTTAAAGGAAATTTGAATCGAAATTGGGTTTTTGGATAAGTGAAAGAGATTGAGAATTTATATTCGAAATCAAATATATAACTCGAGTTGAAATATAATTAGATTAGTTTATAGTTAAGTTGACATATATTTGAACAAGTTATATTCAAATAAAAAGGGTGAAATAGGCAAAATGGTTAATTAGCAACTAGTTAATGGGAATTTGAACGATTGAAATTAAATTTAACTTAAGTAAGTTAAATGGATCGAAACGAATAAATTGAGTAAAATCAATGTGAATGAAATATGAATTTGGTGTGAATAAAGGGAAAAAACCAAAAGAGTTAAAAAGGAAAAATATTTGTAACACAAATACCAAGGAAGTTATGTGCAAATAAATAGAAGGAGAAATATTTGTAAAAACATTTACAAATAGAATTTAAAAAGGGAATATTTGTAAAACATTTACAAATAGATTCAATGGAAATATTTATTTATAGAAAATAAATTGAATGTTATAAATGAGATATTTATTTGTTAAATAAATAGAATTTAATCAAAAGAATATATAGAAGATGAATAGAAAATGGAAATCTGTTTTTAACAGATAAATAGAAAAGATTAATTTATAAATAACAGTTTATAAATTAAATTAAATATTTATCATTCGATAAATGGAATATATAAGTCTTTACTTATATAGAGAAGAGATATTGGTTTTTAACACCGATAGTTTTAAATAGAAGGGGTATGCAACACTTGTATAAGTGAAGTAACGTTATTAAAGAGAACATTTATAAAGTGAAGAACCGTTACTAAAAGTAAATCTTTGTAAATGAATAAACGTTATCCAATAGGAGTTATTCGAATAGGAGAAGTCGATTAGAGTTAGAAATAATCGATTAGAGTTAGAATAAATCGATTAGGATAAGAATTAACTAGTTAGAGTTAATCAAATAGGGTTAATCCGTAGAGTTAATTGAATATTAGTTATTCAATTAAAGTTGATGGAATATAGTTATTGAGATAGAGTTATTCAAACATAGTACTCAGGATAAGTTACCATTTCGTACGACTGCTAGCGTAATTCGCAGGGCTGCAGATAGCCTAGAGTGGTCGGATGTTTCCTGGGGGAATCAGGCGTAACTATTGTGATCGCTGCGATCTAGAGTCAAGCGAATGGAGTTAAATCGAATATTAGTTTATTCGAATAGAATTAAAGGAGTTAATCGAATAGGAGTTATTCGAATAAAGTTAAAAGGAGTTAATCGAATATTGGTTATTCAGATAGAAATAAAGGAGTTATCGAATATAGCTTATTCGGAAGGAGTTATCGATTATTTGTTAATCGAAATGAGTTATCGATTATAGTTTAATCGAAATGAGTTATCGATTATAGTTTAATCGAAAGGAGTTATCGATTAGTTTAATCGAAATGAGTTATAGAATATTGGTTATTCGAAGGAGTTATCAAATTTAGTTATTCGATGGAGTTAATCGAAAAGAGTTAAATCCAATAGAGTTAATTAATAAGAGTAAATTGAATAGAGTAAATCGAATATAGTTTATTCGAAGAAGGGTTTTCAAATCTAGTTATTCGAAAGATAGATTATCGAACATAGTTATTCGAAGGGAGGAGTTATCGAATAGGGATTTATTCGACAGAGAGTTACGTATTGAAGTTTGAAATGTTGAGTATCAACATAAATAAGTTTTGAAAGGTTACTGGGTTTGTAGCACTTTTCCGACCTTAGCAATTTCGAGGACGAAATTATTTTAAGTGGGGAATAATGTAATGACCCGGATATTCCGTCGGTTAGATTTGAATATTTAATACAGTTTTAAATATTGGGAGGGGATAATATAAATGGAATTTTATATTATGTTATTAGTTTAATAATCAATCTCGATTTAAAATCGAGTATATTAAATAACAGAATACGAAAGTGGATTTAGATTGAATTCAAATTTTAATTTTAATTGAAAACAGTTCAAGAATTTAATATGAAATTTTAACGGTAATAATATTTGAATATTATCAAGGAGAATAAATAGTTTGAAATTTAAATTATATCAATTTAAATTAATATCTTCACCAGACAATCGAATTGGACTTCGTGACCTATCCCAGTATGTCCGGAATAGTGGTATTACCCTAGGATTGACAGTTGTTGGGTTCAGAAAGGAGTTCGGAGTCAAGGGTTATTTAATTTGTAAGGGTACAGTTTTTAATTTAAATTAAATTTAAATAAAATAGTGGTGGATGGAAACAAAATAAGCCGTGGCTTTTTCTTCTCCTTTCAGATGGGAATTCGTGTCTCCTTTCCTCACCACAGATTTTAACAGAGCGTGGCCTCCCTTGGCTCATCCATTAACACACCAACAAACTGTGAATCCTTATATAAACCACCGTCCCTTCCCTTTAATCTTTTTTTTCAGTAGTTCGAGCTTCAAATGGTAAGTGAAGCCAATACCTTTCTCCCTTTTTCACGAAATTGAAATGGAAAACAGTTTAAAACGAAACCAAGTTTCGCTATTCAGTCCACAAATAAAATAAAAAAGGAAACTCCTATTCATAAAGTCGGAATCCCTTTTCACGATATCCAATTCATTTTCGAAACCGTATTCTCCATTTGAACGCAAGGCTTTGGAAAAGGAATCGAGCGAATTGGTGTATCGCGACCTGGAGTTCGATTGTTTGGGGGAAAATTCTAGGGTTTCAGTTAATCTTCGATTCGGTGAGGTTGGCGTTCGAAGACCTGGACGCGATTTGGGATTTAGGAACAGTGAGATGTTGGGTGCGATGGGCTAACAGACGCTGCAGGTTCCAAGTGAGGTCAAAGCAAGTTCCAGTAGCGACGTGAAGTTCATTCTGAGTTTAAGTATGGTGGAGTTTGAATGTTCTAAGAATAATGGGGGGTGTCGAGTGAGGCAGTGGAGGATGTGAAGCCTGGAGAGTTGCGTGGTGGAGCAAGGCGTTTCAATGTAAGGTTGCAATGGGATTTTCTGACCATGGTAATTCAATTGGAGCTGGTGGTGTTCATAGCGGTTTCAAAAGGGAGTTCGATGTCGGATTTTCATTCTTGAGCAGTCTGAAAGTGAACGCACAGTGGTACTAGGGCATGAAATTCATGGCGAGGCCGAGTTCGAAGCTACTTTGAAATTCAAGCATCGATTTACAAATTTGGGTTTGGTGCAGTGTTCGAATTCTCTAGGCAATTGGGAAAGCACATATTTTACACAAACAAGGTATTTTAATTTTTAATTGAATTAGTTAATAACATTTAAATTTACATCGATCTTATAACACAATGTAAAATTCATACGATAACAGAGTTGGATAAGATCATTGGCATTGGATTCGTATGGATATAAACAACGCTGGGAAATTTATTCGAAGTAATTTGGAGCTTAATGGGATTTTATCTAATTTTAAACATTTTTTTAAAATTAGATAAAACGACGATATTCAGCAATTAAGAATCTGGTGAGTAAATCTCACCTTCTATTTAGAATTATTTTTATATAGTTAAAAATAATTGTCTGTGCTTGTTTGAATGTTGTCTGATGGTTTTAAAATATATATTAGTTATTTAGGACTATTATATATATATATTGGGTTGATTGATTGGTTGGATTCCCACAGTTTCATTAGCGGATGCCCGCAGTTTCATAGCGGATGATTACCCTATACGCCCCACGCTATGATTAGTGGATGACCTTCATACCGCGATATCCTGCCTCGAAGCAGGATAGGTATTATTTATGTGCTAACGTCTGTGGATGCAGGAAAACAGGTTGGAGGAATCCAACTGGATTCCTCAAAAATATATTATCTGTTTGTTGTTTGTTTGATTTCATATATATTCCTATATGATGTGTTAAAATCAAATTATTGAAAATTGGTTGATTTGATTGTTGAAATTATCCCTAGGCTTGAATATTGATTTATAAAAATATCAAAAAGGGTATTTGAAATTTAAAAGGGGAATTCTATTTTTATAAATAGAATTTGAATTTTAAATGAAGTATAGAAACATTAACTTGTTTTGAATATATATAAACAAGTAATTAAATTTATAAACTTTGTTTATAAATGAAAATATGGGGTTTAAATTGAATTTATAAAAGTTGTTTATAAATGGAAAGGTGGGATTTGAATTGAAGTTATAAACGTTGTTTATAAATAATGCAGAGAATTCAAATATTGAATTTGAATATAGAATTCAAATGGACTTTAACTATAGAATTTGAATATAGAATTCAAATGGACTTTAACTATAGAATTTGAATATAGAATTCAAATGGACTTTAACTATAGAATTTGAAAATAGAATTCAATGAAGTTTTAAATAAAGAGAATTCAAATAGAATTGAATTGGAATTTGAAAAGAGAAGTCGATAAGGAAACGAGAGTATGAGTATAATTAGAATTTGTTAATATGAAGTTAAAATATATTTGAACATGTCATGTTCAAATATGAAGGTGAAATAGACTGAAAAGTTAAGTAACAGAATTAATTAACAAATTGAGTTAAAACGATTGGTATAGTTAAAATAGATTGGACAGGCATAAATATACAGGAGACAGGTATGGAATAAAGTATAGAAGTGAAATAAATAGAATGCCCGACAAAAAGGTACGTATTTAATTTCCATATGAGATTTTATGCGCCGTATCGGCAAGCCGCTTGGCTTTTTCTTTTTCTTTTTGAGATAAGAAGGACCGGGAAAGCTATTTGAAATTTCCCGATGCTCCCGGTACAAAGGATGTTATGGCGAATTTTTCCGGAAATTTAAGGAGATAGAATATTTTTAAGATAATTTGATAGTTAGAAATTAACATATCAAAATATATAGAAGTCGATAAGAAAACAAACTTAGAAATAGAGTAGTATAATAAAAAGGGAAGTATAAGAATAAAATCTAGTAAGAACAGAAAGAGAAAATGTATATGTGTTTGAAGGTGAATAATCAGTTGTATGGTATTGATTATTCGAGTAAGTAGTCTTGTCTGTTTTGACGTTAAATGTTATTCAGTCAAGGTCTGAGAGGTAATTATACCCCAACTTGGTTGATTTCATGATATACCGATAAGTAGCAAGATTCAGGCTCGAAGATCAATGTGGAATAAGAATTAGTTAAATACTGTATTTGGGTTGTCGTAACGATGTTTTACACAACATCTGTTTTAACCCAAATGAAATGTAAGCTTGGAAATAGAATATAGATTATTTTCTAGGTATAGAAATAAACGAGATTGGAAAAGAGATAAGTAATTGGAATATTTTCCAATTATAAATAACATATATTTTCTAAAGTTTAGAAAATAAAAAGAAGGTGATATATGGAAATGTTTTCCAAAGAACGTAAAAGGGCAATATGGTTATTGAAATATTTGGTTAACAAATATTGATAAAGAAATAGAGAAATGATTTAATTAATGGAATATTAATTAAAGGTTCAGTGATTGTTGGATGTTTGGATGAACACTTGTTTTATTCGATAGTTAAATCATCGACTATCGAAACACTTGTTTTTATTCGATAGTTAAATCACAGACTATCGAAGTTTTGACCATCGTTGTCAATATGGAGAGACCGGTTGGATTATTATCCGAAGAACCACTCCATATCGGCAGTAGCGTGCGAATCAGATTATATAAAGATAATCGAAGACGGAGTAGAGTGCAAGGACTTTTTCTATTAATAGAAATAGTGCCTTCAGTTCATCCTGTTCCTGGGTGAATTGTATGGATGAATGTCTGACAGAGTATTTCCAGAATGGTCACGTACATTGATTTCTTCAACCGTACCAAGAGTGGAAGCGGAGAAGGAAACTTCTTTTAGCTGACACGTAATGTACTGTTGTAGACGTCAATTAGTGATTTTCGATGGATCTGACGATGTGACATTCGAAGTGAATCTGGTGTGATGATAAAGCGTAGCTTCTAGCCTCAACATCCGGTAAATGACAGAAATCGGGCAAGCAGCATGGCTATGTAGGTCGCACCTATTAGGGTGTATAATCACCTGATCTAGAGTTTCATTTACTTCTAAAAATCTATTGTCGATGCTGACCCATTCGGGAAACGGTTGCTGATCCCAATCGTTGGTGATATACATTCGATACACTCAAGCGAAATGAGTGGTCGGTCATGTGTGGCTGAGTTGCAAGATGTTCTTGTTGAACTCGGTGTATTCTCCTCTAGAGATATACCAGCGGAAGGTGGTTCCATACCTTGTCATAGTTGGAAATCCATTACCCAATACGTGCTTGCGGTTTTGATTGTATATTATATATGTGGAACGTGAGATGCAAGCGTTTCCACTAGATTGTTATTTACTTGATTTAGACATTATTATAATATCAAAAGAGTTTTGATATAAAGATAAGTCAAGTGTTTGGATTTTCATAAGGGAAAAACCCGTTCCGTGTTATACGGCGTGGTCTTATGAGATATCATTTAGTTTTCTGAAACTGTTTTTAAACTGTTTACTCATACCAGTCCCATGACTGACCCGGAGTTTACTTTGTTGTTTTCCCTAAACTCTTGGGTGCCTAAATTTGTACGGGCAGTCAAGTAGTCGGGAATTTACAGATATACTGGAAGAGCTTGGAGCAGGAGGCTTCAGGGTCATATAGCTATAGTTATTTCTGCTATGTTGTAAGTGATGTACTTTGATATTGATGTATATTCAAGTACAAATGTATATTTCAAGTTATGTTATATATACTATATGTTATTCGTTCCGCTGTGAGATTCGTGTTACTCTGATGTTGTGTTCTTCTTCTTCTTCTATTCTAAGTTTCTATCTTATCTATCCTCACCCTCTAACTTCTTTCTATTAATGGTTCGAATTTCCGTGATATTTGGGGTTGGACTTGTGTTTTTGGTCAGCTCAAATTCTATCGGATTTTCGGGTCACTACAGTTCCAGGGGACCCATTTAGCATCCGTATGTTATCATGAGCTAGACTGATCCAAATCGAACAAGATTTCATAGAAGTTCAATCCTTGTATATATACATGTATAGATAATTTCAAAGAAAACATGGTGGCATACACAAGTAACTAGCCATCTAAGAACTCCCCAAAACCGCAAGATCCAGATACTTTTCTGACGTCTTCAACCGCCGCAGACGTACAATTAGCACAATCCAAGTTGTATGAAGATATTATTCGCACATCATCAAACCCATTACCATCATCCCGTGCTTTAAATTTTGTCCAACCTCAATCGAAGTACGTGTTTCTTCCTGACTCTATCATCAAAAAAATCTGAGGAAATATGGTCTAATACTATAGTACTTCATCCAATTGATTGTCGCTTATCATTTGCAAAACTAAAAGATTACATTTCTCGAATCTTGAAACCGTACAGTGGTTTTCACGTTCACCTGGCTCCTGTGTAACGACCCAGTAAGGAATTTAGTGCCCAAATTCTGACAAAAATACATAAATCTGTATTACTTGCCAAAATTCATGTATCGAAATCACCAAATAGTTATTAGTAAGAAGTTAGAGGATGAGGTAAGAAAGAAAGTAAGTAAGAATAGAAGAAGAAGAAGAAGAAGAAACAGAACACAGAATCAGAGTCTCACATCGCAGCGAACTAAATATAATATAGAAATAAATCATTACTGAGAGCTTGAAATAACACTTACAATCATCAGAGTACATCGCATATCTGGACAGTTATAATAATCTGTCCTCATATACAATCACATAGCAGAATAATAACTATAATATATATCATATACTGAACTGCTTCAGCATGTCTTCTAAAATTCGCAGTGTCTTAACCTGAACCTGTAAAACCCGGTCTAACCCGAGCATTACAAATACAGGGTCAATCTGGTGAACCAGAGTTAGAAAAACACACTAAGTTTAAGGTATCACACACTTGATTATAAAGTCAAAATCTTTTCAAAAGGAAAGGATAATCGTAAGACCAAATCCACACATAAATACGGACGGTTTTATCTTACGATAACCCAAAACATTTTTCAAATCAATATCTTTTCTAAAATTATAATAGTTTCTAAATACAAATAAATATCAATCTAGCAGAACGCTTGTATCTCACGCTCCACGTATTTAGTATACAATCAAAACCGCAGGCTATTATTGGAGAATGGATTTCCTGGCAAGGTATGGGACCACCTTTCCGATAATGAACCTCTGGAGATGAATACTTTAGGGTTCACCAAGAACATCTTGCAGCCTAGGATAAACGTGACCGTCCCCTCACTTCTCTTGAGAGTATCGAATATATCATTACCACGGTTGGGAGCCAGCCAACCGAACCGATAGCATACACATAAAAATAATAGGGATAACCAAAGGCGTTTGATTTCTCCAGATCAGGTAATGACATACCTTTTTGATGGCTGCGACCCACATAGCCATGTGACCTATTGGATTTTGTGCCATTTCCCGATTGATAAGGCTAGAGGTCATAATCTTCTTAGAACATCTGGTTGCCATTCACTTTGGATGCCACATCATTAGATCCCCCAGAAAACACTAATCGACGTCCCCAAAAATACTCTAGTTGTCAAGCTGAGAGACGGGCCCTTCTCTGCCACAACTTTGGTACGTTTGAAGAAATCAACATACGTGATCCCTTTGGAAATACTCTGTTAGACATCCATCCTACAAGTCATCCAGGAGCAGGATGAACCAAAGGCACCCTCCTACCACATCCTAGGTATCACCCTATAGATTACTAGCGAGTAGTCCTTGCAATCCGTAGATTCCAACCAATACATAATCACAGGTTATCTCTGGGAGCTAACCAGAGATTATGAGTAATCCTTCTGCTTATGAAGATCCATGGTCTTTAATGCTCCATCTTCAATCAATATCTTCCATGTAATTGCTGGTCCGAAATGGTTTTTGAATATACATTCGATCCCGACCTTTCCGTACCAACAATCATATTGGCCAGATTTGATAGTCGGTTATTTAACTATCAAATAAATAATCATGATAATAAAATGAATTCATTGATTCAGTACTTGCCATTTCTTGGCCTTTTTAATTAAAAACGATTAACGAAAATCGTTTAAATCTTTAAATATAACAAATAAAGCTTTTCACTTCTTATCTAACATGGGATTATTTTCAAAACAATTTTATATTAATACTTAGGAAAATACATTGTAATCATATCCAATTTTCTATCTTACTATCATTCCAAAACATGTACTATCTCATTACTCATTATCTATAATTGGGAAATAAATTTAACTTATTGCTCGTAAAACATTGTTATGAAATCTTTCTTATTTTATTATTATTTGAAATAATAACCAACCCTTTATTATTTGGAATTAATCCATTCCAAATTCCCTTTTTCATTTCCTTTTTATCTAAAAAATACCATTATAATTTTGCATAATCTCCTTTTTTTCTCTTTTACTCCGGAAAATTCATTATATGTGTATATTCTCCAATCTTGTCATTTTTGTCCCTTTGGAAATCTCTAATCCCTTAAATTATAACTGCGTTATTATTTCTAATATGGAAATAATAAATCATTCTGTACCTCTTTACCATTACAACTAATATCATCCTCTGATAATCCTAAAGTCATTCAAGTTGGGGTATTTTAATTACCTCTCAGACCTTGATCAACAATGTTCTTATCTTAAGATAGAAATGAGTTGTAATTCAAAAACTGATATTTCATTCTAATATCAAAACAAATCCCATTTAACTATTTTGTTCAAAATGCGATTTTATAAAACCATGTTACTTTTGAAAATATCTATTTGTAACGACCCGGTTTTTAGCGACTTTGGTTATCGACATAAACTCAATGACGACTAACCAAACATCGAAAAATACCGGTAGTTAATGAAAGAAATTAGAGGGCGAGAATAGATAAGATAGAAACTTAGAATTGAAGAAGAAGAAGAGACAACATCAGAGTAACATGAATCTCACAGCGGAACGAACAACATATAATGGATAACATATCCTTGAAATAAGATCAGTATATGTATACAGTAACTTTATCAGAGTACAACACTTATAAAACAGCGGAAATATGTAATCCTGAAGCCTCCTGTTCCAACCTCTCCAAGTATATCTGTAAAATCCTGACTACTTGACTGCACATATAAAATTGGGCACCCAAGAGTTTAGGGAATACAATACAAAATAAACTCCTGGTCAGTCATGGGACTAGTATGAGTAAAACAGTTTTAAAACAGGTTGAATAAGTAAATGATGTCTCATAAGACCACGCCGTATAACGGAACGGGTTTTTCCCTTATGAGAATCCAAAATACCTTTATATCAAAAACCTTTTGATATTATAATAATGTCTATCAACCACAAGGTAATAATCATCTAGCGGAAACGCTTTCATCTCACGTTCTACATATATAATATACAATCAAAATCGCAAGCACGTATTGGGTAATGGATTTCCAACTATGACAAGGTATGGAACCACCTTTCGCTAGTGTGCCTCTAGAGAGGAATACACTGGGTTCAATAAGAACATCTTGCAACCCGGCCACACATGACCGACCACTCATTTCGCTTGAGTGTATCGAATGTATATCACCAATGGTTGGGATCAGCAACCGTTTCCCTAATGGCACAACATTGACAATAGATTTTTAAAGTAAATGAAACTCTAGATCTGGTGATTATACACCCTAATAGGTGCGACCTACATAGCCATGCTGCCTTCCCGATTTTTTTCATTTCCTAGTTGTGAGGCTAGAGGCCACGCTTATCTTTTACATGCCACATCTTCATTCACTTAGAATGTCACATCGTTATACCCGCCAAATCACAAATTGATTTATCCAAAAATAACATGGGTATATAGCTAAGAGAAACAAATTCCTCCACCACAAAACGTGAATACGTTTGAAGAGATCAACTTACGCGATCTATTAGATATACTATGTCAGACATTCTTCCATACAAGTTGTCCTGGGACTGGACAAACCGAAGGCACTATTCAGTACAACCATCTTAGGCAATTGTTATCTAAGATTTATACAACAGCCCTTGCACTTTACTCCGTCTTCAATAAATCCAACATACTTTATTCGCAACTCTTATGCCAATACGGAGTGGTTCTTCGGATATAATCCAACCGGTCTCTCCATATTAACAACGTTAGAATGGTCAAAACTTTGATAGTCGGTGATTTAACTATCAAATGAAAACATGTCTGCGTACACATAACGATCTTATTTCCAAATGGAATTATCTATCCAACCATCAAACATATATATATCCTCATTTTCTATGTTTAGAAAATATACATTATTAACACTAGAAAACATTTCCATGGCTTAATTACGTATCACTATTCTTCCACATATATCAGACTCTAACTATAAACTAACAAGAGAACTACTTCCTAAGTACAAACCCCGAAGGCCGAAACCAACATCAGATCGATACTTGGGAAACCATTCAACTTATTAATCTCTAGTCAGTTTCTAATTTTTGTTTAACTCCATTTTTGATTAACTATGTTCGATTAACTCCTTTCGATTAATTCGACTAGACCAACCATATTCGATTAACTCGAGTTAACTTGATTCGATTAACTAACTTGTCTTAGCTAATTCGATTAACTAACTTGTCTTAACAAATTTGATTAACCCTTATTATATTTCATCAATTTCCTTTTTATACTTCTATTTAAATAAATATTTCCTTTATAACTCTATTTATTTCCTCAGCAAAATATTCCTTTATTAATCCTATTTATTTAACAAATAAATATCCCTTTATAAATTCTATTTACTTTCTAAATAAATATGTTTCTTTATACTACTATTTACTTACTAAGTAAATAATCGTTTTACACTTCTATTTCAATACACAGTTTGAAATTCCCCTTTTTCGTTCCAATATTTCTCTTGGTATTCAACAGTACCAAACAACAGGACTAGTGTCATTATAATCATTTCACAGATTATACACCACATCATATGACACAATATATGAAAACAAGCAGTATTATAAATATTGAGGAATCCTGTTGGATCCCTCCGACTTGTTTTCCTGCAACAAAGATGTTAAACAACACGAGTATAAAATATTCTGATATACAGAATCAATATTCGATTAACGATTTATATATATATCGTTATCTATAATTTCAACCAATATACAAACAATTCAACCAAACAGTTAACACATAACAATCAACAGATAATTATCAGTTCTAAGAGTACATTATAAAAATATAACTGTTCAGAGTTGGTGAGTTTTACTCACATTGGGCGATCATCGTTACTAACGATAACCATCGCTTGATTCAAACAGATAATTTATTTTACTATAAATTGTAACGAGCTTCGATTCTCTCCCAGTCAGTTCCATCGGGTAGTCGCCGTCCATACGATCTCAACGGATCTTGTTTTGTGAAATTCTGATAAAGTATGATCGAGTTATACATTTTCGAAGTTTACATGAAAATAAACAATATAATATAACTTATATTAATTAATTAATTTGGGCCTTCATTATCCTTACCGGCCCACTGGCAAACACAACCCGCTAATCCCCTTCTTCCCCCTTTGGACTAATTTCTGCCGTGACTTCCCTGTACCAAACTCCACCCATTTATGAAATTTTCCTGTGATGCTTCCTCTTCCATTCCTTAACCGATCTTCAAACTAAGAATACCATTCACGT
Source organism: Allium sativum (assembly GCA_030737875.1). Classification (NCBI taxonomy): domain Eukaryota; kingdom Viridiplantae; phylum Streptophyta; class Magnoliopsida; order Asparagales; family Amaryllidaceae; genus Allium; species Allium sativum. The sequence goes on from CM060909.1 coordinate 288,727,970, forward strand.
CCCCTCCAAAATCTCTTCGATCCCATCACCAAACTGACCAATTCGCAACACACCCGTACATCGTGACCTCGAGTCAAAGCGTCGGTGAATCAGAGGACCACCGAACTCCATTTCCACTAGAATCCTCCAAACTTAGTGGCTAGGTGCTAATCAATCCCCTCAATCCAAATCAAAACTCCAGTTCATCTATGGTTGCTTCAATCCGTCGAAAGGATGAACCCTAGGTCCGCTGTAAAGTTTTGAAACTGCAAATGATTGCGTCGCACCCATAAACTGCTGTACAGATATGAAGCTCCTCCCATGACGATCTCAGAGAACTAAACCTTTCGATTTATAGATTTATTTGGGAATTGTTTTTATTTTTGTTCTTGCGGCTTTCTTTTGATTTCTCTGTGAAGGAAGTGGCGGCTTGAAATTTTGTGCTTATGTTTATAACCTTGCGGTTGTGGCTAGGAAGGAGGCTAGGTGGCCTTTGTTTTGACCTCTAAATGAGTTTAGATATTTTCTTTTATTATTTTATATTCTTTTTAGCCTTCTAAAAATCCTGTGATCACACACGATAATAAAAAATAATGGAAGTTGGCAGGTAGGTATAGTTCAACATTACAGACCCAACGAAACTGTTTTCGTCGAATTCCGACTTGGTTTGCTCACACAACGTATTTTTAAAGGTCCAATTGTCGACTGTTTTTCACATTAAAATCGCCCACGACCACATACTGACTGCAAAAATCACGGAAATTGAAATCTAACAATAATTTGACATTACGAATCCAACAAAATTGGTATCGTCGAATTCTGAGGTCGTTTGCAAAACTGGCTATTTTTAAAGCTCTAAATAACCCATTTAAATATATAATATATTTAAAAACAATTAAATTTTATATTTAAAAATAAATATTATCGTACATATTCATATACGATATCATACAGCTCCACAATATTCCTATATGAATTTCTAACTTGATATTTCAAATCCCGATATAAATCGATATTCGATTTATAATGAAATTCGTTTTTAAAATATAAATAAATCATTATAAATTATAAAGGAATTCCACAGCGACTTTTCTAAAATTTGACTTGGACATATCTCAAAATCTACACAATGAAATCCCGATTTTCTCTCTTCCATTAGAAAAATATACTCCACTAGCTCCACGCGTTTCTTGTTTCACAGAAATTCAATTTTAAACGGCTTTTGTATATTCGTTTAAAGTTCGAATCGCCAATTCGTGAACTACCGCGCCATTTCGAGCTTGATTATAATCATATTATAATTATACGTTCAACTGTCGTTCAAATAATATATTCATTATTCAAGTTCAAATTCCAAAATGAATTATATATTTTAAATAATCCAATTCACACCATATTGCAAATTCCACTATTTTTGATTATTTCTGAATTAATTATATTATTTAATTATTAGTTTAATTAAATATTCAAACTTTTTAATTAAACAACCATTTGAATTGTAAATCACTATTTTTATAATTAAATAAGTTAATTATATATCACAGAAAATACGGGTCGTTACATTCTTCCCCACTTAAAATAATTTCGTCCTCGAAATTGCTAAGGTAGAAAACAAACCGTATCGATCGGTTAGAACTTATTTGTTCACTTCTTAACTCCAGTTTCAACTAAACCAATTTAATTTCAATTAAATTATTAATTAATTCTTATCAACGAAAATTTTCAAAAATCCTGAAAATTTTCTACCACCTTAACTTTTCAAAAAAATTCGCCAGCACCTCCTTTGTACTGGTCAATATCTCAAACTCTAACTCGCCTCTCTGGGCCTTCTTCAACCCAAAAGAAAATCAAACAGCCAAGTGGCTTGCCAATTCGGCTCATCAAAATCTCAAACCCATATATAATATAAACTGGTACCTTTTTGTTGGGCATATCAATATATCCTTTACATCTGCTGCTAATTCAGCATATACCAATGTCATCCCAATCAAACTCCAATCAATTTTATCTCCAATACAACCATTCGCTTATATTCAAGCCAAATATCATTTTCAAATCAAAGTTCTACTCCTGATTTTCAAATTCTTTACTCATCAATCCTATACCATTTCAGATTCTATCTCACAATTCAAAATCTGATTCTACTTGATATATCGTATCCAATTCAATTTCCAGTTAATTGGTTTCAATTCAGTTCCAGCTTGGTTTCACAAAATTCTATTTAAATCTGTTTTTTGATTCAAACAGTCTTTTCCTAGGAGTTTTAAATAGATTTGCTTTTCTAAGACCAAATATTCCTTTTTGGATTTCAAACAACTTGTTTCTCTCAAAACGATTCAAAAACAAAATCTTTTCAGTAGTAATCGGTCACTTACAACACGAAATTGAACACCGATGATGTCATGATCATCATCGGAATCTATTTCCAGCTTTCTAAGTGAGTTCAATACTATATCACTTTCAAAACCATTTCTAACACTTCCATTTTGAAATACATTTCAAAATACCATTCATAGTGCTTGTAAAACAATTTAAAATCTCCCAGGATTTTTAAATTTCACATATTTAATCCAAATCCATTTACAAACAACTTTCCAATTTTCCAGGTTTTAATATAAATTCTGATTTGAATTCAGATTTAATTCATTTCAATTCATATATTACACTTAACTGAATTCTGATTAGTTTTTCTATAACCATATCATTTATAATCTTACTCGATTATAATAACAACCAATATATCGAATATGTTATAATCATTTCAATATAAATTCTTTATATCAAAAATATAATTTGGGTAAAATTATTTTCATTTACCCCCTTTTCAAATCATATCGTGCTGACCCATCGTATTCAAGTGTTTATAAACTCCTACCGATATAGTGGATCAAACTGATCGATCAGAACCAATAAACAACTCAACCAATGCATCTCCCCAATATAAAACAATTTTTTATATCAAATAACAAATACGTTCACTCGTATACATACACTCAAACACAATCTAGGGTGTTACTAACCCCATCTCTACTGAGTCACGCCACAGAGCCAAGGTAATTCACTTAACCTTAAGCTCTGATACCAACTGTAATGACCCGAAAATTTGCAACCCTGATTATCCGATATACAACACATATCGAACATCAAGAGTTGAAAATACCGAATGGTTAATGAAAGAAATTAGAGGGTGAGAATAGATAAGATAGAAACTTAGAATAGAAGAAGAAGAAGACACAACATCAGAGTAACACGAATCTCACCGCGGAACGAACAACATATAATAGATAACAAAACCTTGAAATAAGATCAGTATATGTATACAGTAACATTATCAGAGTACAACACTTACAACACAGCGGAAATAACTATAGCTATGTAATCCTGAAGCCTCCTGCTCCAACCTCTCTAAGTATATCTGTAAAATCCTGGCTACTTGACTGCCCGAATAAAATTGGGCACCCAAGAGTTTAGGGAAAACAAAACAAAATAAACTCTGAGTCAGTCATGGGACTGGTATGAGTAAAACAGTTTGAACAAGTAAACGATATCTCATAAGTCCACGCCGTATAACGGAACGGGTTTTTCCCTTATGAGAATCCAAAATATCTTTATATCAAAAACCTTTTGATATTATAATAATGTCTATCAACCACAATATAATAATCATCTAGCAGAAACGCTTTCATCTCACATTCTACATATATTATATACAATCAAAATCGTAAACATGTATTGGGTAATGGATTTCCAACTATGACAAGGTATGGAACCACCTTTCGCTAGTGCACCTCTAGAGAAGAATACATTGGGTTCAACAAGAACATCTTACAACCCGGCCACACATGACCGACCACTCATTTCGCTTGAGTGTGTCGAATGTATATCACCAACGGTTAGGATCAGCAGCCGTTTCCCGAATGGGACAGCATTGACAATAGATTTTTAGAAGTAAATGAAACTCTTGATCCGGTGATTATACACCCTAATAGGTACAACCTACATAGCCATGCTGCCTGCCCGATTTTTGCCATTTCCCAGTTGTGAGGCTAGAGGCCACGCTTATCTTTTACATGCCACATCTTCATTCACTTAGAATGTCACATCGTTATACCTGCCAAATCACAAATTGATTTATCCAAAAATAACATGGGTATATAGCTAAGAGAAACAAATTCCTCCACCACAAAACGTGAATACGTTTGAAGAGATCAACTTACGCGATCTATTAGATATACTATGTCAGACATTCTTCCATACAAGTTGTCCTGGGACTGGACAAACCGAAGGCACTATTCAGTACAACCATCTTAGGCAATTGTTATCTAAGATTTATACAACAGCCCTTGCACTTTACTCCGTCTTCAATAAATCCAACATACTTGATTCGCAACTCTTATGCCAATACGGAGTGGTTCTTCGGATATAATCCAACCGGTCTCTCCATATTAACAACGTTAGAATGGTCAAAACTTTGATAGTCGGTGATTTAACTATCAAATGAAAACATGTCTGCGTACACATAACGATCTTATTTCCAAATGGAATTATTGATCCAATCATCAAACACACACACACACACACATATATATATATATATATCCTCATTTTCTATGTTTAGAAAATATACGTTATTAACACTGGAAAACATTTCCATGGCTTAATTACGTATAACTATAATTCCACTTCTATCAGACTCAAACTATAAACTAACAAGAGAACAACTTCATAAGTACAAACCCCGAAGGCCGAAACCAACATAAGATCGATACTTAGGAAACCATTCAACTTATTAATCTCTAGTCAATTTCTAATTTTTGTTTAACTCCATTTTTGTGATGGCCCGCTCCGCACCAGCCGGCATTTCCTTCGAAGGTGCGCTTTACACATGCCCGACTTGCACGGAACAGTCGCCAAAGAAAGGAAAGAAGAGGATGAACTAATCGAAAACATGTAGAATGTCTCACAGCGCATGGGATAAAATATAATAACAACATACTTGACATAAAACAGGCGAGACAGTGTATAAGCTGATAACTAAAACCAACATCAACGTCATTATCAGAGCAGCGAAAATTCAAATACAGCTTATTACAACTTTCCAAATTACTGTCTCTAAACAAAAGAAAGAAAGGGTGCACTACTAATGCCCAAAATAGTGACCAGTAGCGACACAGGGAGAATATCTATATATCATACGTGGAAGCCTCCTGCTCGTCTCCGGTACATCTACTCGTGCATCACCAGCTAACCTGTCTCTAGTCTGCTTGTGAGAGCACCCAGAGTAATAAGAAGAGACATAAAAATATGGGTCAGACAAAAAGTCTGGTATAAGCGATAAGTACCTAAACAGAACAATAACAGGTATACTAAACCATACCTGAACCTGGACCTACAACCAAAGAGTTAGCACTACATACAGTACAATACTCTAAGGTGCCACTGAACAGTTTGTGTAAAGATAACGGGGTGGGGGTGTGCATGTCATAATGATGGCAAACAAATCAAACATAGCAACCATCCTCACATCTCTCACTCAGTGCGTAAATCATACGATGTCCACCACTGTCAATCACTAGACCTATCGAAGTAGTGACGGAGTTCTACTTGTACGACTACTGCTACTACCAAGCCTGCCCCATGGAGTCATGACCAAATCTTTACAAATGACCCCACTTCATTGGTATATAGCTCTTTAGTCGTACCTAGGCCATTATGGCCCTGAATCCGTTCACGTACTCCCTATACATAGTGATCCAGAGTTATAGACATCGACAACTCCTTTGCACACGTCCCGCAGCAAATCCCAACTCATGATATTGACTCGTTGGTACCCAACTGGATCCTGGGTTCTGCTTCTCATTTGGACTTCCTTTGCATCTCGGGTTTTGGTCGAATTGGAGTTGGTCTTCAGAAAAGTCGTCGCATAATCACAGCTCCAATCCAGTTCGGTTCGGTTGTGCATAGTGCTCCAGTCCTCATCGGTTTGGTTTGGTCCAATGCTTCCTAGTATGCTCCTGGGTGCGGTTCGGTTCGGTGCTCCCCTTCTAGCTCGGTTCGGTTCGGATGTGCTGAAGTGGTTCGGTTCGGGTGTGCTTCCTCATGTCTCTAGATCCGTTCCCTTTGGTCTCTCCGATCCGATCCCCTTTGGTCTCTCCGATCCGATCCCCTGCCCAACTCCAACTCTAAGAAAATGGCCTTCCTTCTCGCCAAGCCCCTTATGCTAAGTTCCAATCCGAATCAGGTCCACTTGTCCGGTTCTCCTATCCGATCCGAGCCTAATGATCCGATCCGATCCGGCTTGAAACCCTGCACATTTCCTACAACTTTACAGCGACTGTTTTACGCCATACGACGGCGTTTTCGACCAATCTAGAAGCTCTAATCAATCACAAAGCATACCATATAGTCAAAGCAACAAATAGAAGTGACCAAAAATGTAACACCCCGTATGTTGAATAACTTGTTATAATATAAACCAGGGCAGAATTAAATTTTAAGATCTGAATCAGGGGAAACCGGCTATGCCATTGCGTTCGTCTCGGAAAAATACACGAAATAGAGTCCGAGTTTTCGAAAATCGGAGTACGTATGACCCAGTTAAGGCCCGACGAAGTTTTCAGAAAATTCAAATTTCGGAAAACAGATTTGAAATGCAGAAATGGGGTTAGGCGGGAAAATTCCCGCCTGCACCAGGTCGACCCCCGTGTCGACTGGGGAGTCGACACACATGGGGGCGTGTCGACTGTAGTGTCGACACCCCTGTCGACACAGGTGGCTCGGCCAGTTTGGCTGGGTGCACTGTTTGGGCTGTTTGGGCTGTGTTTGGTGGCTTGTGACGAGATATGACGGCTCTAACCTAATCTAGGGTTAATCTAAGGGCCTAAAACACTTAACTAATCTATAAATACACCCTAAGACTACCCTAATTCATACTAAAATTGGATACAACGTCATCATGCCGTCAAAATGCAACTTGAAGGAGCCTCCATCAAATTAAAGAGGAAGATTGCTTCTCAAATCAACTTCTAATCAACTCTAGCAACTTAATCTTCTTCATAGGAGTGCTAATCAACAAGTTGTGAGTTTCTATGCCTTCAGCAAGCAATTGCTAAACTAATTATGATAGGATATAATGAGGTTATGGTTATGTATGTGGATCAATGCAAGTTAGGTTGTCATATGCTATGTGTTCATGATGTTAGTTATGCAAGTTTTATGCTATATGTTCATGATGCTAGTTATGCAAGTTGTATGCTATATGTTCATGATGCAAGTTATGCAAGTTTGATGCTATGTGCCCATGAAGCTAGTTATGCAAGTTGGGTGTAATTTATGCTATATGTTCATGATGCTAGTTATGCAAATCACTATGATAAACATTGATCCATTATGACACCATGTTATGCAAGTTTGGTGTTTGATTATATGCAAGTTCATATATGACATGTTATGCAAGTTTGGTGTTTGATTATATGCAAGTTCATATATGACATGTTATGCAAGTTTGGTGTTTGATTATATGCAAGTTCATATATGACATGTTATGCAAGTTTGGTGTTTGGTTATATGCAAGTAACATGTGCAAGTTTACACCTTTGTATGATATGCATGTTAACCCCTTTGTATGTCATACATACATATGCAAGTTTACCCCTTTATATGACATAAGTAACTTATGCAAGTTACCCTCTTTATGACATATGTGATTCATGCAAGTTTGGGTTGGTTATTTATGCTAGTTGGGTTTGATGCTATGGTCATATATGCAAGTTGACACCTTTAAAACCCATGTGATGCTAATGTTATGCTAAGTTGAACCCATTGTATTTGTGATGAATCTTCCCTTTTAAGTATGTCATGTTAGCGTATTACGTGGGGAACGATGGGGTTAATATTTATGTTAACAAAATTATGGTGAAATTGGTATGATGTTGCATACCATGAGTGGATGGACATAATTGAGTCAATTATGTACATCATTAAATTGGAATTAATTAGGGAAAATTAATTCAAAATATGGGGGTGATTAATTAGGTGTAATTAATCGACTAAGACACGAGGTTGGACCCTTTTGTAGCATAAGACTGCCCGGAACCGACTGGCAAATCCAGCGGCTACAAATGATTGGCCCAATGTGAGAGGTCTTAGGCATAAACTAAATACGTGACAAGTGTAAAGACACGAGGTTAGACTCTGTTATGGCGTAAGGCTGCCCGGACCCGACCGGCAAATCCAGCTGCCATAAAAGATAGTTTAATGTGAGAGGTCTTTACAACGGTTACGTTCTTAATCAATTAAGAAACACTTAACCAGATAAGCATGTAGTGGGGCATGAGGGGTTAAGTGGGTGCCTTGGGTGGCATGTGGAAATCAAGTAAGTGCCTTGGGTGGCATGTGGAAATCTAGTGGGTTGCCTTGGGTGGCAATAGAAAATACGATTAGAATACTTAACTAAGTGGAAACATGTAATTAAACATGATTAAAGGGTTAAGTGGGATACACTAGAAAAAGGGGACAAGCTTAGGTGGGTAGCTTGTGGGGGCCCATTTCAACCAGTAACCCATATGTATCTTATTGGGCTCGACCCAAGTCGAGGACGGGACACGCATACTGGGTTTGACTATAAGAGGCCAAAAACGGGTTAGCGGTGGCAACGCAAGTCCAACGGGTTTCGTATGCGTGTGTGGGCCCGGGCTGGTAGGTAAGACGTTGTTGCATCGTGTAGGTATAAGCCATGCATCAGTGTTGGTATCGGATAGCCACTTTGGGGAATGATACACCCCACTGTGGGACCAGCACGGGTATCTACGGTAGGGAGCCGATCGCTTGGGGAGTAGTGGGTACACCTAGTGGAGATTGGGGCAGACGGCACCTATGTGGTCAGCTAGGGGTACACAAAACTACTAGTTAAATTTTCTAAGTCCTTGGGTGGGATCAACCTTTAAGTAGGAATGACTGGTGTGGTGCAGTGTAGTAATTACCCTTGGGTGGGTAGATGCGTCTTTACCGATATCTTAGTTCATCCTATGTCTAGTTGGCTGCTTAGTGTAGTCATTTATCCCCAGTCGTTACCGTGCCAAGTTTATATCATACCCTAATTACTTTAATGATTGTATTGTTAATGTTATAGGGCTCACTCAGACTTATGTCTGACCCCGTTGTTTTTATCTTTTTCCCAACCCTCAGGTTCTCAGAGTGGGCCTAGCACTAGTGGGCTTTGATCAGATTGCTTTATCTATCTTTTGGAGCTTGGACCGTGATGTAAAGCTCAGCTTATCTTTTCTATTATGGCTATTAGTTATGTAGTGGGATTATGTACTTATGTTTTTAACGAGATGGATATTTTGTACTTGACTCTTGTTGGTTTTTGATATGTAACCAAACATGTTTACCTTCTACTGTAATGTAATGATGTTTTAAATTTCAAGTATTACTTATATCTGTCTTGTTGTAATTTTTCTGTTCTATATTCAATTAAAATACTCCACCGAAGTTAAGGCATTCCCTTAGTGAGTGACCTTAGCGGGTGTGGGGTGTTACACGTGGTATCAGAGATAAAGGTTACCAGAACAGATAAAACTTTTAGAAAAACTATTTTTCTAAAAACATTTTCGAAGGAGTATTTTCAAAAACATGTCTTTGAGAGAAAAGTTTTTGAAAGAAAAGCATAATCCCCAATAGCCATATCTTTATCTTCCGAATTCTGCATTTTGAATCTTTCCTTTTTCGTTTCAGCATGGCTGAGGATCTTAACTTTCCGGAGGGTGTAGCGATACCAGTATGGTATAGGAGGTTGATGGAGGCTAGGGCCGCCACTGCGGGTCCAACAAATGTTCCTCCACCAACAGTAGCACCCGATCTTCCTCCCCCTCCTCCTCCTCGAGCGAATACTTTTGCTAAGACTTGCAAGGAATTTAAGGCTATGGGAGGGAAACCTTTTCAAGGATCAGAAACTTTTGTAGAAGCTAGGGATTGGCTTAAGGAGGTGGAAGAGTTGATAGATATCTTTGAGATGGAAAAAGGAAAGAAAGTCAAGTTAGCTGCTTGGTTAATGAAGGGAGAGGCCTCGTTCTGGTGGGAGGTCACTAATGGAGAACGCCTAGTTGACTCTTGGGCGGATTTCAGACAAAGGTTTGTGGCAAAGTTTCTTTCAAGGGCGGAAGAAAATCTGTATATGGAAAGGTTCTTGACTCTAAAGCAAGGAAACCTATCAGTGAAGGAATATGTCAACAAGTTTAATCAGTTGGCAAGGTTTGGCATAGACATGGTGAATACACCGGAGAAGAAGGCTTTGAGGTTCGTTAAGGGCTTGAATGAACCGATGCATGGATTGGCCATGACTCACATCCCTATGGGGGCCACCTTTGAGAAGCTAGTAGACATGGCACTCATGCATGAGGAAGAGAAGGGTCCCAATGTTAATAAGGCACCCGAGAAGAAAGGAGATCAGAAGAGACCTCAACAGCAACAGCAAAACAAGGGTGGGAAAGGCAACGGTGGCAAGGGAAAGAAGAAGTGCTTCAATTGTGGGACACCAGGCCACCTAAGCAAAGACTGTCGGAAGAAGAAGAAGACTGGCTGCTTCCACTGTGGCGAAGCTGGAAGGAGGGCCTCTAGTGAAGGACTGCCCTAAGAAGGGGCAAAGGACGGGATCTACCTCAGGAGGACATGTGCAAGCTCTTATGGCACCAGGTCAGGCAAGGGGGCAAGTTCAGGCTCTCGCGGTTCCACCGATTCAGGAAAGAGGTAGAACTATTTCCGTTGAAAGTCTGGTTTTTCTGTTTGATCATCCTGTCCGTACTTTATTCGACTCTGGCGCATCGCATTCGTTTATCTCATCATCATTAGTTGAGTCACTGCACTTAGACACCAGTCTAGTAGATGATCCCTTGGTTGTTTCAAACCCAATTGGGGGCTCCACTTATTTGTCCATGATATGTTTGGGTTTGAAGATTTTTATACTTAGCGTTGAGTTTAGATGTGATGCTTTTGTTTTGGGCTTCACGGGCTATGGATTAATTTTGGGCATGGAATGGTTATCCAGTAATGGTGTTGTTCTTGATTGCGAAAGGAGAGTTGTTAGGCTCATGACCTGCTCGGGTAACACTCTCGAGATCTCTTGTAATCCCATGGATTCTGTTATGCTAAGTTATCTTGAATCGCTTGACGCTTCGGTCGAGAGTTTGCGATCAGTTAGAGTGGTCCGGGAGTACTCGGATGTGTTTGAGGAGGTGAAGGGCTTACCTCCGAAGCGGGTGTTACAACCCGAAAATCTGGGCCAGTTAAAAATTTTTATTTTGGCAATTTTAGCGAATTTTGATTATTTTAAATGAATTATTTTAAATAATATCGACGAGAAATTTATTTTGAATGGAATTCGAACGTATACATTTATATACATCGTCGTTTGGATATAAATATTTATATATAATTATAAATAGAATTGAAAAGGGCGCGGTAGTTCGATAATTCGATTTCAAACTTCAATTGAATGTACCGGGTGCAAAACAATCCGGATTTTAGTGAAACCAAAAACATTAGGATCTAATTGGCAATATCTTTCCAACGAATCCGAAAAATCAAGATTTCATAGCGGGAATCAAAAGATATGTCCAGTTGAAAGTTCTGAATAGTCGCTATGGAATTCAGGCCTTTAAAAATGGAAATTTTGCAAACGACCTCGGATTTCGATGAAACCAGTTTTGTTGGGTCCGTGATGTAAAGTTACTGCTAGGTTTCAAATTTCATAATTTTTCGAATCAATATGTGAGCGTGGCAAAGGAAAACGCGTTTGACCAGTTTCAGTTGATTCTAATCGACTGAAAAATGGCCATTTTTCATACGGTCTCAGAATTCGACGAGACTAGTTTAGTTAGGACCGTATCGTCGATACGAAGCTAGAAAATATTTTTCAGGAATTTTTCGAGTTAGTATGTGACCCCGGTAATTTGAAATGTATGTTTAAAATTTAATATAAGGATTTAAATTTTAATTTGAATGAAAACTGATCGTAACAATCGAATTGGCCTACGATACATATCCCATTGGGTTCGGAATAGGGGTAAAACGCTATGGACGGCAGGCGGTGGACCTCGTTTCGAGGTCAAAATAAAAGGTACCTTTTTCGAAATTAAAATTAAATAAATAAAAACACTCCTATCTCTCCTCCTTAAAAACACTCAGGCCCCCCCCCCACGTTTTCTCAGATCTGAAGAAAAATAATAATAAAAAAAAAAGACGATGGAGCCCCTAATCAGGCGACGCGCGCCTCCATCGCCGGCCACCGAGGCACGGCCAACGCCGGTGGGCCACCGTGGCCACCTCCAGCACCCTCGCGTCGACCCCCCTCCACCCTCTTCAATATCGAACCCCAGCCCCAAAATCTCCTCACCACAAAAAAAAACCCGTCGCCCCGAGCCAGTGCTCCGCCATCGCTGAGTGCAGCTGGACCCACCGCCGTGCAGGCGAGGACCGCGACCACCACCCGCCTACCGAGCTCCGTTGACCTCCAGCGCCGCCCTCCACCGCTTGACCAACGCCATTCTTTGCCCCATAACCCCCTGTAAGTCTTCTTATTTATTTGTCTTTGGTTATTCAATGAAATTAGTATATAAAAGGTATGATTATTAGTCTATGAAATATAGGATTTTCAGATTATGAAATACATAATTTTTTTTAAAAGATATGATTTTTAGTTTAAGAAATAATTTTTGATAGGTTAAAACATATGATTTTTAACTTATAAATGAGAGGAGTAAAATAGTCGTACGGTGAAATCATTTTTAGTTAAATAAAAATGGAATTTTTATCGTATATATAAAAATTCGATTTTTACAATATGAAGTTAGCGATAAAAATTCGATTTTTCTATATTGAATAGCAAAGTAAAAATTCGATTTTTATATATAGAATAACATAGTAAAAATTCGATTTTTATATATAGAATAACATAGTAAAATTTCGATTTTTATATATAGAATAACAAAGTAAAAAATTCGATTTTTATATATAGAATAACATAGTAAAAATTCGATTTTTATATATAGAATAACATAGTAAAAATTCGATTTTTATATATAGAATAACATAGCAAAAATATGATTTTTATATATTGAATAGCGAAGTAAAAATTCGAATTTTATACATGTAGTGGCTACGGGCGACGAAGGTGACGAAGATGCGATAGCGATGAAGATTTCTATCAATGAAGTGCTGTGGAGCTAGGATAGCTATTTGTGAGAATTTCTCACCTTTCAATTTCATTTTCTAGTTATATATATATATACTAGGATGCAGACGGTGCTTAGTAGCACCCGACACAATCGTCCACAGACCATGGACTTGTTTGTTTGATTGCAAAAAATTAGTTAGATTATTTGATTGAAATTGAATTGTGTGGTGAAATGAATTGATTTGATGATGTGTGAATGGCGTGGGCCTTCACTAGACCGGGGATAAGGCTAGGCCTTGTCCCGTTTCTAGTATCGTGCCGTTATGCCGCCGAAATTTTCTAAAATAAGTTAGAAAAATAAAAATACCATTTTATTTGAAGAATGAACTGAATAGAAATTCATATGTTAAAATAAAATGTTTTATCGTTAAAAATATAATTTTTAACGTGAAGTGAATAAAATAAAATATTCATTTACAAACCAGACGGTTTGTTTATGTACACTGATTTGACTGACATGGATTGGGATGATAAATTTTACACATCGCCCAACTGCACAAATAAAATATGTGTTTGATTGTTTGAAACCCCACACGGGTGTTGGGATGAAATTTGAAGTTCACTCATCCTGATTGATTAAATATGTCGATCGATTGATTGACAGGCTGTTATAAGCGTTAGATATCTATATTTGATGCTTATACAGTGTAGTGCACTTTGGTTGATGGTTGATTATTTTTCAATGCGATTATATACGTGTGATGTATAAAAATCCATATAATTAATGTTATATGGTGATTGATTGGGCCTCATTCCAATTTAGAAAATAAAGAATAATATAAAATAAAGGTTCATGTGTTGACAGTACTCATCCATTGAGATTGGTCATGTGTTGAACGAAATATTTTAGTAATAAAATTTACATCTTTATCAATATAAAATAAAGGTTCATGTGTTGACAGTACTCATCCATTGAGATTGGTCATGTGTTGAACGAAATATTTTAGTAATAAAATTTACATCTTTATCAATATAAAATAAAGGTTCATGTGTTAACAGTACTCATCCATTGAGATTGGTCATGTGTTGAACGAAATATTTTGATAATAACAACTATTTTGAAAAAGAAATATTTGAAATAGAATATTTGAAAATAAAAATATATGAAGCCATGTTGATTAGATTGACGCCATTTTGACGTGAATGATATTTATATCGATTTTATTCAGTTTAAGTTGAAATGAATTGAATATATAGCGATTTCGAAATGAATTGAATATATAGCGATTTCGAAATGAATTAAATATATAACGATTTCGAAATGATTTGAATATAAAAACGATTTCGAAATGAATTGAATTAAAAACGATTTCGAAATGAATTGAATTAAAAACGATTTCGAAATGAATTGAATTAAAAACGATTTCGAAATGAATTGAATTAAAAACGATTTCGAAATGAATTGAATTGAAAACGATTTCGAAATGAATTGAATTGAAAACGATTTCGAAATGAATTGAATTGAAAACGATTTCGAAATGAATTGAATTGAAAACGATTTCGAAATGAATTGAATTAAAAACGATTTCGAAATGAATTGAATTAAAAACGATTTCGAAATGAATTGAATTAAAAACGATTTCGAAATGAATTGAATTGAAAACGATTTCGAAATGAATTGAATTGAAAGCGAATTGAAATGAATTCAAATTGAATTGAAATTTGAATTGAATAGAAATGAATTTTAAAACGAATTTATAAAGAAGAATTCAATTTTGATTTGAATTGAAAAGAAAGTTGAAATTGCTTTTGAAAACGATTTTAAAACTATTTATATAATTCGTTTTAAATAGAAATCGACGAAGTATATATTATATATATAATATAATGGCCTGAATAGAACGCGCCGCGCCGCGGCAGTTCGTGAATTTCGACCATTTATTTCAAACGGACATTACGGGAGATCCGACCGTCGGATTCTCCTAAAACCGGAACCGTTGGGTTCGTATCGAAAAGAGCTTTCTAACGAATATTAGAAATTTGAAATCTAACGGTTGGATTTGGAGTTACGTCCAAATCAAATTTGAAAAAGGTCGCTGTAAGTGCAGTTCGATGGCCATTGATGGAAATCGACTGTACGGGCCTTGATAAAATTATTAAAAATAGTAATAATTTGTGTAAAATCATAAGAAATGATTTAGAAAGAATTGGGATGAAAAACTCCATACTTGAAAAGGTAAAAATAGATTTTTATCGAAATGAACTAGTTTTGAACTAGAAATATAATTCTATTTATTTTTAAATAAATAAATTGAATTTGAAAAGGGTTTTAAAAATAACCAGAATTTCCAATGATTGCATTGGAGTGGATTTGAATCGAAATTGTCTTCGGAATATTTCGATGTTGGAATTCGTGATTATACAGATGTTGTTATGGAAATTTGAAAGATATATATTTATATCGTTATTTCCAATACGACATTTGTTAATCGTAGAATTTGATATTAAATATAAGCCGATATATTTTCTATTCAGAGCCTTATATTGAATATCAAATGTGATTTGGGTTTGTCGTGAATGGTGTCTTCACTAACACTGTTCTTGAACCCAGTTGAGAAAAGATTAAATCTTTTTATTTAGATTTAATGAAGTGTACCAATTAAATGATATTTAATTGGAATTGAATTGGTATTGATTTTTGGGTTTATCGTGAACAGTGTTTTAAATAACACTTGTTCTTTAACCCGATAATTAATGGAATGATTTTTGGGTTTATCGTGAACAGTGTTTTAAATAACACTTGTTCTTTAACCCGATAATTAATGGAATGTGATTTTGGGTTTATCGTGAACCGTGTTTTAAATGACACTGATTCTTTAACCCAGTCGAAGATTAAGACTAAGTGGAGTTTTAATGAATCTTTAATTAGATTGAAATGATCGAAAATGGAGTATCACCAGTTTTGCTCCAGGCGATAGTTAAATCTTTAATTATATTTAAACGTGAAACGGTAATTAAATTTACCGATAACACCGTGGTGTTAGATATGAAGTAAGACCCGTTTTACTTCATGGGATGAATAGGTTGGGATTGAGAAATTAAAACAAATGATTACTTCGGTAAGGTTCGCTAATCCCGACTACTTTGAATTGATATTCAAAATATAGATTAAAGAATAAATTCAAGAAATTTATCTTGGATAAAATTAATGGGAACCTTTCCCTATGAATGTGAAATTTAGAAACTAACTGTCGGTTAGCTAAGCAGAATGGTTTTCTGAATATTGACCTGATGTTGGTTTCGGCCTTCGGGGTTAATATTTGGGAAATTATTCTCTTGATTAATTTACGGTTAGTGACTGATGAATTGGAATGAGGCGTATGTTGTGTTTGTGTAACACTTATTTAAAATATACGCGAGTTATTCGGAAAGACCGGGTTTATCCCATTTTGAATAACAGATACGACGATAAGTCAAAGATGAAGACGATGGTCGAAGACCGGAGGTCTTCACGTCGTTTGGGTAATTACTGATGATCTTGATTGGGCTGTACACCCAAGAAGATGGAAACAGTTAGTGATCGTCCAGACGTACTTGGAGATCGATGGATATACAGGGTACTAGGTGCCTCCGGTTTCGTTCAGACCCAGAACAGACTTGTAAATGGACTGTGTGTCTGACATTGGATTTTAGTCCGTGTGATTGACCTCTATTAAATATATATCTGTTTGGCGGCGGAGAATTTATTCTCTTGCTTAACGCCCTTCTCTGAGACGTACGAGCTCAGGGGATATATATTGATGGATATCAATCGCATGGAGTGAATTTCCTGTGTGGCTTGCTAAGATGCAAATGATCAAGGCTTCTGTTGAAAAGAAAAGTCTTGTGGTTGATGATCGAAGCACGGCCTTTGTGGCGTAGCTTTGTGTAACGTTGATTCGCGAGTTTCACACCCGGTATGAACCAAAAACGGGAGACGGACCTCAGGGAGGGCCTACGTTTCCTCCTAGCTAAAAGTGGCATCAGTGGTTTTACACGCCCTGACGAGTTTGACTTATGTGGTTGTTGCTGTTGCGAGGCGCCTCGGATTGATCGGTCGTTCTCGAACCGATGGAGTCATTTAGTTGGCTCGCTTACGCCCCAAAGGGCGGCGAAACGTAGTGCTCAGGTATAATAATCCACATCGGTGGACCGGCCCTGTCGCTCCAAGGCTTGCCTGCGCGCTTGCCTGAGACTCGGGCTAGGCAGTCTCGAATCAGTGAGGATCTTGCCCCTAGCCTCGGTTCATACCATAAATGATAACCCAACTTCCAATACGACGTCTTGCGGTTTTGATTGTAAACTTATATATGGCGACATAGTGTTATGGGGCATTCATGCCGCCTATGATTGATACTTATGATTTGAAGTTGTTTTATACACTATGCACTTATAGTAGTATCAAATGATTTGTTTTAAACGTACTAAGCATGTTTGGCTATTATAAGGGAAAACCCTATCCTCGGCTGCGTTGCATTGTGTGATGGGACCTGGGTCTTATAATAGCTTCATTTTTAGAAAAGCATTGCGCTGTTTACTTATATGCACTGGTATTCTTGGGAGGAAACCCGTTCTGTGTTATACGGCGTGGTCCCTTGATTTACCTATCTTTAAAATAAAGATTTACCACTGTTTTAGTTCTCACACCAGTCCCATGACTGACCTGGAGTTTATTGTTTTAACCTAAATTCTGGGTGCCCTTATTTCGACACGGGCAGCTATTAGTTTTGGTTTTGCAGATTTATATTCACAGGATCCTGGTTTACAGCTGGAACGATATCCGGAAAGCTTTGTAACCGTATATCTCCTTCTAGTTGTGTATTGTATTAATTTCCGCTGCGATGTATTTAAATGTAATTTGAATCTCTAATGTTTATGTTTAATATTTATTCAGTTATACTCTGTATATTCTTGTAATCTGATGCATTGTTGTAAAATACAATGAAATATTCTTCTGTTTGTGTTCTGTTGTGGCTTGTTCTCGAACTATCCGCGCTTTCCTTTACGCGGAAGTTAAGGGTTTTCACAGTTGGTATCAGAGATTTGGTTTACAAAGCAGAGAACAAGGCACATTAGAACCATACGAAAGAATTCATCAGAACTGGATTAGTAATATCCAACGGGAATGACTCGTTAGAGATGGGATCAGTAGTATCCTAGAACGAGTGTGAAGAGTAAATTTTTAAAATAAAAATGAAAACCCATTTTGTTTTGAAAATTTAAATCAACTATTCGTATTTGATTATTTATTCTATATTGATCGGGACAATCCGATATATAAAGATTTTGCATATACGTCTTGCAGACGTGTATTCGAAGTTTCAATGTATTGGATAGTTATAGGATCATACTCTAGTTGCCCGGGGATAATTCTGGTGATGGGGCACCATCGCCAGTATTTATTTTCGAGCGACGAAAGTGAGATTTCTATATTTCCTATTGACTGGTGTGAGAACCAAAATTAGATAGGGCCTATTGTTGTGAATTGGCATCAAAAATCTGATTTTTGACTATGTATCAAAATTATGAATTTGAAACTCTAATTCACTAATTGATTGATGTTTGTGTTGTTTGTTTATTTGTTTGCTAATTTTGAACTATAATGCCTAATTGAATCAAATATTGAATTGTATTGAAAATTGGTCGCATTTGCTTGCATATACATATACTTACATTGAACAGGTCATAGCAAGGAGGCTAGAGCCGAAGAATAAAATTTGTTTGCCCGACAAATGGGTACATGTTTACTACATAATTTACTGTTTTGTTTGGGTGATGATGATTTTATGAGCCTATTGGCTAGCCGCTTGGCTTTTTCTTTTTCTTTTTGAGATTAGAAGGACCGGGGAAGCTATTTGAAATTCCCCGATGCTCCCATTGCAGGGGAGGTTATGGCGAAATTTTTCAAAAATTTAGGGTGTTAGCCAAATTTTTGAAATTTTTGAAAATTCTCAGAAACTGAAAAGTTGGAGAATGGAAGTCAGATTGAGCGTAGAGTTAATTAATCAGACCACTTTCGACTTTGTTCCTTTTCGGGGACGAAAAGTTTTAAGTGGGGGAGATTGTAACAAACCGAAAATCTGGGCCAGTTTAAAATTTTTATTTTGACAATTTTAGCGAATTTTGATTATTTAAAATGAATTATTTTAAATAATATCGACGAGAAATTTATTTTGAATGAAATTCGAACGTATACATTTATATACGTCGTCGTTTGGATATAAATATTTATATATAATTATAAATAGAATTGAAAAGGGCGCGGTAGTTCGATAATTCGATTTCAAACTTCAATTGAATGTACCGGGTGCAAAACAATCCGGATTTTAGTGAAACCAAAAACATTAGGATCTAATTGGTAATATCTTTCCAACGAATCCGAAAAATCAAGATTTCATAGCGGGAATCAAAAGATATGTCCAGTTGAAAGTTCTGAATAGTCGCTATGGAATTCAGGCCCTTAAAAATGGAAATTTTGCAAACGACCTCGGATTTCGACGAAACCAGTTTTTTTGGGTCCGTGATGTAAAGATACTGCTAGGTTTCAAATTTCATAATTTTTCGAATCAATATGTGAGCGTGGCAAAGGAAAACGCATTTGACCAGTTTCAGTTGATTCTAATCGACTGAAAAATGGCCATTTTTCATACGGTCTCAGAATTCGACGAAACTAGTTTAGTTAGGACCGTATCGTCGATACGAAGCTAGAAAATATTTTTCAGGAATTTTTCGAGTTAGTATGTGACCCCGGTAATTTGAAATTTATGTTTAAAATTTAATATAAGGATTTAAATTTTAATTTGAATGAAAACTGATTGTAACAATCGAATTGGCCTACGATACATATCCCATTGGGTTCGGAATAGGGGTAAAACGCTATGGACGGCAGGCGGTGGACCTCGTTTCCAGGTCAAAATAAAAGGTACCTTTTTCGAAATTAAAATTAAATAAATAAAAACACTCCTATCTCTCCTCCTTAAAAACACTCAGGCCCCCCCCCCACGTTTTCTCAGATCTGAAGAAAAAAAATAATAAAAAAAAAAAGACGACGGAGCCCCAAATCAGGCGACGCGCGCCTCCATCACCGGCCACCGAGGCACGGCCAACGCCGGTGGGCCACCGCGGTTACCTCCAGCACCCTCGCGTCGACCCCCCTCCACCCTCTTCAATATCGAACCCCAGCCCCAAAATCTCCTCACCACAAAAAAAAAACCCGTCGCCCCGAGCCAGTGCTCCGCCATCGCCGAGTGCAGCTGGACCCACCGCCGTGCAGGCGAGGACCGCGACCACCACCCGCCTACCGAGCTCCGTTGACCTCCAGCGCCGCCCTCCACCGCTTAACCAACGCCATTCTTTGCCCCATAACCCCCTGTAAGTCTTCTTATTTATTTTTCTTTGGTTATTCAATGAAATTAGTTTATAAAAGGTATGATTATTAGTCTATGAAATATAGGATTTTCAGATTATGAAATACATATTTTTTTTTTAAAAGATATGATTTTTAGTTTAAGAAATAATTTTTGATAGGTTAAAACATATGATTTTTAACTTATAAATGAGAGGAGTAAAATAGTCGTACGGTGAAATCATTTTTAGTTAAATAAAAATGGAATTTTTATCGTATATATAAAAATTCGATTTTTACAATATGAAGTTAGCGATAAAAATTCGATTTTTCTATATTGAATAGCAAAGTAAAAATTCGATTTTTATATATAGAATAACATAGTAAAAATTCGATTTTTATATATAGAATAACATAGTAAAAATTCGATTTTTATATATAGAATAACAAAGTAAAAATTCGATTTTTATATATAGAATAACATAGTAAAAATTCGATTTTTATATATAGAATAACATAGTAAAAATTCGATTTTTATATATAGAATAACATAGTAAAAATATGATTTTTATATATTGAATAGCGAAGTAAAAATTCGATTTTTATACATGTAGTGGCTACGGGCGACGAAGGTGACGAAGATGCGATAGCGATGAAGATTTCTATCAATGAAGTGCTGTGGAGCTAGGATAGCTATTTGTGAGAATTTCTCACCTTTCAATTTCATTTTCTAGTTATATATATATACTAGGATGCAGACGGTGCTTAGTAGCACCCGACACAATCGTCCACAGACCATGGACTTGTTTATTTGATTGTAAAAAATTAGTTAGATTATTTGATTGAAATTGAATTGTGTGGTGAAATGAATTGATTTGATGATGTGTGAATGGCGTGGGCCTTCACTAGACCGGGGATAAGGCTAGGCCTTGTCCCGTATCTAGTATCGTGCCGTTATGCCGTCGAAATTTTCTAAAATAAGTTAGAAAAATAAAAATACCATTTTATTTGAAGAATGAACTGAATAGAAATTCATATGTTAAAATAAAATGTATTATCGTTAAAAATATAATTTTTAATGTGAAGTGAATAAAATAAAATATTCATTTACAAACCAGACGGTTTGTTTATGTACACTGATTTGACTGACATGGATTGGGATGATAAATTTTACACATCACCCAACTGCACAAATAAAATATGTGTTTGATTGTTTGAAACCCCACACGGGTGTTGGGATGAAATTTGAAGTTCACTCATCCTGATTGATTAAATATGTCGATCGATTGATTGACAGGCTGTTATAAGCGTTAGATATCTATATTTGATGCTTATACAGTGTAGTGCACTTTGGTTGATGGTTGATTATTTTTCAATGCGATTATATACGTGTGATGTATAAAAATCCATATAATTAATGTTATATGGTGATTGATTGGGCCTCATTCCAATTTAGAAAATAAAGAATAATATAAAATAAAGGTTCATGTGTTGACAGTACTCATCCATTGAGATTGGTCATGTGTTGAACGAAATATTTTAGTAATAAAATTTACATCTTTATCAATATAAAATAAAGGTTCATGTGTTGACAGTACTCATCCATTGAGATTGGTCATGTGTTGAACGAAATATTTTAGTAATAAAATTTACATCTTTATCAATATAAAATAAAGGTTCATGTGTTGACAGTACTCATCCATTGAGATTGGTCATGTGTTGAACGAAATATTTTGATAATAACAACTATTTTGAAAAAGAAATATTTGAAATAGAATATTTGAAAATAGAAATATATGAAGCCGTGTTGATTAGATTGACGCCATTTTGACGTGAATGATATTTATATCGATTTTATTCAGTTTAAGTTGAAATGAATTGAATATATAGCGATTTCGAAATGAATTGAATATATAGCGATTTCGAAATGAATTGAATATATAACGATTTCGAAATGAATTGAATATAAAAACGATTTCGAAATGAATTGAATTAAAAACGATTTCGAAATGAATTGAATTAAAAACGATTTCGAAATGAATTGAATTAAAAACGATTTCGAAATGAATTGAATTAAAAACGATTTCGAAATGAATTGAATTGAAAACGATTTCGAAATGAATTGAATTGAAAACGATTTCGAAATGAATTGAATTGAAAACGATTTCGAAATGAATTGAATTAAAAACGATTTCGAAATGAATTGAATTAAAAACGATTTCGAAATGAATTGAATTAAAAACGATTTCAAAATGAATTGAATTAAAAACGATTTCGAAATGAATTGAATTGAAAATGATTTCGAAATGAATTGAATTGAAAGCGAATTGAAATGAATTCAAATTGAATTGAAATTTGAATTGAATAGAAATGAATTTTAAAACGAATTTATAAAGAAGAATTCAATTTTGATTTGAATTGAAAAGAAAGTTGAAATTGCTTTTGAAAACGATTTTAAAACTATTTATATAATTCGTTTTAAATAGAAATCGATGAAGTATATATTATATATATTATATATATAATATAATGGCCTGAATAGAACGCGCCGCGCCGCGGCAGTTCGTGAATTTCGACCATTTATTTCAAACGGACATTACGGGAGATCCGACCGTCGGATTCTCCTAAAACCGGAACCGTTGGGTTCGTATCGAAAAGAGCTTTCTAACGAATATTAGAAATTTGAAATCTAACGGTTGGATTTGGAGTTACGTCCAAATCAAATTTGAAAAAGGTCGCTGTAAGTGCAGTTCGATGGCCATTGATGGAAATCGACTGTACGGGCCTTGATAAAATTATTAAAAATAGTAATAATTTGTGTAAAATCATAAGAAATGATTTAGAAAGAATTGGGATGAAAAACTCCATACTTGAAAAGGTAAAAATAGATTTTTATCGAAATGAACTAGTTTTGAACTAGAAATATAATTCTATTTATTTTTAAATAAATAAATTGAATTTGAAAAGGGTTTTAAAAATAACCAGAATTTCCAATGATTGCATTGGAGTGGATTTGAATCGAAATTGTCTTCGGAATATTTCGATGTTGGAATTCGTGATTATACAGATGTTGTTATGGAAATTTGAAAGATATATATTTATATCGTTATTTCCAATACGACATTTGTTAATCGTAGAATTTGATATTGAATATAAGCCGATATATTTTCTATTCAGAGCCTTATATTGAATATCAAATGTGATTTGGGTTTTCGTGAATGGTGTCTTCACTAACACTGTTCTTGAACCCAGTTGAGAAAAGATTAAATCTTTTTATTTAGATTTAATGAAGTGTACCAATTAAATGATATTTAATTGGAATTGAATTGGTATTGATTTTTGGGTTTATCGTGAACAGTGTTTTAAATAACACTTGTTCTTTAACCCGATAATTAATGGAATGATTTTTGGGTTTATCGTGAACAGTGTTTTAAATAACACTTGTTCTTTAACCCGATAATTAATGGAATGTGATTTTGGGTTTATCGTGAATCGTGTTTTAAATGACACTGATTCTTTAACCCAGTCGAAGATTAAGACTAAGTGGAGTTTTAATGAATCTTTAATTAGATTGAAATGATCGAAAATGGAGTATCACCAGTTTTGCTCCAGGCGATAGTTAAATCTTTAATTAGATTTAAACATGAAACGGTAATTAAATTTACCGATAACACCGTGGTGTTAGATATGAAGTAAGACCCGTTTTACTTCATGGGATGGATAGGTTGGGATTGAGAAATTAAAACAAATGATTACTTCAGTAAGGTTCGCTAATCCCGACTAGTTTGAATTGATATTCAAAATATAGATTAAAGAATAAATTCAAGAAATTTATCTTGGATAAAATTAATGGGAACCTTTCCCTATGAATGTGAAATTTAGAAACTAACTGTCGGTTAGCTAAGCAGAATGGTTTTCTGGATATTGACCTGATGTTGGTTTCGGCCTTCGGGGTTAATATTTGGGAAATTATTCTCTTGATTAATTTACGGTTAGTGACTGATGAATTGGAATGAGGCGTATGTTGTGTTTGTGTAACACTTATTTAAAATATACGCGAGTTATTCGGAAAGACAGGGTTTATCCCATTCTGAATAACTGATACGACGATAAGTCGAAGATGAAGACGATGGTCGAAGACCGGAGGTCTTCACGTCGTTTGGTTAATTACTGATGATCTTGATTGGGCTGTACATCCAAGAAGATGGAAACAGTTAGTGATCGTCCAGACGTACTTGGAGATCGATGGATATGCGGGGTACTAGGTGCCTCCGGTTTCGTTCAGACCCAGAACGGACTTGTAAATGGACTGTGTGTCTGACATTGGATTTTAGTCCGTGTGATTGACCTCTATTAAATATATATCTGTTTGGCGGCGGAGAATTTATTCTCTTGCTTAACGCCCTTCTCTGAGACGTACGAGCTCAGGGGATATATATTGATGGATATCAATCGCATGGAGTGAATTGCCTGTGTGGCATGCTAAGATGCAAATGATCAAGGCTTCTGTTGAAAAGCAAAGTCTTGTGGTTGATGATCGAAGCACGGCCTTTGTGGCGTAGCTTTGTGTAACGTTGATTCGCGAGTTTCACACCCGGTATGAACCAAAAACGGGAGACGGACCTCAGGGAGGGCCTACGTTTCCTCCTAGCTAAAAGTGGCGTCAGTGGTTTTACACGCCCTGACGAGTTTGACTTATGTGGTTGTTGCTGTTGCGAGGCGCCTCGGATTGATCGGTCGTTCTCGAACCGATGGAGTCATTTAGTTGGCTCGCTTACGCCCCAAAGGGCGGCGAAACGTAGTGCTCAGGTATAATAATCCACATCGGTGGACCGGCCCTGTCGCTCCAAGGCTTGCCTGCGCGCTTGCCTGAGACTCGGGCTAGGCAGTCTCGAATCAGTGAGGATCTTGCCCATAGCCTCGGTTCATACCATAAATGATAACCCAACTTCCAATACGACGTCTTGCGGTTTTGATTGTAAACTTATATATGGCGACATAGTGTTATGGGGCATTCATGCCGCCTATGATTGATACTTATGATTTGAAGTTGTTTTATACACTATGCACTTATAGTAGTATCAAATGATTTGTTTTAAACGTACTAAGCATGTTTGGCTATTATAAGGGAAAACCCTATCCTCGGCTGCGTTGCATTGTGTGATGGGACCTGGGTCTTATAATAGCTTCATTTTAGAAAAGCATTGCGCTGTTTACTTATATGCACTGGTATTCTTGGGAGGAAACCCGTTCCGTGTTATACGGCGTGGTCCCTTGATTTACCTATCTTTAAAATAAAGATTTACCACTGTTTTAGTTCTCACACCAGTCCCATGACTGACCTGGAGTTTATTGTTTTAACCTAAACTCTAGGTGCCCTTATTTCGACAAGGGCAGCTAGTAGTTTTGGTTTTGCAGATTTATATTCACAGGATCCTGGTTTACAGCTGGAACGATATCCGGAAAGCTTTGTATCCGTATATCTCCTTCTAGTTGTGTATTGTATTAATTTCCGCTGCGATGTATTTAAATGTAATTTGAATCTCTGATGTTTCTGTGTAATATTTATTCAGTTATACTCTGTATATTCTTGTAATCTGATGCATTGTTGTAAAATACAATGAAATATTCTTCTGTTTGTGTTCTGTTGTGGCTTGTTCTCGAACTATCCGCGCTTTCCTTTACGGGGAAGTTAAGGGTTTTCACAGCGGGAGATAGACTTCTGAATATATCTGGTGGACAATGCTAAGCCAGTATCTTTGCCAGTGCGCCACATGGCTCCTCGTGAGAGGAGGGAACTCCATAAGCAAGTAGGGGAGTTGGTTGAGAAGGGGTTCATAAGACGAAGTATATCGGAGTGGGGTGCTCCGGTAGTTTTTGCCACGAAGGCGGATGGGTCCCTCAGACTTTGTGTAGACTATAGAGAACTCAACAAGCTCACAAAGAAGAATAGACACCCATTGCCGAGGATTGACGATCTCTTTGATCAGTTGGTTGGCGCCTCAGTGTTTTCGCAGTTGGACTTAGCCACGGGGTTTCATCAGTTGAGAGTGGCTGAGGATAGCATAGACAAGACTGGCTTTAAGACTCCGGATGGTTTCTATGAGTGGCTAGTGATGCCCTTTGGTTTGACGAACGCCCTTGCATACTTTGTTGATTTGATGAGTAGGGTGTTCAGGGAGTACCTAAATAAGTTCGTGGTGGTCTTTGTGGATGACATCTTAGTCTTTTCTAAGAGTGAAGAAGAGCATGCCCTACATCTTAGGGAAGTGTTGGAGACTCTTCGAGCACATAGCCTTAAGGCTAAATTCTCTAAATGTCACTTTTGGAGGAAGGAAGTGCGGTTCTTAGGGCACGTGGTCTCTAAGGAAGGGATAGCTGTGGATCCCGCGAAGGTAGTGTCCATCCAAGATACGAAGGTTCCGAAGAATGCTACCGAGGTGAGGAGTTTCTTGGGGTTGGCTGGCTACTATAGGAAGTTTATCAAGGACTTCGCGAAGATATCAGCCCCATTAACTCGCTTGACAAAGAAGAATCTAGTCTTCACATGGGACGTAGATTGTGATGATGCGTTCCAACGGTTAAAGAGAGCTTTAACCACAGCTCCAGTCTTAGTGTTGCCATATGGGAGTAAGCCATTTGTTGTTTATACCGATGCTTGTGGGACAGGACTAGGCGCAGTCTTAATGCAAGAGGGAAGGGTAATAGCCTATGGGGGAAAGCAGTTGAGAAAGCATGAGAAAAATTACCCTACACATGATCTAGAGTTGGCCGCTATTGTTTTTGCGCTTAAGTCTTGGCGCCATTATCTTCTTGGCGAGAGGTTCGAATTGTTCACTGACCACAAATCATTGAAGTACTTGTTTTCTCAGAATGACTTGAACTTAAGGCAACAAAGGTGGATGGAGTTCTTAGCATCCTATGATTTCGAGATAGCGTATACCCCTAGCAAGGGTAACTAGTGGCGGACGCCTTAAGCAGAAAAAGGTTGTCCTTGAGTCCATTGTTCGTGGAACGACGAAGCTTGGAATTTATCTCGATGTTTGATTTTAGACCTTCCGTTGACTTTGTACCCGGTTTGCTAGCATCCTTAAGAGGTCAGACCTACTCTTTTGGGACGGATTGGCGAGGCACAGCGGGACGACCCACAGTTGGTTGAGTTGGTAGAGAGGCTCATAAGGGGGGAGTCGTCCAGCCATTTGAGTAGGTACACCCTAGACGATAGGGGGTGGTTGCGTAGAGACGGTAGACTTTGTGTACCGCAAGATGAGGGTTTAAGGAAGGCTATACTTGATGATGCACATCGTTCGAAGATGACCATTCAACCCGGTGGGGACAAGATGTACCAAGACATGAAGCGAGTTTTCTTTTGGGCCGGTATGAAGAAAGATGTGGCCGAGTATGTCGCTAGATGCTTGGTGTGCCAACAAGTGAAAGCGGAGCAAAAGAAACCTGGTGGGTTGCTTCACCCATTGGAAGTTCCGCAATGGAAGTGGGATAGCGTTTCGATGGATTTTATTGATGGGTTACCGAGATCGAGGAAGGGTAATACGGGAATTTGGGTTGTGGTAGACAGACTTACTAAGAGCGCCCATTTTATACCCGTGAAGAGTAAGAGGACTGCGCCATGGTTTGCTTCAATTACCTTCAAGAGATAGTTCGGTTGCATGGTGTACCTTCTAGCATAGTGAGCGATCGAGATCCTATCTTCACTAGCGAGTTTTGGAAGAGTTTACAAGAGGCGGTAGGAACTCAGTTGTGTTTGAGCACCGCATATCATCCTCAGACGGACGGCCAGACCGAGAGGGTGAATCGTGTTCTAGAAGACCTTTTGAGGCTATGTATCTTAGATTTTGGGGGTACATGGGAAGAGCATCTTCCATTGGTGGAGTTCGCGTATAATAACAGCTTTCAGTCTAGTATTGGCATGGCTCCTTTCGAAGCTCTTTATGGAAGGCCTTGTCGCTCACCTACATGTTGGTGGGAATCTACGGATAAGATCTTGCTTGGGCCTGATATGGTTAGAGAGACTTCGGAAAAGATTGATTTGATTAGAAGAAGGATGAAAGCGGTGCAAGACAGACAGAAATCCTACGCGGATAAGAGGAGGACGGATCTTGAGTTTAATGTTGGGGACATGGTCTTTGTCAAAGTATCTCCATTACGGAATGTTGTTCGCTTTGGATCCGTTGGGAAGTTAGCACCAAGGTTTGTAGGACCGTTTCCTATTAAGGAAAGGATTGGACGGATGGCATATAGAGTAGAGTTGCCAGAGAGACTTAGTGGAGTACATGATGTATTCCATGTGTCACATTTGAGGAAGTGCCTACCTGAGACCGCAGAGGTGGTAGAGCCGAGCTTGCTTAGAGAAGTAGAGGTAGAGCGTGATGCGACTATTCGACGAGCTCCTACCCGCATCCTTGGGTCAGAGATTAGGAAGTTGAGAAACAGAGAGGTTCAAGTAGTCAAAGTACAATGGGGAGATGATGAAAGAAACGCTACTTGGGAGACAGAAGCGAAGATGCATTCACTGTACCCATTTCTTTTTGAGGGTATGTCTTTTAACTTCTCCTTTATCGTTTGTCTAGTACTTATCTTATCTTTGGTATGTCCTCTCGTTAGTACCTTTGAACTTTAAATAGGGTAAACCTATGGTTGAAACATGTGTTTGAGACATGTTATGCTTGATGGATGTGTGTGGATGCAAGTGTTTGCTAGTGGTTGCTCGTGGATGCATATACACACACTTTAGACACTAGATCGGCTCAGTCACTTCATATTGCATATTGCATATAAATGTGTGTAGGTAGCTATATTAATGGATGTATAATGATTTTGTTATCATATGGATGATGCATTTTGGTGTATGGTTGTGCACACATGTAGAAATAGTATGTGTCGATAGGGTTCTTTCGCATACATATTGGATGCATGGCACTATCATGGTTTGCATTACGGAGGTCAACTGAATCAGTGGACCGCCTGATTTTGCATTAGACAGGGAACATATACACACACTCTTTGCATATGTTCATACAGCATTAGAAACTTTGAGGACAATGGATGCCAGTGTTTGATGGTTTAGTAGATGGTTGTTTGGTTGGTAGGATACGTTCTTCTTGACTTTGAGATTTCGGGGACGAAATCCTTTAAGTAGGGGAGAATGTAACACCCCGTATGTTGAATAACTTGTTATATTATAAACAAGGGCAGAATTAAATTTTAAGATCTGAATCAGGGGAAACGGGCTATGCCATTGCGTTCGTCTCGGAAAAATACACGAAATAGAGTCCGAGTTTTCGAAAATCGGAGTCCGTATGACCCAGTTAAGGCCCAACGAAGTTTTCAGAAAATTCAAATTTCGGAAAACATATTTGAAATGCAGAAATGGGGTTAGGCGGGAAAATTCCCGCCTGCACCAGGTCGACCCCCGTGTCGACTGGGGAGTCGACACACATGGGGGCGTGTCGACTGTAGTGTCGACACCCCTGTCGACACAGGTGGCTCAGCCAGTTTGGCTGGGTGCACTGTTTTGGCTGTGTTTGGTGGCTTGTGACGAGATCTGACGGCTCTAACCTAATCTAGGGTTAATCTAAGGGCCTAAAACACTTAACTAATCTATAAATACACCCTAAGACTACCCTAATTCATACTAAAATTGGATACAACGTCATCATGCCGTCAAAATGCAACTTGAAGGAGCCTCCATCAAATTAAAGAGGAAGATTGCTTCTCAAATCAACTTCTAATCAACTCTAGCAACTTAATCTTCTTCATAGGAGTGCTAATCAACAAGTCGTGAGTTTCTATGCCTTTAGCAAGCAATTGCTAAACTAATTATGATAGGATATAATGAGGTTATGGTTATGTATGTGGATCAATGCAAGTTAGGTTGTCATATGCTATGTGTTCATGATGTTAGTTATGCAAGTTTTATGCTATATGTTCATGATGCTAGTTATGCAAGTTGTATGCTATATGTCCATGATGCAAGTTATGCAAGTTTGATGCTATGTGCCCATGAAGCTAGTTATGCAAGTTGGGTGTAATTTATGCTATATGTTCATGATGCTAGTTATGCAAATCACTATGATAAACATTGATCCATTATGACACCATGTTATGCAAGTTTGGTGTTTGATTATATGCAAGTTCATATATGACATGTTATGCAAGTTTGGTGTTTGATTATATGCAAGTTCATATACGACATGTTATGCAAGTTTGGTGTTTGATTATATGCAAGTTCATATATGACATGTTATGCAAGTTTGGTGTTTGGTTATATGCAAGTAACATGTGCAAGTTTACACCTTTGTATGATATGCAAGTTAACCCCTTTGTATGTCATACATACATATGCAAGTTTACCCCTTTATATGACATAAGTAACTTATGCAAGTTACCCTCTTTATGACATATGTGATTCATGCAAGTTTGGGTTGGTTATTTATGCTAGTTGGGTTTGATGCTATGGTCATATATGCAAGTTGACACCTTTAAAACCCATGTGATGCTAATGTTATGCTAAGTTGAACCCATTGTATTTGTGATGAATCTTCCCTTTTAAGTATGTCATGTTAGCGTATTACGTGGGGAACGATGGGGTTAATATTCATGTTAACAAAATTGTGGTGAAATTGGTATGATGTTGCATACCATGAGTGGATGGACATAATTGAGTCAATTATGTACATCATTAAATTGGAATTAATTAGGGAAAATTAATTCAAAATATGGGGGTGATTAAATAGGTGTAATTAATCGACTAAGACACGAGGTTGGACCCTTTTGTAGCATAAGACTGCCCGGAACCGACCGGCAAATCCAGCGGCTACAAATGATTGGCCCAATGTGAGAGGTCTTAGGCATAAACTAAATACGTGACAAGTGTAAAGACACGAGGTTAGACTCTGTTATGGCGTAAGGCTGCCCGGACCCGACCGGCAAATCCAGCTGCCATAAAAGATAGTCTAATGTGAGAGGTCTTTACAACGGTTATGTTCTTAATCAATTAAGAAACACTTAACCAGATAAGCATGTAGTGGGGCATGAGGGGTTAAGTGGGTGCCTTGGGTGGCATGTGGAAATCAAGTAAGTGCCTTGGCTGGCATGTGGAAATCTAGTGGTTTGCCTTGGGTGGCAATAGAAAATACGATTAGAATACTTAACCAAGTGGAAACATGTAATTAAACATGATTAAAGGGTTAAGTGGGATACACTAGAAAAAGGGGACAAGCTTAGGTGGGTAGCTTGTGGGGGCCCATTTCAACCAGTAACCCATATGTATCTTATTGGGCTCGACCCAAGTCGAGGACGGGACACGCATACTGGGTTTGACTATAAAAGGCCAAAAACGGGTTAGCGGTGGCAACGCAAGTCCAACGGGTTTCATATGCGTGTGTGGGCCCGGGCTGGTAGGTAAGACGTTGTTGCATCGTGTAGGTATAAGCCGTGCATCAGTGTTGGTATCGGGTAGCCACTTCTGGGAATGATACACCCCACTGTGGGACCAGCACGGGTATCTACGGTAGGGAGCCGATCGCTTGGGGAGTAGTGGGTACACCTAGTGGAGATAGGGGCAGACGGCACCTATGTGGTCAGCTAGGGGTACACGAAACTACTAGTTAAATTTTCTATGTCCTTGGGTGGGATCAACCTTTAAGTAGGAATGACTAGTGTAGTGCAGTGTAGTAATTACCCTTGGGTGGGTAGATGCGTCTTTACCGATATCTTAGTTCATCCTATGTCTAGTTGGCTGCTTAGTGTAGTCAATTATCCCCAGTCATTACCGTGCCAAGTTTATATCATACCCTAATTACTTTAATGATTGTATTGTTAATGTTATAGGGCTCACTCAGACTTATGTCTGACCCCGTTGTTTTTATCTTTTTCCCAACCCTCAGGTTCTCAGAGTGGGCCTAGCACTAGTGGGCTTTGATCAGATTGCTTTATCTATCTTTTGGAGCTTGGACCGTGATGTAAAGCTCAGCTTATCTTTTCTATTATGGCTATTAGTTATGTAGTGGGATTATGTACTTATGTCTTTAACGAGATGGATATTTTGTACTTGACTCTTGTTGGTTTTTGATATGTAACCAAACATGTTTACCTTCTGCTGCAATGAAATGATGTTTTAAATTTCAGGTATTACTTATATCTGCCTTGTTGTAATTTTTCTGTTCTATATTCACTTAAAATACTCCACCGAAGTTAAGGCATTCCCTTAGTGAGTGACCTTAGCGGGTGTGGGGTGTTACAAAAAACACCAAAACAATAATATGACAAGGTTAAACGGATCAAACATAGCCAAAATCCCATATTTTCCCCTAAGCATGTTTAAGCAAAACAAATGATATGATTAGTAAAACTTAACCAAACCAAACCAAATTTCTAACAGAGGTCTAAAACATTGTTTTCGAATTTATAAATATTTTTCCAAATTTTTATCATGTCTAATTTCTCTAATCTTCACTAACTACCCTTAATCAACCGTAATTAGTGCAAAACTATGCAAATCACTCACCTTGGCCACAAATAAAATACCAAATCTGAAATGAATCTTTGTTTGGCGTGAATACTGTTATCTAACAGCAGCTCTAACCTTGCTTTGGTGCTAATCCTCTTTGATTTGATGTTGCTAAGCTTAATCTTCAACTAGAAAGTGATCTGGAGATGTTTTAAAGGTTGGAGGCCATTATGAGGGTTTTTAGGAGGTAAACGGCGGCTAGAAAACTGAAATGAAATGAAAACCTAATTCATTTCAGCCTCCCCATAACCCTAATTCCGAATTGGGTTATGGGCCCATTTACTAATCACCTCATTTACCCCGGTTAAGCAGTTATTCACCTTCTGAAACTTGTTTCAGCCATATCTCCCAAATGGTGAGTCCGTTTGGCTATTGTGACCCCCTACGGAAAGGTAAATCATCATTCGGAGCCAATGGATGTAGTTTCAGGTCAAAACTCCTTTCCAATTAAAAGTTATGGCAAAAAAAATCAGCTAGGGGCAAAATAATCATTTAAAAATCGGCAAAAATCATGAACATGGGAAATGACCCCAATAGTCGTCTCCCAAAGTTACATGACCGTATGACTTAGTATGTGAAAGAAATAAATATTCTACGATCCTGCGATGCGTAGAATGCGGGTCGTTACACTCTCCCCCCTTAAGATATTTCGTCCCCGAAGTTCCTTAACCCAAAACATAAAAAAGATCCCGCATGCCTACCAGCCATATACAATAATCAATCATGCAAAACAAGTAAAACAAACCTATCCTAGCCTGCGGAAAGACTAAATCGAAAATGAAATCTTACCAGGAGTAGAGTTCTAGATACGTCTTCCTAATGTTCTCCTCTGTCACCCAAGTACAGTCATTCTCATTCTCGCCCCACTGGACTTTGACTAGATTCACCGCTTTCCTTCAAAGTTGCTTCGTATCGTTCCCAACAATACGCATTAGCTTGCGGTTACCAACTGCCTCGGGTTCAACTTCGATATCATCCAACTGATCGGGTGAAATAGTCACATCTGGGTCGTGTACGAACTTCCTTAACTGGGAAACATGAAATACGTTGTGAACTCCTGCCATCTTCTCTGGTAATTCAACTTTGTATGCCAAATTCCCAATTTGCTCAAGAACTGGGAATGGACCAACAAATCTTGGTGCTAACTTGCCTCTCCTGCCAAATCGTATCACGCTCTTCAACGGAGAAATCTTGGCAAACACCAAGTCGCCAATGGAGAACTTTAATTCTCTTCTCCTATTATCAACATAACTTTTCTGTCTATCTTGGGCAGCCTTCATTCACTGTTGGATAACCTTGATCTTGTCTGGTGTTTCTCTTATTACTTCTGGTCCAAGCACATATTTTTCACCGGTATCTAACCAACATGATGGTGAGTTACACGATCTTCCGTACAAAGCTTCAAATGGAGCCATACCAATATTGGATTGATAACTATTATTATATGCAAACTCTACTAGATGCAAATGGTCATCCCATGATCCACCAAAATCCAATACACAGGATCTCAAGAGGTCTTCTAATTTACGATTCACCCTCTCTGTTTGACCATCGGTTTGAGGATGATACGCGACACTGAGATGTAATTCTGATCCTAAAGCCTCTTGTAAGCTCTTCCAAAATCCACTAGTGAACAACGGATCTCGGTCACTCACAATGCCTTTGGGTATTCCATGAAATCTCACTACCCACTTTATATACATTTCCGCTAACTTAGATGCCGTCCTGTTTGACTTGACGGGTATAAACCTTGCACTCTTAGTCAATCAGTCCACAATCAACCAAATGCTATCATGGCCCCATCTTGTCGTTGGTAACCCATCAATGAAATTGTAACACCCCACCTCCGTTAAAGTCACTCACAAAGGGAATGCCTTAACTTTGATGGAGCGTTTTAGTAGACAGAACAGATATTTGCAAGACAGATAAAACAGTACTTGAAAAATTTATAACTTTATTACAACAGAAACTGAAATAAGTTTGGTTACATCTTTTCAAATCATAATATCGAAATTCAAGTACAAAATATCGGTCTTGTACAAAAGCCTTCAGAATGCATAGTTTTTAAAGTCATAATCCCTAACATAAACTGCCATTGAAAGATAGAACCAAGGCCAAGCGGTACTTCAAGCAGAGAAAATCCAAATCAAGCTCCTATATTTCCACCCTAAAAACCTGGGGGGAGAAACGAAAGAAAAGGGGCGAAAACAAGCAAGGTCAGACATAAAGTCTGGCAAGTCCAGTGACTTTTAGCATATGAACAGATAATAATATCATGACATGAAAATAAAGTTGGATAAGAGACAACAGCAACAGTAGTAACTGGTATACTTAAGCTAAACAGAAGAAACAGAATGATATAGCCCAAGTTATGCTTCTAACTTATATCTTACTTCTCTGCACTAATACTAGTATAACAGGATTAGATGTTACCCAAATGTCTAAACTGAAACAGAATAATCTATACAGAAATAGAATTCCAGTAATGGGACTTTACCCCCCCAATAGACAGAAGGTACATAAACGGGATCAGAGACAGAAACAGAATAATCACTACAGAAACAGAATGTTAGAATTAGGTGTACACTAGTAAATGGGCCTTTAACACCCCAACAGACGATACCATGCAGAAGCAGACAGGTGTTAACACCCAACAGAAACAGATGGTACCCCAACGGAAATAGACAGAATAAGTGTACCCTAAATCTACCCTAAGCGGTCGGCTCCCTAATATATATGCCAGCCCCCACAGAAGGGTGTACCACTCCCTAAAGTGGCAACCTTTGAATGACACAGACCTATTTACAGATGTCACGGCGTCTTACATAATCAGAGGCAGATCGGGATCCATGCATGCACATGACCCGGTTGGAACGCACCATCAACACCCCTCGCCATTATCAGAGTGAACTGCTTATAATTAGTTCAGTTAGCATGCCCGGACCCTGCCTACTGTTGGGTCATAGTTTTGATACCAGAAAGGGTTACTGACTAATATGAGTCCCAAACAACAGATGACACTAGTATTTTCCTTCTTAACCTTGTGTCCTAAGACCAATGGATTTCAGATTAACTTGTTTACAATATTTCAGACCTACAGAGTTCAGATCAACTAGTTCAAAGATCAGAAAATCAAATCAATAGGTTTTCAGACTAACGGATCAGATGTACAGTTTTAACAGACTTACAGATTGTCTAACTTTGTATTGGGCCCACAGATTCATGAAAAAGGTTTATTAATTCATCAGTCCAGTTGGTTTAGCCCTATCCACCCAACACGTTTTAGACATCATATTTATCTTAGATTTGCATTAATTAAATGTTAATGCGCAGACCTCTCACATTAGGTCGGTAGCTTGTGGCCGCTGGATAAGCCGGGCGGTTCCAGGCAGACTTCTGCCACAATCCAGACCTAACCTCATGTCTAAGCATATTTTAGTTATGCCTACGACCTCTCACAGTAGACTAGCAGTTTGCGGTTGCTGGTTAAGCCGGTTGGGTCCGGGCAGGCTTCTACCGCAAGCATGAATCTAACCTCATGTCTCAGCCTTTTTATTAAAACTAGTTTATTCCATTACAAATTATACAAATATCAGACTAATTATGCCAATCTAACAGATTTGACTTCTTTTCAAGTCGCAGCAGATTAATCAAATTAACATGTTTTACTCAATCTCAGATCGAGTCTACGGATTTTCATACACAAATTACAATCATTCAGCTTTTCAACAGATTTAACAGATTTAGCAGCTCAGGCGGTTCAACAGATTTAGCAAATTAGGCAACTCAATAGATTTAGCAGATTAGGCATAATTAGCAGATTAGGCGATTCAACATATTTAACAGTTTAGGCAATTCAATAGATTAAACAATTAATAGATTTAGCAGATTAGGCAAATTTAACATATTAAGCAGATAACAGTTTCAGCCGATTTAAAAATTCCTTAAAGTCCTATTCACATATCTTGCCTAATTCGTAAAGTAAGCCTAAACTTATATGCCCAGATTATGGTCATAATCCACCATATAACATATGTCCTAAATTTTAGTTAAACTTGCATAGTTCAGAATATTCTCCAAAAACCCTAATCGTGATTCACATATAAATTATGCCAAATATAGCCATTGATTACAATGCATGTCACATATCCAAAAAAAACCTTACTTAGGTGTATTCACACTTAATAGTCATCAAATCTTAATATAGGTTTTTACACCTAAGTCATATGCAAATTAATTCTCCTACTTCCAAATGACAAGCTATCGGATTTAATTTACCCAGATCCAGATCTTGAATTATGAAATATGTTCTTTATGTTCTAAGTCACTATAATCCTCTTCTTCCAAGTGATAGATCATCTTATGCAATATGTCTCAAATTTATGTCCAGAATTACAACATGCGTTGTGTCCTCAAATTAGTTACAAATCGATTATGCCCAAATATGCCTCATGCAATATTCTACCCAAATTTAGTGTTTATGCGTTTATCTCTTATGAGACTTGGCTCAGGCTCGTGGTAGCCTGGCTATCACACAAATAGAAAGAAAGGAGGAAGAAATACAGAACAAACAGAATAATAAAACAGAGGAACAGATCTGATAAATAGAAAAAGGGCCTAGTCTCAGATTCAGATTTATAATTATGTCAAGATAATGATTACATTTCATATCGGAAAATAACTGCACTTGCCTTGGTTGGATTATAGAAAAAGAGTTGCAGTTGTTCTCTTTTAATCTTATTCAGATTTGGAAGAAGATGCTCTAGTTCTAGTTTTGATCCCAGCAGAGTAGCGATGCCATTATTTTATTTATTTATTTCTATTATCTTAGAGGCATCATAAGGAGAGAAGGATGGTGTAAAGAGAATGGGGCTAGGGGCTATTTATATAGGATTAGGCGGGCGAATCTAGATTAAAACGAGACCAGATACATCAGAATGAACCCAGGCTCAAAACTGGGTTCTGCCACCAGGTCGACCCCCAGGTCGGCCATAGGATCAACCTGGTCCCTGGGAGGTCGACCATAGTGTCGACCCCCAGGTCGACCTGGTCTTGGGCGGGAAAATTCCCGCCCAGTCTGTGCTGGGGTTTGAATTCGAATTTCGAATTCGAATTTCGAGCTGTTTTCGATTCTGAAAATTCCTGAAACTTCGGAGGGTCATACCTCCCTCATACGGACTCCGTTTCTCGAAAACTCGGACTCGTTTCCAAGTAGAATTTCGAGACGAACGCAATGGAACAACCTGTTTCCCTTGATTCTTATTTTGAAAATTAATTCTGCCTTGATTTCTGGTTTTAAAATGTAACTAAAATACGGTTGTTACATTCTCCCCTCCATAAAGGATTTCGTCCCCGAAATCTTCAAGTTAAGAAGAATGCATCCTATCATCCAATCATCCATCTACTCAACCATCATCCACAAGCAACCATTGTCCTTAAAAGATTTCTAATGCTGAATGAACTTATGCAAGAGTGTGCGTATATGTACTTATCTAATGCAAAGATCAGGTGGTCCACTGATTCAGTTGACCTCCTTAATGTGAATTATGTCAGTGCCATGAGTCCAATATGTATGCAATTTTCCCATTTGATACATATCATTTCTATATGAGTGCACAACCGTTCATTCATATGCAATATCCATGTGCTGAGTCAACCATTTTGCATCCATAAAATTTTAAAAAAAATGTGCACACATCCATATGCAGCATGAGAGTGTTTTTGAGCCGATCTAGTGCCTAGTATGTGTATATGCATCCATGAGCAATCACTAGCAACCACTTGCAACCATCAACCATAACATGTCTCAAACACATGTTTACACCCAATAGTTTCTACCTAAAGGTCGAAGGATAAAGTCAAGTGATAGAAGCAAGTATAATTAAAACTAAAGCTAGGTTTCCATTAGACATCAGTTTAAGAGAATAACTCCCTAAGTATCAACCCCAAAGACCGAAATCAACATCAGATTAATACTCAGAGAATCACTCCCATTAAACAAATGCCCAACTGGAAATCTATTTCGCACTTTGAGTAAAAGCTCCTATCCTTTTCAGAAACCTATAGACTACTGATACAGATCAGATTACCAAATGATCTTAGTAAACTAAGCATGATAAAAACTCAGAACGTATGCGTCATGGTCAACTTAACGCCCAACACAGATGCCCTCAAACCCCAACTTATCAAAAACAGATGAGTCGTAACCCCCATGGGGTCTGATACTATAACGGAACCAGAAACAAGACTAGTATTAAAGTGCAGAGTTTCAATTACAGAATCAAAATGCCAGAATCAGAAAGAGTTCTTAACTCCTCAATCAGATAAGGAAATTAAACCTTCTACATAAATTTTCATATTTCTACCCTATCTACCAGTCACTTGAGCATTCGCATGTCCTCCAGAAGTGGGTTTTGCCTTCTGCCCTTGCCCCCGTTTCTTTGGGCAGTCCCTTGTGAAGTGCCTTATTTCTCCACAGTTGAAGCAAGTGCCCTTCCTTTTTCTGCAATCCTTGTTTAGATGGGTCGAGCTTCCACAAGTAAAGCACCTCTTCTCCTTCTTATCTTCAGTCTTCTCACCCTTCTTTTGTGTTTCTTGTTTGGGCCCCGCCTTCTTGTTCTGTGGTCCTTCAAGCTTTTCCTCATTCTTTTTTACTTTCGGCTTCCTCTTCATGCATTAATGCCATGTCCACCAATTTTTCGAAGGTTCCCCCATAGGAATGTGGGACATCACCAATCCATGCAGCGGCTCATTCAAACCTTTAGCAAACCTTAGTGCCTTCTTATGCGGTGTATTTACCAATTCTAAGCCGAATCTTGCTAATTGATTAAACTTGTTGACGTACTCTCTCACTAATAAATTCCCCTGCTTTAACGCCAAGAACCTTTCTACGTATAGACTCTCTTCCGCTCGTGAGAGAAATTTCATCTCGAACCTATGCCTGAAATCCATCCATCTCTCTACCAGACGCTCTCCATTTGTGACCTCCCACCAAAAAAAGCTTCGTCCTTAAGCAACCATACCGCCAACTGTATCTTATGCCTATCGTCCACCTCGAAGATAACGAACAAATCCTCGGTTTCTTTGAGCCAGTTCCTTGCTTCCACGAAGGATTCAGTTCCATTAAAGTTCTTCCTACCCATGGCTCAAAAGTCTCTACATATCTTCGAGAAAGTATTCACGCGTGGAGGAGGAGGA
Organism: Allium sativum; assembly: GCA_030737875.1. NCBI lineage: Eukaryota > Viridiplantae > Streptophyta > Magnoliopsida > Asparagales > Amaryllidaceae > Allium > Allium sativum. The sequence goes on from CM060909.1 coordinate 288,768,230, forward strand.
GGAACCACTGCAGCTGGGGGAGGAGGGACGTTTGTTGGGCCCGCATCATTAGCCCTAGCTTCTAGGTACCTCCTGAACCAGCCAGGTATCGGTACGCCCTCCAGAAGGTTAAGATCCCAGACATGCTGAAACGAAAGAAAAACGAAAGATTCAAAACAAAGGATAGAAAGATAGGCTATGACTTTGGGGATTATGTTTTTCAAAATAAACTCTACTTTTGAAAATACTTCCTTTTTAAAAACCTTTTTGAAAATAATTTTCCAATTTTTTTTATCAAATCGGGTAACCTTCAGCTTTGATACCAAGTGTAACACCCCACCTTCGTTAAGGTCACTCACAAAGGGAATGCCTTTTAGATGGAGCATTTTAGTAGATAGAACAGAAATTTACAAGACAGATAAAACAGTACTTGAAAAATTTATAACTTTATTACAATAGAAACTGAAATAAGTTTTGTTACATCTTTTCAAATAATAATATCGAAATTCAAGTACAAAATATCGGTCTTGTACAAAAGCCTTCAGAATGCATAGTTTTTTAAAGTCATAATCCCTAACATAAACTTCCATGGAAAGATAGAACCAAGGCCAAGCGATACTTGTTCAAGCAGAGAAAATCCAAATCAAGCTCCTATATTTCCACCCTAAAAACCTGGGGGAGAAACGAAAGAAAAGGGGCGAAAACAAGAAAGGTCAGACATAAAGTCTGGCAAGTCCAGTGACTTTTAGCATATGAACAGATAATAATATCATGACATGAAAATAAAGTTGGATAAGAGACAACAGCAACAGTAGTAACTGGTATACATAAGCTAAACAGAAGAAACAGAATGATATAGCCCAAGTTATGCTTCTTACTTATATCTTACTTCTCTGTACTAATACTAGTATAACAAGATTAGGTGTTACCCAAATGTCTAAACTGAAACAGAAACGGAACAGAATAATCTATAAAGAAACAGAATGCCAGTAATGGGACTTTACCACACCAATAGACAGAAGGTACATAAACGGGATCAGAGACGGAAACAGAATAACCCCTACGGAAACAGAATGTTAGAATTAGGTGTACACTAGTAAATGGGCCTTTACCACCCCAAAAGACGGTACCACGCAGAAACAGACATGTGTTACCACCCAACAGAAACAGACGGTACCCCAACGGAAACAGATAGAACTAAGTGTACCCTAAATCTACCCCAAGCGATCGGCTCCCTAATATATAAATACCCTGTGCCAGCCCCCACGGAAGGGTGTATCACTCCCTAAAGTGGCAACCTTTGAATGACACAGACCAATTTACAGATGTCACGGCGTCTTACATCCTCAGAGGCAGACCGGGATCCATGCACGCACATGACCCGGTTGGAACGCACCATCAACACCCCTCGCCATTATCAGAGTGAAACGCTTATAATTAGTTCAGTAAGCGTGCCCAGACCCTACCTACTATTGGGTCGTAGTTTTGATACCAGAAAGGGTTACTGACTAATATGGGTCCCAAACAACCGATGACACAAGTATTTTCCCTCCTAACCTTATGTCCCCAGACTAATGGATTTCAGATTAACTTGTTTACAAGTTTCAGACCTACAGAGTTCATATCAACTAGTTCACAGATCAGAAAATCAAGTCAACAGGTTTTCAGACTAACAGATCAGATGTATAGTTTTAACAGACTTACAGATTGTCTAACTTTGTATTAGGCCTACAGATTCATGAAACAGGTTTATTAATTCATCAGTCCAGTTGGTTTAGTCCTATCCACCCAAATCGTTTTAGACATCATATTTATCTCAGATTTGCATTAATTAAATGTTAATGCGCAGACCTCTCACATTAGGTTGGTAGCTTGTGGCCGCTGGATAAGCCGGGCGGTTCCGGGCAGACTTCTGCCACAAGCCAGACCTAATCTCGTGTCTAAGCATATTTTAGTTATGCCTACGACCTCTCACATTAGACTAGCAATTTGAAGTTGCTGGTTAAGCCAGTTGGGTCCGGGCAGGCTTCTACCGCAAACATGAGTCTAACCTCGTGTCTCAGCATTTTTATTATAACTAGTTTATTCCATTACAAATTATACAAATATCAGACTAATTATGCCAATCTAACAGATTTGACTTCTTTTCAAGTCGCAGCAGATTAATCAAATTAACATGTTTTACTCAATCTTAAATCGAGCCTACGGATTTTCATACACAAATTACAATCATTCAGCTTTTCAACAGATTTAACAGATTTAGCAGCTCAGGCGGTTCAATAGATTTAGCAGATTAGGCAATTCAACTGATTTAGCAGATTAGGCATAATTAGCAGATTAGGCGATTCAACATATTTAACAGTTTAGGCAATTCAACAGATTAAACAGGTAACAGATTTAGTAGATTAGGCAAATTTAACATATTAAGCATATAACAGTTTCAGCTGATTTAAACATTCCTTAAAGTCCTATTCACATATCTTGCCTAATTCATAAAGTAAGCCTAAACTTATATGCCCAAATTATGGTCATAATACACCATATAACATATGTCACAAATTTTAGTTAAACTTGCATAGTTCAAAATATTCTCCAAAAACCCTAATCGTGATTCACATATAAATTATGCCAAATATAGCCATTGATTACAATGCATGTCACATATCCAAAAAACCCTTACTTAGGTGTATTCACACTTAATAGTCATCAAATCTTAATATAGGTTTTTACACCTAAGTCATATGCAAATTAATTCTCCTACTTCCAAATGACAAGCTATCGGATTTAATATTCCCAGATCCAGATCTTAAATTATGAAATATGTTCTTTATGTTCTAAGTCACTATAATCCACTTCTTCCAAGTCATAGATCATCTTATGCAATATGTCTCAAATTTATGTACAGAATTACAACATGCTGTAACACCCCACCTCCGTTAAGGTCACTCACAAAGGGAATGCCTTAACTTTGATGGAGCATTTTAGTAAACAGAACAGAATATTACAACACAGATAGAAAAATAGTACTTAAAAAAACTTTATAACTTTATTACAGCGGACAGAAATCAGTTTGGTTACAACTTTACCAAAAACTCAAGTACATATATATCAGCCTTGTTCAAAAGCCATCAGAGTACAAAACTTTAAAATCATAATCCCCACAGAACGGAAGCTATACAGAGCCAAGCCATACTTTAAGCACTTCAAGCGGAAGAAATCTGGATCAAGTTAGAGTACTCCCTTCTACAAAACCTGGGGGAACGGAAGAAAAGAGGCAAAACAACAAGGGTCAGACATAAAGTCTGGCAAGTCCAGTGACTTTCAGCATATGAACAGATAATAATAATAATGACATGAATGCAAAACTGGATAAGAGATGGCAGTAACATGAGCAGCAGATATACTCAGGTTAAACAGCAGAAACAGAATGATGTGGACTAAGCCATGCTTCTTATTTATATCTTACTTCTCTGCACTAATACTAGTATAACAGAATTAGGTGTCACCCTAATGTCTAAACTGAAACAGAAATGGGTACAGAATAATTTCCATAGAAGAGAATGGTAGTAATGGGCCTTTACCACCCCAACAGAAACGGACAGAAACAGGATGCTAATAATGGGCCTTTACCACCCGAACAGAAACAGACAGAAACAGAATATTAATAATGGGCCTTTACCACCTGAACAGAAACAGTCAAATTAATCCCTACGGAAACAGAATGTAGAATTAGGTGTACACTAGTAATTGGGCCTTTACCTCCTGAACAAATGGTACCATGCAGAAACAGATGGGTGTTGCCACCCAACAGAAACCGACCGTACCAACAGAAACAGACAGAACTAAGTGTACCCTAAAACCCTACCCCAAGCGATCGGCTCTCTAATACATAAATACCCTCTGTCGGCCCCACAGTAGGGTGTATCACTCCCTAAAGTGACAACCAATTGGCACAGACCTATTTACAGATGTCACGGCGTCTTACATCCTCAGAGGCAGACCGGGATCCATGCACGCACATGACCCGATTGGAACGCACCATCAACACCCCTCGCCCTTATCAGAATGAACCACTTATAATTAGTTCAGTAAGCGTGCCCGGACCCTACCTACTGTTGGGTCAAAGTGTTGATACCAGAAAGGGTTACTGACTAATATGGGTCCCAAACAACAGATGACACAAGTAATTCCCCCTCTAACCTTGTGTCCCCAACTAACAGATTCCAGATTAACTTGTTTACAAGTTCAGACATACAGAATTCAGATCAACTAGTTCATAGATCAGATAAGTCTTCAGACTAACGGATCAGATATACGGATTTAACAGACTTACCGATTTACCAGTTACAGATTAATAGACTTACATATTTGTCTAACTTTGTAATTAGGCCTACAGATTCACGGAACAGATTTATTAAATTCATCAGTCTAGTGGGTTTAACCCTATCCGCCCAACACGTTTTAGACTTCATATTTATCTCAGATTTTCATTAATTAAATATTAATGCCCAGACCTCTCACATTAGACCGACAGTTTGCGGCTACTGGTTAGGCCGGTTGGTTCCGGGCAGATTTCTGTCGCAAATTAACTGAGTCTAACCTCGGGTTTCAAGAACTTTATGACTAACTTCTCACATTAGAACCTATTGATTGCGGCCACTAGATGTGCCGGGCGGTTTCGGGCAGAATTACGTCGCAAACTCATTCTAACCTCGAGTTAGCCATGTTTATATTTGCGGCCAATTAATTAATAATTTACCATTTATGCCCACGCCTAATATACATGTCAATTATTCATAACTATAGCCAATTCAGATTATGTCAATAACAGACTAATTATATCAACTCAACAGATATAGCAGATAATAGATTTTGCAGATTAGGCGACTTAATGGATTCAGCATATTAAGCAAACTAGCAGATTTAGCAGATAACAGATTAGGCATCTCAACAGATTTAGCAGTTTAGGCATCCCAACAGATTTAGCAGTTTAGGCATCTCAACAGATTTAGCAGTTTAGGCATCTCAACGGATTTAGTTTAGCAGATTTGGCATTTTCAACAGACTTAGCAGATGGCAGATTTAGCAGATTTAATATTTCTAAAGGTTCTATTTACATGCCTTGCTTAATCATAAATTAGACCTAAATAAGTATCATGATTCACAATATGATCATATACCCCATGTTTGCATAAATTTACATAACACTGAATATGGACATAATTTACCATATAATATATGTTCCCATTTTGGTTAAACTAGCATTGTACAGCAGATTCATCTATAAATTATGCCAAATATTACAATGCATGCCATATATCCCAAAATCCCTATTTAGGTGTATTCACACTTAATAGTCCTCAAATCTTATTATAGATTTTAATTTCTACACCGAAGTCACATATCTTCCCCTTCTTAAAATGTGCCACAAATCTAGGTTTTAATCATGTATCGTATCCTTAAAATCAGATATTGAATTATGTCCCCAAATCACAGATTATCATACATAGCTTGCTCAGATCCAGATCTAGTTTACAACATGTAATATGTATCTAAACTAATTACATGCCTACGGTCAATTTTATGCCCCAATTCCTAAGTCATATGTCCAATGTAAATTTTATGCCTCAACTTCTCCAGTCGTATGTTCAATATTCTTTATGCCACAAAACTCAAGTCATAGGTTCAATTATATGCCTTAGATTTATGTCCTATGTTCCGAGTTCAACCTATGTTCTTTCCTCAAATCAGTCACATATCGGTCATGCCCATTTCATGCATAATTCATTTTATTGTCCCAAATATTTTAGCGTATGTTAATCTCTTATGAGATTGGCTCAGGCTCGTGGTAGCCTGGCTATAGAACAGAAAGAAGAAAGAAAAACAGAATAAGGTAGATATAAACAGATAAGAACAGACATAATCTCGGATTCAGATTTACAATTCATGTCACAATCAGAATTAACGTTTATATCGGAAAATAACTGCACTTGCCTTGGTTGGATTAAAGAAAGAACTTTAATTGTTGTAGAATCGTTGCAGAAGCTTTGATCTCTAGTTTGAATTGAGTTGCTTAGGTTGATGTCGATTATCTTCTAGTTTTGATTCCAGCAGAGTAGCGACGCCATTATTTTATTTAATTTAGAACAGAGGCAGAGTAAAAGCAGAATAGAATTGTGTGTAGAGAAGGCTGGGTTTGGGGCTGTTTAAATAGGTTTAGGCGGACGAACCTAGGCAGAAAACGTGACCAAATACATCAGAACGAACCAGGTTCAAAAACTGGATTTCGGGAGCAGGTCGACCCCCAGGTCGACTATCCAGTCGACCTGCTCAGGGGGGGTCGACTACCCAATCGACTCCCCAGTCGACCTGGTCGGGGGGGTCGTCTACCCAGTCGACTCCCCAGTCGACCTGGGTCCTGGGCGGGAAATTTCCAGCCCAGCCCGCTTCTGGGTTTGAATTCGAATTTCGAGCTGTTTTCGATTCTGAAAATTCCTGAAACTTCGGAGGGTCATATCTCCCTCATACGAACTCCGATTCTTACAAACTCGGACTCGTTTCCAAGCAGAATTCCGAGACGAACGCAATGGCACAACCCGTTTCCCTTGATTCTTAGTTTAAAAATTAATTATCCTCTGATTTGTTACTTATATGTTCACAGAAAATACGGGGTGTTACACATGCGTTGTGTCCTCAAATTAGTTACAAATCGATTATGCCCAAATATGCCTCATTCAATATTCTTCCCAAATTTAGTGTTTATGCATTTATCTCTTATGAGACTTGGCTCAGGCTCGTGGTAGCCTGGTTATCACACAAAAATAAAGAAAGAAGGAAGAAATACAGAGCAAACAGAATAATAAAACAGAGGAACAGATCTGATAAATAGAAAAAGGGCCTAGTCTCAGATTCAGATTTATAATTATGTCAAGATCATGTTTAAATTTCATATCGGAAAATAACTACACTTGCCTTGGTTGGATTAAAGAAGAAGAGTTGCATTTGTTCTCTTTTAATCTTATTCAGATTTGGAAGAAGATGCTCTAGTTCTAGTTTTGATCCCAGCAGAGTAGCGACACCATTATTTTATTTATTTATTTTTATTATCTCAGAGGCAGCATAAGGAGAGAAGGATGGTGTAAAGAGAATGGGGCTAGGGGTTGTTTATATAGGATTAGGCGGGCGAATCCAGACTGAAAACGAGACCAGATACATCAGAATGAACCCAAGCTCAAAACTGGGTTATGTCACCAGGTCGACCCCCAGGTCGACCATAGGGTCGACCTGGTCCCTGGGAGGTCGACCATAGTGTCGACTCCCAGGTCGACCTGGTCCTGGGTGAGAAAATTCCCGCCCAGACTGCGCTGGGGTTTGAATTCGAATTTCGAATTCGAATTTCGAGCTGTTTTCGATTCTGAAAATTCCTGAAACTTCGGAGGGTCATATCTCCCTCATACGGACTCCGTTTCTCAAAAACTCGATCTCGTTTCTAAGCAGAATTTTGAGAAGAACGCAATGGCACAACCCGTTTCCCTTGATTCTTATTTTAAAACTTAATTCTGCCTTGATTTCTGGTTTTAACATGTTATTAAAATACGGGTTGTTACAGAAATCCATTGACACTTGTTCCCATTTCCATTCTGGAATTTCTAATGGTTGCAACAAACCACTAGGCTTCTTTTGCTCAGCTTTAACTAGCTGGCAATTCATGCATTTGGATATAAATTTCCCAACGTCTCTTTTCATCCCTTCCCAGTAGTAGGTCTGCTTCATGTCTCGATACATCTTGTTACCACCGGGGTGTATAGTCAGTTTTGAGCGATGACATTCCCTAAGCACTTCATCTCTCAGTCCATTGACATTGGGTACAACTAATCTTCCATTCTTTCTAAGCCATCCATCTCGATCAAGCCCATACTTTTTCATCTCTTCGTTGATCCCCATCTCTAACTTTGAGATGATTTCCAATAGGTTAGTATCGTCCCTTTGGCTGGAACCATTCCTCTCAATCAAAGTGGGTCTGATCGTCAAACTTGCTAACATTTCTGGATCCAACTCGAACTTTGGTCTGAAATCATACCCAGCGATGTACTCCAGTTGCTTCCATTCAAGAAACATAGCCCCTAAACTGTCATGTCTTCTACTCAATGCATCAGCCACCGCATTGCCCTTTCCTGGTGTATATGCGATGTCGAAATCATAGGAAGCTAAGAATTCTAACAACCTTTGCTGTCGGAGATTTAGATTCTTCTGAGAGAAGAGATATGTAACACCCCGGATTTTTGAAAAAAATTCAAAACAGCAAAAACGGGAACGCAAAACACCAAACCGACCTATTTTATAGGTCGACCCGAGACCCGCTGGATCGACCACAGGATCGACTCAGGAGCTTTGGAATTGGTCCCGTCGGCCCTAAATAGTCTATGACGAAATTTTATGTTTTAGGGCTTAGGTGGCGATTTCTGGTTGGTCTGTTGACATCATTTCTTGGTTTCTAAGGCCTAGATGGATTCTAGAGTGATCCGACGGCTTAAATTAATTCAAAGCTCTATAAAAAGACCCATAGACTCAAACCCTAAATCAGAATTAAAACAAAAACTATGGTCGTCATGCTGTCATCTTGAATCCTAGAGTAGCCGCCACCAATTAGAAAGGAAGAACAACAAATCAAATCAGTTTTATTCAACCCTAACAACGAATCTTCTTCAAAGGAAAGCTAATTCAACTTCAGAAATTAGAATTCAGAACTCAAGACCGCCTTTGAGTTGTGAGTTCGATAGTTTTAATAAAATAATTAGTAATTTAATTGGATTTAGTTATGATGCGGATTGTATGGATGTGATGTGAATTATTGATCACATGTTGTAATTATGTTGTAGAATTGTGTTGAAATCTCTATGACGTTATGTTGTGATGCTATCATTTATGATGTAAAGTTATGTTGCCATCTTCTATGTTGTAATTTTATATATAACCAAATCATCATGTTTCATATGCTAGTTTAGGGATGTTGATTCATATGATAAATCATATGTATACAAGTTTAGATTTTTATTTAAACATGAATCATATACAAGTTGGGTAAAATTATATGTGACCTTACATTGCTATGACATCTAGTTTATGTGAAAATTTGATTAAATGTTAGGCTATGACATGAGTGAGTTATATGCTAAATTCTACATGATATTTTACATGTTAGATGCAAGTTTACACCATTGTTATGATGCATAAATCACATATTCAGGTTTCTATAAATATATGAGTTTGGGGTATGAATCATGTTATGCAAGTTTAGGGTTATTGCCTATGCAAGTTTACACCTTTAGATGTAGATCTATGACATACATGATTTATGCAAGTTCACACCTTTAGATTTGGATCCACGACATATGTTGTTTATGCAAGTTGTAACTTTGGCCTATGCAAGTTTTAGATGTGGAACATCATTCACATATGCAAGTTCATCCCTATGTTTAGATCTATGTTTTCATTATGTGTACATTGTGATGTTTTATCTTTATTCCATGAGTTAGACTATTCGATTCTAACGTATATTTTACGTTAAATGAAAAAACGTACAACGTGGGGGTAAAGGGTATAATATTAAAAAGATTTAATTGGCATAAATGCCTTAAAAGGCATAAAATATAATTGTGGTGAAAATTGGTATGATTTTGCATACCATAAATGGATGGACATAATTGAGTCAATTATGGACATCGTTAAATTTGGAATTGATTGATAATTTGAATAGGGAAATTAATTCAAATTTGGGGAATGATTAATTAGGAGAAATTAATCGTCTAGGACACGAGCTTAGGCTCTTTTGTGGTGTAAGACTGCCCGGACCCGCCCGGCAAATCCAGCTGCCACAAATGCCAATATAATGTGAGAGGTCTTAGGCATAAATTAAATACGTAATAATTGTAAAGACACGAGGTTAGGCTCTTTTTTGGTGTAAAACTGCCCGGACCCGCCCGGCAAATCCATCTGCCACAAATGCCAGTCTAATGTGAAAGGTCTTTATGAGGTTACGGTCTTAATGAATTAAGAAACACTTAGCCAGATAAACATGTAGTGGACATGAGGGGGTTAAGTGGGTGCCTTGGGTGGCATGTGGAATCTAGTGGGTGCCTTGGGTTACATTTGGAAATACGATTAGAAAAACTTAACCAAAATTGAAACATGTAATTGAAACATGAATAAGAAGTGGTTAAGTGGGATGTACAAGAGGGGACCAAGCTTAGGTGGATAGCTTGTGTCAAGTGATGGGGGCCCATTTCAACCAGTAACCCATACGTATCTTTGTGGGCTCGACCCAAGTCGAGGATGGGACACGCATACTGGGCTTGACTGTAAGAGGCCAAAACGGGTTAGCGGTGGCAATGCAAGTCCAACGGGTTCATATGCGTGTGTGGACCCGGGATGGTAGGTAAGACGTTGTTGCATCGTGTAGGTATAAGCCGTGCATTGTTGGTTGTATCGGGTTGCCACTTTGGGGAGTGATACACACCACTGTGGGACCAGCACGGGTATCTGCGAGTTAGGGAGCCGATCGCTTGGGGGTAGTGGGTACACCTAGTGGAGATAGGGGCAGGCGACACCTATGAAGGCAGCTAGGGGTGCACGAAACTACCAATATCATTATTAAGTTCTGTAGGCGGGATCAACCTTAGGGTGACTAGTGGTGGTGTAGTATACTAGTGGTGGTGCAGTATAGCAATTATCCTATAGTGTTGGTGTAGTTTGGTAATTATCTTACAGTGGGTTAGGTGCGCTTTAACGATATCGTTGTTCATCTTGTTTCCTTATTTACTCTGCCATATTCAATGGTTCATAGTCATTTCCTTATTTTCCAACTTATGCCTTAGCCTAGTTACTTTGTTAATTATATTGTTAAAATTATCGCACTCGCCAGACTTTACGTCTGACCCCCTTTTGTTTCCTCCTCTTTCCTCCCCCCCCCCCCCCCCCGCCACCAAGTGCTCAGGTTGGAACTAGCACCAGTGGAGCTTGATCTTGGACTGCTTTTAGAAGATTGCTTGGATCGCTGGAGTAAAGTTCAGCTTCTCTTTTTTTTATGGCTATTTTGATGTTGGGGATTATGTCTTTCAGTTTATGTACTTTTGATAGTCAAGATGGATATTATGTACTTCGACTCTAGTTTTTGATGATGTAAGCAAACATATGTGTTTTCCGCTGCAATGAAATAAAGTTTTACATCTTTGAGTACTATTTATATCTGTCTTGTTGTTAAGTTTCTGTTCTATACTTACTTAAAACGCTCCATAGAAGTTAATGCATTCCCTTTGTGAGTGACATTAATGGACGTGGGGTGTTACACGTGGTATCAAAGCTGAAGGTTACCAGAACAGATATGAATTTTGAAAAAAAAAACTGTTTTTCAAAAGCATTTTTATAAAGAAGTACCTTCAAAATTATGTTTTAAGGAAAGTATTTTCAAGAGAAAAGTATATTTTAGAAAGCATAACCCCAAGGGCCATATATCTTTCCTTCGGTTCTTTTGTATTGAATCTTTCCTTTTTCGTTTCAGCATGTCTGAAGCATCTGAGATACCAGAGGGTGTTCATGTACCCGGTTGGTTTCGTCAATATCTCGAGGCTAGGGCCGCCACCGCAGGTCCAGCAAATGCTCCTCCTCCTCCCCCTCCTCCTTGCGTCGATACTTTTTCTTAGATATGTATGGTCTTTAGAGCAATGGGTGAAAAACCTTTTCACGGGACGGAGATATTTGTTGAAGCTCGTAACTGGCTAAAGGAGGTGGAAGAATTGTTTAGAATCTTTGAAGTGGATGATGAAAGAAAAGTCCAGCTAGCTGCCTGGCTAATGAAGGATGAGGCCTTGTTTTGGTGGGAGGTCACTAATGGGGGACGTCCAGTCGATACATGGCTAGATTTTAGGCAGAGGTTTGAGGTCAAGTTTCTCTCGCGGGCTGAAGAGAATCTATACATGGAAAGGTTTTTGGCACTGAAGCAAGGGAATTTATCGGTGAAAGAGTACGTCAACAAATTCAACCAAATGGCAAGATTTGGCTTGGATTTGGTGAATACTCTAGAAAAGAAGGCTCTAAGATTTGTTAAGGGTTTAAATGAGCCGCCTCATGGGTTAGCTATGACCCACATTCCCATGGGGGCTACCTTCGAGAGACTAGTTGACATGGCGCTCATGCATGAAGAGGAGAAGGGCGCCAATGCTAATAAGGCACCCGAGAAGAAAGGGGATCAAAAGAAGCCGCAACAACAACAGAACTAGAAAGGTGGCAAAGGCAACAATGCTAAGGGAAAGAAAGGATGCTTTAACTGTGGGACACCCGGCCATCTAAGCAAAGATTGAAGGAAGAAAAAGAAGACTGGTTGTTTCCACTGTGGCGAGGTGGGACATCTTATTAAGGACTGCCCAAAGAAAGGGCAGAGGGCAGGGTCTACGTCGGGAGGACAGGTGCAAGCTCTTATGGCACCAGGGCAGGCAAGGGGACAAGTTCAGGCTCTCGAGGTCCCACCGCTGCAAGAACGAGGTAGAGCAATTTCCGTTGAAAGTTTAGCTTTTCTGTTTGATCATCCTGTCCGTACTTTATTCGATTCTGGCTCATCACATTCGTTTATTTCTACATCATTAGTTGAAACACTGCACCTTGATACTAGTCTAGTTACTGATCACTTAGTAGTCTCAAATCCTATCGGTGGTTCGGCTCGTCTTTCTATGATTTATCGGGATTTGAGAGTGTTTATCTTGGGCGTTGAGTTTGAGTGCTACGCTTTTGTTCTTGGCTTCATGGGCTACGATTTAATTCTAGGTATGGATTGGCTAACTAGACATGGGGCCATCCAAGATTGTGAAAGAAGGGTAGTTAGATTGTTGACTCGTTTTGGAAAGACCCTTGATATTTCTTGTGACCCTAGAGGTCCAGTAATGCTTAGCTACCTAGAATCCCTTGACGCATCCGATGATGATTTACATTATATTCCCATAGTCGGTGAATATGCTGATGTCTTCGATGAGGTGAGGGGTTTACCCCCAAAACGTGAGATAGACTTTCGGATATATCTAGTAGATAATGCAAAGCCAGTTGAATTACCGATGCGCCACATGGCTCCAAGAGAGAGAAGAGAACTCAGTAAGCAAGTGAAGGAATTGCTTGAGAAGGGGTTCATCAGACATAGTATATCGGAGTAGGGTGCTCCAGTAGTATTTGTCACGAAGGCGGATGGGTCCCTTAGACTGTGTGGACTATAGAGAACTTAATAAGCTTACTAAGAAGAATAGACACTCACTGCAGAGGATTTGACGATCTCTTTGATCAGTTAGTTGGCGCCTCAGTGTTTTCGCAGTTGGACTTAGCCACTGGTTTCCAACAGTTGAGAGTGGCTGAGGATAGCATAGACAAGACTGCCTTTAGGACTCCAGATGGTTTCTTCGAATGGCTTGTGATGCCCTTCGGTTTGACAAACGCCCCCGCATACTTTGTTGACTTGATGAGTAGGGTGTTTAGGGAGTACCTTAATAGATTCGTGGTAGTCTTTGTGGATGACATCTTGGTCTTTTCTAAGAGTGAGGAAGAGCATGCCCTACATCTTAGGAAAGTATTGGAGACCCTTCGAGCGCATAGCCTTAAAGCTAAATTTTCTAAATGTCACTTTTGGAGGAAGGAAGTGCGATTCTTAGGGCACGTGGTTTCCAAAGAAGGGATAGCTATGGATCCCGCGAAGGTAGTGACCATCCAAGATTGGAAGGTTCCTAAAAATGCTACCGAGGTGAGGAGTTTCTTAGGGTTGGCTGGCTACTATAGGAAGTTTATCAAAGACTTCGCAAAGATATCAGCCCCATTAACACGCTTGACGAAGAAGAACTTAGTTTTCACATGGGACGTAGATTGTGATGATGCGTTCCAACGTCTAAATAGATCTTTGACCACAGCCCCAGTCTTAGTGTTGCCATATGGGAGTAAGCCATTTACCGTTTATACCGATGCTTGTGGGACAGGACTAGACGCAGTCTTAATGCAAGAGGGAAGGGTAATAGCCTATGGTGGAAGGCAGTTGAGAGTGCATGAGAGAAATTACCCTACACATGACCTAGAGTTGGCCGCTATTTTCTTTGCGCTTAAGTCTTGGCGTCATTATCTTCTTGGCGAGAAATTCGAATTATTCACTGACCACAAATCGCTAAAATACTTATTCTCTCATAAGGACTTGAACTTAAGGCAGCAAAGGTGGATGGAATTCTTAGCATCCTACGACTTCGAGATAGCATATACCCCTGGCAAGGGTAACGTGGTGGCAGACGCCTTAAGTAGAAAGAGGTTGTCCTTGAGTCCATTGTTTGTTGGGCGGTGAAGCTTAGAGTTCATCTCTACGTTTGACTTTAAACCTTCCGTTGACTTTGTACCCGGTTTGCTAGCATCCTTAGAGGTCAGACCTACGCTTTTGGGATGGATTGGCTAGGCACAGTGAGATGACCCACAGTTGGTTGAGTTAGTAGAAAAGCTCAAAAGAAGGGAGTCATCGAGCCATCTCCGTAGGTATACCCTAGATGATAAGGGTTGGTTACGTAGGGACGGTAGACTTTGTGTACCACAGGACGAGAACTTGAGGAAGACCATCCTTGATGATGCACATCGTTCGAAGATGACCATCCATCCCGGCGGGGACAAGATGTATATGGACATGAGACGAGTTTACTTTTGGGTCGGTATGAAGAAGGACGTGGCAGAGTTTGTTGCTAGATGCTTGGTGTGCCAACAAGTAAAAGTAGAGCAAAAGAAGCCCGGTGGATTGCTTCACCCATTGGAGGTCCCACAATGGAAGTGGGAAAGTGTTTCGATGGACTTTGTTGACGGATTACCAAGATCGAGGAAGGGTAATACGGGGATTTGGGTCATGGTAGACAGACTTACTAAGAGCGCCCATTTCATTCACGTGAAGAGTAAGAGGACTGCTCAATGGTTAGCCTCCGTATACATTCGAGAAATAGTTCGTTTGCATGATGTTCCTTCTAGCATAGTGAGCGACCGCGGTCCAATCTTTACTAGCGAATTTTGGAAGAGCTTGCAAGAGGCGGTAGGGACTCAGTTATGTTTGAGCACCGCATATCATCCTCAGATGGACGACCAGACAGAGAGGGTGAATCGTATTCTAGAGGACCTATTGAGGTTGTGTGTCTTAGATTTCGGAGGTACATAGGAGGAACGACTTCCGTTGGTGGAGTTCACATATAATAACAGCTTTCAGTCTAGCATTGGCATGGCACCTTTCGAGGCTCTTTATGGACGGCCGTGTCGCTCGCCTACATGTTGGTGGGAGTCTAGAGATAAGATCTTACTTGGGCCTGATATGATTAGAGGGACTTCGGAAAAGATCGATTTGATTCGAAGGAGGATGAAGACGGCGCAAGATAGGCAGAAATCTTATTGCGGACAAGAGGAGGACATATCTTGAGTTTGATACTGGGGACATTGTCTTCGTCAAGGTGTCTCCATTACGGAACGTCGTTCGCTTTGGGTCCGTTGGGAAGTTAGCACCAAGGTTCGTAGGGCCGTTTCCTATTAAGGAGAGGATTGGGCAGATGGCGTATAGAGTGGAGTTGCCCGAGAGACTTAGTGGCGTACACGATGTATTCCATGTGTCACATTTGAGGAAGTGCTTGCACGAGACCGCGGAAGTGGTAGAGCCGAGATTGCTTAGAGAGGTGGAGATAGAGCGTGATGCGATGATTCGGCGAGCTCCTACGTGCATTCTTGGGTCGGAGGTTAAGAAGTTGAGGAATCGAGAGGTCAAGCTAGTCAAAGTGCAATGGGGAGATGAGGAAAGCAACGCTACTTGGGAGATGGAAGAGAAGATGCGTTCATTATACCCTTTTCTTTTCGAGGGTATGTCTTTTAGTTTCTCCTTTATCGCTTACCTTATACTTATCTTATCTTTAGTATGTCCTCTCGTTAGTACCTTTGACCTTTAGATAGGGTAGTCCTATGATCGAAACATGTGTTTGAGACATGTTATGTATGATGGATGCATGTGGATGCAAGTGTTTGCTAGTGGTTGCTCGTGGATGCATATACACACACTTTAGGCACTAGATCGGCTCAGTCACTTCATATTGCATATTGCATATAAATGTGTGTGCATATTTAAGCTAATGGATGTATAATGGTTGTGCTATCATATGGATGTTGCATTTTGGTGAATGGTTGTGCACACATGTAGAAATAATATGTATTGATAGGGTTCTTTCGCATACATAATGGACGCATGGCACTATCATGGTTTGCGTTAAGGAGGTCAACTGAATCAGTAGACCGCCTGATTTTGCATTAGATAAGGAACATATACACGCACTTTTTGCATATGTTCATACAACATTAGAAATTCTATAAGGACAATGGATGCCTGTGTTTGATGGTTGAGTAGATGGTTGTTTGGATGTTAGGATATGCATTCTCCTTAACTTGGAGATTTCGAGGGCGAAATCCTTTAAGGAGGGGAGAATGTAACACCCCGGATTTTTGAATAATCGAATTAACTAAATTAAAGAATAAATGTTTAGCATTGTTCTAAGGTTTTTAAGCAAAAGATTTAGTAGCTCATTTGGTTGGAACATGTGACTTGCATACAAGAGGTATAGAGTTCGATCCCCGCCAACGCCATATTTTTGTTTTAGGGGAATGGCTAAAAAGCGGCTTAGTGTGAACGCAGTTCAAAAAGTAGTTTAGTGTGAAAATGGTTAATTAGGAAGATAGAAATATATATATATATATAAAATAAAATTCAACCTAAAATTTAAGAAAAAAATTCAAAACAGCGGAAGCGGGAAGACAAAACACCAAACCGACCTATTTTATGGGTCGACCCAAGACCTGCTGGGTCGACCCCAGGGTCGACTCAGGAGGTTTGGAATTGGTCCCTTCGGCCCTAAATGGTCAATGACGAAATTTTATGTTTTAGGGCTTAGGTGGCGATTTCTGGTTGGTCTGTTGACAACATTTTTTGGTTTCTAAGGCCTAGATGGATTCTAGAGTGATCCGACGGCTTAAATTAAGTCAAAGCTCTATAAAAAGTCCCATAGACTCAAACCCTAAATCAGAATTAAAACTAAAATTATGGTCGTCATGTTGTCGTCTTGAATCCTAGAGTAGCCGCCACCAGTTAGAGAGGAAGAACAGCAAATCAAATCAGTTCTATTCAACCCTAACAACGAGTCTTCTTCAAAGGAAAGCTAAGTCAACTTCAGAAATCAGAATTCAGAACTCAAGACCGCCTTTGAGTTGTTAGTTTGATAGTTTTAATAAAATAATTAGTAATTTAATTGGTTTAAGTTATGATGCGGATTGTATGGATGCGATGTGAATTATTGATCACATGTTGTAGAATTGTGTTGAAATCTCTATGACGTTATGTTGTGATGCTATCATTTATGATGTAAAGTTATGTTGCTATCTTCTATGTTGTAATTTTATTTATAACCAAATCATCATGTTTCATATGCTAGTTTGGTGATGTTGATTCATATGATAAATCATATGTATGCAAGTTTAGATTTTTATTTAAACATGAATCATATACAAGTTGGGTAAAATTATATGTGACCTTACATGGTTATGACATCTAGTTTATGTGAAAATTTGATTAAAAGTTAGGCTATGACATAGGTGAGTTATATGCTAAATTCTACATGATATTTTACATGTTAGATGCAAGTTTACACCATTGTTATGATGCATAAATCACATATGCAAGTTTCTATAAATATATGAGTTTGGCGTATGAATCAAGTTATGCAAGTTTAGGGTTATTTCCTATGCAAGTTTACACCTTTAGATGTAGATCTATGACATACATGATTTATGCAAGTTCACACCTTTAGATTTGGATCCATGACATATGTTGTTTATGCAAGTTGTAACTTTGGCCTATGCAAGTTTTAGATGTAGAACATCATTCACATATGCAAGTTCATCCCTATGTTTAGATCTATGTTTTCATTATGTGTACATTGTGATGTTTTCTCTTTATTCCATGAGTTAGACTATTCGAGTCTAACGTATATTTTATGTTAAAGAACAAACGTACAACGTGGGGTAAAGGGGATAATAGTAAAAAGATTTAATTGGCATAAATGCCTTACAAGGCATAAAATATAATTGTGGTGAAAATTGGTATGATTTTGCATACCATAAATGGATGGACATAATTGAGTCAATTATGGACATCGTTAAATTTGGAATTGATTGATAATTTGAATAGGGAAAGTAATTCAAATTTGGGGAATGATTAATTAGGAGAAATTAATCGTCTAAGACACGAGGTTAGGCTCTTTTGTGGTGTAAGACTGCCCGGACCCGCCCGGCAAATCCAGCTGCCACAAATGCCAGTCTAATGTGAGAGGTCTTAGGCATAAATTAAATACGTAACAATTGTAAAGACACGAGGTTAGGCTCTTTTGTGGTGTAAGACTGCCCGGACCCGCCTGGCAAATCCAGCTGCCACAAATGCCAGTCTAATGTGAGAGGTCTTTATGAGGTTACGGTCTTTATGAATTAAGAAACACTTAACCAGATAAACATGTAGTGGACATGAGGGGGTTAAGTGGGTGCCTTGGGTGGCATGTGGAATCTAGTGGGTGCCTTGGGTTGCATTTGGAAATACGATTAGAAACACTTAACCAAAATTGAAACATGTAATTGAAACATGAATAAGAAGTGGTTAAGTGGGATGTACTAGAGGGAACCAAGCTTAGGTGGATAACTTGTGTCAAGTGATGGAGGCCCATTTCAACCAGTAACACATGCGTATCTTTGTGGGCTCGACCCAAGTCGAGTACGGGACACGCATACTGGGCTTGACTGTAAGAGGCCAAAACGGGTTAGCGGTGGCAACGCAAGTCCAACGAGTTCATACGCGTGTGTGGACCCGGGCTGGTAGGTAAGACATTGTTGCATCATGTAGGTATAAGCCGTGCATTGTTGGTTGTGTCAGGTTACCACTTTGGGGAGTGATACACCCCACTGTGGGGCCAGCACGGGTATCTACGGGTTAGGGAGCCGATCGCTTGGGGTCAGTGGGTACACCTAGTGGAGATAGGGGCATGCAACACCTATGAAGGCAGCTAGGGGTGCACGAAACTACCAATATCATTATTAAGTTCTATAGGCGGGATCAACCTTAGGGTGACTAGTGGTGGTGCAGTATACTAGTGGTGGTGCAGTATACTAGTGGTGGTGCAGTATAGCAATTATCCTATAGTGTTGGTGTACTTTGGTAATTATCTTACAGTGGGTTAGGTGCGCTTTAATGATATCGTTGCTCATCTTGTTTCCTTATTTACTCTGCCATATTCAATGGTTCGTAGCCATTTAGTTATTTTCCAACTTATGCCTTAGCCTAGTTACATTGTCAATTATATTGTTAAAATTATCGCACTCGCCAGATTTTATGTCTGACCCCCTTTTGTTTCCTCCTCTTTCCTCCCCCCCCCCCCCCCCCCCCGCCACCAAGTGCTCAGGTTGGAACTAGCACCAGTGGAGCTTGATCTTGGACTGCTTTTAGAAGATTGCTTGGATCGCTGGAGTAAAGTTCAGCTTCTCTTTTATTTATGGCTATTTTGATGTTGGGGATTATGTCTTTCAGTTTATGTACTTTTGATAGTCAAGATGGATATTATGTACTTTGACTCTGGTTTTTGATGATGTAAGCAAACATATGTGTTTTCCGCTGCAATGAAATAAAGTTTTAAATCTTTGAGTACTATTTGTATCTGTCTTGTTGTTAAGTTTCTGTTCTATACTTACTTAAAACGCTCCATAGAAGTTAATGCATTCCCTTTGTGAGTGACGTTAATGGACGTGGGGTGTTACACGTGGTATCAGAGCTGAAGGTTACCAGAACAGACATGAATTTTGAAAAAAAAAAATCTGTTTTTCAAAAGCGTTTTTGTAAAGAAGTACCTTCAAAAGTATGTTTTAACGAAAGTATTTTCAAGAGAAAAGTATATTTTAGAAAGCATAACCCCAAGGGCCATATATCTTTCCTTCGGTTCTTTTGTATCGAATCTTTCCTTTTACGTGTCAGCATGTCTGAAGCATCTGAGATACCAGAGGGTGTTCATGTGCCCGGTTGGTTTCGTCAATATCTCGAGGCTAGGGCCGCCACCGCAGGTCCAGCAAATGCTCCTCCTCCTACTCCCCCTCCTCCTCACGTCGATACTTTTTCTTAGATATGTAAGGACTTTAGAGCAATGGGTGGAAAACCTTTTCACGGGACGGAGACATTTGTTGAGGCTCGTAACTGGCTAAAGGAGGTGGAAGAATTGTTTAGAATCTTTGAAGTGGATGATGAAAGAAAAGTCCAGCTAGCTGCCTGGCTAATGAAGGATGAGGCCTCGTTTTGGTGGGAGGTCACTAATAGGGGACGTCCAGTCGATACATGGCTAGATTTTAGGCAAAAGTTTGAGGTGAAGTTTCTCTCGCGGGCTGAAGAGAATCTATACATGGAAAGGTTTTTGGCACTGAAGCACGGGAATTTATCGGTGAAAGAGTACGTCAACAAATTCAACCAATTGGCAAGATTTGGCTTGGACTTGGTGAATACTCCTAAAAAGAAGGCTCTAAGATTTGTTAAGGGTTTAAACGAGCCGCTTCATGGGTTATCTATGACCCACATTCCCTAGGGGCTACCATCAAGAGACTAGTTGACATGGCGCTCATGCATGAAGAGAAGAAGGGTGCCAATGCTAATAAGGCACCCGAGAAGAAAGGGGATCAAAAGAAGCCGCAACAGCAACAACAGAACAAGAGAGTTGGCAAAGGCAACAATGCTAAGGGAAAGCAAAGATGCTTTAACTGTGGGACACCCTACCATCTAAGCAAAGATTGTAGGAAGAAAAAGAAGACTGGTTGTTTCCACTGTGGCAAGGCGGGACATCTTATTAAGGACTGCCCAAAGAAAGGGCAGAGGGCAGTGTCTACGTCGGGAGGACAGGTGCAAGCTCTTATGGCAGCAGGGCAGGCAAGGGGACAAGTTCAGGCTCTCGTGATCCCACCGCTGCAAGAACGAGGTAGAGCAATTTCCGTTGAAAGTTTAGTTTTTCTGTTTGATCATCCAGTCCATACTTTATTTGATTCTGGTGCATCACATTCGTTTTTTCTACATCATTAGTTGAAACACTGCACCTTGATACTAGTCTAGTTACTGATCCCTTAGTAGTCTCAAATCCTATCAGTGGTTCGGCTCATCTTTCTATGATTTGTCGGTATTTGAGAGTGTTTATCTTGGGCGTTGAGTTTGAGTGCAACGCTTTTGTTCTTGGCTTCATGGGCTACGGTTTAATTCTGGGTATGGATTGACTAACTAGATATGGGGCCATCCTAGATTGTGAAAGAAGGGTAGTTAGATTGTTGACTCGTTTTGGAAAGACCCTTGATATTTCTTGTGACCCTAGAGGTCCAGTAATGCTTAGCTACCTAGAATCCCTTGACGCATCCGATGATGATTTACATTCTGTTCCCATAGTCGGTGAATATGCTGATGTCTTCGATGAGGTGACGGGTTTACCCCCAAAACGTGAGATAGACTTTCGGATATATCTAGTAGATGATGCAAAGCCAGTTGCATTACCGAGGCGCCACATGGCTCCAAGAGAGAGAAGAGAACTCAATAAGAAAGTGAAGGAATTGCTTGAGAAGGGGTTCATCAGACGTAGTATATCGGAGTGGGTGCTCCAGTAGTATTTGCCACGAAGGCGGATGGGTCCATTAGACTTTGTGTGGACTATAAAGAACTTAATATGCTTACTAAGAAGAATAGACACCCACTGCAGAGGATTTGACGATCTCTTCGATCAGTTAGTTGGCGCCTCAGTGTTTTCGCAGTTGGACTTAGCCACTGGTTTCAATCAGTTGAGAGTGGCTGAGGATAGCATAGACAAAACTGCCTTTAGGACTCCAGACGGTTTCTTCGAGTGGCTTGTGATGCCCTTCGGTTTGACAAACGCCCCCACATACTTTGTTGACTTGATGAGTAGGGTGTTTAGGGAGTACCTTAATAGATTCGTGGTGGTCTTTGTGGATGACATATTGGTCTTTTCTAAGAGAGAGGAAGAGCATGCCCTACATCTTAGGGAAGTATTGGAGACCATTCGAGCGCATAGACTTAAAGCTAAATTTTCTAGATGTCACTTTTGGAGGAAGGAAGTGCGATTCTTAGGGCACGTGGTTTCCAAAGAAGGGATAGCTGTGGACCCCGCGAATGTAGTGCCATCCAAGATTGGAAGGTTCCTAAAAATGCTACCGAGGTGAGGAGTTTCTTAGGGTTGGCTGGCTACTATAGGAAGTTTATAAAAGACTTCGCAAAGATATCAGCCCCATTAACACGCTTGACGAAGAAGAACTTAGTTTTCACATGAGACGTAGATTGTGATGATGCGTTCCAACGTCTAAAGAAAGCTTTGACCACAGCCCCAATCTTAGTGTTGTCAGATGGGAGTAAGCCATTTACCGTTTATACCGATGCTTGTGGGACAGGTCT
Organism: Allium sativum; assembly: GCA_030737875.1. Taxonomy (NCBI): domain Eukaryota; kingdom Viridiplantae; phylum Streptophyta; class Magnoliopsida; order Asparagales; family Amaryllidaceae; genus Allium; species Allium sativum. The sequence goes on from CM060909.1 coordinate 288,790,746, forward strand.
AGGCGCAGTCTTAATGCAAGAGGGAAGGGTAATAGCCTATGGTAGAAGGCAGTTGAGAGTTCATGAGAGAAATTACCTTACACATGACCTAGAGTTGGCCACTATTGTCTTTGCGCTTAAGTCTCGGCGTCATTATCTTCTTGGCGAGAAATTCGAATTATTCACTGACCACAAATCGCTAAAATACTTATTCTCTCAGAAGGACTTGAACTTAAGGCAGCAAAGGTGGATGGAATTCTTAGCATCCTACGACTTCGAGATAGCATATACCCCTGGCAAGGGTAACGTGGTGGCAGACGCCTTAAGTAGAAAGAGGTTGTCCTTGAGTCCGTTGTTTGTTGAGCGGCGAAGCTTAGAGTTCATCTCTACGTTTAACTTTAAACCTTCCGTTGACTTTGTACCCGGTTTGCTAGCATCCTTAGAGGTCAGACCTACGCTTTTGGGACGGATTGGCGAGGCACATCGAGACGACCCACAGTTGGTTCAGTTAGTAGAAAAGCTCAAAAGAAGGGAGTCATCGAGCCATCTCCGTAGGTATACCCTAGATGATAAGGGTTTGTTACGTAGGGACGGTAGACTTTGTGTACCACAGGACGAGAACTTGAGGAAGACCATCCTTGATGATGCACATCGTTCGAAGATGACCATCCATCCCGGCGGGGACAAGATGTATATGGACATGAGACGAGTTTACTTTTGGGCCGGTATGAAGAAGGATGTGGCAAAGTTTGTTGCTAGATGCTTGGTGTGCCAACAAGTAAAAGTAGAGCAAAAGAAGCCCGGTGGATTGCTTCACCCATTGGAGGTCCCAAAATGGAAATGGGAAAGTGTTTCGATGGACTTTGTTGACGGATTACCAAGATAGAGGAAGGGTAATACGGGGATTTGGGTCGTGGTAGACAGACTTACTAAGAGCGCCCATTTCATTCACGTGAAGAGTAAGATGTAATAACCCGGAAATTCTGAGCCAGTTTAAAATTTTTATTTTGGCAATTTTAGTGAATTTTGAATATTTAAAATGAATTATTTTAAATAATGTAGACGAGAAATTTATTTTGAATAGAATTCGAACGTATATATTATATACGTCGTCGTTAGAATATAAATAATTATATATAATTATAAATAGAATTGAAAATGGCATGGTAGTTCGATAATTCGATTTCAAACTTCAATCGAATGTACCGGGTGCAAAACAATCCGGATTTTAGTGAAACCAAAAATAATAGAATCTAATTGATAATATCTTTCCAACGAATCTGAAAAATCAAAATTTCATAGCGGGAATCAAAAGATATGTCTAGTTCAAAATTCTGAATAGTCGCTATGGAATTCAGGCCCTTAAAAATGGAAATTTTGCAAACGACCTCGGATTTCGACGAAACCACTTTTGTTGGATCCATAGTGTCAAATTATTGCTAGATTTCAAATTTCATAATTTTTCGATTCAATATGTGAGCGTGGCAAAGGAAAACGTGTTTGACCAGTTTCAGTTGATTTTAATCGACTGGAAAATGGCCATTTTTCAAACGGTCTCAGAATTCGATGAAACAGGTTTTGTTAGAACCATATCGTCAATACGAAGTTAGAAAATATTTTTCGGGTATTTTTCGAGGTAGTATGTGACCCCAGTAAATTGAAATGCGCGTTCAAATTCAATATATAGAGTTATATGTTGATTTTGACGAAAACTGATCGAAACAGTCGAATCAGCTTATGGCGCATATCCCATTGTGTTCGGAATGGGGGTGAAACGCTAAGGACGACAGGCGGTGGGCCTCGTTTAGAGGTCGTATGTAAAAGTCAACTTTTTGGGTGGAAAAATAAAATAATTAAATAAAAATAATAATAATAACCTTCTCCTTATCCACGTCTGCCCCCCCCCCCCCTCTTTCATTTTTACAGAAGAAAAAAAAAGTCGTGCTCGTCGATCCACCCCATCACGTCGCCACCGCGCTTCCTCGGGCGCCGCTCCACGCCGGAGCTCCACCACCTGTCTCCCCCTCTTCCCCTTACCTCGCGCACCCCCCTCCAGCGCTCGAACGAGACCCAAATCCGCCACGCGCCACCCAGAAGACCGCCGTCGCCACATGCCCCTCCTCCGCCTCTTCTTCTCCTCCTCCAGTCAGAGACCGACGCCTGAACCCCCCCCCCCTCCTTCCTCCAATCGACGCTGTAAGCTTTCATTTTATTTTATTTTGATTCTTTTCTGAACTTAGCATAGATTTATGGAAAATATATATATATTTTTTTAAGTAAAAGAACAGATTTTTGAAAAAGATTAGATTTTTAAAATAGAAAAGATTAGATTTTTAAAATAGAAAAGATTAGATTTTTAAAATAGAAAAGGCGAAATCTTTTAAAATAGAAAAGGCGAAATTTTTATATAGAGAATAGCGATATAAAAATATAATCTTTATTATATCAATACCGTTGTAAAAATAGAATTTTTGTCTATATAGCAACGGTGTAAAAATAGAATTTTTATCTATATAGTAGCGTTGTAAAAATAGAATTTTTATCTATATAGCTACGGTGTAAAAATTGAATTTTTATCTATATAGTAGCGTTGTAAAAATAGAATTTTTATCTATATAGCTACGGTATAAAAATAGAATTTTTATCTATATAGTAGCGTTGTAAAAATAGAATTTTTATCTGTATAGTAGCGTTGTAAAAATAGAATTTTTATCTATATAGCTACGGTGTAAAAATAGAATTTTTATCTATATAGTAGCGAGGTAAAAATAGAATTTTTATATACATAGCAACAATATAAAAATATGATTTTTACATATGTAGTGAGATAAAAATGAAATCTTTATATTTGAAAGGGCGAAATCTTTATATTTAAAAAGGTGGAATCTTTATTTTTGAAAAGGCGAAATTTTTATCTATATGATAACAAAGTAAAAATAGAATTTTTATCTATATGATAACGAAGTAAAAATAGAATTTTTATCAATATGATAACGAAGTAAAAATAGAATTTTTATCTATATGATAACGAAGTAAAAATAGAATTTTTATCTATATGATAGCGAAGTAAAAATTCGATTTTTATGTATTGAATAGCGAAGTAAAAATTCGATTTTTATATATTGAATAGCAAAGTAAAAATTCGATTTTTATACATTGAATAGCGAAATAAAAATGTGATTTATATATATGTAGTGACTAGGGGCAACGAAGGTGACAAAAAGGCGAAAACGACGAAGATTTCTATAAATGAAGTGTCGTGGAGTTGGAATAGCTATTGGTGAGAACTTCTCACCTTTTAAATTTTCTTTTTCTAGTTATATTATAATATATACCAGGATGCAGACGGTGTTTAGTAGCACCCGACACCCGTCATCCACAGACCATGGATGGCTTGTTTGTTTGATTGATGTGTTGTGAAATTTGTTTGTGAAATTGATGGGAAATGGATAATGAAATATATTCATGTGTTGAAAGGAAATAAAATATTTATATAGTTAAAAATATTTTATCGTTAAAAATATATTTTTTAACGTGAAAGTGAATAAATAAATATTTATAAACAAATCGGCCGATTTGTTTATATACACTGATTTGACTGATATTGATTGGGTCGATAAATTTTACACATCGCCCAACTACACAAATAAAATCTGTGTTTGATTGTTTGAAACCCCACACGGGTATTGGGATAAAATACGGCATACACTAATCCCAATAATTAGTTGTATGTCGATCGATTGATTGACAGGCTGTTATAAGCGTTAGATATCAATATTTGATGCTTATACAGTGTAGTGCACTTTGGATGATGGTTGATTATGTATCGTTGCTATTATATACATGTGTTGAATCGAATCCATATAATTAACTTTATATGGTGATTGATTGGGCCTCATTCCAATTTAGAAGATAAAGAATATTATAAAATAAAGGTTCATGTGTTGACAGTACTCATTCGTTGAGATTAGTCATGTGTTGAACGAAATATTTTAACAATGAAATTTACATCTTTATCATATATAAAATTAGAAACTAATTGGAAAATAGATAAGATGAATGGTCTCCTGGATGTTGATCTGATGTTGGTTTCGGCCTTCGGGGTTAATATTTAGGGAATCGTTCTCTTACTACTTTACGGTTGGAGTCTGATTTAAATCAAACGATAGATACCATAATTTTTATAAAATATATTAAATAATAGAAATAGTAACACGTGGACAGTACTCATCCGTTGAGATTAGTCATGTGTTGACAAAAATATAGAATCATGTATTGAAAGAAATATAAATTCATTTGTTGAATGGAATAACGAAGTTAGTGAAAAATATAAAGCCGTGTTGATTAGAGATGCGCCATTTTGACGCGAACGATATTTATATCGATTATATTCGTTTATTGAATTTGATTTGAATTGAATTTGAATAGAATAGAAAATGAATTGAATTTGATTTGAATTGAATTTGAATAGAATAGAAAATGAATTGAATTTGATTTGAATTGAATTGAATAGATAACGAATTTGAATTGAATTGAATAGATAACGAATTCGAATTGAATTGAATATATAACGAATTTGAATTGAATTGAATAGAAAAGAAAATGAATTCGAATCGAATTAAAATCGATTTGAATTGAAATCCAATAGAAATGAAAGTAAAAAGGATTTATAATAGAAAATTGAATTTTGATTTGAATTTGAAATAAAGGTTGAAATTGTTTTTGAAACGAATTTAAAACTATTTATAAAATTCGTTTTAAAATAGAAATCGACGAAATATATATTATATATATTATTTATATAATATAATGGCCTGAATAGAATGCGCCGCGCCGCGGCAGTTCGCGAATTTCGACCATTGACTTCGAACGGACATTACGGGAGATCCGACCGTCGGATTCTCCTAAAACCGGAACCGTTGGGTTCGTATCGAAAAGAGCTTTCTAATGAATATTAGAAATTCAAAATCTAACGGTTGGATTTGGAGATACGTCCAAATCAAATTCAGAAAAGGTCGCTGTAAGTGCAATTCAATGGCCGTTGATGGAAATTGACTGTACGGGCCTTGATAAAATTATTAAAAATAGTAATAATTTGTGTGAAATCATAAGAAATGATTTGGGAAAAATTGGGATGAAAAAATCCATATTTGAAAAGTCAAAAATAGATTTTTATCGAAATGAACTAATTTTGAACTAAAATTAAAACCCATTTATTTTTAAATAAATAAATTGGATTTGAAGTGGGTTGTAAATAGAATTGATTTGTGGGTTTATCGTGAAGGGTGTTTTAAATGACACTTGTTCTTTAACCCGGTAATAACTAGAATATGATTTGGGTTTGTCGTGAACTGTGTTTTAAATGACATTAGTTCTTTAACCCAGAAAAAGGGGTTTTAAGGAATCTGCAATTAGATTGAAATGTGAATTGATAATTTAAATTATCAAATTTGGAAGATGAGCGAGAATGTAGTATCACCAGTTTTGCTCCAAAGCGATAGTTAAATCTTTAATTAGATTTGAACGTGAAATGATAATTAATTTTACCGATAACACCGTGGTGTTAGATATGGAGTATTACCAGTTTTGCTTCATGGGATGAATAGGTTGGGATTGGGAAATAAAATAAATAATTACTTCGATGTGGTTCGCTAATCCCGACTAGTTTGGAAAACCATAATTTGGTTTGAAATTACATCCAAAGGAAGATTAAAGAATAAATTCAAAGAATTTATCTTGGATAAAATTAATGGGAACCTTTCCCTAAGAATATGAAATTAAGAAACTAGTTGTAGGTTAGTTAAGAAGAATGGTTTCCTGGGTATTGATCTGATGTTGGTTTCGGCCTTCGGGGTTAATATTTGGGGAATTACTCTCTTACCGATTTACGGTTAGTGACTAATGAATTGGAATGAGGCGTATGTTGTGTTTGTGTAACATTTGTTTTTAATATACGCGGGTTGTTCGGAAAGGCCGGGTTTATACCCATTCTGAATAACCAATTCGACGATAAGTCGAAGATGAAAACGGTGGTTGGAGACCAGAAGTCTTCACATCGTTTGGGTGATTACTGATGATCCTGATTGGGCTGTACACCCAAGAGGATGGAAATAGTTGGTGGTCGTCCAGACGTACTTGGAGATCGATGGATATGCGAGGAAAGTGCCTCCGGTTTCGTTCAGACCCAGAACGAACTTGTAAATGGATTGTGTGTCTGACATTGGATTTTATTCTGTGTTGATTGATTTCTGTTAAATATATATCTGTTTGGCGGCGGAGAATTTATTTTCTTGCTTAACGCCCTTCTCTGAGACGTACGAGCTTAGAGGTTATATATCGATAGATATCAATCGCATGGCATGAATTGCCTGTGTGGCACGCTGAGTTGCATGGATCAAGGCTTCTGTTGAAAAGCAAAGTCTTGTGGTTGATGATCAAAGCACGGCCTACGTGGCAGCTTTGTGTATAGCGTGGATTCGCGAGCCTCACACCTCGGTATGAGTTAAAAACGGGATACGGACCGTTGGGAGAACACGACGTTTCTTTCTAGCTTTGGTGGTGTCAGTGACTTACCAGCCCTGACATTTATATACTTTTCACCTTTGTGGTTGTTGGAATGAGGCGCCTCGATTATAGGTCTGTAACGACCGGGAAACGTGTGTTCAAGCATAATTAATCCTCAAACGTAAGAGAGGACCGGCCCAACCGAATCCAAGGGTTACCCAGAGTGTGTAGTCCTAAGCATTTGCTAGAGTGTCTCGAAGCGGAGAGGAGCTTGCCCCTTGCCTCGACTCATGACGGAAATCCAATTTCCAATACGTGTATCTCGGTTTTATTTGTAGAGCCTAGTATGGCGACATGATACATGGTACCCATGCCGCCTAGGATTGATATTTATGATTGAAATTATTTTGACACTATACACTTATTATAGTGTCAAATGATTTGTTTTAAACGTACCAAGCATGTTTGGCTATTATAAGGGAAAACCCTATCCTCCGGCTTGCGTTGCATTGTGTGATGGGACCTGGGTCTTATAATAGCTTCATTTTTCGAAAAAGCATTGCGTTGTTTATTCTATGCACTGGTGTTCTTGGGAGGAAACCCGTTCCGTGTCATACGGCGTGGTCCCTTGAATTACTCTCTTTTAAAGAAAATTTTTAAATAACTGTTTTAGTTCTCACACCAGTCACATGACTGACCTGGAGTTTATTGTTTTAACCTAAACTCTGGGTGCCCCTATTTTTCGCACGGGCAACTAGTAGTTTTGGTTTTGCAGATTTATATTCACAGGATCCTGGTTTACAGCAGGAATGATGCTCGGAAAGCTCTGTATCCGTGTATCACCTTCAGTTGTTGTTTGTATTATTTTCCGCTGCTATGTAATCTCTGATATTTATCGAATGTAATTTTTTTAATTATACTCTGTATTTTCTTGTATCTGATGGAATTGTTAAATAGACAATGAAATGTTCTTCCGTTTGTGTTCTGATTTGTCCTGTTCTCAAACGATCAAGGGTTTCGAACAGTCTAGATCGATTTAACGACTGATTCGGATCGAGCGAAATTCACGGCCGTCACATTAGAGGACTGCTCCATGGTTAGCCTCCGTATACATTCGAGAAATAGTTTGTTTTCACGGTGTTCCTTCTAGCATAGTGAGCGACCGTGATCCTATCTTTACTAGCGAATTTTGGAAGAGCTTGCAAGAGGCAGTAGGGACTCAGTTATGTTTGAGCACCGCATATCATCCTCATATGGACGGCCAGACCGAGAGGGTGAATCGTATTCTAGAGGACCTATTGAAGTTGTGTGTCTTAGATGTCGGAGGTACATGGGAGGAACATCTTCTGTTGGTGGAGTTCGCATATAATAACAGCTTTCAGTCTAGCATTGGCATAGCACCGTTCGAGGCTCTTTATGGACGGCCGTGTCGTTCGCCTACATGTTGGTGGGAGTCTATAGATAAGATCTTACTTGGGCCCGATATGATTAGAGAGACTTCGGAAAAGATCGATTTGATTCGAAGGAGAATGAAGACGGCGCAAGATAGGCAGAAATCTTATGCGGACAAGAAGAGGACAGATCTTGAGTTTGATATTGGGGACATGGTCTTTGTCAAGGTGTCTCCATTACGGAACGTCGTTCGCTTTGGGTCCGTTGGGAAGTTAGCACCAAGGTTCGTAGGGCCGTTTCCTATTAAGGAGAGGATTGGGCAGATGGCGTATAGAGTGGAGTTGCCCGAGAGACTTAGTGGCGTACACGATGTATTCCATGTGTCACATTTGAGGAAGTGCTTGCACGAGACCGCGGAAGTGCTAGAGCCGAGCTTGCTTAGAGAGGTGGAGATAGAGCGTGATGCGACGATTTGGCGAGCTCCTACATGCATTTTTGGGTCGGAGGTTAAGAAGTTGAGGAATCGAGAGGTCAAGCTAGTCAATGCAATGGAGAGATGATGAAAGCAGCGCTACTTGGGAGACGGGAGAGAAGATGCGTTCATTATACCCTTTTCTTTTCGAGGGTATGTCTTTTAGTTTCTCCTTTATCGCTTCCTTATACTTATCTTATCTTTAGTATGTCCTCTCATTAGTACCTTTGACCTTTAGATAGGGTAGTCCTATGATTGAAACATGTGTTTGAGACATGTTATGTATGATGGATGCATGTGGATGCAAGTGATTGCTAGTGGTTGCTCGTGGATGCGTATACACACACACTTTAGGCACTGGATCGGCTCTGTCACTTCATATTGCATATTGCATATAAATGTGTGTGCATATTTAAGCTAATGGATGTATAATGGTTGTGCTATCATATGGATGTTGCGTTTTGGTGAATGGTTGTGCACACATGTAGAAATAATATGTATCGATAGGGTTCTTTCGCATACATAATGGACGCATGGCACTATCATGGTTTGCATTAAGGAGGTCAACTGAATCAGTTGACCGCCTGATTTTGCATTAGATAACGAACATATACACGCACTTTTTGCATATGTTCATACAGCATTAGAAATTCTAAAAGGACAATGGATGCCTGTGTTTGATGGTTGAGCAGATGGTTGTTTGGATGTTAGTATATGCATTCTCTTTAACTTGGAGATTTCGGGGGCGAAATCCTTTAAGGAGGGGAGAATGTAACACCCCGGATTTTTGAATAATCGAATTAACTAAATTAAAGAATAAATGTTTAGCATTGTTCTAAGGTTTGTAAGCAAAAGACTTAGTAGCTCATTTGGTTGGAACATGTGACTTGCATACAAGAGGTACAGAGTTCGATCCCCACCAACGCCATATTTTTGTTTTAGGGGAATGGCTAAAAAGCGGCTTAGTGTAAACGCGGTTCAAAAAGTAGCTTAGTGTGAAAATGGTTATTTAGGAAGATAGAAATATATATAGACATATATAAAAAAATAAAATAAAATTCAACCTAAAATTTAAGAAAAAAATTCAAAACAGCGGAAGCGGGAAGGCAAAACACCAAACCGACCTATTTTATGGGTCGATCCGAGACACGCTGGGTCGACCCCAGGGTCGACTCAGGAGGTTTGGAATTGTTCCCGTCGGCCCTAAATGGTCTATGACGAAATTTTATGTTTTAGGGCTTAGGTGGCAATTTCCGGTTGGTTTTTTGACATCATTTCTTGGTTTCTAAGGCCTAGATGGATTCTAGAGTGATCCGACGGCTTAAATTAATTTAAAGCTCTATAAAAAGACACATAGACTCAAACCCTAAATCAGAATTAAAACAAAAACTTTGTCGTCATGCTGTCGTCTTGAATCCTCTAGTAGCCGCCACCAATTAGAGAGGAAGAACAACAAATCAAATCAGTTCTATTCAACCCTAACAACGAATCTTCTTCAAAGGATAGCTAATTCAACTTCAGAAATCAGAATTCAGAACTCAAGACCGCCTTTGAGTTGTGAGTTCGATAGTTTTAATAAAATAATTAGTAATTTAATTGGATTAAGTTATGATGCGAATTGTATGGATGTGATGTGAATTATTGATCACATGTTGTAATTATGTTGTAGAATTGTGTTGAAATCTCTATGACGTTATGTTGTGATGCTATCATTTATGATGTAAGGTTATGTTGCTATCTTCTATGTTGTAATTTTATATATAACCAAATCATCATGTTTCATATGCTAGTTTGGTGATGTTGATTCATATGATAAATCATATGTATGCTAGTTTAGATTTTTATTTAAACATGAATCATATACAAGTTGGGTAAAATTATATGTGACCTTACATGGTTATGGCATCTAGTTTATGTGAAAATTTGATTAAAAGTTAGGATATGACATGAGTGAGTTATATGCTAAATTCTACATGATATTTTACTTGTTAGATGCAAGTTTACACCATTGTTATGATGCATAAATCACATATGCAAGTTTCTATAAATATATGAGTTTGGGGTATGAATCATGTTATGCAAGTTTAGGGTTATTGCCTATGCAAGTTTACACCTTTAGATGTAGATCTATGACATACATGATTTATGCAATTTCACACCTTTAGATTTGGATCCATGACATATGTTGTTTATGCAAGTTGTAACTTTGGCCTATACAAGTTTTAGATGTAGAACATCATTCACATATGCAAGTTCATCCCTATGTTTAGATCTATGTGTACATTGTGATGTTTTCTCTTTATTCCATGAGTTAGACTATTCGAGTCTAACGTATATTTTACGTTAAACGAACAAACGTACAACGTGGGATAAAGGGGATAATATTAAAAAGATTTAATTGGCATAAAAATGCCTTAAAAGGCATAAAATATAATTGTGGTGAAAATTGGTATGACTTTGCATACCATAAATGGATGGACATAATAGAGTCAATTATGGACATCGTTAAATTTGGAATTGATTGATAATTTGAATAGGGAAAGTAATTCAAATTTGGGGAATGATTAATTAGGAGAAATAAATTTTCTAAGACACGAGGTTAGGCTCTTTTGTGGTGTAAGACTGCCCGGACCCGCCCGGCAAATCCAGCTGCCACAAATGCCAGTCTAATGTGAGATGTCTTAGGCATAAATTAAATACGTAACAATTGTAAAGACACGAGGTTAGGCTCTTTTGTGGTGTAAGACTGCCCGGACCCGCCCGGCAAATCCAGCTGCCACAAATGCCAGTCTAATGTGAGAGGTCTTTATGAGGTTACGGTCTTAATGAATTAAGAAACACTTTACCAGATAAACATGTAGTGGACATGAGGGGGTTAAGTGGGTGCCTTGGGTGGCATGTGGAATCTAGTGGGTTCCTTGGGTGGCATTTGGAAATACGATTAGAAACACTTAACCAAAATTGAAACATGTAATTGAAACATGAATAAGAAGTGGTTAAGTGGGATGTACTGGAGGGGACCAAGCTTAGGCGGATAGCTTGTGTCAAGTGATGAGGGCCCATTTCAACCAGTAACCCATATGTATCTTTGTGGTCTCGACCCAAGTCGAGGACAGGACACGCATACTGGGCTGGTAGGTAAGACATTGTTGCATCATGTAGGTATAAGTCGTGCATTGTTGGTTGTATCGGGTTGCCACTTTGGGGAGTGATACACTCCACTGTGAGGCCAGCACGGGTATCTACGAGTTAGGGAGCCGATCGCTTGGGGGTAGTGGGTACACCTAGTGGAGATAGGGGCAAGCGACACCTATGAAGGCAGCTAAGGGTGCACGAAACTACCAATATCATTATTAAATTCTGTAGGCGGGATCAACCTTAGGGTGACTAGTGGTGGTGCAGTATAGCAATTATCCTATAGTGTTGGTGTACTTTGGTAATTATCTTATAGTGGGTTAGGTGTGCTTTAATGATATCGTTGTTCATCTTGTATCCTTATTTACTCTGCCATATTCAATGGTTCATAGTCATTTCCTTATTTTCCAACTTAGGCCTTAGCCTAGTTACTTTGTTAATTATATTGTTAAAATTATCGCATCGCCAGACTTTATGTCTGACCCCCTTTTGTTTCCTCCTCTTTCCTTCCTCCCCCCCCAGGTGCTCAGGTTGGAACTAGCACCAGTGGAGCTTGATCTTGGACTGCTTTTAGAAGATTACTTGGATCGCTGGAGTAAAGTTCAGCTTTATAAAAAAACATATTTTTATTTCGCTATTCCTACATAGAAAAACCATATTTTCTATTGCTTAATTTTTTTTTTCAAAGCTAGTATATATATAAATATCGAATTTTCATCATGAGAAAAACATTATAAAAATCGAACCTTTCTATTTATAAAAATCAAGTCTTTATATTTCCAAAGATCTAATCTTTTTCAAATCAAAAATCAAACCTTCTTCATGTAAAAAAATATTAAATCCTTCTCTATGTTAAAATAATAATAATTGATTTTATACTTTCCTATAACTAAATACATTAAATTAAAATAAAAATAATTAATAAAAACTTACAGTATGAGGAGGGGGGGTGAAAATGGGTGGCGCTGGGTGTTGTCAGGCGGCGGCATGCTGAGTTGGTGGTGGGGGCGGGTTTTGGGGGTCACGAGGGTGGCGGTTTGGTCTTGATGATTTACTGACGGCGGGGCTTTGGGGGTTATGGAGGCAGTGGTACTCAATCGGAGGAGGAGCGAGGAAGGGGAGGAAGGTCGGGGAAGAAGACCGATTGAGGGGGGTCGACGAGGCAGCGACGGCGGTGGTCTGGCTTGGGGGCGACGGGTTCCTCCTTCGTGTTTTTTTTATTTCCTAGATCGAACGAGAAATGGGGAGGGGGGTTGGACCGGGGAAAAAGGGAAAGAGGGGGTATTATATAAATTTAAATATTTAATTATATTTTTAATTCTAAATAGTAACTTTTCCATATGAACCCCAAATCCAACCCACCGTTTGAAAACTAAACTGGTCAAATTCTGAGACCGTTTGAAAAATGGCCATTTTCCAGTCGATTAAAATCAACTAAACTGGTCAAACGTGTTTTCCTTTGCCTCGCTCACATATTGATTCAAAAAATTACGTATTTTGAAATCTAGCAATAATTTGAAATCACGGATCCAACAAAAGTGGTTTCGTCGAAAACCGAGGTCGTTTGCAAAATGGCCATTTTTAAGGGCCAGAATTCCATAGCGACTATTCTGAATTTTCAACTGGGCATAACTTTTTATCCCCGCTATGAAATTTCAATTTTTCGGATTCGTTGGAAAGATGTTCTCAAATAGATTCAAATATTTTTGGTTTCGCTAAAATCCAGTTTATTTTGCACCCGGTATGTTCAATTGAAATTTGAAATCGAATTATCGAACTACCGCGCCATTTTCAATTCCTTTTATAATTATAAATAAATATTTATATTCTAACGATGATCTATATAAATATATACGTTCGAATTCTATTCAAAATAAATTTCTCGTCGTTATTATTTAAAATAATTCATTTTAAATAATCAAAATTCACTAAAATTGCCAAAATAAAAATTTTAAATTGGCTCAGAATTTCTGGGTTATTACAATCTCCCCCACTTAAAACTTTTCGTCCTCGAAATGGAATGAAGCCGAAAGTTGTTTTATAAACCAACTCAACCTTCATTATTTTCGTTACGGCTTAAGTTCTTCAACTTTTCCGTTTCTAAGAACTTTTCAAATTTTTCAAAAATTTGAATAACACCCTAAATTTCCGAAAAATTTCGCCATAACCTCCCTTGCACCGGGGACTTCGGGATATTTCATATAGCCTCCCATGGCCTTCTTCAATCCAAAAGAAAAAGAAAAAGCCAAGCGGCTTTCCAGTCGGCCCATAAAATCATCCAAACCCAAAGAAATGCAATAAATATGTACCTATTTGTCGGGCAAACAATTTTATTCTCTTCTCTAGCCTCCTTGCTATGATCTGTTCAATGTAAGTACATGTATATGCATGCAATTGTAATCATTTTTCAATACAGTTCAATATTTGATTCAATTTCAATAAATATGTACCTATTTGTCGAGCAAACAATTTTATTCTCTTCTCTAGCCTCCTTGCTATGATCTGTTCAATGTAAGTACATGTATATGCATGCAATTGTAATCATTTTTCAATACAGTTCAATATTTGATTCAATTTGGCCTAATGGTTCAAAATTTCAAATAAATGAAACCAACAATTAAATAACACAACCAGCAATCAATTAGTGGATTATCGTTTCAAATTCATAATTTTGATATATATATACAAGAATCACATTTTTCATGCCAATTCACAACAATAAACCTATCTAGTTTTGGTTCTCACACCAGTCTGATGGAAATATATAGATATCACGCCTTCGAAGCTCGAAAATAAATGCTGATGATGTTTTGAACCACCATCAGAACATCTCCGGGCTATTAGAGTGTGGTTTATATCTATCCAGTATATTAAAACTTCGAATATACGTTCATGACGCGTATATGTGAAATCTTTATATACTCGATTGTCCAAGTTCAAAATAAATAAATATTCAAATACGTATAAAACGATTTAATTTTCAAAACAAAATTTGTTTTCATTTGAAAAATATACTCTTCACACTCATTCTAGGATACTACTGATCCTATCTCTAACGAGTCATTCTAATAAGATATTACTAATCCAATGTCTGATGAATTCTTTCGTTCAGTTCTAATGTGACTTGTTCTCGAGCTCTGTAAACCAAAGCTCTAATACCAAATTGACACGACCTGAACTTCCCCGTGAAGGAAAGCCCGGATTGAGTTGAGAACAACACACATTGGAACGCAAACAGAAGAACATTTCGTTGTTTATTACAACAATTCCATCAGAATACAAGAATATACAGAGTATGAATAAATATTACATAGAAAATATCAGAGATTTAAATTACATAGCAGCGGAAAAATATTACAAAACACAACCGAAAGTAATACACGGATACAGAGCTTTCCGAGCATCGTTCCAGCTGTAAATCAGGATCCAGTGAATATAAATCTGCAAAACCAAAACTACTAGCTACCCGTGTCGAAAATAGGGGCACCCAGAGTTTAGGTTAAAACAATAAACTCCAGGTCAGTCATGTGACTGGTGTGAGAAGTAAAATAGTTATTTAAAACTTTACTTTAAAACAGAGTAATTCAAGGGACCACGCCGTATAACACAGAATGGGTTTCCTCCCAAAAACACCAGTGCATAGAATAAACAACGCAATGCTTTTTCGAAAAATGAAGCTATTATAAGACCCAGGTCCCATCACACAATGCAACGCAAGCCGGAGGATAGGGTTTTTCCTTATAATAGCCAAACGTGCTTAGTATGTTTAAAACAAATCGTTTGATACTATTATAAGTGTATAGTGTCAAAACAATTCAAATCATAAATATCAATCATAGGCGGCGGCATAAGTGCCCCATCCCACTATGTCGCCATACTAGGCTCTACAAATAAAACCGAAATATCTCGTATTGGAAATTGGATTTCCGTCATGAGTCGAGGCAACGGGCAAGCTCCTCTCCGCTTCGAGACACTCTAGCAAATGCCTCAGGACTACACACTCTGGGCAACCATTGGATCTTCAGGGTCGGTCCTCTCTTATGTTTGAGGATTGGCAATTCCTGAACACACGTTTCTCGGTCCTGACAGACCTATATCCGAGGCGCCTCGCATTCCAACAACCACATAGGTAAAAATAATATAAATGTCAGCCAGTTTAAGCACTGACACTACCTTTAGCTAGAAAGAAACGTCGTGTTCTCCCTGTAGTCACTATCCCGTCTTTGACTCATACCGAGGTGTGAGGCTCGCGAATCCATGCTATACACAAAGCTATGCCACGTAGACCGTGCTTTGATCATCAACCACAAGACTTTGCTTTTCAACAGAAGCCTTGATCATTTGCCACTTAGGCATGCCACACAGGCAATTCACTCCATGCGATTGATGTCCATCGATATACAACCTCTGAGCTCGTACGTCTCAGAGAAGGGCGTTAAGCAAGAGAATAAATTCTCCGCCGCAAAACAGATGTATATTTAATAGAGATCAATCAGCATAGAATAAAATCTAATGTCAGACACACAGTCCATTTACAAGTTCATTCTGGGTCTGAACGAAACCGGAGGCACTTTCCTCGCATATCCACCGATCTCCAAGTACGTCTGGACGATCCCCAACTGATTACCTCATCTTAGGTGTACAACCCAATCAAGATCATTAGTAATCACCCAAACGATGTGAAGACTTCCAGTCTTCAACCATAGTCTTCATCTTCGACATATCGTCGAATTGGTTATTCAGAATGGGTATAAACCTGGCCTTTCTGATAACCCGTGTATATAATAAACACGTGTTACACAAACACAACATATGCCTCATTCCAATTCAGAATATCCTTTTATTCAAATTTTCACATTCTTAGGGAAAGGTTCCCATTAATTTTATCAAAGATAAATTGTTCTAAATTTATTTTTTAATCTTCCTTTGGATATCATTTCAAACCATGTTAAGGTTTTCCAAACTAGTCGGGATTAGCGAACCACACCGAAGTAATTATTTATTTTATTTCCCAATACCAACCTATTCATCCCATGAAGCAAAACTGGTAATACTCCATATCTAACACCGCAATGTTATCGGTAAAATTAATTACCATTTCACGTTCAAATTTAATTAAAGATTTAACTATCACTTTGGAGCAAAACTGGTGATACTCCATTCTCGCTCACTTTCCAAATTTGATAATTTAAATTATCAATTCACATTTCAGTCTAATTACAGATTCATTAAAACTCCTTTTACTGGGTTAAAGAACTAATGTCTTTTAAAACACAGTTCACGATAAACCCATATCCCATTTGATATTAAATACAAGGCTCTGAATAGAAAATATATCGGTTTATATTCAATATCAAATTCTGAAATCCACAAATATCGCTTTGGAAATAACGATATAAAATATATCTTCCAAATTCACTCCAAAATATCTGTATAATCGCAGAATCTAATATCGAAATATTCCAAAGACAATTTCGATTCAAATCCATTCCAATTCATAAATTAGAAATCCTGGTTATTTAAAACCCATTTCAAATCCAATTTATTTATTTAAAAATAAATAAATTATTATTCTAGTTACTAACTAGTTCATTTCGATAAAAATCTATTTTTATCTTTTTAAATATGGAGTTTTTTCAGCCCAATTCTTTCCAAATCATTTCTTACGATTTTACACTAATTATTAATATTTTTAATAATTTTATCAAGGCCCGTACAGTCGATTTCCAATAACGGCCATCGAACTGCACTTACAGTGACCTTTTCTGAATTTGATTTGGACATATCTCTAAATCCAACCGTCAGATTTCAAATCTCTTGTATTCGTTAGAAAGCTCTTTTCGATACGAACCCAATGGTTCCGGTTTAAGGAGAATTCGACGGTCGGATCTCCCGTAATGTACGTTCGAAGTCAGTAGTCGAAATTCAAGAACTACCGCCGCGCGTTCTATTCAGGCCATTATATATATATATATATATATACATTATATATGTTTCATCGATTTCCTTTTAAAACGAATTTTATAAATCGTTTCAAATTTGTTTCAAAAACAATTTCAACCTTCATTTCAAATTCAAATCAAAATTGAATTTTCCATTATAAATTCTTTTTACATTCATTTCTATTTGATTTCAATTAAAATCGATTTCAATTCAATTTCAGTTCGTTTTCAATTCGATTTGAATTCATTTCAATTCGAATTCATTTTATATTCAATTCAACCCGAATTCATTTTATATTCAATTCAATTCGAATTCATTTTATATTCAATTCAACTCGAATTCATTTTATATTCAATTCAATTCGAATTCATTTTATTTTCAATTCAACTCAAATTCATTTTATATTCAATTCAATTCAAATTCATTTTATATTCATTTCAATTCTTAAATCTCTTTTAAATATTCATTATAAAAACGAATATAATCGATATAAATATCGTTCGCGTCAGAATAGCGCATCTCTAATCAACACTGCTTTATATTTTTCAATAACTTCGTTATTCTATTCAACAAATGAATATTTATTCTATTCAACACATGAATCTATATTTCCTTCAACACGTGACTAATCTCAACAAATGATTACTATCAACACGTGACTATTTTTGTTATTTAATATATTTTATAAGTTTATGATTTCTATCGTTAAATTTTTAATTAAACTCTAACCGTAAATTAGTAAGGGAGCAATTCCCTAAATATTAACCCCGAAGGCCGAAACCAACATCAGATCAATATCCAGGAGACCACTCATCTTATCTATTTTTCAGTTAGTTTCTAATTTTATATATGATAAAGATGTAAATTTTATTGTTAAAATATTTTGTTCAACACATGAATCTTTATTTCTTTCAACACATGACTAATCTCAACAAATGAGTACTGTCAACACGTGAATCTATATTTTATAATATTCTTTATTTTCCAAATTGGAATGAGGCCCAATCAATTACCATATAATGTTAACTATATGGATTCCATACAACACGTGTATATAATAGCAACGATATATAATCAACCATCATCCAAAGTGCACCAGACAACTGCATAAGCATCAAATATAAATAATTAACGCTTACACAGTCTGTCGACCGATCGATCGACATACTACTAAATAATTGGGATTAGTGTACACCAAATATCATCCCAACACCCGTGCGGGGTTTCAATCCACAAACACTGAATATTATTTGTGCAGTTGGGCGATGTCTAAAATTTATCGTCCCAATCAACGTCCTTCAAATAGGTGTACATAAACAAACCGTCCGGTTTGTAAATGAATATTTATTTATTCACATTCACGTAAAAATTATATTTTTAAAGATAAATTCATTTATTTCAGCACATTTCACATCAACATCACAAACAAACTTCACAACACATCAAACAAGCATACAAGCCGTCCATGGTCTGTGGACGATGGGTGTCGGGTGCTACTAAACACCGTCTGCATCCTAGTATATATTATTAACTAGAAAAAGAAAATTAAAGGTGAGAGGTTCTCACCGACAAGCTAAACCAATGCCACGACTCTTCATATGTAGGAAATCTTTGTCGTGCTCGACTATTGTCAATTTCGTTTCCCGTAGCCACTACATATATAAAAATCACATTTTTATTGCTATGTATATAAAAATCACATTTCTATTTTATTGCTATGTATATAAAAATCACATTTTTACGCCGATACTATATAGATAAAAATTCTATTTTTACATCGCTACTATATAGATAAAAATTCTATTTTTTCACTGCTACTATATAGATAAAAACTCTGTTTTTATCACACTATTCTCTATATAAAAATTATATTTTTGCATATCTACTTCTAATATAAAGATCGAATTTTTATATCATCGCTACAAAAATCACATTTTTATTTCAACATAAATCTAATACAAATCAGATTTTTATTTCGCTACATATATAAAGATGATATTTTTATATTCTCCATTATATAAAAATCATATTTTTATTACTTATACTTTATAAAAAAAACATATTTTTATTTCGCTATTCCTACATAGAAAAACCATATTTTCTATTGCTTAAAAATTATATTTTTTTCAAAGCTAGTATATATATAAATATCGAATTTTCATCACGAGAAAACATTATAAAAATCGAACCTTTCTATTTATAAAAATCAAGTCTTTATATTTCCAAAGATCTAATCTTTTTCAAATCAAAAATCAAACCTTCTTCATGTAAAAAAAAATTAAATCCTTCTCTATGTTAAAAAAAATTGATTTTATACTTTCCTATAACTAAATACATTAAATTAAAACAAAAATAATTAATAAAAACTTACAGTAGGAGGAGGGGGGCGAGAATGGGCGGCTCTGGGTGTTGTCAAGCAGCGGCAGGCTGAGTTGGTGGTGGGGGCAGGTTTTGGGGATCTCGAGGGTGGCGGTTTGGTCTTGATGATTTACAGACGGCAGGGCTTTGGGGGTTATGGAGGCAGTGGTCCTCAATCGGAGGAGGAGCGAGGAAGGGGAGGAAGGTCGGGGAAGAAGACCGACTGAGGAGGGCAACGAGGCAGCGACGGTGGTGGTCTGGCTTGGGGGCAACGAATTCCTCCTTCTTGGGTTTTTTATTTATTTCCTAGATCGAACGAGAAATGAAGTGGGGGTTTGACCGGGGAAAAAGGGAAAGAGGGGGTATTCTATAAATTTAAATATTTAATTCTATTTTTAATTCTAAAAAGTAACATTTCCATACGAACCCCAAATCCAACCCACCGACTGTCATCCATAGCTAATTACCCCCATTCCGAACACAATGGGATATGTATTGTAGGCTGATTCGATCGTTTCGATCAGTTTTCGTCAAAATCAACATATAACTCTATATATTGAATTTGAACGCGTATTTCAATTTACCGGGTCCACATACTAACTAGAAAAATTCCCGAAAAATATTTTCTAGCTTCGTATTGACGATACGGTCCTATCAAAACTAATTTCGTCAAATTCTGAGACCGTTTGAAAAATGGCCATTTTCCAGTCGATAAAAATCAGCTGAAACTGGTCAAACGCGTTTTCCTTTGCCACGCTCACATATTGATTCGAAAAATTACGAATTTTGAAATCCAGCAATAATTTGACATCACGTATCCAACAAAAGAGGTTTCGTCGAAAATCGAGGTCGTTTGCAAAATGGCCATTTTTGAGGTCCAGAATTCCATAGCGACTGTTCTGAATTTTCAACGGGGAATAACTTTTTATCCCCGCTATGAAATTTCAATTTTTCAGATTCTTTGGAAAGATATTCTCAAATAGATTCAAATATTTTTGGTTTCGCTAAAATCCAGTTTATTTTGCACCCGGTATGTTCAATTGAAATTTGAAATTGAATTATCGAACTACCGCGCCATTTTCAA
Source organism: Allium sativum (assembly GCA_030737875.1). Classification (NCBI taxonomy): domain Eukaryota; kingdom Viridiplantae; phylum Streptophyta; class Magnoliopsida; order Asparagales; family Amaryllidaceae; genus Allium; species Allium sativum. The sequence goes on from CM060909.1 coordinate 288,811,613, forward strand.
TTCCTTTTATAATTATAAATAAATATTTATATTCTAACGATGATCTATATAAATATATACGTTCGAATTCTATTCAAAATAAATTTCTTGTCGTTATTATTTAAAATAATTCATTTTAAATAATCAAATTTCACTAAAGTTTCCAAAATAAAATTTTTAAATTGGCTCAGAATTTCTGGGTTATTACACAATATTTCATTCTAATATCAAAACAAATCCCATTTAACTATTTTATTCGAAATGCGGTTTTATAAAACGCTCTTACTTTTGAAAATATATCTTTTTAAATAAAACCTTATATTACTTAATATGTTGATTAAGTAAATCCTTAATAAATCCCACTTCTTAGCCTTGACTTCTTTCAAGAATTCGTTTTAAAACTCGAGTTATTATTACCAAGTCCCATTACTAAATCCTACATCAAATTCAATAACCAATCTCTTTTAATTATTCCTTATGAAATTCTCATTCCAATTCCATTCATTTACCTCACTTCTATTACTTGATAACATTAATTTAAAATTAATGCTTTAACTTCACATCTCTTTTTATAAACCTTGTTTAAAAAAAACTCAGGTTTAATATAAAACGCCTTTTTAACTTAATTTCCTTTACCTAATTAAAATATTAAATAAACATTTATTTAAGCTATCATACTCGCTTAACATTCCTTTTATAACTTTGTTATAAAAACTCGGGTTTCTAATATAAAACCGTTCATAGTGCCTTTCACAATTCAATTAGATTTCATTTCAACTTCGATAATTTTTATAATGAATTCCAATTAAAAAGTAATCACTTAAATTATTATTAATTAAAATAATAATTTACTTCAGTCATTAACTACTACAAAATTTGTTAATTACTTTATTAACTAAAATAAATAGTTAATTCCCTTTTTAGAATCTTATTAAAATTTAAAACCATTATTCATTAAACTATTTCATTAGACTAATTTAATAACCAATTCCGATTAAAAACGGTTAACTTAGTCAACTCAAACAAAGTTACCTTGGTAACCAATTTCATTTATCCTTCCTTTATATTAATTAATAATATAATTAATTAAATAATTCCATTTAATTGTTTTTCTCAAAAACAGTTATCTAATTCTTAACCGTTAGGTTAATTTTATAAACCTGATAAATATCAGATTTTTTTTATAAAATCATTAAATAATTAAATATAAACTTAAATAATAAATAATAAATAATTATTTCCTTTTAATAAGTTTTACCCAAAATAATATATTTCAATTCTATCTTAAATTATAAAATAAAATTTATAACTTGACAGTTATCGATTCACCTGACAGTAAATCCATATTTGGAAAACGATTGATTTATTGGCCAGATACTACCAATTATTCAACCAATATTGCTCATTGGTTTAAACAAAAAAATGTTGAATTTCATGTCAAAGGTCAACAACCAAATCAATCATCTAATCAGACAGTCCATATAATGATAATATGAAAACAAATATCATTAAATGTATTTGAGGAATCCCGTTGGATCCCTCCAACTTGTTCTTTCCAGTATCCAAATACGTTATCTCAATATAATCATTCAATTCAAATAAATAATGGTTTCATAACAGTCAATAACGACAATTCAATATAAACAAATTTATTTAACACAACCATAATAATTCAAAACTTATTAAATTAAACACATTTATTTTATAACGTGACCAATAAGGTAAGTTAACTTAATTGGGACCAACAGTTAAAATATGATTTGGTGTTTCACTGAAATTAATCAATCATTTAATTCCATGGATTCAATCAATATATGAATATAAAATTAACAAATAGTCAACCATTAGCAACCATAACACACAAAAATAAAAACCCGACTTATATGAAATATAAGTGGGAAGTACTGAGAGAGTTTAACTCACATTGATTTTTCGTTGAAACGGTTCGGTTACGGTTAAATTAAACAGTTGTTTTTTTAATGATAATTTACAGTTGTCTCCATATCTGTCCCTATTAGTTCCATTAAGTTTTGCTTGTCGCCATGATTCCATTGCCTTTTGTTTCGTTAAATTCTGGTACTATACGAAGATGTTATTTACATTTAAAGTTAACATACATTAATTAAAATTATAAATCCTTAATTATACTATAATTAAGTTAATTAATTTGGTTAGAAACATTAATTATACTATAATCCTTAATGAAAGTTAAATTCTAATTCACGTTAATCAATATATATATATATGAATGGATAGAAAAAATATTATTTAAATATTATTTGAAACTTCATTATGAAGTGATAGGTTGAAACACCGTATATACGACTTCCAATCGAGATGAAACTCCTAATCCTGGCATAGAAAAATATTCCTGACCCAATGAGATAGGTTTCATCGAATTCCGAGGTCATTTGTAAAAGTCATTTATAATTCACAAGCTAAAAATCACACATTTTAATTTCCCAGATCACAAAATAAATCCCATCAGCTTGAAACTTTGAAATTCTACTAGACCTCTTCCTTATGGATCCAATGAAATTTGTTTTGTTAAAATCGGAGTTTGTTTGGCCAGTCGTTTATTCCTTTAAAGTTACCCCTGTCTGAATTGACCAACATAATATAAATGATTAAGGCGTTTATCGTTGCCACGGTAAACGGTAAGCCGATTGACATGAAAATCGAAATCTTATAATAATTAATTGATAAGAATCCAACAACATAAGTTTCGTCGCATCCCGATACTGTTTCCTAATATGCTATTTTATACGCACCCACCAATTTTTACCCGATCTCCAAAAATAACAAACTATATGCCTATCCTAGCTCTAAACGTTTATACGAATTCAAGATAATCGGTTTCGTAGCTTAATTCGATCGTCTGCTCAAGTTACACTCAAAAACCTATCTACTAAATTAAATTAAATTAAATTAATTACGTGTTATAGAAAATGACTGGGCATTTACGGCTGCTGTTGTCACATACGACATCGGATTTCCATGAAATTTGATACGGTACAATAATTTAACATTACGGTTCCAATGAAACTAATTTCATCGAAAACGGAGACCATTTGCAAAAATCACTATTTTAAGGCTTATATAATATAATAAAGTATTATATAAATTCCAAAACAATCGAATTAAATGATAATAAATTATTATAATCATAAATACCCACTGGAAATATCATATAGATTGAAATATAAATTATACAACTCGGTATCATCAATTTCGAGTTAAACGTTATCCAAATTACATAAAAACCATTATAAATTTATTAAATAAATGTTATCTTTTAATAACGATTTCCATAGCGACTATTTTAATATTTGATTTGGACATAACTAATAATCTATAACATGAAATCTAATTTTTTTTCTCTTCCATATAAAAATTATAATCAACAAGATTCCAACATTTTTTGTTTCATAGAAATCCGACTTATAACGGATCTTGTATATTCAGTTGAAGTTCAAAACTCAATATTACGATCTACCGAGTCATTTGGAGTTCGTTTTTTATTACATATAAATTTAACATTCAAACTTCGTTATATAAACGAATTATATATTTTTAAATCCATTTAAAATTCCAAATAAATAATTAATATAATAAAATAAATTAAATATTTGACTACCAAAAATACGGCACATTACATCCTGGTTTCAAGTTTATAGTGCAATTTGATCGTAGAGCAGATTTCGAACAAATATTGGAGTGTACTACATATTCATATTTTGGAAAATTGCTGTTAATTGACAAGTGTGTTCCAGAGTATGACTATTCCAAATTTTCTACAACTGAAGTTCATATTTGGATTCGCCTACATAAATTACGTATGGAGATGTAGTCTGTTGAAGCGCTGCAAATGATCTCCAGTTTTGTAGGCGTTCCTTTACGCATTGATGAGAATACCGCAGAAAGAAAATTTACAAAGCGCGCACGAGTCTAGATTTCCATCGACTTGAAGTTTGATCTTAAAGTATCCATTATTCCAGTGTTACTTCCCAACGGTATCAAACATGAAGTATTGGTTGAATATGAATACGTGCCTTATAAGTGTGTCAAGTGCAAGACTTTTGGACATAAAACATCAGTGCATGAAGTTTCTACTTCTCCTAAATGGGTTAAGAAATCATTTGACATACCTTCCACATCTACTGCCACTACTTTGAATCAGGAATCCGCTTATCCTCCCTCGGCAGATTTATCTTTCTTGGATACTGAATTTCCTGTTAATATTCAGCTAAATGCTATTCAATATGTGGAAGAGATCATTGAATAAGAGGTAGTATAAGAAGACACTAAAGATGTATCAGGCTTGATATCTAGAAATACTTCATACCTGAATGCGGCAAAGAAAAAAATTGAAAGTTACAACTCCTCCTAAAAGAACACTGAAGAGTTCTTCCTTGCTTAACTAACTTTTCTTACATGGAATGTCAAGAGAATGAATACATCTGTTCGGATGACTGATGTAATCACTGTCTTGAAACAGTTTAAACCAATTGTGGTTGGTTTAGTGGAAACTAAGTTAAATCCATATAACCAGAATTTGTTCAGTAAAAAGCTGTTTTCTAATTAGAGTTACATTACTACTAATTCTGCTGAGTGTACAGGGTGCATTTTACCCCTTTGGGACATTTCAGTATGCTCATTACAAACTTTATCCTCATCATCTCAGCATATTACTACTTCAGCCAAAAATGCAGGGGGTCTTACACTTATACTTACGGTTATATATGTGAGTAATGCATTTGTAAATAGACAGCTACTATGGAACAATATCATTTCTCATTCTCAAGTTTATACTGATGCATGGTTATTGATGGGTGATTACAATAATTCACTCTCGCCTAAAGACAAGCAAGAAGGACTTCCCATTCCCTTTCAACACATCAGGAGCTTTCAAAATTGTTTGATGCAGTCTGGATTATTTGAAATTAAACCAACCGGTTTTTCTTTTACTTAGAGGAGACGAGGGTTGGCCACACATATAGATTAAATTTTGGCTAATAATTTATTAATTCGGAAGTTTTTAAATCTTAAATCTCTTTCTCTCTCGCAGTTAACTAATGATCACAACCCTCTATTGTTGGACTTAATCCCTACATCAAAGCTAAAGGGTTTCCCTTTTAAGTATTGAAATGACTGGTATTTAGCAGTAGATTATGAACACTGTATATCGCGAGGTGTGTCTGCAGTCACATGGGGGTTTTCTAGCTATCGATTCTTAAATAAATTAGCATCATGCAAGAAAGAACTGAAGAAATGGAATAAACAGAGGAGAAAGCAGGATGATGTGATACATGAACTGTAGACAAATTTAAAAGCACTAGAGATTGCTGTGGATAATGACCCATCTAATATAGATCTGTACGATGAGATGCTATGTGCAAACAATCAATTTCAGATTCAGCATAACATACATTTTTGGGGGTTAAAACAAAAGGCTAAATTTTTTTGTTGTAGAAGTATAACAACCCGAATTCTAACAAACCGATTTTTTTTCTCCAAAATTCCAATCTTCCGAAACCTGAATTGGCTTGTCTGGTATCCTGCAGAAAAGACAGAGATATAAAATATATCAGAGCTCAGAAAACATCACATAGCAGAATGGAAAAATATATAATATAATCAAATATAGCTTTACCAAGGTAATAATACTGCTTAACCTGTATCCAAAGCAATCGTATCTCTGCCAAAAGCCTAACCTATGAGTATGTTATGGGGAGGGGGTCAAAACACAAGTTCTGATGACTAGACTAAAATAAATAATATGAAATAACTCTACATATACTGTTCAGCTATGTTATTTATTATGTATTTTGGGTTAATAGCACTCAAGGATTTACACACGTCATACCCATCTACCTCATGGTAGATTAACCTAATATAGTATATGTAGCTACCCGCAATATCAAGGTACTTCCCATAGTACCCTCCTCGCACGCTCTCCACCGTCACGCTATGAAAGCGTCTGCAACTCTCATCCTCCGTCGGAGCAATGTATGGATCTCCATAAAACTACGTCACATAATCAAGTCTTATCCTACACCTGAGTGACGTACGGATCTCTATAAAACTACACCACGTTCCGCACAGAACTACCATCGCTATGCTACGCAAGCGTACAGGCCGCCATATCCAAACTTCTCGGCCAATCTCGGTCTTAACACGAAGTAATGCCCTAGCGTCTATGACACACCACCCGGTGCGGCATGTAACACCCCGTAATTTTAAAGAATATTATAATGATAATCTAAAGAATACGTAATTAAATATTGGGAATTATGTAAAACAGACTATGCCATTGCGTTTGTCTCGGAATTTTGCTTAAGATAGACTTCGAGTTTGCATGAAACAGACATCGTATGAAGAAGTTATTAAGCCTAGAAGTTTGTATGCGCAGAAGAGAATTATATGTGTACAAACAAACCAAATATTCAAATATCAAAATTTTCAAAACAACAAAGAGGGAAGGCCAAAAACCGGAACCGACCTATTCTGATCCATAGACTTATCCTAGCACGCTGAATTCTATCAAACAACAACAAGGTACAATGACGATACGATATCAAAGGGTCCTACCGACGAAGAGTTCTGGATGAGTCGCCTTCATGCTCTCTTCTGTCTCCCACGTACAATCGTCACTTTCTTCGCTCCATTGTAACTTGACTAGCTTAACTGTGTTCCACCTAAGCTGTTTTGTGTCATTCCCCACAACATGAAGCGGCTTATGAGGTTTTGCAAGTGCGGTTTCTACTTCTAGGTCTTCGTACTGCCCTGGAGATACCACCACATTCTAATCATGCACGAACTTCCGTAGAAACAACACATGGAAAACATTATGCAAACTCAACATCTTCGTAGGTAACTCCAATCTATACGCGAGCTTCCATATTCACTCGACTATCGGAAATGGTCCAACGAACCTAGGAGCCAACTTTCCTTTACTTATGAATCGACCCACATGCTTCAATGGCGAAATATTCACGAAATCATGTTGCCTACGTCGAATTCCAAGTCCTTACGACGCTGATCGGCATAACTCTTCTGACGATCTTGGGCTGCCTTCATTTAGTGCCAAACGATCTCGATACAATCTGAGGTCTCTCTAATCATCTCTGGCCCAAGTATCAACTTATCTCCAGTTTCTAACCAACATGCCAGAGAATTGCACGACCTCCCATACAATGCCTCGTATGGTGCCATCCCAATGCTAGACTAGTAGCTATTATTATATGCAAACTCAACTAGATGTAGATGGTCTTCCCACGATCCCCCTAAGTCTAACACATATGCCCTTAAGAGATCTTCAAAAATTCGGTTAACCCTCTTGGTTTGATCATCAGTTTGGGGATGATAAGCCATGCTCAAGCACAACTCGATTCCAAAGCTTCCTGCAAACTCTTCCAAAATCCACTTGTAAATAATGGATCTCGACCGCTTACTATGCTCTTTTGGATACCATGGAATCGAACTATCCATTTCACATAAAGTTCATCCAATTTCGATGCTATCCTAGTCGACTTGACAGGAATGAACCTTGCACTTTTGGTAAAGTGATCCACAATGACCCAAATCCCTTTATTTCCTGCCCTGGTTCTAGGTAGTCCATCGATAAAATCAATCCATATACTTGCTCCCACTTCCACTTAGGAACTTCCAATGGCTGAAGCAAACCACTCGGCTTCTTCTGTTCAGCTTTCACTAACTGACAGTTCATGCACATGGAAATGAACTTTTCAATATCTCGCTTCATCCTCTCCCAGTAGTAGGCTCGCCTAATGTCCTGATACATCTTACTACCACCAGGGCGAATCATCAACTTCGAGTGATGACATTCCCTTATAACTTCATCTCTCAATCCGTCGTTATCGGGAACAATTAGTCGTCCTTGCTTTCGAAGCCAACCTTCTCGATCGACTTCGCACTCTTTATTCTCTGGTTCCAATTTCTGGATAAACTCGACAAGCTTCACATCTTGCTTCTGGCTTTTGCTAATCCTTTCAATAAGAATAGGTCTATTGATAAGCTTGCCAACGTTTCAGGTATTAACTCACACTTTGGCCTGAAATCAAATCTTTCCAAATACTCGAGGCTTTTCCATTTCGAAAACATTACTCCAAAACTTGTGTTTCTTCAACTCAACGCATCTGCAACTGCGTTACCTTTACCAGGAGTATAGGCTATGTCAAAATCATATGATGCGAGAAACTCAAACCATCTTTGTTGCCGAAGATTTCAATCCTTTTGGGAGAAAAGATACTTCAACGACTTGTGGTCCGTAAACAATTCAAATCGAACTCCCAACAGGTAATGTCTCCACATCTTTAGTGCAAACACAATCGCCGCCAACTCCAAATCATGAGTTGGGTAATTTCTCTGATGCGACTTTAGCTGACGACTCGCATAGGCCACAACCTTATCCTTCTGCATTAGAACGACTCTAAGTCCAGTACCACATGCATCGGTATACACAATCATTTTTTCATTCCCACTTGGAATGGTCAAAACAGGAGCACTCATCAGTCTCTCTTTCAGGATTCCAAACACTTGTTCACACTTTGCATCCCATGTGAACACTTGGTTCTTCTTTGTCAATCCTGTCAATGGTGCAGCTACCTTGGAAAAATCCTTGATAAACCGTTGGTAACAACCAGCCAACCCAAGGAAACTCCGAACATCTATCACATTCTTAGACCGATCCCAGTGCTGGTTTGCTACTACATTAGCGGGATCAATCCCTATTCCATTTCCAGAAACAACATGGCCTAAGAACCTCACTTTGCTCTTCCAAAAGTGACATTTCGAAAACTTAGCTCTCAACTAGTGCTTTCGCAAGATTTCCAAAACAACTCTCAAGTGTGTCTTGTGCTCTTCCTCATTCTGGAAGTAAACCAGAATATCATCCATGAACACAAGCATGTACTTGTTCAACTGATCTCTGAAAACTCTATTCATAAGATCCACAAAATATGCTGGCGCGTTAGTAAACCCGAATGGCATCACTAACCATTCGAAGAAACCGGATGGTGTCCTAAAGGCAGTCTTTGGCACACTATCCTTTGCCACCCTCAACTGGTGAAATCTCGTTGCCAAATCCATCTGAGAAAACACTTTGGCCTCGTGAAGCTGACCGAGCAAGTCATCAATTCTCGGCAACGGATACCTATTCTTCTTGGTCACTTTATTCAGCTCACGATAGTCCAAACACAATCTTAACGAGCCATCTTCCTTGGTTGTAAACACGACCGATACACCCCATTCAGAAACACATCTCTGAATGAATCTCTTTCCTAGAAGGTCACGAACTTGCACCTCCAAATCTCGCTGTTCCTTAGGCGCCATCCGTCTAAGAGGCATAACGATTGGTCTAGCACCCTCAACCAAATCGATCCTAAACTCGATCTTACGATGCGGTGATAAACCTTTTGACCTCGTCAAAGACATCCTCATACTTATTAACAATCAACATAGATGACAAGTCTTCCTGTGGAATCCCAAGCGAATATAGATAGCTTACGAAGATCCCATCTACGGTCTTACATCTAATCAACACCTTTCGCCCTTCTACATCCCCGACTCTCACCTCTAGCTTCTCACAATTCACCCTTGTTGCATACCTCTTGAGCCAATCCATGTCGAAGATGATCCCAAGCCCAACGAAGTTAAGAACAAAGCAATCACACACAAAAGAACAACCATGACTCGAATACACTAGACCATGGCAAAACATATAAAGATTGGATGAACCTCCAACTCGATTAGTCACTATGAAAGGTCTATCACAAATCTCGGGTTCCAAACCCAAAAGGCACACAAGCTCATCGCAAATGAATGAATATGATGCTCCAGAATCAAACAAAACTCGAACTAAAACATCTCGGACAGATAGTGTACCTTGGACAATGACACTGCATCCCTTCTCCTCTGCAGTATGGACTCTTGAAGAAGATGGCATGACTTCCAAAGCATATGCCTTCACAACCTGCTTGCCCTTAGCTGATTCTGGACGGTCCTTCTTCTCATGCCCAGGCTTTCCACACTTGAAGCACTTCTTCTCAACTTTGGGATTCTTGCACTCATTCGAGTAATGACCCTTCTGTTGGCAGTTAAAGCAAACCACCTCACTCTTAGGCTTCTTCTAGCCATCCTTTCCTTTCTACTATTGCTGCTTCCTCTTCTTATTATTACAACCTTGTTGTGGTTTCTGAACTTTCTTGGTTGTAGCGATAACATTTTCTCCCTTAGGAAACAAGCTTTCATGGAGAACAGCTTTTTTCACAATCTTCTCAAATGAATCGTAAAGATGATCCACCAACGACCTTCCAATATAAGTGTCCAGACCCATAACAAACTTCTCGTTCTTCTGATAGGGTGTGTCAATGTACATATCTAGACAAGACCTCGAAATCAAAAACATAATCAAGCACATAACGACCATTATGTTTCATTTCTAGGAACTTCTTGAACAAAGCTGACTTCTGAGAAGTGGAGATAAACTTTGCTTCAAAATTGGCTTGGAATTACTCCCATGAAATCTCTTCCTCTGGATTCACAAGTATAACTGAATTCCATCATTCCATGGCCCTGCCTTGCAACTTCCTTGATGTAAGCTTTCTCTTTGTTGCATCATCCAAACCCAAGTCTCTAAAAATTCGAACACAAGAATCCATCCACCTATGTACCTCTTCAGCTGGCTCAGTTCCTTTAAATGGTTTTCCTCCTAGAGATGTATAATCTTTGCATAGCTTCACAAAATCCACAACCCTAGGCAACTGAACACCTACATCTACCGTGGTTGCCACTAGAGTGGGTACCCTTCGCATGAATGCTTCCTTCATGGCCTCAAACATGGTTGGGTAGTCTGGTACACCACCATTGTCCCCTCAACCCCTTCCTTAGCAGTGTGTCTTGCAGTTCATTGACTCATTCTAAATCTGCAAATTAGAATGATTAGCCACTTGCAAAAAAAGCTGCTAAAGAAGCATAAACACTACTATACTATATAGTATAATATAGTATACATCCAACTGAAATCTACAATTATGTCCCTCATACGTAGTTACGTCTTCGAGCTTTGGTAATAAATGTGACGACCTCTCACAACCCCTACACTAAACAAGAGTAATAATGCGCTGAAAGGTGTGCTAGGAAGCTGTGGACCATCATCATAGTTAGGTAAACACAATTGATACCTATTGTAGAACTCACAGCGCAAGGATAAAATATAGTAGAAAATATACAACAGGTAATAATAGTGAAGCATCATATAACAAACTTTTGAAACTTTCACAACATCCTGAAAGATTATCCAAACATCATAGGAAATATCAAAGTCTGTACATAAAGCCTCACTACAACACTCATAGAGTAACTCAAACAGCGGAAGTAGAAATAGTAGGTAGTAATAAAACTGGTACGTAAGCCTCCAGCTCGCCTCCAAACTGTGACATTGTCCTCACTAATCACCTGTCAACTAGTTTTCCCATCCACAACCAGATGAACAACCCAAGGTAATAAGAGGGAAATAAAAAAGCTTGAGTCAGACAATAGTCTTAGTGAGTGATAAAATAGCTAACAAACATCAATAATAAAGTATATGAGAATGGGTAGATAAACGTACTAATCAACCCACAACCGCAGAGAAGAACTCAACCCCATCTTCCCCACATCGAACAGTGATAGCCTTTACAACAACACTTCAACCATACATCCACGGAAACCAGAACACTCATTCAATCATGGCAAAGCTGAAACGACCCAAAACTTCCCCATAAAGGAAAGCCTGGATTGAGTTGAGAACACTACAAATCAGAACACAAAACAGAAGAATATTTCATTGCTTATTACAACAATTACATCAGAGTACAAGAAAATTACATAGTGTACATAATTATTACACATTGGAAATACAATAATATCAGAGATTTAAATTACATTTAAATAGCAGCGGAAAAATAATACAAAACACAACTGAAAGAGACACACGGATACAGAGCTTTCTGGATGTCGCTTCAGTTATAAACCAGGATCCTGTGAATATAATATCTACAAAACCAAAACTACTAGCTTCCCATGTTGAAAATATAGGCACCTAGAGTTTAGGTTAAAACAATAAACTCCTGGTCAGTCATGGGACTGGTGCGAGAACTAAAAAACAGTTATTAACTTTAAATTTTAAAGTGGGGATATCATGGGACCACGCCGTATAACACGGAACGGGTTTACTCAACATGAATCTTAGTTTAAAATAAAACAATGCAATGCTTTTTGAAAAATGAAGCTGTTATAAGAATCAGGTCCCATCACGTAACACAACGCAAGCCGGAGGATAGAGTTTTCCCTTATAATAGCCAAATATGCTTGATACGTATAAAATAAATTTATTTTGATATCACTATAAGTGCATAGTGTTAAAAACAACTTCGGATATAAATGTATCAATCATAGACAGCATAGGTACCATATATCATGTCGCTATACTAGTTCTACAATCAAAACCACATGATGTCGTATTAGAAGTTGCATTTCCATCTATGAACCAAGGCAAGGGGCCGTCCTTACCGATTTCGAGACAATCTAGCCCATGTCTCAGGATTCAGTCGCAACTGTACCTAGGTAACATGCAGGGCCGGTCCACACTAAGTGCGATGGTGGATTCAATATTTCCTAAGCATGTGTTTCCCCACCCTATGGGGCGTAAAATCTGGTCAGTAATGTCAACCATAAAAATATCTGAGGCGTCTCCCTATCCATCAAGTAATAATAAGCAACATCCACGTGAGCAAAATGTCAGAGCTTGCATAACGCTGACACCCCTCCTAGCTAAAAAGAAACGCAATGCCCTCCCTGCTGTCCTTTCCCATTTTTGGTTCATACCGGGGTGTGAGGCTCGCGAAGTAACGCTATACACAAAGCTATGCTAATTAAAGTTGTGCTTTGATCATCATCCACAAGGCTCTGCTTTTCAACAAAAGCCTTGATCATTTGCATCTTGGCATGCCATATTGTCAATCCATACCATACCATTGATTTCTGCCAATATATAACCTCTAAGTCGTACGTCTCAGAGAAGGGTGTAAAGCAAGAGAATAAATTCTCTACCACCAAACAGATATATATTTAGCAGAGATCAACAAATACAGCATAAAGGAATGCAATGTCAAACATACTATCTATTTACAAGTCTGTTTTGGGTCTAAACGAAACCGGAGGCACCTTATTCCTCGTCCCATATGTCCAATACAGGAGAGAGGCCCTCGCATATCCATCGATCTCCAAGTACGCTTGGATGATCACCATTTATTACCTTGTCTTGGGTGTACGGCCCAATCAAGACATCAGTAATCATCCAAACGATGTGAAGAACTCCGGTCTTCAACTACCGTCTTCATCTTCAACTCTTGATCGTCATAGTAATTATTCAGAATGGGTTAAACCCGGTCTTTCCGAATAATTCGCGTATTTTATAAACAAGTGCTATAGAAAACATCATACGGCTCATTCCAATTTAGAATATTCTTTTAAATAAATATTCACATTATCAATCTAATTTAAGATTCATTAAAACTCCAATTCAGTTTTAATCTCAAAAATCATTACTTAATGATTATTCAAATTAAAGAAATAAATCTTATCTTTAACTGGGTTAAAAAACAAATGTCATTTAAAACACAATTCATAATAAACCCAAAATCTTCTTCCATTAAATATGGAATCTTCACAGAAATCAGATCAATATATAATCGATATAAATTTCCGTATTAGACTAATAATATAAATGGAATAACGGCAAAGCCTTTTAAATTCCATATGTAGTAATGGTCTTCATTTACAGAAGCTCATCTTGATTATTATTAAATTGAGTTCCATTCAATTCCAATTTAATATATTAAGTTGGAAAACTTTACTTTGGAAAATTTCCATTTAAATTTTAATAAAAGATTTATAAATTCCAAATTATATTTTCACTGTTAATAGGGTTGAAGAACAAATGTCATTAAAAACACCGTTCACAATAAACCCAATTCACATTTCATTTTATTCCAATTACTAAATATTATTGGAAACTCTAATAACCTTATTTAAAAGATTTATAAATTCCAAAATTATATTCTATTTAATTCCAATTAAATATTAACTGGAAAATTCATTAAATCTTATTTAAAAGATTTATTCTTTTCTAGTCGGGATTAAAGAACCATGTTATTAAAGACACCGTTCACGACAACCCAAAATCCAATTTATTCTCTTTAATTCCAATTAAATATTAATCAATTGGATTTTTATTCTAGTTAATAACTAGTTCATTTTTGGTAAAAATATATTTTTATCTTTATAAAATTGGAATTTTCATCCAAATTCTTTCCAAATCATTGATTATGATTTTACATAATCTTTCCATATTTTTAATAAATTTAATATTGCCCGCACAGTCGGTTTCCAATATAGGCCACCGAACTGCATCCATAGCGACCTTTTCTAAAAATGATTTAGATATATTTCCAAATCTATCCGTTAGATTTCAAATCTCTTACATTCATTGGAAAGCTCTTTTCGATACGAACCCAATGGTTTTGGTTTTAGGAGAATCTGACTGTCGGATCTCCCGTTACATCCATTTGAAGTTAATGGTCGAAATTCGCGAACGGTCGCTGCGCGGCACATTCTATTCCGGCCATTAAATATATATACATATATATATAATATATAATATATAATATAGTTCGTCGATTTCCATTTAAAAAGTATTTTACAAATCGTTTATAAATTCGTTTAAAACGATTTTAACTTCATTTTCAGTTTTAATTCAAAATTGAGTATTCTATATCTTTATCATATTAAAATGATAATATTTTCAAAATATTACATTTTTGAAATCTCCTCTTTTCGTTGTTCATTATAAAATGAATAAAATCGATCGATAAACCTGTTCGGGTTAAAATGTCGTTTCTATACTTAACTCGGCTTCATATTTTTATATTTATGTATCCATTCAAAGACGGACATCAAAATCATAATCTTATTCTTCACCGTATATTATTTTAAATATTGTTTATTTTAAAATATTCTTTACTTTAAAATATTCTTTATTTTAAAATAATCTTTTGCATTAAAATGTTCTTTACATTGAAATGTTCTTTTATATTATTTTACATTAAAATGTTATTTTACATAAAAATGTTCTTTTACATTAAAATGTTATTTTACATAAAAATGTTCTTTACCATTCTTTTACATTAAAATGTTATTTACATAAAAATGTTCTTTTACATTCTTTTACATTAAAATGTTATTTTACATAAAAATGTTCTTTACCATTCTTTTACATTTAAATGATTCTTATATTTTGTTGACAATTCTATTTTAACAAAATGACTAAAAAGCGACAACTTCATTTTATTAACAATTCTATTTTAACAAAATGAATTAAAATGATAACTTCATTTTATTTACAATAATCTAATTCAACAAAGTTGACATTTTTGTTTTAACACAAATCTATTTAACAAAAATGTTATTTTTGTTTTCATACAAATCTATTTAACAAAAATGTTATTTTTGTTTTCATACAAATCTATTTAACAAAATTTTTATTTTATTTGTTTTGACTATTCCATTTCAACAAAAACGATAATTTGGTTTCAACTATTTTATTTCAACAAAATGTAAATTTTGGTTTCAACTATTTTATTTCAACAGAAATGTAAATTTTGGTTTCAACTATTTTATTTCAACAAAAATGTAAATTTTAATTCTAAAATGTCTTTTTAATAAAACATTATTTATTTCTGAATCGGAATGCGACTCAATCAATTATCATATAATTTCTATTATATGGATTTCAAACATCGCATGTGTGCACAATAATGATAAATAGTCAACAAATAGTCCATTAACAACCAGAGTGAAATTTACAACTGTGTGAGCATTAAAATAAATAAATAACGCTCATCACAGGCTGTCAATCCATCGACTGACATACAAATAAATATTGGGACTAGTGTATGTCAAATATCATCCCAATACCCGTGTGGGGTTTTCAAACAATAGATTATTTAAATAAATTACTGGTTAAGAAATTTTACCAATTTTCACTGTTCAAATTATAAATGAATATTTATAATTTAATTTAATTATCCTATTAATATTAACATTATTTTTAATATGTTAAACATTTCACATCACAAACAACAAGCAATACAGTCAATTTAAATTGTCCATGGTTTGTGCACGAGGAAGGTGATCTAACAAACACTGTATACATTTTATAATGATTAAACTGATAATAATCTAAACTGGTAATTCTATATATTTTTCAATTATGAAAATAAATAAATAACAATGTAGAAATTTTACTTAGGAGTTCTCAACTTCGTTTCCACTCCGTCAGTCTTTAACAAGCAATTTTGATTTCGTTCTGCTTCCAGTCTGTTGCATCGAGATCTGTTTCACGGGTATATACATTAAAAATCATATTTTTATTCCAAATCTAAGTTATAAAAATCATATTTTTATTTACGTTATGTATGTATAAAAATCATGTTTTTTATATTGCTATTTTTATTTTAAAAACAATGCTAATCTTATTTTTCAAAACAATGCTAGTTTTACTTTTCAAAACAATGGCATTTTTATTTACAAACAATGACATTTTTATTTACAAAACGATGATCTTTTTATTTGCAAAGCTATTTTATATAAATCATATTTTTAATTTACAAAGCTATTTTATTTTAAAAACAATGTTTATTTTCAAAACAATGTTGATTTTTATTTTCCAACAACAATGTTATATATATATATATTAAAACAAATCTATTTTTACTTTTTAATACTATATATATATATACATAAATCACATTTTTATTACAATGTTAGTCTATATGCAAAAACAATGATTTTGAAAACAATGTAATTCTATATGTAAAAACAATGATTTTGAAAACAATGTTACAAAAACAATGCTATTTTTTTTTTTGAAAACAATTCTAATTTGTTTTGAAAACAATTCTAATTTTGTTTACAAAACAATGGTTTTTATATTTATAAAACCAATGTGATTTTATTTTTAAAAACAACGTGATTTTGTTTTTTAAAAACAATGTATATTGTTTTAGATTTTTTTAAAAACAATACTAATTAAAATAAAAAAAAACTTAATTACTTTTCTTTTGAAATCAAGCCTCTTCCTTCTTCTCTAATTTTCCCGTCGTCTTCCTTCTGACTCCAGGCCATCATCCCCAAATTTGAACCCATCACTCTCGATTACTAGGGCTCCAAACTAGGCAAAAACCGAGGCGCTGAACAACGATCCGGACTTGCCACAACCTTCACCTTCGCTGCTCTCCCTTTGCTCTCCATAGTGGCAAACTTGCGCCTGCGCGCCGAAACTGGGCTCAAACGGCAGCAAGATGCGGGGCCCTTGCGCCTTTGTTGCTTCTCCTGACTCCATCACAACTGTTGAAATACAAGAGCTCGTCGTCCTCTATAATTTCCCTTTTTAAAGTGTTGAAATTTCTTGCACTGATTAGGAGATAATGGCGATCTAATTTCTAAAGAATCGGGCCATTCATTTGAACTGACGGCGACTCTGTTTAAGGTTTGAGAAATAGGGAATATACTGAATACAATACAGTGTATTTATAATAGTATCTCTACTTCTATTTTATTTAATTAATTTAATTCAATTTAATTCAAATAATACTAGTTTAACACCTCAAACTCCAAACGAATCCCAACGACTGTCGCCTCTAACGAAATACCCCCGTTCCGGACATAATGGAATATGTTTCATAAAACAATTCTACTGTTTCGATCAGTTTTTCTTTAAATTAATATATAAATCAATGTATATTTAATTTAGACGTACATTTTAAATTACCGGGGCCACATACCGACTTTAAAATTTCTAGAAAAATTATATTTAGCTTTTTTTTATGATACGGTCCTAACAAAATTAATTTCGTAGAATTTGGAGACCGTTTAAAAATGGCCATTTTCTGGTCGGTCCAATTCAACTGAAATTGACAAAACACAATTTCTTTTGCCACGCTCACATATTAATTCCAAAAATTATGAAAATTGGAGTCTAGCAATAATTTGACACTCCGGATCCAAAAAAAGTGATTTCATTGAAAATAGAGGTCGTTTGCAAAATGGCTATTTTTAGTATTAAAATATATATATATAAATTCCATAGCAACTATTCTGAATTTTAAATTGGGCATAACTTTTGATTTGCATTATGAAATTTCAATTTTTCAAATCCGTTGGAAAGATATTTTTAAACAGATTTAAATATTTCTTGTTTCACTAAAATCCGATTTATTTTGAATTATGTACATTCGTTTGAAATTCGAAATCGAATTTTCAAACTACCATGCCATTTCAGGCTCATTATATAATTAAAATAAATTTATTCATTCTAACTTCGATTTAAATAATTTTTATTCGTTATTATTTAAAATAAATTATTTTAAATATTCTAAATCCATTAAAATTGTGAAAATAAATTTTTTAAATTGGTTCCAATTTTCCGGGTTGTTACAAAAGCACTCATGACATCCAAATTATATATCTTATGTAAACCACCCTAATCGAACTAAACATCCCTAAAAAACAAGCCCCAAAGGCCTAAACCAATATCATACAAGCACCCAAGGAACATCTCCTTCGACGTTGGACAATCTACATGAGACGGTTCAAACAAGGCAACTAATCAATTATGACAGACTTTGGATATCACCACAAATCCTACTTCGAAACCATCATTAATTGTATGACGACCAACCTTGCCATATGTCAAGGGCTAATGGTAACCCAATTTCTAGCATAAACTCCATACGCCTTTCGACGATACGTATGTTTGTCCAACCTTGACAACTAGGCCTTTCAACGATACCCAGGGTACTCGACCAACAACCGGTCTTTTAGACGTCTCTGTTGTACCCCTGCTTCGAGCCTGCTAGAACTTACGATAACGATAATCTATTGGCCTTCATATCTCTTATCATCCAACCCGACGACTTTTCTTAACTCAAGCAACCTTCTCGAGCAATCATTTGTTGAGTATGACAGTACGATTTTTGTTTGATGATAACAAACATATATATATATATATATATATATATATATATATATATTAAATGTGTTTGTAAGCAGTACTATTCTGTATTTTACACACAGAAATAAATATTTTTTTAATAGAACACTACTATACAGAATTGAATATCCAAATACCATTTTTATTCGAATAAATATTTTATTTTTACAAGTTGAAATAGTACATATACATCACTCCACTATTTACAATTCAAATAATTTTGAATATTTCTGACATGACACATTTAACAATCACAGAAATTGTACTATTAAAAGTTTCAAACAAAATGAAATAGATTGAATTGAACAGCAAAAATATATTTTTATTTCAATCAATATTGATCATTACAAATAATAGTACAATTCTATTCAATCGTGTCTAAATCACTCTCATATACAAAAATTCCTCACTTATACAATCATTTTTATAAACTGACACTACCTCTCAGCTGACATTTCAAATACAGACACACACTAACACTGTTCTTGTCTTCATCTTCATTCTTCTATCTTCACAGTATTCTTCAATCAGTGCAGTCATCTTTATACCTGTCACAGAAGCGCACTGTTCTTGTCTTCATCTTCATTCTTCTATCTTCACAGTATTCTTCAATCAGTGCAGTCATCTTTATACCTGTCACAGAAGCGCACACAATAAACTGTAACAAAAATAAAACTAAGTACAAACAAATAAAAATTTATTTTTAAATTTTATTTTCCTCAGAATTACGGTGTGTTTCTCATCATTTTTCTAGACTTGGTCTGATATACATGAACAGGAAAAAATGTCTGATGGCTACATGTACACACGTGTATATACACGTGTGCACTGCCTCGCCAATCAAAATACAACAGTGTGCAACTAAGAAGTAGCCACGTGGACCTTCTCGACTCAGTGCAAATCAGTTCAACATACATGGTCGAGTCAAAAGTGCAAATAAAAATAGAAAACCAGAAATGATCGAAACAATTCACATGATTCAAGGCAGCAAGTGAATTCATGAATAAATATAATCGACAACAAGTTTCAGATCAAAGCAAGTGTATATGGTGGCAGAAATGTTTCAGCATGGTCGATAAAGCATATGGTCAAATTTTACAGCCATTTTTAAATTCTAGAGAAACAAAGGAGAACGAGCACAAGGCATCTACAAGGACTGGAAAAATCAATTGAAGCAGCAGCAATGTACAAGAAGATCAAATCATAATACAACAAGACAGTTCAGGGTTCACAATAGCTCGAGGAAGTTCAGACAGAAAATGACTTCTGTATTTCAGCATGGACATGCAAGTGTGTAGTAGTGCATTAGGAAAGTATGGGTCAGCAGTGTCACAAGTGAATACATACGCACAACAATAAAGTGATGTATGAATATGTAATGCACAAGAAGACTGCATTCATATAGCCAAGAATCAAAACATGTCAAGTTCCATAGTGATGTCAGCATACATACAGGAAATGGTGTACAACAGCTCGAAGATGAACAATGAAGCAAAATATATGGTACAATGGTCAAGTGCAATGAATCATGTACATAGTTACCAAACTCAGGTCGACAAAATACAGTAGAAAATGAAATGCAAAATTCAAGTGCAGTATCACAATCAAGTAATACCAATGAAGTAGATCAAATATGCAAAATCGAGCATAGTATCTATTCTTTTCAAACATGGTTTCTAAAAAATTATGGTTCTAGAAATAGTATAAAAAGCAAAGCATCTTTAAGTCAATATTTTCAAGCAGGAGGGCGAAAAAAAAAATCAATTCAAAAAGTTAATGAAATTGTCAACCAGGAAGTTCAGACTAAATGAACTTAAGAATGCAAGCGTGCAAAGATGGTACAGTCATAGGTCATGGCACAAGTTCATATGAAGCAGCATGTTCAAGTGTGCAAGGTCAACACAGAGCCAGTAACAAAGATCAAAATAGATTGTATGACATAAACATTATCATGATCAAAGAAAAACAGGGCAATTCTAATGTAGCATCTATTTGTATCAACGTTTCACATAGCATCAATTCAAACGTTCAAAAAATCGGAGTATAATATTTGTTCTTGTCAAATCACGTAACAACAGTTCAAAGACGAGTATGCAATGGCAGGTTCAAGTAAAGGATTTGTGCAAACCATTTAATAAAAATCTTTTCTGGTTTTTTGAAATCATCCAGAAAGCATTTAAAAAATTCATTTACAAAGTTTTGGCCAACCATAAAATCATAAGTTCTAGAAAACTTGCCCAAGCTCTAATTTCCAGGAAAAATATATGTACCGCAAGCTTCAAATCAAGGGTTTCGAAGTCCATACTTAACCAGAAATTCCAGAACATACAATGATTTAAAATCCCAATATTTTCGTATATATTAGTGACCAGTTCTAAGTTGAAATCAGAGCATATATCGGATTTTTAATCCTATAAACACTCAATCCTCATCGGCAGTAAATCCATCAAAGTTCAAGAACAAATAAAAGAGAAATTCGAATTTTAAAATCATACCAGAAAAAGAAGAATACTTGGATCCTCCAAACTCAATTAAAGAAGAAATTGCAACTACGAATCAAAGAGCATCAGAGACGATAGAGCATCAAAGGTCTTGTGCTTCATAGATTAAGCAATTCATCAAGTATCGAATCAATTTGGGACGATTTCAGTAAACCCTAGTAGCCGCCGCCGTTTACTTTCTTCAGAGACAAAGGGGAACGGGCCAGATAAAGGATGAAGCAAATAAGAAAGAGGCCGACCTATCTATTTTAAAAGGGGGTATTTAAAACTCCTAAGGGGTTTTGAATTTGTTTTTAAATTTGTTTTATTGTTTTTTATTCGTCTTTAGATTCAAGTTGTAATCAAATCAGAGTTTTCTAGTTTGTCTCTAAAACTAGGGAGACGAATTACAGGGTTTGTAATTCGGGGAAATCTGGTTTTGGGGATAAAAACCAGTGCCGGGTTTTGAGCGTAGTGTTAAGAATAGTTTGGAGCGAATGTTGCGAGTTTACAGGGGATTGTAAGCGTAGAGATTGTTTTAACTCCTAGTAGAAACCTTGGGAATGCAGCAGTAGGCAGGGTTTTTCTGAAGCTTGGTATATCTGTGAGTTATTTTTTTTCCGCATTTAATCAGATTATTATCTATGCTGTTATTATTTAATTACTCTGCGAAAATCTGTGATAAACCCTATTCACCCCCCTCCTCTAGGGTTAAATTAGATCCTACAAGTGGTATCAGAGCTGTTATAAAGTAACAGCATGATAGGGGGTTCTCGCTGTATGATCATGTGGCGAAGTATTGACTCTTGCCTCTACATGCCCGTGGGTGGTTGTCCGTGTCGAGAGACAGGACGTGAAACCAGTGTCTGAGGTATCTTTGGTGGCCACCGGGGTGGTTAAAATTCCTTGTAAATAGAGACACTATTTGGTATCAGAGCAGGTATTTTTTGTTTTATTTTAACTCTAGAGTCATGAATCTGTCTAATAACGCTTTTTCTGAGGGTCAATCCATAGCTAGGCCACCAATGTTCAATGGAGCCGATTATGCATATTGGAAAGCTAGGATGAAAATTTATTTGAGTTCAGTTGATTATGATGTATGGGATATTATTGAAACGGGTTATAGATCTCCCACTGTTATTTTTAGTGGTGTTGAAATTCCTAAATCAAAAGACAGGTGGGATGTTAATGATAAAAAATTATTTTCAACTGATGCCAAAGCGATGAATGCTTTAATCTGTGCTCTTGATAAGACAGAATTTGATCGAATTTCTCATTGTGAAATTGCACAGGAAATATGGCATATGTTGGAGGTCACACACGAAGGTACATCTCAAGTGAAGGATTCTCTTCTCGCTCTACTCAGCAAAGAATATGAAAATTTCTCTATGCAAAAAGACGAAGATATAAAAGAGATGTATGGATGCTTCTCATCACTAGTCTACAATGCAAAAGTTCTTGGCAAAACCTATACCAAAGTGGAATTGATCAGAAAAATATTGAGAGTGCTACCGATGAATTTTGAAGCTAAGGTGATGGCAATTCAAGAATCAAAAGATCTGAATAATGTAAGCATGGAAGAGTTGATCGGAAATCTGATTACTTACAAGATGGAGTTAAAAGCAAGAGTAGAACGAAAGGATTCTGAATCAAAGAAAAAGACGATCGCTCTAAATAATTCCGTCGAAAGTAATGATGATGATTCTGCTGAAGAGCTAGCCATGGTTTTGAGAAAGTGGGCCAATGGAAAATACAAGCCACAAAAGAAGAAAACTATCAAATCCAAAAGTTCAGAAAGTTCAGACGATGAAGTGTTTTGCTACAATTGCAAGAAACCCGGACATATCAAACCAAATTGCCCACAGCTTAAAAATGAAAAGAGGAACAAGTTCAGAAGGAAGAAGAAGGCTTTTGCTGCTACATGGGATAATGAGGGAGGAGAAGAAGTTTCTGAAAGTGATGAAGAGGAAGCTAATTTGTGTCTTATGGCTTAATCTTATTCGGAAGGTAGTGAAGAGGATTCTAGTGAGGTATCTATTTTACCTATAAAGAATTAATTTTAATGTGTCACGACCTCACAAAAACTGTTGATTCTCTGGAACTAAAAGTTAAGAAATTGAAATCTAATAGGTCAAAACTAGTTCAAGAAAATAACAGTGTAGAAAGAAAACTTGAAAAAGTTAATAATTCACCGTTTTCAGAATGCAAAAAATGTCAATTTTTGAATAATGATCCTTTGAAATTCAAAACTGATTTTGAATTACTCAAAAGTCAAAACGTGAATTTGAAAAACGAAAATCATGATTTTGAGAAGGAAATTGAAAAGCTTAGAGAATCTGAAAAACTTGATTTTGAAAAGCGAAAACAATTTGAAATTCAAATTTCTAAGTCCAATGCTAAAATCAAAGCACTTGAAAACGAAAATTTGGTTTTGAAACAAAATGATGCTGAAAAGTGGAAAATCGCTATTAATCGTTGTTCATGTTTAATGAAAGAAAATAGCGATCTTAAATTTAGAATTCAACGACTTGAGTCAACTTTAACTAAATTTTCTAAAGGAGAGAAATCGTTGAATATGTTGTTAAAAAACCAATTTTTTGTACAGAATAAAAAGGGACTTTGCTTTCGATCTGATCAAGTTGAAAAGCAAAATTCTAATGATTTTAAAAATTCTTTAAATGGTTTTGAAATTGATAAAATTGAAATTTTGAACTCTAATAATTTCAATGGTTTTTTAAATCATGAACAAAATAATAACTCGTTTAAAAACAATTCATTTAACCATTTTTGGATTCCAAAAAATAACAAAATGATTTTGAATAAGTCTAAACGAATTTGGCTTCCAAAGGGTACTATAGTGGATAGTAATGGATTGTTATAGGGTTTGGGTACCAAAACGTGTAAATGAAGATAAGAGTGGTAAAACTACTTTTGTTGGACCACTCGATCATATAAACATTTAGGTACCGTGTGAGGCTAAGGAACAACTATGCTCAAGTGAGATAAAAATTGATTCATATATTGAATTATTTGGAGTTCCTTAGCCATAGATTCATAGTTGGAGGTTCATTGGATCACATCGATTATGGTAAGTCAGGTATTATCTCTATACTCGTATTTTTATTTCAATTCCTTTTTAGTTTATTTTACTTTTAGTTTTTATTTTATTTTCTTTATTTTTTACTTGGCTGATTTTGAAATCATTTGTTACTAACTGTTGAAATTCTAGGATTGTAAAATTTTGATTTTTTTTAAGTGATTTTAAATAATCATTTTCAGATTTGATCGTTGAATGTTTCTTGTGTTTGTTTAAAAACTCTTTGAAAAATTCACTTGTGATTCTTTCTTTGAAAATGATTTTGCGCTGATCTAATAAGGAAATTGATTTGATTCATTTGAATATCTTGGTGACTGGACGATAAATTGAAAATTCAGTGATTAAATATCATTAAATTCCATAGACAATTTAAATTAAATATATAAGTGGTTTTAAAATTGTCTAGGAGCAATTAGGATTAGAAATATTATATAATTTCATATTCTACTGATTGATTTTGAAACTGATTTTCAAACTTGCATTGATATTTTCAAAAACTCCTTTTGGAACTGATATTTTCAATTTTAAAATTATTTTTGATTATTTATTCAAAAATTGAAATTATTGATTGATTTGAACCGTTTTGTGGCGCATCAAAATTATTAATAGATTTATGAATTTGTGATGGGTTATGACTATGGTATAATTCATAACTAGAGGAGATGTTATTTTAGATCTCATGATGATTGGATAGATTTTATAATATATTTGAATTAGAGCTTATTTCACGACCATCTTCTATATCTACCATATTTCTGTCATTCATCACGGTTTTATTTAGTTTGGAGAGTTCTAATTATTCTTGGAATTAAAAATAAAATAAAAATAAATAAATAAATAAGTTATCCTTGGTATTCACTCCCATTTAAAAGTCCTTGCGGTTATGCGTGGGTGAATTACCTTAATCTCTATGTGCTTCCATTATCACTTAAAAGACCTTTGGGCTGTGCATGGATGGAACTCATTAGAGAGGATAAAATTAAGTTACTACTAACCCCATCTAAAAGACCTTTGGGCTATGCGTGGTTAGGAAGTGCTTAACACATTTTTGAGCATATTTAAAAACTTTAAAATTCATATTTCAATATTCAACTTTTATTGAACTCTCCTCATTCTATAAAATCCATCGTAAATCCATTCATTCTGAAAGTGAAATTTGCTTCTGATTTAAAGATTATTATGATTTTTGTTTGATTAAATGGGATTTGCGATGTATATTCTCTCTCTGAATTTGTATTTATATTTATGGTCTAAATTTGTTTCTATTTCGATCTCTATTATTCTTTTGATGATAACAAAAGGCGGAGAATGGTCAAGATTTTGATTGATGAGTATTTAATTCAAAAATATTTTAAGATTGGAAATTAAATATCTAGAGGCAGAATTGTCGATCAAATTTCATTATTTATATTTTCCACATATATAGGGGGAGTTCAGTTGTAGGGGGAATAATATATTTCACGTACAAACACATTTAACACATTCAAAAATCTTGTATATGTTTGTCATCATCAAAAGGTGGAGATTTTTTAGTATAACAATATGATTTTTGTTTGATGATAGCAAACATATATATGTTATTTTATAAATGTGTTTGTAAGCAGTACTATTCTATATTTTACACACAGAAATAAATATTTATTGAATAGAACACTACTATACAGAATTGAATATCCAAATAGTGTTTTTATTCAAATCAATATTTTATTTTTACAAGTTGAAATAGTACATTTACATCACTCCACTATTTACAATTCAAATATTTTTGAATATTTCTGACATGACACATTTAACACATCATAGAAATTGTACTATTAAAAGTTTCAAACAAAATGAAACAAATTGAATTGAACAGCAAAAATATATTTTTATTTCATTCAATATTGATCATTACAAATAATAGTACAATTCTATTCAGTTGTGTCTATAATCACTCTTATATACAGAAATTCCTCACTTATACAATCATTTTTATATACTGACACTACCTCTCAGCTGACATTTCAAATACAGACACACAGTAACACTGTTCTTGTCTTCATCTTCAATCTTCTGTCTTCACAGCATTCTTCTATCAGTCGAGTCATCTTCATACCAATCATAGAAGCGCACACAGTAAATTGGAACAAATGGTCGAGTCAAAAGTGCAAATAAAAATAGAAAACCAAAAATGATTGAAACAGTTCACATGATTCAAGGCAGCAAGTGAATTCATGAATAAATATAATCAACAACAAGTTTCAGATCAAAGCAAGTGTATATGGTGGCAGAAATGTTTCAGCATGGTCAAGAAAGCATATGGTCAAATTTTTCAACCACTTTTAAATTCCAGAGAAACAAAGGAGAACGAGCACAAGGCAACAACAAGGACTAGAAAAATCAGTTGAAACAACAGCAATGTACAAGAAGATGAAATCATAATACAACAAGACAGTTCAGGGTTCACAATAGCTCGAGCAAGTTCAGACAGAAAATGACTTTTGTATTTCAGCATGGACATGCAAGTGTGTAGTAGTGCATCAGGAAAGTATGGGTCAGCAGTGTCACAAGTGAATACATATGCACAACAGTAAAGTGATGTATGAATATGTAATGCACAAGAAGACTGCATTCATACACCCAAGAATCAAAACATGTCAAGTTCCATAGTGCTGTCAGCATACATACAGGAAATGCTGTACAGTAGCTCGAAGATGAACAATGAAGCAAAAATATGGTACAAGGGTCAAGTGCAATGAATCATGTACATAGTTACGAAACTCTAGTCAAAAAAGTACAGTAGACAGTGCAATGCAAAATTCAAGTGCAGTATCACATTCAAGTAATACCAATGAAGTAGATCAAATATGCAAAATCGAGCATAGTATTTGTTCTTTTCAAACATGGTTTCTAAAAAATTAAGGTTCCAGAAATAGGATAAAAAGCACAGCATCTTTAAGTCAATATTTACAAGCAGGAGGCCCAAAAAAAGAAAAAAAATCAATTCAAAAAGTTACTGAAATGGTCAACCAAGAAGTTCAGACTAAATGAACTTAAGAATGCAAGTGTGCAGGGTCAACACAGAGCCATTAATAAAGATCATAGGTCATGGCACAAGTTCATAGGAAGCAACATGTTCAAGTGTGCAGGGTCAACACAGAGCCATTAATAAAGATCAAAAAATATTGTATGACATGAACATTATCATGATCAAAGAAAAACAGGACAATTCTAATGTAGCATCTGTTCGTATCAATGTTTCATATAGCATCAGTTCAAACGTTCGAAAAATCAGAGTATATTATCTGTTCTTATCAAATCATGTAATAACAGTTCAAAGACGAGTATGCGATGGCACGTTCAAGTGAAGGATTGTGCAAACCGTTAAATAAAAATCTATTCTGGTTTTTTGAAATCATCAGGAAGGCATTTAAAAAATTCATTGACAAAGTTTTGGCCAACCAGAAAATCATAAGTTCAAGAAAACTTGCCCAAGCCCTAATTTCTAGGAAAAATATATATATCGCAAGCTTCAAATCAAGGGTTCCGAAGTCCAGACTTAATCAGAAATTCCAGAACATACGATGATTTAAAATCCCAATATTTTCGTATATATCAATGACCAGTTCTAAGTTGAAATCAGAGCATATATCGGATTTTTAATCCTATATAAACACTCAATCCTCATCGGCGGTAAATCCATTCAAGTTCAACCACAAATAAAAGAGAAATTCGAATTCTAAAATCATACCAGAAAAAGAAGAATACTTGGATCCTTCAAACTCAATTAAAGAAGAAATTGCAACTACAAATCAAAGAGCATCAGAGACGATAGAGCATCAAAGGTCTTGTGCTTCAGAGAATAAGCAATTCATCAAGTATCGAATCAATTTGGGACGATTTTAGTAAGCCCTGGTAGCCGCCGCCATTTACTTTCTTCGGAGACAAAAGGGAACGGGCCAGATAAAGAATGAAGCAAATAAGAAAGTGGCCAGCCTACTTATTTTAAAACGGGGATAACCCATTTATTTTAAACTCCTAAGGGATTTGAATTTGTTTTTATTGTTTTTTTATTCGTCTTTAGATTCAAGTTGTAATCAAATCAGAGTTTTCTAGTTTGTCTCTAAAACTAGGGAGATGAATTACAGGGTTTGTAATTCGGGGAAATCTGGTTTTGGGGATAAAAACCAGTGCAGGGTTTTAAGTGTAGGGTTAAGAACAGTTGGGAGCGAATGTCGCGAGTTTACAGGGGATTGTAAGCGTAGAGATTGTTTTAACTCCAAGTAGAAACCTTGGGGAATGCAGCAGTAGGTAGGGTTTTGCCGAAGCTATGTATATCTACGTGTTATTTATTTTCCGCATTTATTCTGATTATTATTTGTGCTGTTATTATTTAGTTACTCTGCGAATCTTTGCGATAAACCATGTTTACCCCCCTCCTCTAGGGTTAATTTAGATCTTACACCATTATCTACCAACTCACGACCTTTGAGTTGTCACATTATTCGATGTTCTACACCGTTCAACGAAAACCTTTCGCCACTTCAAACCTTCCTACTTGAATTTACTTTGAAGTCACACCATCACTGAGCCAAATTACATCACTGCGCTGCGGCTAGGGTTCGGGGGGTTGCCCCCGAATTTTTTAGGCTCTTTGGTTCAAATCTGGCTTGTACTCGAAAATATAATTTTTCCAGAAATGACCCTGTGCGACCAACCCCCTATTATGCATGACCGACCGACACCTCCCACCTCCCCGGGATGCTCGACCAACCACCCTTCTTGCTCGACCACACCACAATGATCGACCATACCCTACTCGAGCCACTCCCTTACTCGACCGACCCAATATAGATGTCCGACCCAACCAAAGAAGCACGACCGACTGTATCTCTGCTCAACCGACCCCTTCTCATCTTGCACGACCAGAGACCGACTCGAGCAACGCTTGATCGACCCCTCTCCTACATGCGACCGACCGACTGTTGTACTGCACATTGTACTACGCTCAACCTGTGGCCTGTACGCACAACCCGTAACCTGCATAACTCCAATTCAAGTTCAATTTCGACCAATACTTTGCCAATTGACTATCTCGATGAAATCTATTCATCCAATTCATCAATCACGACCATAAACATGTTATGAGATCACTAACAACATGAATATGAATATTTCACTAAAATTACAAAAATTTCACCAAAGTCATGATAAATGAACATATGATCTAAATTTGCGGATCTAATTTGCATAAACATTTGAAATAGCATAGAAATTACTGGTTTAAACTTGCTAAATCAGATCCTATAGTTATCCATATGAAAATGGACTTACCAAGGTGTAGATCTATGAGAAAATACTTGAATTTGATGAAAAAACATGAACAAACATTCATATACTTGATTGAATCCATGTGAGAGATGCATATCACTCACCAATTCTCCAAATCAAAGCATAAGCAATGAATTAAGATTCTGGACAGCAAGGAGTTGAATCCAAACACCTTGATTCGATGAACTCATCGCCCTTGAAACGATGTAGATATAGCTTCAAATGGTGTAGATCTTCGATTTCTTATGCTTTAATGGTGGAAAGATGGAGAAATTGAGGATCCATTGGCTCTTCCAAATGAGAGATTGGGGAAAGTAAACTATTTCCCACACATCCCAACCCCTATTTATAGCCTTCCACCAGCCCACTAATGGGCCTCTTCAAATCAGCCCATTATGGCTTAAAAACCTGAACAATCAACTGTTAAACCTTAAAACAACGATTCCTCCCAAACCGCTGAGCCAAATCTTTAATGTAACCAATCTACGGAAAGACAATCATCATTTCCTTTCCGATGGCGCATTTCTCACCACCTGATTCAACCAAAATCAAAAGTTATGCCTTGTACAAAACTGACAGTGGAAAAATGATCACAAACAAAATTGGCAAAAATTATGGACATGTCTCACATCCCTATAAGCAACATATTAAAATATGAGAATGATCCAACCCTCAGGGAATAAAATAAAAATATTTTATGATCCTTTAATATGTAAAATGCGGGCTGTTACAGAATCCGAGAGTTGCGTAAGCAATGTTTTTTTATTGGAAATTGAAGTGCTGAGCTTCGACTATTTTAAAGTTGTGAATGTTGTTCAATTAAGGTCTGAGAGTTAATTATACCCCAACGTAATTGATGGAGGAATGGTTAAGGTCGGTAGGGATTAGAGTGATATGGTTAGTTAATAAATAATTAATGACTTGAGTTATAGTAACGATGTTTTATATAACATCGGTTTAACCAAATAAAAGGATTTTGGAATCGTTTTCCAAAGTAAATCAAAGATGTTTTCTAAGTATAGAAACTGAAATGGTTTAGGATAACTAGAAGTTAAGAAATGATAATAAGAAATGTTTTCCAGTGTTAATAACGTATATTTTTCAAAATATAAAAAGTAAGAATTTGTGAATATATGGAAAAAAGTTCTAACTGGGATAAGAGATATTTTCTCGAATAAAGAAATTATGATATTGGAAATATTTTCCAAGAATCGAGAGTCCCAATTGAGCTTTAAAGGATGTGGAAGATGGGAATTTGGAAATGATAATTTTATAAGAATTAATATAAAAAGGGTCCAGTATTTCTTGATGGTTGATTGGTAGAATTTCCATTTGGAAATAGGATCATTTGTTGTATAGATGTTTCCTTTGATAGTTAAATCACTAGCTATCAAAGTTTTAGTTTATTTTATACCTCCGTTGTCAATATGGAGAGACCCAGATCAGATTTAATATTTAAAAACCACTCTATATTGGCATAAGTGTTAGGAATCAACTTATGCTGAAGATAATTGAAGATGTAGTAAAGTGCAAGGACTATGCTGTTAATCCTAGGTAGAAATTGCCCAAGATGGATTAATAGAATGGTGCCTTCCATTTGTCCAGTCCCAGGACAACGTATATGGATAGATGCCTAATGGAGTATTTTCAGATGGTCACGTACATTGATTTCTTTAAAAATACCAAGTTTGGTGGCAGAGAAGGCGACTTCTCTAGCTTAACACCCAGAGTACATTTGTGGACGTCAATTAGTGATTTGATGGATCTGACGATGTGACACTACACCATATATGCTAATTAAGCTGTGTTATTAGTTGTATCCAAAGCAGGTAGACACGGCAAAAAGCCGTATCAAAAAATGGCGTGTTAAATTTTTAGGTACGGATATAAACCGTATCTCACTAGAAATAACATACGGTTGGTAGCCGTATCTATAGCTTACTCAGACACGGCCTTTGACCGTATTTATATATATGTGTGTAAACATATATATACACATGCATATATATATATATATAAACAAAAACTATAGCACATATTTTTCATAACACAACATACAGATCACAATTTGTTCACAAGAATAACACACTATATATATATATACACTCAAAGCATTAAAAG
Source organism: Allium sativum (assembly GCA_030737875.1). NCBI lineage: Eukaryota > Viridiplantae > Streptophyta > Magnoliopsida > Asparagales > Amaryllidaceae > Allium > Allium sativum. The sequence goes on from CM060909.1 coordinate 288,843,714, forward strand.
ATTTTTCATAACACAAACACAATGTACGTACATACAAACATATATATACAAGGAAATTATCAAAGATTTTCATCACATTACAAATTAAAAAAAATGGTAAAAGCATATCAGCCTGATATAACTCTAGTCGAGGAGGGGAAGATTGAGCGTACATGATGATCATGCCGATGAAATCCATGTGTTTGCTACAAATAAGAGCAGTACTATGAGAATAAGCAAGCTAATGTTGATAAAGTTTTATAACAGCATAAATATTTATATATATATATATATATGCACAGTTTAAAACAAAGGGTTAAAATGTCAACCTGATGATTGGCAGCAAAACTGAATCGTGATAGCCAGCCTGAGTTCCAGCAGCACAAAAGCACCAAAATCTATAGGAAAAAAGAAGTAATCTTATGCCTGATTACACACAAAACTAGTCAACTTGACTAGTCAACTGATTTCTATCCGTGAGCCCAAAATTCAGATAAAAAGGCAAGTCGAGACTTCATGTCGATGGTTTGATCTAGAGTACTCGACTAGTCGAGCGCCGTACTGTTAACATTGAAGGGCATATCGTGTCTTTGTGTTCATGTGTGCATATTAGTCAATTGTATCTATATAACATGTTTATGATGCTACTGACATGATTTCATGAACTTGTAACCTAGAAACGTACCAGCATCTCACATGCTTTGTGGTTTAACGTGACCTCCAACATCGCATATAGCCGATACACCTCCCTACTTTTTCTGTTTTCTCAAACAGGACTGCGTATAAATTCATTAATTCAAGTTACAAATACTTCACTAGACAGGAGATCGACATTGTAACTCACTAGCATACAGAAATGAGCTAAAATGGAACTTGTTTAATGAAATATAGAAATGATATGTGGACTGAAATGTCTTCTGTTATTATGTAGTGACTGAGTTTAACTCAAATTTGTGTAAAAAATGTCTTCTATGTTTAACTCAGTCAGTACATTGTAACAAGTCAAAAATAGCACTTTAAGGCCCATCCATGTGCTTCTGTAGTCAGTATATGTCTTAAAGATGAATGAAATGTCAGTCGTTAAAAATACAAGGCATCATCCATGTAAGATACTACATAGAGATAAGTGTAAAATAATATATACCTGCTTCAACGTCTAAAGATATTGAATCATCATCTTCGGATGACACACATACTTGACTTTCTGATTAAGAATTTACTGGGCGATCCACCAAATTGATGTATATTAGCTCACGCACAGGGTCAGTAATCCATGCTTATTAGCTTTATAAAAATGTCGAATGTTGCTTCACTTAACCTTTGGAAAAAGCTGCTTTCACTTGCAACTTTCATTTTCTTTGAAGTAGACTGTGTATTGCAAGATAACTTACACTACAGTCTCTACTACAAAGTAGGGGAAAGTTGCTAATGAAAGCAACTTTTTACTAAGGTTAAGTGTAGCAGCATCCGACATTTGGATAAAGCTAATAAGCATGGATACCCCACTCTACACGTGAGCTAAAATGCATCCACCTGGTGGATCGCCCATTAAAATATTAACCAGTAAGTCGAGTAATCATTCATCTACTAAAATTTTCAGCAAACCTGTTAATATATTTTCATTAAACTTGTTATCTCTCAAAATAGAGTAACAGTCATTACTATACTAATACACAATTATACTAAGACATATCAATTAAAACCGGTATGATCTGTAACAGTAATACATACCAATTAAAACCATGTTTAATATTGTACAGTAATACACTAAGACAACCCAATTTAATACAATAATATTTAGGACATTGCTATGTTATTTTAATGCAACCAACTACTAGTATAGCACCTCAATCATTAATCAAGGACAACTAATTTGTTTTTACTTATCTTTATAAATTCATTCAGAAATCAAGATGAACACCTAAATTTCAGACCTTATCATGTTCAAAAGCACAACCCAACAAGGAATTGCATGGTTATGTGCTCAAGTTTCCTACCTGGTTGAATAAGCTGAAGTTTCCTAATCTAACAAAGAACTAGTCTTTAATCAATAAGCTGAAATTACTTGCCTCGGCACTATCGCACACATTCATACAATCAATTTTAGCATACTGGGGTACTAAGTTTTTAGCAAATGGACTCCATAGAGACGTAATAGATGCAATTCAGAGGAACACTAGGAGATGCGTAACAACCCGGAAAATCAGAACCAATTTAAATTTTTTATTTCGGCTATTTTATTGAATTTTGAATAGTTGAAATAATTGATTTTAAATAATAACGATTAAAAAAAATTCAAATCGAAGTTTTGACTAATATATTTAATTTTAACTTTAAAAAGAGTTAGAAATAGTGCGGCAGTTTGAAAATTTGAATTCAAATTTTGACTGACTGTACAGGATGCAAAATAGATCGGATTTTAGTGAAACCAAAAATATTTAAATCTGTTTAAGAATATCTTTCCAACGAATCCAAAAAATTGAAATTTCATAGCGAGAATCAAATGTTATGGTCAGTCGAATTTTCAGAATAGTCGCTATGGAATTTAATATAATATATAGCCCGTATAAATAGCCATTTTTCAAACGACCTCCATTTTCGATGAAACCACTTTTGTTGGAACCGGAATGTCAAATTATTGCAGGATTCCAATTTTCATAATTTTTTAGATCAATATGTGAGCGTGGCAAAATAAAATGTGTTTTGACAGTTTCAGTCAATTTCGATCGACCAGAAAATGACCATTTTCCAACAGTCTCCAAATTCAATGAAATTAGTCTTGTTGGGACCGTATCGTCAAAACATAGCCAGATTTATTTTTTGGGAATTTTTAGAGTTAGTATGTGGCCCCGGTAAATTAAAATGTTCGATCAAATTAAATAATTAAATGTTTTATTATTTAATTTGACGAATAACTGACTGAAACAGTCGAATGGGCCTACGATACATATCCCATTATGTCCGGAATAGGGGTATTTAGTTGGGCGCGTCACTCGCTGGGTTTGATTTGGAGTTAGAAGCGATGTAGAAATTTAAAAAGAATTAAATAAATAAAATTTAAATAGAAATACGCGTATAAATACGGTATACGCCGTATAACCCTAAAACCTTTTTACAGCCGCCGTATCTATCGATTTCAATGGCCTTTGTTCTCCGATTTTAAATCGCTAATTCCTCCAAAACCACTCGACGAAATCCACCAACCCTGTTGAGACTTTTGTAGAGTTTTCTCCCAGCTTCACATCCATGCCCAATTCACCCTAAACCGTTGCCCGAGAACCGAGATCCGACGCCCAAACCCGCATCGAACTGACCGCCGTCGAGCCTCCAATAGGCGTGCGAGTTGGCTAACTCGTGGTGGCGTAGATGCGACTCATGGAGCCTGTCGACGTGGTGTCTTCAGATCGACGCCTCATGCCTCGGTGTTCGTGCAAAGTGAAGACCTAAGTTTGAACCTGTAGTGGAAGTCATCGGCCTGAGCAATTTGTAGAAGAAGAAGTAATATTCCATTTAATTAGGTAATGTATTTTATTCAAAATTGGTTACAACTTTTGTAAAATCATAACTTGTTCATTTTTTATCAGAATTTGACGAAACTGAATCCATTGGAATCGCAACGACGAGATCTACATTTTAGAAGAGACCGCAGAATTTTTAGAGCTCGCTACTACTTTTGGCGTTGTCAAATCAAAGTGAGATATCTGAATTCAGAAATAAAATAAATAAATTATATTAGGATGTAGACGGAGTTTAGAAACTCCCGACACACATCGTTCACAGACCATGGACGACATGATTGATTTGTGATATATGATTGATTGAAATTTTGGTGTTTGTTTGTGGTTGAAAAAGAAAACGAAATTGATCGATATTGTGAAAAAATTCGTCTGTGTATGAAATAGATTATTGAAATACCCCTTGTCAAAAGCTGCGAGGCTTTAAGGTAGCGCGAGGATCCGTACATTGGGATGATGCCAGTTTTAATTACCCTGCCGTTATGCAGCCGAAATTTCCTGAAATATTTTTGTGTTGTAAAATATTTATGTTATTATATAAAATTGTCAAATAGTATGAAAATTAGATTATATATATATGTATATATATATATATATGAACATAAAAAGGATACATTCGAAATTTGACATTTTGATATAAAATGTATAACATTGGAATTTATATCTCCAATATAAATTTACATTAGAAAATATACATTTGGTACATATTGTATTTGCATTTAGAAATCCATTTTTAATGAAAATTTAGAATGTATGAATTTTTTTTCATGTTTTTAAAATAAAACGTGATTACATTGAAATCCCATTTTTAATGTTAAGATAGAATCTAGTGAAATTGTTCATTGTCTTAAGTTAAACATGTTTACATCAAGAATTACATTTTTAATGTAATAAAAAATTAAAAGAAAAATAGAAAGACTATTTATGTTTAAAAATGAGAAAAACATGTTGCATTAAAGCTACACTTTAATGTCATGAATAATAAAATTGTTCATGTTTTAAAATTGTAAACATGTTTACATTAAAAACATTATTTTAATGTAAATACAGGATATGTGAAAGTGTTCATACATTGAAATAAATAGTTATATTTTATTTGCATTCTTTGATTCAACTAAACATTGAAATAAATAGTTATATTTTATTTGCATTCTTTGATGCAATAAAATGTTGAAAGTAAAAGTTACATTTTTGTTTGCAATTTTGGATGCAAACAAAACTCTAAAATGAAAGTTGCATTTTTTTTTTGTAATTTTAGATGCAAACAAAACATTAAATTGAAAGTTGCATTTTTTTTGCAATTTTAGATGCAAACAAAACTCTAAAATGAAAGTTGCATTTTTGTTTGCAATTTTGACGTGAATAAAATATTGATTTAAGAGTATAATTTTTATTAGCATTTTTTGATGCAAATAGAACATGAATTTAAAAATTTACATTTTCTACAATGTATAAAAGATAGAAAAGATTACATTTTTTTTCCTGTGATGTAATGAAAGATATAACATCTTGCAACGTAATTAAAGAATGAATATAAAAGATTACATCTTTTATGAAATGTAAAAAGAACACATGTTTAATGTAATAGAAGAATGAAATGAAAAATGTTCATTTTCAATGTAAATATAGAGAATAAGGATGTTGTTCATGTTATAAAATAAAACATGTTTATCGTTAAAATGTTCATCTTTAATATAAATAAGAATATAGGAAATTTGCTCATTGTTTTAAAACAAAACATAATTACATTGAAAATACCATTTTTAAAGTGAATATAGAATATATAAAATATGTTCATGTTTTTAGAATAAATGTGATTACATTAAAAATCTTTATTTTAATGTAAAGTAGTAAATTAGAAAAATGATCATAACTTAAAAATGAAAAATATGATTTCATTAAAATTCTCATTTTTTATGTAATGTTAGAGAGCAAGAAAATTTTCATTGTTTAAAATAAAAATATCTTTACATTAAAATTTTCATTTTTAATGTAATGTTAGAAAACAAGAAAAAGGATCATATAGTGAAAATAAAACTTGTTACATTAAAAATCTCATTTTTAATGTCTTGTATGAAAATAGAAAAATGAACATTGTTTGAAAATAAAAATTAGTTTACAATAAAAATCTCATTTTTAAAGTAGTGAATGAAAACATGAGAATGTACCTTTGTTTTAAAATGAAAAATGATTAACATTAAAAAGTACATTTTCCAATGTAAATTAAAGAATGAATCAAGATTTACATTTTCCAATGTAAATTAATAATTGATAAAAACAAATTGCATTTTTAATGTAATGTATGATTTCACATAAACGAAATCACTATTGAATTGAAATTGGTTTGAAATCATTAAACGATTTATTTATAAATATATATATATAAATTAAAATAAACGAATCGTGCGCTGTAGTTCGCGATTTGAAAACGTAACTTTAAACGATTATACCGAGAGATCCAACCATCAGATTTCCTCAAAACAGGAACCGTTGGCTGCGCTTTGGAAAGAGCTTTCCAACGATATAAAATTTGTTAAGATCCAACGGTTAGATTTGGAGAAATGTGTAAATCAAATTTTGATGAAAACAGCGCCAGGGCCATGTAATGACCCGAAGCGTCGTTTAGTTAAAAATGGTTGTTTTTAAATAAATAAAAATAGCGATAAATTGTTATAAAATATTATAAACGATATGGAATGGAAAGAGTGATTTAAACTATATATATTCGAGAATTATTTGAAAAGTCCGAGTTAAATCCCGTTTCAAATAATTACACGACGATTGGAAGTCGAAGATTTGAAGACCGTGACTGAAGACCCATGATCTTCACATCGAATGGATGACTACTGATGCCCTGGATCGGTTAGCTCCTAGGAGGGGTTACAGTGGTAGTTGTCCGGACGTACTTGTTGATTGTCAGATATGCTTGGTACGTTTAGTCTCGTTCAGACCCAGAACGGACTTGTAAATGGATGTATGTCTGACATTGGATTTCTTTCCATGTTGAGTGGTCTCTATTAATATTTATCCGTTGGTAGCGGAGAATTTATTCTCTTTCTTAACACCCTTTGAGGTTATCTATTAATAGACATCATTCGCATGGTGTGAATTGTCAGTGTGGCATGCCAAGATGCAAATGATCAAGGCTTATTGTTGAAAAGCAGAGCCTTGTGGTTGATGATCAAAGCACAGCTTTAAAAAGCATAGCTTTGGGTATAGCGTTACTTCGCGAGCCTCACACCCCGGTACGAACCAGAAATGGGAGTAAGGACTGCAGGGAGGACATACATTTCTTTCTAGCTAGAAGTGTTGTCATGGCTTTTTCAAGGCCTGACATTTTTACTTATGTGGATGATGGAATGAGGCGCCTCGGTTATTTGAGTCCCTAGTGGCTCTATTTACGCCCCATAGGGCGGGTAAACATATTGTTCAGGCATAACTAATCCACTAATATATTTGTGGACCGGCCCTGAAGATCCAAGGTGCAGTTGCGGCTGTATCTTGAGACATGGTAGGCTAGATTGTCTTGAATTCGGTAAGGACTATATTTTGCCTTGGTTCATGATGGAAATCCAACTTCCAATACGACCTATACGGTTTTGATTGTATTACTAGTACGGAGACATAGTATATGGTAGTTATGTTGTCAATGATTGATACATTATGATTGAATTGTTTTTAAACATATATACACTAATAATATCAAATCCATTTTATCGTATCAAGCATTTTTGATAATTATAAGGTAAAATTCTATCCTCCGGTTTGCGTTGCATGGTGTGATGGGACTTGAGTCTTATAATGGTTTCATTTTTCAAAAAAGCATTGTGTTGTTTAACGATGTACTTTACTTATGCACTGGCAATCCAATGGAGTAAACCCGTTTCGCATTACCGGCATGGTCCTGTGATTAGCCTTATTATCAAATAGGTTAATTAAGATTTCTCATACCAGTCCTTGTTGCTGGCTATGGAGCTGGTTACGCATGCTAGGGGGTTCTCGCCATGTTGTTTGGTGGCGAACAGTGGGCGCTTACCCCTACATGTCCCTTATTTATTAGGGTTGGTTATTGCACTCGAGAGGCTGGCCGGGGTTTGGGGTCGTCACATTTGGTTTCAGAGCCTAGGTTAAACTTAGCTCGGAATATAACATTTTAACAAACTCATCAGAGATAGAATCAGCAGAATCCCAAAACGAATAACTCATCATAGATAGGTCTAATAGTGTCATATAATGAGTAAAAAATTACACCACCATAGATTCATTTACATCTAAATATATGTCTCTATGTTATACAATATCTATTCTGTTGGCTTGAATATTTGTCTGCTATTTGAAGACATGGTAGAAATGAGTGGAAGAAACAGAAGAAGTAAATCTTTGGTTCAAAAATCTAATGAGCCAGTCGTGCTCCCACAATCAAAATCAGATCTAGAAGCTCTAGTAAAGAGATATCGAAATCTGGGTGGAGAACCATTCTCGGGCAATGAGTCCGCTATGGAAACACAAGCATGGATGCATTCTGCTGAGAGAATTTTTGAAGGCTTAAAGCTCAAAGATGATCAGAAAAGACTAATAGCATCTTGGGTACTCAAAGGCGAAGCTTTATTCTTGTGGGAATCTGTTACATAGGATAATCCAGAAGGTAATATTACCTGGGATAAATTCAAAGAAATTTTCACCGAAAAGTTTATTCCTCCAGGAGAAATTGATCGGCTATATGATGAGTTCTACAATCTGAAACAAGGTGATATGACCATTCAGGAGTATCAAAGAAATTCGAAGAACTTTCTCGCTTTGCCCCTAGAACTAATTCAAGATCCTTTGAGGAAGAATCGGAGATTTATCAAAGGACTTCAAAGCAAATACCTAAATTTGGTAACTGCACATATTCACCTCCCTTTTTATGAAATGATAGTAATGGCTTGTCTCTATAAGGATCTTGATAAGCAAGGTGTTTTGGAAGATGAAGAAGAAGGCAGTTCTAGTAACAAAAGGAAGTTCGAAGCTGATAGCCCTGAGGCAAGTACAAAGCCAGAGGTCAGTAAGAAACCTAAAGTCAGTCAAAAAAATAAAGACAGTTGCATGTCTCAAGTGCAATAAGCAAGGGAATTCGATAAGGAACTGTAAATCTTTGAAGAAAGACGGATCTAGATCCAATAAGAAGTCTCAAGAAAACAGAGAATGCAACATCTGCCATCAGATTTGTAACGACCCATATTTTACGGCCAAATAATTAATTTATTTAATTATTTAAAATAATGGTTGAGTAGATTGAAGGTTGTTTAATTAAATAATATTGAATATTTAATTAACATAAATAATAGAATAATATATTTATTTCTGAAATAGTCAGAAATAGTGAATTGACGATATGGTGTGAACTGGACAATTTAAAATATATATAATTCAGTTCGAAATTGAATTAGAATAATGAATATATTATATAAACGAAGTTTGAACATACAATTCTATTTTAATTAAATTCGAGCTTGAAATGGCGTGGCAGTTTGCTATTTGGTGGATTTGAACTTCAACTTGATATACAGGTTCCGTTTTAAATCGGATTTTTGTGAAACAAGAAACGTTAGGAGCTGGTGAAGTATATTTTTCTGATGGAAGAGAAAAATCAGGATTTCGTCGTGTAGATTGTGAGTTGTGTCCAAATCAAATTTTAAAATAGTCGCTATAGAATCGTTTATCGACCGTAACGGTTTATTCGATATAACTAGATACCGGTTTCGAATTTAGTCAATATTCTTTTGATACGTAGTGATAATTTAATTTTTAGAATTTTATTGTAATTCTTAATTAATTAAATAAGCGACTTTTTATTTGAAGTATTTTGAACCCCGTAATCAACATTTTGAGGTTTCAAAATATGAGTTAATCTACCAGTATTATTATATTTTTGGGATCACGACACATTACTCGATTTAATGATATTTTTATATCAGTCCGTGGACAAACAGAGCTTCGCATAATGGGGTATTCTCAAATGTAAAACAAATATCCTAACCCTAGACTTCATTCTTTGGATCAAATGGAGGCCACACATTGTTTTCTCAGCCACCACCAAAGCAAACCGAAAACAAACGTGGAGAATTCTCTTCCAAGAATCAAAAAAATCAAATCCTATAAATGACCCTTACATTCATTTCTTAACCCTAGGTTTTTCATTTCTCTGATCAGTTCTTTGAGCAGCCAATAATCTCGTTCCTCAAGCAAAACGCGAGATTTAGAAAAGCAAAAGAAAACGTAAGGAATTAAATCAAAGAACAATCAAATAAAAAGTTATACTTCTCAAAACAAATATAGTTGGAGTTCTCTTGAGTTGCTCTTCAAGATCGTATGACTTTTGTTCAGATCAACGCAAGTTCCTGTGCCTCAACAGTTTACAGCAGAGCTAGAGTTTACAGTTTTTGGTGAGATTCATGTAGTGTTAGATCATTTTGACTTCATATTTGGTTTCAGCAAGAAAATCCGCACCTGCTACGATAAATTGGTGGATTTCCGTGATGATGGGGTTTGGTGTTCTCACCGTACGTGGCCAAGTTGCATTTCACAGGAGTGTTCGAGTTTGGCCATTTGGGTATGGATCGATGCGGAAATTGAAGAGGGGTTTGATTATGGATTTTGTGGGATTTGCAGTGTATTGTTGAAGGAGAAATATGGGATGGAAGAACTCGAAAGTTGGCTGTGTTTGTTTGATGAAAATCGCGACCTAAGGATTTGGGGAAGAAAGGGTAAACGGGGTTAGGCTTGCGCAAGGGAAAATGGGCCGAAATCTAAGGTGAAAGCCCAAAGGGAAATTCAAGTTATAACTTTTTATTTAAAATTAAGGTATATAAACTTCGAACTTGGATAACTTCCTCATATATTATTGAAATTCAGCGAAACAAGATCTGATAGGATCGTATGGACGAGAGTTACACACTGGAACTGACTGGTAGTGAAATGGGACTCGTTACAATTTATGGTGAAATAAATTGTCCGTCTGAATCAAGCAATGGTTATCGTTATTAACGATGATCGTCTAATGTGAGTAAAACTCACCAGCTCTGAACAATTTATATATTTATAACGTATTTTTAGAACTGATAAATATTGGTTGATTGTTGTGTGTTGACTGTTTGGATGAACTGGTAGTCAATTGGTTGAAATTATATATATATAAATCGTTAAAAATTTATTGATTCTGTTGATCAAAATGTTTCGTGTTGAAATGAAAGTGATGTTAATTATATTGTTTAACATCTGTGGATGCAGGGAAACAGGTTGGAGGGATCCAACTGGATTCCTCAATATTATTACTGTATGTTTTCATATAGTGTGATATATGATGTGATATACAATTTGTTGTTGATTATGTGTGTTTGAATGATATCAATCTTTGTGATTTGGTATTGTAAATACCGTAAGACTGGGATGTAGAAAAGGAGATTTTCAAAGTGTTTATTGAAAATAAAATATTTATAAAATCAAAGGGTTTTATAAAAAGGAAATTTACTTATAAAATCAAACAATTTTATAAAAAAGGTATTTGTTTCTAAAATGAATTAGAAAAAAATAGAAAGAGAAAATATTTATAAAATCAAGGGATTTCATAAAAGGGAATTATTTATAAAATCAAAGGATTTTATAAAGAGGGATATTTATTGGGAAAATAAATAAAATCACATAAGGGTTATTTATTTGAGAAAATAAATAGGAGTATAAAAAGAATTATTTATTTAGAAAATAAATAGAGGTATAAAGGAAAATATTTATTTGTTAAAGAAATAGAATTGAAAAGGACAATATTTATTTGTTAGATAAATAGAAAGATTGAAAAGGGAATATTTGTAATACATTTACAAATAAAATAGAAAGAGAAATATTTGTAAAACATTTACAAATAAAATAGAAAGAGAAATATTTGTAAAACATTTACAAATAGAATATAAAAGGAAAAATTAATTTAGAAAATAAATAGAGTTATAAAAGTAATTTATTGGAAAATGAAAAGAATGTCACATAAGGAAATATTTGGCAGATGAATAGAATTTTACATCAGGAAAGTTTAGACCCATGCTTCGCACACAGGTATAACATGGTATAGATTTAAAGCAATGATTTTAAATAGAATCTGTTCTAACCGATAGATTGAGAAGATTAATTTATAAATAAGGTTTTATAAATTAAGTAAAATATTTATCCTTGGATAAATAGAATATGTAAGTCAGGGCTTATATAGAGAAGTAAGAATCGATTTCAACATCGATATTTGAAACTGAATATGGACGTAGAGTTAATCAAAGGAGTTAATCAAAATGTGTTAATCAAAATGAGTTAGAGGAGTTAATCGATTAGAGTTAGAGTTAACCAGTTAGAGTTACTCAGTTAGAGTTAATCGATTAGAATTTGAGTCAACCAGTTAGAGTTAATCAGTTAGAGTTAATCGATTAGAGTTAAATCGAACTAGAGTTATTCGAATAGAGTTAATTGAATTAGAGTTAGTCGGATTAGAGTTATTCAAATATAGTTTATTCGAAGAAAGAGTTATCGGATAAGGTTATTCGAATAAGAGAATTAATCGAATATAGTTTATTCAAATAGAGAAAGAAGTTATCGAATATTAATTATTCAAAAGGAGTTATCGAATATTTGTTATTCGAAAGAAGTTATCGAATATTTGTTATTCGAAAGAATTTATAGAATATTAGTTATTCGAAAGGAGTTATCGAATGTTTGTTTATTCGAATAGAGTTAAAAGGAGTTATCGAATGTTAGTTTATTCGAATAAATTTAAAAGGAGTTATCGAATGTTAGTTTATTCGAATAGAGTTGAAAGGATTATCGAATGTTAGTTTATTCGAACAGAGTTAAAAGGAGTTGTCGAATATAGCTTATTTGAATAGAGTTAAAAGGAGTTATCGAATGTTAGTTTATTCGAATAGAGTTAAGAGGAGTTGTCGAATATAGTTTATTCGAATAGAGTAAAAAGGAGATATCGAATATAGTTTATTCGAATAGATTTAAAAGGAGTTGTCGAATATAGTTTATTCGAGTAGAGAAAGGAGTAAATCGAATATAGTTTATTCGAAAGGGGTTAAACAAATATAGTTTATTTGATAGGAGTAAATTGATAGGTGTAAATTGATAAGAGTTAGTCGATTAGGGCTAATCAAAAAGAGTTAATCCGATAGAGTTAATCAAATAGAGTTAATAGAATAGAGTTAATCAAATAGAGCTAACTGATAAGGGTAAATCGATTAGAGCTAATCGAGTAGTGTTAATTGAATAGAGTTAATTGAATATGTCTATTCGAAGAGTGATTATCGAATATAGTTTATTCGAAGGAAAGGGTTATCGAATAGAGTTTATTCGAAAGAGAAATATACGTTGAAATTCGATTATATCGAATGTTGGAAAGTAATATTTACTTTTTGGATTTTAAACCAAGATTTATTTATTTAATAAATCGTTTAGTTATTTATTCAAATTAAAGAATAAAAGTTATATTTTAAGTTAGATATTTCGAAAGTAGGAATTATAACGTTATCGTTATAACCAATGTTTTTATAAAAGAAGTGGATTCGTAAATAGAATCTGTGAGGTTCGCAAGGAAGTTGTTAAAGGTTTAAAAAGATAAACTTTGACTATTTCGAAGTAAAAACGTTGTTCAGTTAAGGTCTGAGAGGTAATTATACCCCAACTTGATTGACTTCCTTCTTAACTAAGGAATGGTAAGGTTTGATAGTGAAGGTTGGTTAAGTGAATATAGTTAACGAAGGTAATGGTGAGTTGGCATAGCGATGTTTTATTTAAACATCTATTTAAATCCAAGGAATGAGTTTTGGAAACGTTTTCCAAACATAATCAGAGATATTTTCTAATGATAGAAAATGAAATGTTGGATGGTAAAGAATACTGGAATGACAGTGATACGTGGAAAGGAGATGGAAATGTTTTCCAATGATTAATAACGTATATTTTCTAAATTTAGAAAATAAGGATTTCTGTATATATACGGAAACAGGAAATGGAGAATGAATAAATTAATGGTAAATTAATTTAAGCAATAAATAATGAATGATGATTGATCGATATAATTTCCATCTAGAAATAGTATCGTTGTTTGCACACGTGTTTTTCTTTGATAGTTAACTCACCGACTATCGAAGTTTTTGACCATTTTTCCATCGTCAATATGGAGAGACCAGTCGGATTCTTATCCAAAGAAACACTTTGTATTGGCATAAGCGTTGCGGAATCATATATGCCAAAAATAATTGAAGACGGAGTAAAGTGCAAAGGCTGTTGTATAAGTCCTAGGTAGAGATTGCCTAGGATGGGTGTGCGGAATAGTGCCTTCGGTTTGTCGAGTCCCAGGAAAACTTGAATGGACGAATATTTGACAGAGTATATCTGGTAGATCACATAAGTTGATCATTTCAAACATATTTACGTTGGTGGCGGAGGAATTCGTTTCTCTTAGCTTATACCCATGGTATTTTTGGGGAAATCAATTTGTGATTTGACGGGTATGACGATGTGGCATTCGAAGTAAATGGAGGAGTGATCTATTAAAAGATACGTTTTGACCTCGAGCCTCATCAGCTAAGAAATGACGGAAATCGGGCAGGCAGCATGGCTAAGGGGTTTGCAACCAATTAGGGTATATTGTCACCATCTAGAGAATATTCATATTTGTTACTTCTTTCAATTCTGTATCTCCCGAGAAAGGTTATGTTGGTTTACCAACTGTAAGATGACAATATATTCGATACACTCAAGCGAAATGAGTGGTCGGTCATGTGTGGCCAAGTTACAAGATGTTCTTGTAGAACTCCAGTGTATCGCTTCTAGAGTACACTGAGCGGAAGGTGGATCCATACCTTGTCATAGTTGGAATCCATTATCCAATAAGAGCCCACGGTTTTGATTGTATATTATATATGTAGAACGTTAGATGCAAGCGTTTCTACTAGATTGATATTACTTGTGTTATACATTATTATAATATCAGAATAATATTGTTTTACAAATGAATCGTAAGGTAAAAGCCATCTGTGTTTATGTGTGGATCGTTCTTACGATTATTCTTTCTTTGAAAGGAACTTTAAAGTTAAACAAATGATTTGAGTTTACTTACACCAGTCACATGACTGACTCGGAGTTTATTTTGTTTTGTTTTCCCTAAACTCTTGGGTGCCCAATTTTGTACGAGCAGTCAAGTAGTCGGAATTTACAGACACTTGAAGAGCGGGAGCAGGAGGCTTCAGTATTTTATATAGCGATTGGTATTCCACTGTGTTGTAAGTGTTGTACTCGAAAATGATATGTATATTCAAGTACAATCTTTTATTTCAAAGATATGTTATATTTTATTCGTTCCGCTGTGAGATTCGTGTTTACTCTGATGTTGTATATTCTTCTTCTATTCTATGTTTTTGTCATATCCATTCTCACCCTCTAATTTCTTTCATTAACTACCAGTATTTTTGATCCTTGGATGTTCAATATGTGTTGTATATCGGATAACCAAGATCGACTTTTTCCAGGACATTACAGTTGGTATCAGAGCTTAAGGTTAAGTTATTACCTTGGCTCTGTGGCGTGACTCGGTGGAGATAGGGTTAGTAATACCCTAGATTGAGTTTGAGTGTATATATACGAGTGAACGTATTTGTTATTGATATAAAAATTGTTTTATATTGTGGAGATTTATTGGTTGAGTTGTTTATGGTTTCTGGTCGATCAGTTTGATCCATTGTATTGGTAGGTGTTTATAAACACTCGAATACGATGGGTCGACACGATATGTTTTGAAAAGAGGGTAAATGAAAATAATTTTACCCAAAGTATATTTTGATATAGAGAAAATACATATATTGGAATTATAATATATTGAATATATTGATTGTTAGTATAATCGAGTAACATTATAAATCAAATGGTTATGTAAATAACCAATCAGAATTCATATAAGTGTAGTATATGGAATTAGATGGATAAAATCTGAAATTAGAATCAGAATGGGAATTAAAATTCCTAGAATTTGGAAAGGTGTTTGTAAATGGAATTGGATTAAATATATATGAATTTTAAAATCCTGGGAGATATTAAATTTGTTACAAGCATTGAAAAGGATATTTTGAAATGGATTTCAAAATGAAAGTGTTTAGATATGGTATTGAAAGTGATATAGTATTGAACTCACTTCGATAGCTGGAAATTGATTCCGATGATGATCATGACATCATCGGTATTCATTTTCGAGTTGTAAGTGACGAATTACTATCAAAGATATTGATTTCAAATTGTTTTGGCAAAACAAGTTGTTTTAAATCCTAAAGAGGAAAGTTTGACTTTTGAGAAAAGCAAAGTTGTTTAAAACTCCCAGGAAGAGACGGTTTGAATTAAAAACAAATTTAAGTAAAAATTTGTGGAAATAAATTGGATTTGTGACATAGGAATCCGAAATGGTATTGGATTGATAAGTTAAGAATTTGAAAATCGAGAATGGAACTTCGATTTGTAATTGAATTTTGCTTGGATAAGCGAATGGTGGTGTTGGAGATAAAAGTGATTTGAGTTTGATTGGGATAACATTGATATATGCTGAATTAGCAGCAGATGTAACGGATATAATGATATGCCCGACAAAAAGGTACCAGTTTATATTTATATGGGTATGAGATTTATGAGCCGAATTGGCAAGCCGCTTGGCTGTTTGATTTTCTTTTGGGTTAGAGATGGCCCAGAGAGGCAAGTTGTAATTATACCAATTGATCAGTACAAAGGTGGTGCTGGCGAAATTTTTCGAAAAGTTAAGGTGTTAGAAAATTTTTAGGATTTTTGAAAATTTTCGTCAACAGAAATAAATTAATATTTTAATTGAAATAAACTGGTTAAGTTGAAACTGAAGTTGATAAGTAAACAAATAAGTTCTAACCAGTAAATAGAGTTTGTTTTCTACCTTAGCAATTTCGAGGACGAAATTATTTTAAAGGGGGAAGAATGTATCGACCCGTATTTTACGGCCAAGTAATTAATTTATTTAATTACTTAAAATAATGGTTGAGTAGATTAAAGGTTGCTTAATTAAATAATACTGAATATTTAATTAATATAAATAATAGAATAATATATTTATTTCTGAAATAGTTAGAAATAGTGAATTGACGATATGGTGTGAACTGGACAATTTAAAATATATATAATTCAATTCGAAATTGAATTAGAATAACGAATATATTATATAAACGAAGTTTGAACGTATAATTCTATTTTAATTAAGTTCGAGCTTGAAATGGCACGGCAATTCGCTATTTGGCGATTTGAACTTCAACCGGATATACAGGGTCCGTTGTAAATCGGATTTCTGTGAAACAAGAAACATTAGGAGCTGGTGAAGTATATTTTTCTGATGGAAGAGAAAAATAAGGATTTCGTCATGTAGATTGTGAGTTGTGTCCGAATCGAATTTTAAAATAGTGGTTATAGAATCGTTTATCGACCGTAACGATTTATTCGACATAACTAGATACCGGTTTCGAATTTAGAAAAGATTCTTTTGAGACGTAATGATAATTTAATTTTATAATTTTATTGTAATTTTTAGTTAATTAAATAAGGGACTTTTTATTTGGAGTATTTTGCACCCTGTAATCAACATTTTGAGGTTTCAAAATATGAGTTAATCTACCGGTATTATTATATTTTTGGGATCACGGCACATTACTTGATTTAATGATATTTTCATATCAGTCCGTGGACAAACAGAGTTTCGCATAATGGGGTATTCTCAAATGTAAAACAAATATCCTAACCCTAGACTTCATTCTCTGGATCAAATGGAGGCCAGGCATTGTTTTCTCAGCCACCACCAAAGTAAACCGAAAACAAACGTGGAGAATGCTATTCCAAGAATCAAAAAAATCAAATCCTATAAATGGCCCTTACATTCATTTCTTAACCATAGGTTTTTCATTTCTCCGATCAGTTCTTTGAGCCTCCAATAATCTCGTTCCTCAAGCAAAACGCGAGATTTAGAAAAGCAAAAGAAAATGTAAGAAATTTAATTAAAAAAAATCAAACAAAAAGTTATACTTCTCAAAACAAATATAGTTGGAGTGCTCGTGAGCTTCTTTTCAAGATCGTATGACTTTTGTTCAGATCGACGCAAGTTCCCATGCCTCGACAGTTTACAGCAGAGCTAGGGTTTACAGTTTTTGGTGAGATTCACGAAGTGTTAGATCATTTCGAATTCATATTTGGTTTCAGCAATAAAATCCGCACCTGCTACGATAAATTGGTGGATTTCTGTGATGATGGGGTTCAGTGTTCTCACCGTACGTGGCCAAGTCGCATTTCACAGGAGTGTTCGAGTTTGGCCATTCGGGTATGGATCGATGTGAAAATTGAAGAGGGGCTTGGTTGTGGATTTAGTGGGATTTGCAGTGTATTGTTGAAGCAGAAATATGGGATGGAAGAACTCGAAAGTTGGCTGTGTTTGTTTGATGAAAATCGTGACCTGAGGATTTGGGGAAGAAAGGGTAAACGGGGTTGGGCTTGCGCAAGGGAAAATGGGCCAAAATCTAAGGTGAAATGTAGAAACCCGCAACTTCCCCGTAAAGGAAAGCGCGGATAGTTCGAGAACAAGCCACAACAGAACGCACACGGAAGAACATTTCATTGTATATTACAACAATGCATCAGATTACAAGAATATACAGAGTATAAATCAATATTACACAGAAATATCAGAGATTTAAATTACATTTAAATACATAGCAGCGGAAAATAATACAATACACAACTAGAAGTAGATATACGGATACAAAGCTTTCCGGATATCGTTCCAGCTGTAAACCAGGATCCTGTGAATATAAATCTGCAAAACCAAAACTACTAGCTGCCCGTGTCAAAATAAGGGCACCCAGAGTTTAGGTTAAAACAATAAACTCCAGGTCAGTCATGTGACTGGTGTGAGAACTAAAACAGTTATTAATCTTTGTTTTTAAAGTTCGGTAAATCAAGGGACCACGCCGCTAACGCGGAACGGGTTTCCTCCCAAGAATACCAGTGCATAAAACAAACAGCGCAATGCTAAATAAAGAAAAATGAAGCTGTTATAAGACCCAGGTCCTATCACACAATGCAACGCAAGCCGGGGGATAGGGTTATCCCTTATAACAGCCAAAGAATGCTTGATACATTTTAAAACAAATCATTTGATACTATTATAAGTGCATAATGTATAAAACAACGTCAAATCATAAATATCAATCATAGACGGCATGGGTACCATATATCATGTCGCCATACTGGTTCTACAATTAAAACCGCAAATGTCTCGTATTTGGAAATTGGGTTTCCATCTATGAACCGAGGCAAAAGATAGTCCTCAACCGATTCGAGACTGTCTAGCCCAAGTCTCAGGAACAGCCGCAACTGCCCCTTGGATCGTCAGGGCCGGTCCACCGATGTGGATTATAATGCCTGAACACTACGTTTCTCCGCCCTTTGGGGCGTAAGTGAGCCAACGAATGACTCCATCGGACCCAGATCGTCCGATCAAACCGAGGTGCCTCGTAACAGCAACAACCACATAAGTCAAACTCGTCAGGGCGTGTAAAACCACTGACGCCACTTCTAACTAGAAAGAAAACGCATGTCCCACCTGAATTCCGTCTCCCGTTTTTGGTTCATACCGGGGGTGAAACTCGCGAAGTAAACGTTACACGAAGCTACGCCACAAAGGCCGTGCTTCGATCATCAACCACAAGACTTTGCTTTTCAACAGAAGCCTTGATCATTTGCCACTTAAGCATGCCACACAGGCAATTCACTCCACGCGTTTGATATCCATCAATATATAACCCCTGAGCTCGTACGTCTCAGAGAAGGGCGTTAAGCAAGAGAATAAATTCTCCGCCGCCAAACAGATATATATTTAATAGAGATCAATCACACGGACTAAAATCCAATATCAGACACACAGTCCATTTACAAGTCCGTTCTGGGTCTGAACGGAACCGGAGGCACCTAGTACCCCGCATATCCATTGATCTCCAAGTACGTCTGGACGATCACCAACTGTTTCCATCTTCTTGGGTGTACAGCCCAATCAAGATCATCAGTAATCACCCAAACGACGTGAAGACTTCCGGTCTTCGACCACCGTCTTCATCTTTGACTTATCGTCGTATCAGTTATTCAGAATGGGATAAACCCCGTCTTTCCGAATAACTCGCGTATATTTTAAATAAGTGTTACACAAACACAACATATGCCTCATTCCAATTCATCAGTCACTAACCGTAAATTAGTCAAGAGAATAATTCCCCAAATATTAACCCCGAAGGACGAAACCAACATCAGATCAATATCCAGAAAACCATTCTGCTTGGCTAACCGACAGTTAGTTTCTAAATTTCACATTCATAGGGAAAGGTTCCCATTAATTTTATCCAAGATAAATTCCTTGAATTTATTCTTTAATCTATTTTTGAATATCAATTCAAAACTAGTCGGGATTAGCGAACCTTACCGAAGTAATCATTTGTTTTAATTTCCCAATCCCAACCTATTCATCCCATGAAGTAAAACTGGTCCTACTTCATATCTAACACCACGGTGTTATCGGTAAATTCAATTAACATTTCACGTTCAAATCTAATTAAAGATTTAACTATCGCCTGGAGCAAAACTGGTGATACTCCATTCTCGATCATTTCAATCTAATTAAAGATTCATTAAAACTCCACTTAGTTTTAATCGTTAACTGGGTTAAAGAATCAGTGTCATTTAAAACACGGTTCACGATAAACCCAAAACCACATTCCATTAATTATCGGGTTAAAGAATGAGTGTTATTTAAAACACTGTCCACGATAAACCCAAAAATCAATATCAATTCAATTCCAATTAAATATTATTTAATTGGTACACTTCATTAAATCTAAATAAAAAGATTTAATCTTTTCTCAACTGGGTTCAAGAACAGTGTTAGTGAAGACACCATTCACGACAAACCCAAATCACATTTGATATTCAATACAAGGCTCTGAATAGAAAATATATCGGCTTATATTCAATATCAAATTCTACGACTAACAAATATCGTATTGGAAATAACGATATATATATATCTTTCAAATTTCCATAACAATATCTGTATAATCACGAAATCCAACATCGAAATATTCCGAGGACGATTTCGATTCAAATCCATTCCAATGTAACCATTGGAAATTCTGGTTGTTTTCAAAACCATTTCAAATTCAATTTATTTATTTAAAAATAAATAGAATTATAATTCTAGTTCAAAACTAGTTCATTTCGATAAAAATCTATTTTTATTTTTTCAAATATGGAGTTTTTCATCCCAATTTTTCCCAAATCATTTCTTATGATTTTACACCAATTATTACTATTTTTAATAATTTTATCAAGGCCCGTACAGTCGATTTCCATCAACGGCCATCGAACTGCACTTACAGCGACCTTTTTCAATTTTGATTTGGACATAATTCCAAATCCAACCGTTAGATTTCAAATTTCTAATATTCGTTAGAAAGCTCTTTTCGATACGAACCCAACGGTTCCGGTTTTAGGAGAATCCGACGGTCGGATCTCCCGTAATGTCCGTTTGAAATAAATGGTCGAAATTCACGAACTGCCGCGGCGCGGCGCGTTCTATTCAGGCCATTATATTATATATATAATATATATAATATATATTTCGTCGATTTCTATTTAAAACGAATTATATAAATAGTTTTAAATTCGTTTCAAAAGCAATTTCAACTTCCATTTCAATTCAAATCAAAATTGAATTCTTCTTTATAAATTCGTTTTAAAATTCATTTCTATTCAATTCAAATTTCAATTCAATTTGAATTCATTTCAATTCGCTTTCAATTCAATTTGAATTCGTTTTCAATTCATTCAATTCAAAGTGGTTTTCTATTTGATTCAAATTCGTTATATATTTCAATTGAAATCAAATTCGTTTTCTATTCAAATCAAATTCGTTATATATGCAATTGAAATCAAATTCGTTTTCTATTCAAATCAAATTCGTTATATATGCAATTGAAATCAAATTCGTTTTCTATTCAAATCAAATTCGTTATATATGCAATTGAAATCAAATTTGTTTTCTATTCAAATCAAATTCGTTATATATGCAATTGAAATCAAATTCGTTTTCTATTCAAATCAAATTTCAATTCAATTTGATTTCACTTCAATTCGTTTTCAATTCATTTCGAAATCGTTTTTATATTCTATTCATTACGAAATCGTTATATATTCAATTCATTTCGATTTCATTTCAAAATATGCGTTTTTGAAATCACTTTTCAATATGCATTTTAAAATGAATAAAATCGATATAAATATCGTTCACGTCAAAATGGCGTCAATCTAACCAACACAGCTTCATATATTTCTATTTTCAAATATTCTATTCAACAAATGAATATTTATTTTTGTCAACACACGACTAATCTCAACGAATGAGTACTGTCCACGTGTGACAATTTTTGTTAAATTATTTCGTTCAACACATGACTAATCTCAACGGATGAGTACAGTCAACACATGAACCTTTATTTTATATTGATAAAGATGCAAATTTTATTATTAAAATATTTCGTTCAACACATGACTAATCTCAACGAATGAGTACAGTCAACACATGAACTTTTATGTTATAATATTCTTTATTTTCTAAATTCGAATGAGGCCCAATCAATCACCATATAAAATTAATTATATGGATTTTCATACAACACATGTATATAATAGCATTGAAAAATAATCAACCATCAACCAAAGTGCACTACACTGTATAAGCATCAAATATAGATATCTAACGCTTATAACAGCCTGTCAATCAATCGATCGACATATTTAATCAATCAGGATGAGTGAACTTCAAATTTCATCCTAACACCCGTGTGGGGTTTCAAACAATCAAACGCATATTTTATTTGTGCAGTTGGGCGATGTGTAAAATTTATCGACCCAATCAATGTCCTTCAAATAGGTGTACATAAGCAAACCGTCCGGTTTGTAAATGAATATTTATTTACATTCACGTTAAAAATTATATTTTTAACGACAAAACATTTTATTTCAACATATGAATTTCTATTCAATTCATTTATTCTATAAAATGATATTGTTATTTTTCTAACTTATTTTAGAAAATTTCGGCGGCATAACGGCACGATACTAGAAACGGGACGAGGCCTAGCCTTATCCCCGGTCTAGTGAAGGCCCACGCCATTCACACATCAATCAAATCAATTCATTTCACCACACAATTCAATTTCAATCAAATAATCTAACTAATTTTTTCCAATCAAACAAACAAGTCCATGGTCTGTGGACAATTGTGTCGGGTGCTACTAAGCACCGTCTGCATCCTAGTATATATATATAACTAGAAAAAGAAATTGAAAGGTGAGAAGTTCTCACCGAAAGCTATCCCAACTTCACGACACTTCTATTGTAGAGATCTTCGTCATTTTCGCCTTTTGTCGCTTTCGTTGCCCGTAGCCACTACATATGTAAAAATCGAATTTTTACTTCGCTATTCAATATATAAAAATCGAATTTTTTACTATGCTATGTTATTCTCTATATAAAGGTTCCGCCTTTTCAAAAGTAAAGATTTCGCCTTTTCTAAAATATAGTTTCGCCTTTCGAAAATATTGTTTCGCCTTTTCGAAAATATAGTTTCGCCTTTTCGAAAATATAGTTTTTTTCTCTAAAAATATACCCTTTCCTATTTAAGCAAAAAATCATATTTCCACCTCTTCTATATAGTAAAGATTATATTTTTAATACTTTAAAAATATAAAAATCATATTTTTATTACTTTAAAAATATAAAAATCATATTTTTACTTCGATGTTCAATATATAAAAATCATATTTTTACTTCGATGTTCAATATATAAAAATCATATTTTTACTTCGATGTTCAATATATAAAAATCATATTTTTACTTCGATGTTCAATATATAAAAATCATATTTTTATTTCGATGTTCAATATATAAAAATCATATTTTTACTTTGCTATTCAATATATAAAAATCACGCCTTTAAAATCTAATCTTTTCTATTTTAAAAATATCGTCTTTTCACTTTTAAAAATATCGTCTTTTCACTTTTAAAAATATCGTCTTTTCACTTTTAAAAATATCGTCTTTTCACTTTTAAAAATATCGTCTTTTCACTTTTAAAAATATCGTCTTTTCACTTTTAAAAATATCATCTTTTCACTTTTAAAAATCACATTTTTATTCTTCTACACATATAAAGATGATATTTTTAATATTCCTACTTATATAAAAATTATATTTTGCCTTATCTAAATATCATATCTTTTAATAAATAAAAATCAAAACCTTTTGAACAAATAAAAATCAGTTTTTATCCTACTAATCATATAGAAGATAAATGAACAAATTAAATAAAAATAATAGAAACTTACTGCGTTGGTCGAAGGGAGGAGGGAGTCAGAGTTGGTGGCTGACCGGAGGTGGCTCGCCAGAGTCGGGGGTGCAAGGCGGAGGTCGGGGGGGCTACGCTCCAGCGGAGGGGGCTCGCTTCTTGGAATTGGCAACAGGGGGTATTTCGGGGTTTACATGGAAGGAGAGGAGTGCGGCGAGGGAAGATGAGGAGGGAGGAAGGAGGAACGGCGGAGAAGGAGGGGGGGTTCGCCGGAGCTTGGTCGGGGTGAGGCGCACGCCGCAGGCGGCGACAGACGAGGTAGAAAGACGGGATCGAGATCCCCTTTTTTTATTTTCTTTTTTTTTTGATTCTGATCGAATGAAGAAGGGGGGGGCAGAACGAGATTAAGGGGAAGAGATATCTTTTTTTTATTTTTAATTTATTAATTATTTAATTTGCAAAAAGTTGACTTTTACATACGACCTCGAAACGAGGCCCACCGCCTGTCGTCCATAGCTAATTACCCCCATTCCGAACACAATGGGATATGTATCGTAGGCTGATTCGACTGTTTGAATCAGTTTCCGTTGAATTTACATTTAAATCACTATATTGAATTTTAAACGTACATTTCAAATTACCGGGGTCACATACCGACTCGAAAAATTCCAGAAAAAGATTTTCTAGCTTCGTATTGACGATACGGTCCTAATAAAACTAGTTTCGTCGAATTCTGAGACCGTTTGAAAAATGGCCATTTTCCAGTCGATTAAAATCAACTGAAACTAGTCAAACGCGGTTTCCTTTGCCACGCTCACATATTGATTCAGAAAATTATGAAATTTGGAACCTAGCTATAATTTGACATCACGGACCCAACAAAACTAGTTTCGTCGAAATCCGAGGTCATTTGCAAAATTTCTATTTTTAAGGGCCTGAATTCCATAGCGACTATTCAGAATTTTCAACTGGACATATCATTTGATTCCCACAATGAAATTTTGATTTTTCGGATTCGTTGGAAAGATATTTTCAATTAGATTCCATTATTTTTGGTTTCACTAAAATCCGGTTTGTTTTGCACCCGGTACATTTAACTGAAATGTGAAATCGAATTATCGAACTACCGCGCCATTTTCAATTCTATTTATAATTATATATAATTATTTATATTCTAACGACGACGTATATAATATATACGTCGAATTATATTCTAAATAAATTTCTCGTCGATATTATTTAAAATAATTCATTTTAAATAATCAAAATTCGCTAAAATTGCCAAAATAAAAATTTTAAACTGGCCCAGATTTCCGGGTTATTACAATCTCCCCCACTTAAAACTTTTCGTCCCCGAAAAGGAACAAAGTCGAAAGTGGATTGATTATTCAGCTCTACGTTTGATCTGGCTTCCATTCTCCAACTTTTCAGTTTCTGAGAATTTTCAAAAATTTCAAAAATTTGGCTAACACCCTAAATTTTCGAAAAATTTCGCCATAACCTCCCCTGCAACGGGAGCATCGGGGAATTTCAAATAGCTTCCCCGGTCCTTCTAATCTCAAAAAGAAAAAGAAAAAGCCAAGCGGCTAGCCAATAGGCTCATAAAATCATCATCACCCAAACAAAACAGTAAATTATATAGTAAACATGTACCTATTTGTCGGGCAAACAAATTTTATTCTTTGCTCTAGCCTCCTTGCTATGACCTGTTCAATGAAAGTATATGTATATGCAAGCAAATGCAACTAATTTTCAATACAATTCAATATTTGATCAAATTGGCTATACGGTTAAAATTTATCAAAAAAATAAACGAACAACACAAACATCAATCAATTAGTTGATTAGCTTTTCAAATTCATAATTTTGATACATAGTCAAAAATCAAATTTTTGATGCCAAATCACAACAATAGGCCCTATCTAATTTTGGTTCTCACACCAGTCTAATGGAAATATATAGGAATCTCACCTTCGCAACTCGAACATAAATGTTGATGATGCGATCGATATCATCAATATCATCTTCGGGCGACTAGAGTGTGTTGCTATATCTATCCAATATATTAAAACTTTGAATATACGTTTGCAAGGCGTATATGCAAATTCTTTATATACTGGACTGTCCAAATCAATATAAATAAATAACCAAATACGAATAATTGATTTAAATTTTCAAAACAAAGATTGTTTTTACTTTCAAAAATATACTCTTCACACTCGTTCTAGGATACTACTGATCCCATCTCTAACTAGTCATTCTCGTTGGATATTACTAATCCAATCTCTGATGAATTCTTTCGTATGATTCTAATGTGTCTTGTTCTCTGAGCTTTGTAAACCAAAGCTCTGATACCAACTGTAGAAACCCGCAACTTCCCCGTAAAGGAAAGCGCGGATAGTTCGAGAACAAGCCACAACAGAAAGCACACGGAAGAACATTTCATTGTATATTACAACAATGCATCAGATTACAAGAATATACAGAGTATAAATCAATATTACACAGAAATATCAGAGATTTAAATTACATTTAAATACATAGCAGCGGAAAATAATACAATACACAACTAGAAGTAGATATACGGATACAAAGCTTTCCGGATATCGTTCCAGCTGTAAACCAGGATCCTGTGAATATAAATCTGCAAAACCAAAACTACTAGCTGCCCGTGTCAAAATAAGGGCACCCAGAGTTTAGGTTAAAACAATAAACTCCAGGTCAGTCATGTGACTGGTGTGAGAACTAAAACAGTTATTAATCTTTGTTTTTAAAGTTCGGTAAATCAAGGGACCACGCCGCTAACGCGGAACGGGTTTCCTCCCAAGAATACCAGTGCATAAAACAAACAGCGCAATGCTAAATAAAGAAAAATGAAGCTGTTATAAGACCCAGGTCCTATCACACAATGCAACGCAAGCCGGGGGATAGGGTTTTCCCTTATAACAGCCAAAGAATGCTTGATACGTTTTAAAACAAATCATTTGATACTATTATAAGTGCATAATGTATAAAACAACTTCAAATCATAAATATCAATCATAGACGTCATGGGTACCATATATCATGTCGCCATACTAGTTCTACAATTAAAACCGCAAATGTCTCGTATTTGGAAATTGGGTTTCCATCTATGAACCGAGGCAAAAGATAGTCCTCAACCGATTCGAGACTGTCTAGCCCGAGTCTCAGGAACAGCCGCAACTGCCCCTTGGATCGTCAGGGCCGGTCCACCGATGTAGATTATAATGCCTGAACACTACGTTTCTCCGCCCTTAGGGGCGTAAGTGAGCCAACGAATGACTCCATCGGACCCAGATCGTCCGATCAAACCGAGGCGCCTCGTAACAGCAACAACCACATAAGTCAAACTCGTCAGGGCGTGTAAAACCACTGACGCCACTTCTAACTAGAAAGAAAACGCATGTTGTAATGACCCGCATTTCTGACCGTTGAATAATTAACTAATTTAATTATTTAAATATCGTTTTGGCGATATCGATAACTGGAATTAAATATTGTTGAATATTTAATTGATAATTATAATATAATAATATATTATAATGTCGAAATAGTCAAAATAGCTAAATTCACCATATAGTGTGAATTGGATTATATATAAGGTATAATTCAGTTTGGAATTGAATTTGAATAACGAATATGTTCAATCGACGACAGTTGAACGTATAGTTTATAATATAATTATAAACGAGCTCGAAATGGCGTTGCAGTTCGTAAATTGGCAATTCGAACTTTAACTGAATGTACAGGGTTCGTTTTAAATCGGATTTCTGTGAAACAAGAAACGTGTGGAGCTGGTGGAGTATATCTCTCTAGTGGAAGAGAAAAATCAGGATTTCGTCGTGTAGATTTTGAGATATGTCCGAATCAAATTTTAAAATAGTCGCTATAGAATCGTTTATCGACCGTATTGGTTTATCCGATATAACTAGAGACCGGGTTTGAATATAGACGAGGTTCTTTTGGGAAAGAGTGATAAAATAATTTTTAGAATTTTACTGTAATTTTTAATTAATTTAATAAGCGACTTTTTATTTGAAGTATTTCGTACCCTGAAATCAACATTTTGAAGTTTCAAAATATGAGTTAATCTACCGGTATTATTATATTTTTGGAATTCTGGCACATCACTGATTACAACAGTATTTTCATATCTGTCGATGGCAACCCATAAGTAAGAAGGAATTTATGTAATGGGTGCGTTTCATTTACAGTTAGCAGATTTTTCTTTGAAAACAATTTTAAACTTAAATGTGGACGGTAGAGAGACATGTAATAGTAGTCGGAGCCAAACGAAATCCAATGAACAAAAATAAAACACGTGGAAGTTAGATTACCCAAATACAAACCCCTGGCCTAGAGAGAACCAGGCATTCAAATTAATTCCCTATATAATAACTTTAACGTTTCAATACCTAATCCTCTTTCCCTCTGATATTTCCGCCGCTACTTTCACCGCAGCAAAGAAAATTGAATATATATATTCGCATACATCAGAAGAGCTTCAAGCTAAATTTTTGTTCTCTCTGCACAGTTCGATGAACTGCTGTTCGAAAAACTGGAAAGCAAACCAACCCTATTGTCACCAAGACAGCAAGGAAGAAGGGGAGTCTGATTTCCCTAGAGGAGTTCGAGGCAAAACGCTATAGTGTCCAGCGTGGAGATGGGGTGGTAGGGGAGTAAATGTTGATAGGTTTCGGATTCAAAGGTGAGTTTAAGTGGGATGGCAGGACATGCGAGAGTTAACAATATAGGGTTCTTTATTTAAGGGAAGCAGGTGAAGTAATGAAGTTGTGAGGGCGCGAGTGATATACGGAAACGGTGCATTCTTTTTGTTCGATGAATACTGGATAGAGATGTTTGAATCTGTGGAGCTCTTGGACGTGAAAAAAACTGCGGAACGAGATATATACATAGTGAAGTATGGGGAGTACGTGCTTCATAAATATCAGTGTGAAGGAACTGGCGCGGGTCTTGTTTTCTACGTGGAAAGATAGCCTTGTTTTGAAGTGAATTGGTGAAGAAACGTCAGCGACAATGTGGAAACTTTTCATAACAAAAGGGGACGTTCTTTTTACTACTGCAAATGGGTTAAGTCTCGGACAACGTAACAAAAACCAGTGTTTCGAGTTTTACTGATGTGAGAAGATGAGATGTTTGAGAATAGAAAAGCACGCCATGGTTTAGTTGAGTTGCGGGTTACTGTAGTTGATGATTTCGGGAAGGAAGCAAGTAAAGGGGACACGTGTACTGGGAGCGTGTATATTTCAGTTAGGAAGGGGAATAACAAGGAGCTAGATATATGCACATGCGTGTACACAGGTGGAGCTCGGCTTCTTGCAAGCGAGTTATTCAAGCAGGAGATGAGATGTTTTTCGAACCGCTTGTCACGTTGGAATCATATGGACGGGCACTACAACATGGAGCTGACTGGGAGTGAATCCGAGCTAGTTACAATTTATGGTGAAATAAATTGTCCGTCGCAAATCAAATAATGCAAACCGTTATTTAACGATTAACGCGCAATGTGAGTAAAACTCACTAACTCTCCTCAATTTATATTTTTATATAAATTGTACTTTATTTATTGACCGCTGTATATTGATTGTTAAACTGGACTGTTAAATAGATTTGATTGAAAACGTAGTTATAGTTAATCTATGTACTGTTAATCAAATATGGTTCTGTACAGCAGGATATTTCATTTGAAAATGAAATATGATATATATTTTACTGTGTAACATCTGTGGATGCAGGGAGACAGATTGGAGGAATCCGACTGGGTTCCTCAACAATTATTTTGCTGTTTTCATATATGGTGATATATGTTGTGATTTATAATCTGTTATTGATTATGGATGTTAGAACGATATTGATCATCGTTGTTTGATATTTTGAATATCATAAGAAACCCTAAGTTGTAAAAAGGAATATTTCAATATATATTGAAATAAAGGGATTTTATAAAATCACAGGATTTTACAAAAAGGAAATTATTTATAAAACGAACACGGTTTTATATAAGGAAGTATTTATAAAACAAATGTAGTTTATCAAAAGGGGTATTTATTTAGAAAATAAATAGAATTGAAAAGGAGAATATTTATTTAGAAAATAAATAGGAATAAGGAATATTTATTTAGAAGATAAATAAACAGTTGTAAATAGGAAATATTTGTAATGGTAAATAGAAGTTGTAAATAGGAAATATTTGTAACGGTAAATAGAAGTTGTAAATAGGAAATATTTGTAACGGTAAGTAAACGTTAAAAAAGGGAAATAGTTGTAACGGAAAACGTAGTTTATCAAAGGGAGTTAATCAAACGTAGTTTATCAAAAGGGGTTAATCGAATATAGAAATTAAGAAGTGAAGTTAAACAAAAATTAGAAACTGACTAGAGATTAGTAAGTTGAATAGTTTTCTGAGTGTTGATCTGATGTTGGTTTCGGCCTTCGGGGTTTATACTTAGAGAATTGTTCTCTTACTAGTTTACAGTTAGGGACTAATAGTTGTGGAATGATAGTGATGCGTAAATGAGGATTGGAAATGTTTTCCAATGTTGAAAATGTATATTTTCTAGTTTTAGAAAATAAGGAAATATGAATATGAATATATTTATATATATATGATTGATGATTGGATCGATAATTCCATTTGGAATTAAGATCGTTGTTTGTACACCGACATATTTTCATTTGATAGTTAAATCACAGACTATCGAAGTTTTGACCATTTTACGTTGTTAATATGGAGAGACCGGTTGGATTATTATCCGAAGAACCACTCCGTATCGACATAAGCGTTGTGATCAAATACGATGAAGAAATTGAAGACGGAGTAAAGTGCAAGGGCTGTCCTGTTTACAGAATAGTGCCTTCGGTTTCGTTCAGTCCCAGAACGAACGTATATGGACGAACGTCTGACAGAATAGTTCCAATGATCGAAAGAGTTGGACTGTACAAATATATATGGTGGCCAACGGATTTATTCCCTTCGCATAATATCCAGAATCTATTTGTGCAGATCCAACTAATGATTAACGGATCTGATAATGTGGCATTCAAAGTGATCGTGTTATCAATGAATGGAAAGTAAGCGTAGCTTCTAGCCTCACATCTGGTAAATGACAAAGATCGGGCAGGCAGCATGGCTAAGTCGGTCGCACCGAAGTAGGGTGTATAATCACCTATCTAGAGAATATTCATTTGCTTCTTTAATCTATCAATGTTGTCCCATATATATACGGGAAACGGTTGCTGATCCCGACCGTTGGTGATGTACATTCGATACACTCAAGCGAAATGAGTGGTCGGTTATGTGTGGCTGAGTTGCAAGATGTTCTTGTTGAACTCCAGTGTGTCGTTCCTAGAGTACACTGATCGGAAGGTGGTTCCATACCTTGTCATAGTTGGAAACCCAATCATCCAATACGCAGCTACGGTTTTGATTGTATACTATATATGTAGAACGTGAGATGCAAGCGTTTCTACTAGACTTATATCTATTTGTATTTAGACATTATCATAATATCAGAATGATATTGCTTTTCAAAGATGTTTGGATTCTCATAAGGGAAAAACCCGTTCCGTATTCACGGCGTGGTCTTATGAGATATCATATACCTGTTTAAATGATTTGAGTTTACTCACACCAGTCACATGACTGACCCAGAGTTTATTTGTTTTGTTTCCCTAAACTCTTGGGTGCCTAAATTTGTACGGGCAGTCAAGTAGTCGGGATTTACAGATGCACTTGGAAAGCTTGGAGCAGGAGGCTTCAGCAGTCGATAGCTATTATTTATTCCGCTGTGATGTTATATGTTGTACTCTGAAAATGGTATGTATAAACAGTTATAACTTTGTATTTCAAAAGTTATGTTATATTTTATTCGTTCCGCTATGAGATTCGTGTTACTCTGATGTTGTTGTTGTTGTCTTCTTCTTCTATTCTAAGTTTCTATCTTATCTATCCTCACCCTCTATCTTCTTTCTATTAGTTTCTTGAATTTCTAGTGCAATTTGGGGTTGGACTTGTGTTATTTAGTCAGCTCAAATTGGAATGGATTTTCGGGACACTACATTTGGTATCAGAGCAATGGTTTAGTTAATACCTTGGCTCTGTGGCGTGATTCAGTAGAGATGGGATTAGTAATATCCTAGACTGAGTTTGAGTGTATATATACGAGTGCGTATTTGTTAGTTAACATAAAGTGGTTTCATATTGTGGAGATTTATTGGTTGAGTGGCTTATAAATTCTGGTCGATCAGTTTGATCCACTGTATCGGTAGGAGTTTTATAAACACTTGAACACGATGAACCGACATGGTATGTTTTGAAATTAACATAGTATAATTGGTTGTGATGGTTGTTATTATAATCGAGTAAGATTATAAAAGTGAATAGTTATAAATAACTTATCAGAATTCATATAAGTAAGTATATGAAATAAGTTGAATTAAATCTGAAGTTAAATCAGAATTGGAATTAAAATAAGGAAATTTTAAGTTCCTGGGAGATTTTGAAATGTTTTCAAAATGAAAGTGTTTAGAAATGATTTTCGAAAGTGATATAGTATTGAACTCACTTCGATCGCTGGAAAACAATTCTGATGAGTGCGGCCGCATCATCAGTGTCACTTTCGAGTTTCTAAAGTGACGGATTACTACCAAAGATTTTGTTTTGAAATTGTTTTGCAAAAACAAGTTATTCAAGAATTCGAAGGATTTTGAATTGTTATTATGATTTCAAGTGATTTGAACAAACACAGGGATTTGAAATTTGAAATCTAAATTTAACTTATGAAGTTAAATGGGTTAAAATAGTGAAAGTGAATAATAAATTTGAATTTAACTTGAACTAAGTTAAATTAAAACTGGATTGGATTATAGAAATTAAAACTGGATTGAACTAATCTGAATGAAATTAAGTTGATAAACCAAGAGTTGAAAATTGGATATTGGAGTTTAAATGAAATTCGACTTAAGTATAAGCGAATGGTTTGAGTTGAGGATATAAACTAATCGAAGTTAGATTAGTATGACATTGGTATATGCAGGGTGTTAATCGATGGAAATGATATAATGGTAGGCCCGACAAAAAGGTACAAGTTTATATTTCATATGAGTTTGAGATTTTAATGAGCCGAATTGGCAAGCCGTTTGGCTGTTTGATTTTCTTTTGGGTTGGAGAAGGCCTAGAGAGGCGAGTTGGAGTTTTACCGATAAGGCTGTACAAAGGAGGTTATGGCGAAATTTTCCGAAAAGTTAAGGTGTTAGAAAATTTTCAGAATTTTTGAAAATTTAGCTAGTCGGAATGAATTAATATTTTAGTCGATATTAATTGGTTCAATTGAAACCGAAGATAAGAGGTAAACGGATATATTTTTACCCAGTAGATAGGGTCGTCCACTACCTTAGCAATTTCGAGGACGAAATAATTTTAAGTGGGGAAGATTGTAATGACCCGCATTTCTGACCGTTGAATAATTAACTAATTTAATTATTTAAATATCGTTTTGGCGATATCGATAACTGGAATTAAATATTGTTGAATATTTAATTGATAATTATAATATAATAATATATTATAATGTCGAAATAGTCAAAATAGCTAAATTCACCATATAGTGTGAATTGGATTATATATAAGGTATAATTCAGTTTGGAATTGAATTTGAATAACGAATATGTTCAATCGACGACAGTTGAACGTATAGTTTATAATATAATTATAAACGAGCTCGAAATGGCGCTGCAGTTCGTAAATTGGCAATTCGAACTTCAACTGAATGTACAGGGTTCGTTTTAAATCGGATTTCTGTGAAACAAGAAACGTGTGGAGCTGGTGGAGTATATCATTCTAGTGGGAGAGAAAAATCAGGATTTCGTCGTGTAGATTTTGAGATATGTCCAAATCAAATTTTAAAATAGTCGCTATAGAATCGTTTATCGACCGTATCGGTTTATCCGATATAACTAGAGATCGGGTTTGAATATAGACGAGGTTCTTTTGGGAAAGAGTGATAAAATAATTTTTAGAATTTTACTGTAATTTTTAATTAATTTAATAAGCGACTTTTTATTTGAAGTATTTCGCACCCTGAAATCAACATTTTGAAGTTTCAAAATATGAGTTAATCTACCGGTATTATTATATTTTTGGAATTCTGGCACATCGCTGATTACAACAGTATTTTCATATCTGTCGATGGCAACCCATAAGTAAGAAGGAATTTATGTAATGGGTGCGTTTCATTTACAGTTAGCAGATTTTTCTTTGAAAACAATTTTAAACTTAAATGTGGACGGTAGAGAGACATATAATAGTAGTCGGAGCCAAATGAAATCCAATGAACAAAAATAAAACACGTGGAAGCTAGATTACCCAAATACAAACCCCTGGCCTAGAGAGAACCAGGCATTCAAATTAATTCCCTATATAATAACTTTAACGTTTCAATACCTAATCCTCTTTCCCTCTGATATTTCCGCCGCTACTTTCACCGCAGCAAAGAAAATTGAATATATATATTCGCATACATCAGAAGAGCTTCAAGCTAAATTTTTGTTCTCTCTGCACAGTTCGATGAACTGCTGTTCGAAAAACTGGAAAGCAAACCGACCCTATTGTCACCAAGACAGCAAGGAAGAAGGGGAGTCTGATTTCCCTAGAGGAGTTCGAGGCAAAACGCTATAGTGTCCAGCGTGGAGATGGGGAGGTAGGGGAGTAAATGGTGATGGGTTTCGGATTCAAAGGTGAGTTTAAGTGGGATGGCAGGACATGCGAGAGTTAACAATATAGGGTTCTTTATTTATGGGAAGCAGGTGAAGTAATGAAGTTGTGAGGGCGCGAGAGATATACGGAAACGGTGCATTCTTTTTGTTCGATGAATACTGGATAGAGATGTTTGAATCTGTGGAGCTCTTGGACGTGAAAAAAACTGCGGAACGAGATATATACATAGTGAAGTATGGGGAGTACGTGCTTCATAAATATCAGTGTGAAGGAACTGGCACGGGTCTTGTTTTCTACGTGGAAAGATAGCCTTGTTTTGAAGTGAATTGGTGAAGAAACGTCGGCGACAATGTGGAAACTTTTCATAACAAAAGGGGACGTTCTTTTTACTACTGCAAATGGGTTAAGTCTCGGACAACGTAACAAAAACCAGTGTTTCGAGTTTTACTGATGTGAGAAGATGAGATGTTTGAGAATAGAAAAGCACGCCATGGTTTAGTTGTGTTGCGGGTTACTGTAGTTGATGATTTCGGGAAGGAAGCAAGTAAAGGGGACACGTGTACTGGGAGCGTGTATATTTCAGTTAGGAAGGGGAATAACAAGGAGCTAGATATATGCACACGCGTGTACCCAGGTGGAGCTCGGCTTCTTGCAAGCGAGTTATTCAAGCAGGAGATGAGATGTTTTTCGAACTGCTTGTCACGTTGGAATCATATGGACGGGCACTACAACATGGAGCTAACTGGGAGTGAATCCGAGCTAGTTACAATTTATGGCGAAATAAATTGTCCGTCGCAAATCAAATAACGCAAACCGTTATTTAACGATTAACGCGCAATGTGAGTAAAACTCACTAACTCTCCTCAATTTATATTTTTATATAAATTGTACTTTATTTATTGACCGCTGTATATTGATTGTTAAACTGGACTGTTAAATAGATTTGATTGAAAACGTAGTTATAGTTAATCTATGTACTGTTAATCAAATATGGTTCTGTACAGCAGGATATTTCATTTCAAAATGAAATATGATATATACTATACTGTGTAACATCTGTGGATGCAGGGAGACAGATTGGAGGAATCCGACTGGGTTCCTCAACAATTATTTTACTGTTTTCATATATGGTGATATATGTTGTGATTTATAATCTGTTATTGATTATGGATGTTAGAACGATATTGATCATCGTTGTTTGATATTTTGAATATCATAAGAAACCCTGAGTTGTAAAAAGGAATATTTCAATATATATTGAAATAAAGGGATTTTATAAAATCACAGGATTTTACAAAAAGGAAACTATTTATAAAACGAACACGGTTTTATATAAGGAAGTATTTATAAAACAAATGTAGTTTATCAAAAGGGGTATTTATTTAGAAAATAAATAGAATTGAAAAGGAGAATATTTATTTAGAAAATAAATAGGAATAAGGAATATTTATTTAGAAGATAAATAAACAGTTGTAAATAGGAAATATTTGTAACGGTAAATAGAAGTTGTAAATAGGAAATATTTGTAACGGTAAATAGAAGTTGTAAATATGAAATATTTGTAATGGTAAGTAAACGTTAAAAAAGGGAAATAGTTGTAACGGAAAACGTAGTTTATCAAAAGGAGTTAATCAAACGTAGTTTATCAAAAGGGGTTAATCGAATATAGAAATTAAGAAGTGAAGTTAAACAAAAATTAAAAACTGACAAGAGATTAGTAAGTTGAATAGTTTTCTGAGTGTTGATCTGATGTTGGTTTCGGCCTTCGGGGTTTATACTTAGAGAATTGTTCTCTTACTAGTTTACAGTTAGGGACTAATAGTTGTGGAATGATAGTGATGCGTAAATGAGGATTGGAAATGTTTTCCAATGTTGAAAATGTATATTTTCTAGTTTTAGAAAATAAGGAAATATGAATATGAATATATTTATATATATATGATTGATGATTGGATCGATAATTCCATTTGGATTTAAGATCGTTGTTTGTACACCGACATATTTTCATTTGATAGTTAAATCACAGACTATCGAAGTTTTGACCATTTTACGTTGTTAATATGGAGAGACCGGTTGGATTATTATCCGAAGAACCACTCCGTATCGACATAAGCGTTGTGATCAAATACGATGAAGAAATTGAAGACGGAGTAAAGTGCAAGGGCTGTCCTGTTTACAGAATAGTGCCTTCGGTTTCGTTCAGTCCCAGAACGAACGTATATGGACGAACGTCTGACAGAATAGTTCCAATGATCGAAAGAGTTGGACTGTACAAATATATATGGTGGCCAACGGATTTATTCCCTTCGCATAATATCCAGAATCTATTTGTGCAGATCCAACTAATGATTAACGGATCTGATAATGTGGCATTCAAAGTGATCGTGTTATCAATGAATGGAAAGTAAGCGTAGCTTCTAGCCTCACATCTGGTAAATGACAAAGATCGGGCAGGCAGCATGGCTAAGTCGGTCGCACCGAAGTAGGGTGTATAATCACCTATCTAGAGAATATTCATTTGCTTCTTTAATCTATCAATGTTGTCCCATATATATACGGGAAACGGTTGCTGATCCCGACCGTTGGTGATGTACATTCGATACACTCAAGCGAAATGAGTGGTCGGTTATGTGTGGCTGAGTTGCAAGATGTTCTTGTTGAACTCCAGTGTATCGTTCCTAGAGTACAATGATCGGAAGGTGGTTCCATACCTTGTCATAGTTGGAAACCCAATCATCCAATACGTAGCTACGGTTTTGATTGTATACTATATATGTAGAACGTGAGATGCAAGCGTTTCTACTAGACTGATATCTATTTGTATTTAGACATTATCATAATATCAGAATGATATTGCTTTTCAAAGATGTTTGGATTCTCATAAGGGAAAAACCCGTTCCGTATTCACGGCGTGGTCTTATGAGATATCATATACCTGTTTAAATGATTTGAGTTTACTCACACCAGTCACATGACTGACCCAGAGTTTATTTGTTTTGTTTCCCTAAACTCTTGGGTGCCAAAATTTGTACGGGCAGTCAAGTAGTCGGGATTTACAGATGCACTTGGAAAGCTTGGAGCAGGAGGCTTCAGCAGTCGATAGCTATTATTTATTCCGCTGTGATGTTATATGTTGTACTCTGAAAATGGTATGTATAAACAGTTATAACTTTGTATTTCAAAAGTTATGTTATATTTTATTCGTTCCGCTGTGAGATTCGTGTTACTCTGATGTTGTTTTTGTTGTCTTCTTCTTCTTCTATTCTAAGTTTCTATCTTATCTATCCTCACCCTCTATCTTCTTTCTATTAGTTTCTTGAATTTCTAGTGCAATTTGGGGTTGGACTTGTGTTATTTAGTCAGCTCAAATTGGACTGGATTTTCGAGACACTACACATGTCCCCCCTGAGGTCCGTCTCCCGTTTTTGGTTCATACCGGGGGTGAAACTCGCGAAGTAAATGTTACACAAAGCTACGCCACAAAGGCCGTGCTTCGATCATCAACCACAAGACTTTGCTTTTCAACAGAAGCCTTGATCATTTGCCACTTAAGCATGCCACACAGGCAATTCACTCCACGCGTTTGATATCCATCAATATATAACCCCTGAGCTCGTACGTCTCAGAGAAGGGCGTTAAGCAAGAGAATAAATTCTCCGCCGCCAAACTGATATATATTTAATAGAGATCAATCACACGGACTAAAATCCAATGTCAGACACACAGTCCATTTACAAGTCCGTTCTGGGTCTGAACGGAACCGGAGGCACCTAGTACCCCGCATATCCATTGATCTCCAAGTACGTCTGGACGATCACCAACTGTTTCCATCTTCTTGGGTGTACAGCCCAATCAAGATCATCAGTAATCACCCAAACGACGTGAAAACTTCCAGTCTTCAACCACCGTCTTCATCTTCGACTTATCGTCGTATCAGTTATTCAGAATGGGATAAACCCGGTCTTTCCGAATAACTCGCGTATATTTTAAATAAGTGTTACACAAACACAACATATGCCTCATTCCAATTCATCAGTCACTAACCGTAAATTAATCAAGAGAATAATTCCCCAAATATTAACCCCGAAGGCCGAAACCAACATCAGATCAATATCCAGAAAACCATTCTTCTTGGCTAACCAACAGTTAGTTTCTAAATTTCACATTCATAGGGAAAGGTTCCCATTAATTTTATCCAAGATAAATTCCTTGAATTTATTCTTTAATCTATTTTTGAATATCAATTCAAAACTAGTCGGGATTAGCGAACCTTACCGAAGTAATCATTTGTTTTAATTTCCCAATCCCAACCTATTCATCCCATGAAGTAAAACTGGTCCTACTTCATATCTAACACCACGGTGTTATCGGTAAATTCAATTACCATTTCACGTTCAAATCTAATTAAAGATTTAACTATCGCCTGGAGCAAAACTGTTGATACTCCATTCTCGATCATTTCAATCTAATTAAAGATTCATTAAAACTCCACTTAGTTTTAATCGTTAACTGGGTTAAAGAATCAGTGTCATTTAAAACATGGTTCACGATAAACCCAAAACCACATTCCATTAATTATCGGGTTAAAGAACGAGTGTTATTTAAAACACTGTCCACGATAAACCCAAAAATCAATAACAATTCAATTCCAATTAAATATTATTTAATTGGTACACTTCATTAAATCTAAATAAAAAGATTTAATCTTTTCTCAACTGGGTTCAAGAACAGTGTTAGTGAAGACACCATTCACGACAAACCCAAATCACATTTGATATTCAATACAAGGCTCTGAATAGAAAATATATCGGCTTATATTCAATATCAAATTCTACGACTAACAAATATCGTATTGGAAATAACGATATATATATATCTTTCAAATTTCCATAACAATATCTGTATAATCACGAAATCCAACATCGAAATATTCCGAGGACGATTTCGATTCAAATCCATTCCAATGTAACCATTGGAAATTCTGGTTGTTTTCAAAACCATTTCAAATTCAATTTATTTATTTAAAAATAAATAGAATTATAATTCTAGTTCAAAACTAGTTCATTTCGATAAAAATCTATTTTTATCTTTTCAAATATGGAGTTTTTCATCCCAATTTTTCCCAAATCATTTCTTATGATTTTACACCAATTATTACTATTTTTAATAATTTTATCAAGGCCCGTACAGTCGATTTCCATCAACGGCCATCGAACTGCACTTACAGCGACCTTTTTCAATTTTGATTTGGACATAATTCCAAATCCAACCATTAGATTTCAAATTTATAATATTCGTTAGAAAGCTCTTTTCGATACGAACCCAACGGTTCCGGTTTTAGGAGAATCCGACGGTTGGATCTCCCGTAATGTCCGTTTGAAATAAATGGTCGAAATTCACGAACTGCCACGGCGCGGCGCATTCTTTTCAGGCCATTATATTATATATATAATATATATTTCGTCGATTTCTATTTAAAACGAATTATATAAATAGTTTTAAATTCGTTTCAAAAGCAATTTCAACTTCCATTTCAATTCAAATCAAAATTGAATTCTTCTTTATAAATTCGTTTTAAAATTCATTTCTATTCAATTCAAATTTCAATTCAATTTGAATTCATTTCAATTCGCTTTCAATTCAATTTGAATTCGTTTTCAATTCATTCAATTCAAAGTGGTTTTCTATTTGATTCAAATTCGTTATATATTTCAATTGAAATCAAATTCGTTTTCTATTCAAATCAAATTCGTTATATATGCAATTGAAATCAAATTTGTTTTCTATTCAAATCAAATTCGTTATATATGCAATTGAAATCAAATTCGTTTTCTATTCAAATCAAATTCGTTATATATGCAATTGAAATCAAATTCGTTTTCTATTCAAATCAAATTCGTTATATATGCAATTGAAATCAAATTCGTTTTCTATTCAAATCAAATTTCAATTCAATTTGATTTCACTTCAATTCGTTTTCAATTCATTTCGAAATCGTTTTTATATTCTATTCATTACGAAATCGTTATATATTCAATTCCTTTCGATTTCATTTCAAAATATGCGTTTTCGAAATCATTTTTCAATATGCATTTTAAAATGAATAAAATCGATATAAATATCGTTCACGTCAAAATGGCGTCAATCTAACCAACACGGCTTCATATATTTCTATTTTCAAATATTCTATTCAACAAATGAATATTTATTTTTGTCAACACACGATTAATCTCAACGAATGAGTACTGTCCACGTGTGACAATTTTTGTTAAATTATTTCGTTCAACACATGACTAATCTCAACGGATGAGTATAGTCAACACATGAACCTTTATTTTATATTGATAAAGATGCAAATTTTATTATTAAAATATTTCGTTCAACACATGACTAATCTCAACGAATGAGTACAGTCAACACATGAACTTTTATGTTATAATATTCTTTATTTTCTAAATTGGAATGAGGCCCAATCAATCACCATATAAAATTAATTATATGGATTTTCATAAAACACATGTATATAATAGCATTGAAAAATAATCAACCATCAACCAAAGTGCACTACACTGTATAAGCATCAAATATAGATATCTAACGCTTATAACAGCCTGTCAATCAATCGATCGACATATTTAATCAATCAGGATGAGTGAACTTCAAATTTCATCCCAACACCCGTGTGGGGTTTCAAACAATCAAACGCATATTTTATTTGTGCAGTTGGGCGATGTGTAAAATTTATCGACCCAATCAATGTCCTTCAAATAGGTGTACATAAGCAAACCGTCCGGTTTGTAAATGAATATTTATTTATTTACATTCACGTCAAAAATTATATTTTTAACGACAAAACATTTTATTTCAACATATGAATTTCTATTCAATTCATTTATTCTATAAAATGATATTATTATTTTTCTAACTTATTTTAGAAAATTTCGGCGGCATAACGGCACGATACTAGAAACGGGACGAGGCCTAGCCTTATCCCCGGTCTAGTGAAGACCCACGCCATTCACACATCAATCAAATCAATTCATTTCACCACACAATTCAATTTCAATCAAATAATCTAACTAATTTTTTCCAATCAAACAAACAAGTCCATGGTCTGTGGACAATTGTGTCGGGTGCTACTAAGCACCGTCTGCATCCTAGTATATATATATATAACTAGAAAAAGAAATTGAAAGGTGAGAAGTTCTCACTGAAAGCTATCCCAACTTCACGACACTTCTATTGTAGAGATCTTCGTCGTTTTCGCCTTTTGTCGCTTTCGTTGCCCGTAGCCACTACATATGTAAAAATCGAATTTTTACTTCGCTATTCAACATATAAAAATCGAATTTTTTACTATGCTATGTTATTCTCTATATAAAGGTTCCGCCTTTTCAAAATTAAAGATTTCGCCTTTTCTAAAATATAGTTTCGCCTTTTCGAAAATATAGTTTCGCCTTTTCGAAAATATAGTTTCGCCTTTTCGAAAATATAGTTTTTTCCTCTAAAAATATACCCTTTCCTATTTAAGCAAAAAATCATATTTCCACCTCTTCTATATAGTAAAGATTATATTTTTAATACTTTAAAAATATAAAAATCATATTTTTATTACTTTAAAAATATAAAAATCATATTTTTACTTCGATGTTCAATATATAAAAATCATATTTTTACTTCGATGTTCAATATATAAAAATCATATTTTTACTTCGATGTTCAATATATAAAAATCATATTTTTACTTCGATGTTCAATATATAAAAATCATATTTTTACTTCGATGTTCAATATATAAAAATCATATTTTTACTTTGCTATTCAATATATAAAAATCACGCCTTTTACTATTTTTAAAATCTAATCTTTTCTATTTTAAAAATATCGTCTTTTCACTTTTAAAAATATCGTCTTTTCACTTTTAAAAATATCGTCTTTTCACTTTTAAAAATATCGTCTTTTCACTTTTAAAAATATCGTCTTTTCACTTTTAAAAATATCGTCTTTTCACTTTTAAAAATATCGTCTTTTCACTTTTAAAAATCACATTTTTATTCTTCTACACATATAAAGATGATATTTTTAATATTCCTACTTATATAAAAATTATATTTTGCCTTATCTAAATATCATATCTTTTAATAAATAAAAATCAAAACCTTTTAAACAAATAAAAATCAATTTTTATCCTACTAATCATATAGAAGATAAATGAACAAATTAAATAAAAATAATAGAAACTTACTGCGTTGGTCGAAGGGAGGAGGGAGTCAGAGTTGGTGGCTGACCGGAGGTGGCTCGCCAGAGTCGGGGGTGCAAGGCGAAGGTCCAGGGGGGGGCTGCGCTCCAGCGGAGGGTGCTCGCTTCTTGGAATTGGCAACAGAGGGGATTTCGGGGTTTACATGGAAGGAGAGGAGTGCGGCGAGGGAAGATGAGGAGGAAGGAAGGAGGAACGGCGGAGAAGGAGGGGGGGTTCGCCGGAGCTTGGTCGGGGTGAGGCGCACGCCGCAGGCGGCGACAGACGAGGTAGAAAGACGGGATCGAGATCCCCTTTTTTTTTACTTTTTTTTTTGATTCTGATCGAATGAAGAAGGGGGGGGCCAGAACGAGATTAAGGGGAAGAGATATCTTTTTTTATATTTTTAATTTATTAATTATTTAATTTGCAAAAAGTTGACTTTTACATACGACCTCGAAACGAGGCCCACCGCCTGTCGTCCATAGCTAATTACCCCCATTCCGAACACAATGGGATATGTATCGTAGGCTGATTCGACTGTTTGAATCAGTTTCCGTTGAATTTACATTTAAATCACTATATTGAATTTTAAACGTACATTTCAAATTACCGGGGTCACATACTGACTCGAAAAATTCCAGAAAAAGATTTTCTAGCTTCGTATTGACGATACGGTCCTAATAAAACTTGTTTCGTCGAATTCTGAGACTGTTTGAAAAATGGCCATTTTCCAGTCGATTAAAATCAACTGAAACTAGTCAAACGCGGTTTCCTT
This sequence comes from Allium sativum, assembly GCA_030737875.1. Lineage (NCBI taxonomy): Eukaryota > Viridiplantae > Streptophyta > Magnoliopsida > Asparagales > Amaryllidaceae > Allium > Allium sativum. The sequence continues at coordinate 288,887,440 of CM060909.1, forward strand.
TGCCACACTCACATATTGATTCAGAAAATTATAAAATTTGGAACCTAGCAATAATTTGACATCACGGACCCAACAAAACTGGTTTCGTCGAAATCCGAGGTCATTTGCAAAATTTCTATTTTTAAGGGCCTGAATTCCATAGCGACTATTCAGAATTTTCAACTGGACATATCTTTTGATTCCCGCTATGAAATTTTGATTTTTCGGATTCGTTGGAAAGATATTTTCAATTAGATTCCATTATTTTTGGTTTCACTAAAATCCGGTTTGTTTTGCACCCGATACATTTAATTGAAATGTGAAATCGAATTATCGAACTACCGCGCCATTTTCAATTCTATTTATAATTCTATATAATTATTTATATTCTAACGACGACGTATATAATATATACGTCGAATTTTATTCTAAATAAATTTCTCGTCGATATTTTTTAAAATAATTCATTTTAAATAATCAAAATTCGCTAAAATTGCCAAAATAAAAATTTTAAACTGGCCCAGATTTCCGGGTTATTACATGAAAGCCCAAAGGGAAATTCAAGTTATAACTTTTTATTTGAAATTAAGGCATATAAACTTCGAACTTGGAAAACTTCCTCATATATTATCGAAATTCAGCGAAATAAGATCCGATAAGATCGTATGGACGAGAGCTACACACTGGAACTGACTGGGACTGAAATGGGGCTCGATACATTTTATGGCGAAATAAATTGTCCGTCTGAATCAAGCGATGGTTATCGTTATTAATGATGATCATCCAATGTGAGTAATGCTCACTAACTCTGAACAGTTTATATATTTATAACATATTTTTAGAATTGATAAATATTGGTTGATTGCTGGTGTTGACTGTATGGATAGAATGCTAGTCAGTTGGTTGAAATTACATATACATATATATATCGTTAAAAAAATATTGATACTGTTGATCAAAATATTTCATGTTGAAATGAAAGTGATGTTAATTATATTGTTTAACATCTTTGGATGCAGGGAAACAGGTTGGAGGGATCCAACTGGATTCCTCAATATTATTACTGTTTTTTTTCATATAGTGTGATATATGATGTGCTATATAATCTGTTGTTGATTATGTGTGTTTGAATGATATCGATCTTTGTTATTTGGTATTGTAAATACCGTAAGACTAGGATGTAGAAAAGGAGATTTTCAAAGTGTTTATTGAAAATAAAATATTTATAAAATCAAAGGGGTTTTATAAAAGGAAATTTACTTATAAAATCAAAGGATTTTATAAAAAAGGTATTTGTTTCTAAAATGAATTAGAAAAAAAATAGAAAGAGAAAATATTTATAAAATCAAGGGATTTTATAAAAGGGAATTATCAATAAAATCAAAGGATTTTATAAAGAGGAATATTTATTAGGAAAATAAATAAAATCACATAAGGGATATTTATTTGGGAAAATAAATAGGAGTAAAAATGAATTATTTATTTAGAAAATAAATAGAGGTATAAAGGAAAATATTTATTTGTTAAAGGAATAGAATTGAAAAGGAAAATATTTATTTGTTAGATAAATAGAAAGATTGAAAAGGGAATATTTGTAAGACATTTACAAATAAAATAGAAAGAGAAATATTTGTAAAACATTTAAAAATAGAATATAAAAGGAAATATTTATTTAGAAAATAAATAGAGTTATAAAAGTAATTTATTGGAAAATGAAAAGAATGTCATATAAGGAAATATTTGGCAGATGAATAAAATTTTACATCAGGAAAGTTTAGACCCGTGCTTCGCACACGGGTATAACATGGTATAGATTTTAAGCAAAGATTTTAAATAGAATATGTTCTAACCGATAGACTGAGAAGATTAATTTATAAATAAGGTTTTATAAATTAAGTAAAATACTTATCCTTGGATAAATAGAATATATAAGTCAGGGCTTATATAGAGAAGTAAGAATCAATTTCAACATCGATATTTGAAATTGAATATGGACATAGAGTTAATCAAAGGAGTTAATCGAAATGTGTTAACCAAAATGAGTTAGAGGAGTTAATCGATTAGAGTTAGAGTTAACCAGTAAGAGTTAATCAGTTAGAGTTAATTGATTAGAATTATAGTTACCCAGTTAGAGTTAATCAGTTAGAGTTAATCGATTAGAGTTAAATCGAACTAGAGTTATTCGAATAGAGTTAATTAAATTAGAGTTAGTCGGATTAGAGTTATTCAAATATAGTTCATTCGAAGAAAGAGTTATCGAATAAGGTTATTCGAATAAGATAATTAATCGAATATAGTTTATTCAAATAGAGAAAGAAGTTATCGAATATTAGTTATTTGAAAGGAGTTATCGAATATTTGTTATTCGAAAGAAGTTATTGAATATTTGTTATTGGAAAGAAGTTATAGAATATTAGTTATTCGAAATGAGTTATCGAATGTTAGTTTATTCGAATAGAGTTAAAAGAAGTTATCGAATGTTAGTTTATTCGAATGGAGTTAAAAGGAGTTATCGAATGTTAGTCTATTCGAATAGAGTTAAAAGGAGTTATCGAGTGCTAGTTTATTCGAATAGAGTTAATAGGAGTTGTCGAATATTGTTTATTCGAATAGAGTTAAAAGGAGTTACCGAATGTTAGTTTATTCGAATAGAGTTAAAAGGAGTTGTCGAATATAGTTTATTCGAATAGAGTTAAAAGGAGATATCGAATATAGTTTATTCGAATAGAGTTAAAAGGAGTTGTCGAATATAGTTTATTCGAATAGAGAAAGGAGTAAATCGAATATAGTTTATTCGAAAGGGGCTAATCAAATATAATTTATTTGATAGGAGTAAATTGATAGGTCTAAATTGAGAGGAGTAAATTGATAAGAGTTAATCGATTAGGGCTAATCAAAAAGAGTTAATCCAATAGAGTTAATCAAATAGGGTTAACAGAATAGAGTTAATCAAATAGAGCTAACTGATAAGGGTAAGTCGATAAGAGTTAATCGAATAGTGTTAATTGAATAGAGATAATCGAATATGGCTATTCGAAGAATGATTATCGAATATAGTTTATTCGAAGGAAATGGTCGAATAGAGTTTATTCGAAAGATAATTATACGTTGAAATTCGATTATATCGAATGTTGGAAAGTAATATTTACTTTCCGATTTTTAAACCAAGACTTATTTATTTAATAAATCATTTAGTTATTTATTCAAATTAAATAATAAAAGTTATATTTGAAGTTAGATATTTCGAAAGTAGGAATTATAACATTATCGTTATAACCAATGTTTTTATAAAAGAAGTGGATTCGTAAATAGAATCCGTGAGGTTCGCAAGGAAGTTGTTAAAGGTTTAAAAAGATAAAATTTGACTATTTCAAAGTTAAAACGTTGTTCAGTTAGGGCCTGAGAGGTAATTATACCCCAACTTGATTGACTTCCTTCTTAACTAAGGAATGGTAAGGTTTGATAGTGAAGCTTGGTTAAGTGAATATAGTTAATGAAGGTAATGGTGAATCGGCATAGCGATGTTTTATTTAAACATCTGTTTAAATCCAAAGAATGAATTTTGAAAATGTTTTCCAAACATAATCAAAGATATTTTCTAATGATAGAAAATGAAATGTTGGATGGTAAAGAATACTGGAATGAAAGTGATACGTGGAAAGGAGATGGAAATGTTTTCCAATGATTAATAACGTATATTTTCTAAATTTAGAAAATAAGGATTTCTGTATATATATGGAAACAGAAAACGGAGAATGAATAAATTAATGGTAAATTAATCTAAGAGATAAATGATGAATGATGATTGATCGATATAATTCCTTTCGGAAATAGTATCCTTGTTTGCACACGTGTTTTTCTTCGATAGTTAACTCACCGACTATCAAAGTTTTTGACCATTTTTCCGTTGTCTGTACGGAGAGACCGGTTGGATTCTTATCCAAAGAACCGCTCCGTATTGGCATAAGCGTTACAGAATCATATATGCCAAAGATAATTGAAGACGGAGTAAAGTGCAAGGGTTGTTGTATAAGTCCTAGGTAGAGATTGCCTAGGATGGGTGTACGAAATAGTGCCTTCGGTTTGTCCAGTCCCAGGACAACTTGAATGGACGAATGTTTGAAAGAGTATATCTGGTAGATCACGTAAGTTAATCGTTTCAAACGTATTTATGTTAGTGGCGGAGGAATTCGTTTCTCTTAACTTATACCTGTGGTACTTGTGGGGGAATCAATTTGTGATTTGACGGGTATGACGATGTGGCATTCGAAGTAAATGGAGGAGTGATCTGTTAAAAGATATGTTTTAACTTCGAGCCTCATCAACTGGGAAATGACAGAAATCGGGCTGGTAGCATGGCTAAGTGGTTTGCAACCAATTAGGTATATTGTCACCATCTAGAGAATATTCATATTTGTTACTTCTTTCAATTTTGTATCTCCCGGGAATGGTTATGTTGGTTTACCAATTGTAAGGTGACAATATATTCGATACACTCAAGCGAAATGAGTGGTCGGTCATGTGTGGTCGAGATACAAGATGTTCTTGTTGAACTCCAGTGTATCGCTTCTAAAGTACACTGAGCGGAAGGTGGATCCATACCTTGTCATAGTTGGAATCCATTACCCAATAAGAGCCCATAGTTTTGATTGTATATTATATATGTAGAACGTTAGATGCAAGCGTTTCTACTAGATTGATATTACTTGTGTTATACATTATTATAATATCAGAATAATATTGTTTTACAAATGAATCGTAAGGTAAAAACCACCCGTGTTTATGTGTGGATCGGTCTTACGATTATTCTTTCTTTGAAAGGATCTTTAAAGTTAAACAAATGATTTGATTTTACTCACACCAGTCACATGACTGACCCGGAGTTTATTTTGTTTTGTTTTCCCTAAACTCTTGGGTACCCAATTTTGTACGAGCAGTCAAGTAGTCGGGATTTACAGATACTTGAAGAGCTGGAGCAGGAGGCTTCAAGATTTTATATAGCTATTGTTATTCCACTGTGTTGTAAGTGTTGTACTTGAAAATGATATGTATATTCAAGTACAATCTTTTATTTCAAAGTTATGTTATATTTTATTCGTTCCGCTGTGAGATTCGTGTTTACTCTGATGTTGTATGTTCTTCTTCTTCTACTATTCTAAGTTTCTATCTTATCTATTCTCACCCTCTAATTTCTTTCATTAACTACCGGTATTTTTGATCCTTAGATGTTCGATATGTGTTGTATATCGGATAACCAAGATCGACTTTTTCCGGGATGTTACAGGATTGGTCGTGTAAAGCAAGATTGCCCGCTTTTGGAAACGACCAAAGTAGCCCAAGTCAATAAAATAGCGGAAACTTCGGCAACCTCAACTAATAGGGAAAGGCCGGATGTTTTGAAAGGCACTCTTAATGTCAACAATATTCCAGTGACAGTATTATTTGACACTGGCGCATCACGAAGTTTCATCTCAAGTAACATAGTTAAAAAGTTGAAGCTGACCCTAAAGAATCTTAAGGAATCGATTAGTGTTCATAATCCGAAAGGGGCTTCTCTTGTTCTCTGTTTATATTGTAGAGTGCCCGTCTCCTACTCTTGCTATCGGTTTCCTTTCAATTTAATTGTTATGGATCTTGCTAAAATTGATATCATTCTTGGGCAGGATTGGTTGACCAAGTATGAAGCTGAAGTTAAATGTGTTGAGAGGGTTGTTAAAGTCAAAACGAAGCTTGGAGATATTGTTATACCTTGTGTAGGCTCAGATTCAAATAGAAAAGAATTTTGGGCTGCTCTTGAGGTTACCCCCACCGCTCTTGAAAATATTCCTATCATCAAAAATTATACGGATGTGTTCGAAGAAGTTGATCGCTTACCTCTGCATAGAGAAATTGACTTCGGAATTGATTTAGCTCCAAATGCAAGACCACTTGTACATCCTATTTGGAGAATGTCGCCAAAAGAAAAGGAAGAACTGAGCAATTGTAACACCCCGTAATTCTGTAACATTAAGTTTCACAAATTAAGGTATAATTAAATGTTAGAAGAAAAATTAAGGGAAACGGGTTACGCCATTGCGTTCGTCTCGAAATTCTGCTTGGAAACGAGTTCGAGTTTGCGAGAATCGGAGTCCGTATGAGGGAGATATGACCCTCCGAAGTTTCAGGAATTTTCGGAATCGAAAACAGCTCGAAATTCGAATTCGAAATTCGAACTCGAAATTCGAATTCAAACCAAGAAGCGGGCTGGGCGGGAAAATTCCCTCCCAGGACCCAGGTCGACAGGGGAGTCGACTGGGTAGTCGACCCCCACCCCCCCACCCCCCCCCCCCGACCAGGTCGACTGGGCAGTCGACCTGGGTGTCGACCTAGGTGCAAAACCCACTTTTGGGCCTGGGTGCATTCTAATGTACCTGGTCTCGTTTTCTGACTAGATTCGTCCGCCTAATCCTATATAAACAGCCCCTAGTCTCCTTCACTATTCACAATTCTTATCTAACCTTATGCTGCAAAGATTCTTGGTGGACATGGCTTCTTCTCCTCCACTAAATTAAATAATAAATAAAATAATATATAAAATAAATCAAGACGAGGAAATGCTGCTCAAGACTTTCAAGAGGAGATTCAAAACAAGTTAGGATTCAAGTGAAGATTCAAACGACTTCAACGACTGTTTTTCTATGAATCTAATATAATCTCTGTAAGTCGGCTACTTTTTAGATTTGAACGTTTTCTCTATTCGTGACATGAAATTAAAGGAATAAAAGAATATGCCAAATCTTTCTATTCGAATCAGTGCTTATATCTTTGGACCTAATTAAGAACTATTATGATTCGATGACTAATAAGACTGTGACTATGAAACTAGGGACCTTAAAACCATATGCCTTTTTGACTACGAACATTGCCTATGAACATTTCCTATGACTGTGACTCATGACGGTGAGAATTATTTTCCTTTGACTTTGAACATCGCATATGACTGTGATTCATTAACTGTGAGGATTTATTGCCTATGACTATGGATATAAGATTATTATTTATGCCCATGACACTGTAGTTACAAAACCATGTTGTACCCCAAACTGGCATTATATTGGATCTGGGCTTGACTTTCTATTTCAGTTCATTCTTAGTTATCCTTGGATTTTAATCTTGGGAATTTACCTATTAAGTTAGGTCTACCCATGTTCTTGAATCTATACTATTCAACCCTTTTCATGTCGTAATATTACCAGATCTATATGCCTGTGAATTATCATCTTATGCCAGTTATTATGTCTATTCTTTCATGGCATTTTGGTTCATTCCCTTTTTTTCCACGTATCTAGATTTATTTATAATCTAGGTTGAATCACGATTATACGAAAGATGGGAATACGTTTTGGAAAAAACATGAAATTGACTAAACTTGGAAATTGGCATAATTTGGGAACATGCATTATAGCATGACTATTAAGATGAAAATTAGAATAACAAGTCTAGTTTTGACATGAACTGAAATTAGAATATTAAATCAGAATTGGGTGGCTAAATTAAGCATGATAAGTATATTAGCATAATTGTGAATAATTTACATACATTGGGCGTAAATGGTTAAATGGGCCACAAAGTAGGTAGTTGGTATGCAAATTAAGTTTTGGGCATAAACGGTGAACTAGAATATGAAATCTAGTTTGGCATAAACTGTAAACTAGAATATAAAATCTAGTTTTGGCATGAACTGTAAATGAGGATGTTGGATCTAAATTGCTATAAACTGTAAGATAGGCAAATCAAGATTTGGGCCTAGAATATAAGTCCATTAGTGGGCATGGCAATTGAATATGGTATAGGCCAAATTTATTTAAAAAGGGAAAATGGACTTTGAGGATAAATGGTTAAACTTTGAGGATAAATTGTTAACAATTTATATATATACAAAAGAAAGGTTTATTAATGACATCTCTTTTAATAATACATAAACCAGAAAGTTCTAGGGTGACAGAGAGGATAGTGTCTAGGCTTGGGTTTGGAAAATACAAGTTTCCTGCTCTCCCTGGCTTTCCCTAACTGATCCGACGGATGGGATGATTACTTTCAAAAACTTGATTTGAAAATTAATCAAAACCCTTTGAACTTAGAAAACACAAATATGCCTAACCCGAGGTTAGACTGAGTTTCGATATAAACCTGCCCGGAACCAACCGTCACATCCAGTAATCGCAACAATATTTGTCTAATGTGAGTGGTCGCGGCTTTAATTTATTAATTAAAGCTAGAATAAGAATGGTAGGGTTAAGTTAACTAAAACACTCAACCAACTCAACATGTTAACTAAATCCGATGAGTGGGGTTAGGCTAATCTGGACACTTAACCACTTAACATGTTAACAAGACAGGACTTGTAGGGGTTAAGTAAGTTTAACACACTTAGCCAATTTAACATGTTAACTAAGACTAGAAGGTGGGGTTAAGTAAACTTGGAACACTTAGTCATCATAGCAGGATAAATGAACAGGGTTAAGTTCAAAACATGAAAGGATAATACTTAACCATTAGAACATGTTAATTAAACAGATGTTAGGGTTAAGTTATCTAAGTGAACACTTAACCGCTATAATATGTCAATTAAAACAGATGGGCAAGGTTAGGTTAAAGGGAACGTTTAACCAATACAAGATGAATGGGTAGGGTTAAGTAATAAGAAAATACTTAACCAATATAACTCGGTTTGTGGTAGGGGTTAAGTCAACATGAACTACTGATAACACTTAACCAGTTTTATATGGCAAATGAAAGGGTTAAGTTGACTCGAATTGACTAATGACACTTAACCAACCCAACTTGACAAGAACAAGAACTAAGTAGTAAACCTTAGTTAATATGAACTAAGTCGTAAACCTTAGTTAAGAAAATAATGATTCAACAAACTAAGTGGTAAACCTTAGTTAGAAAACTAAGTAGTAATCCTTAGTATATCACAAGTAGGAGCGAACGTCCGTCTGATCTTAAAGAGGCCTCCAACGAATTGGGTTACGAAGCCCGAGGCTTCGAGGGGACGTGAGGGTACTCTTGGTATCCCTCTGTGAGGTGGCAGATGATCCTCCTGGACTCACAGAGGTTAAGGTCTGCGTTAGAAGAACCAAAGGTATGCCTTGGTTGCAATATATGGCAACCTAAAGACTAGGGTGGATCAACGTGATTCGGCGAGACTAGTTTTTGCCGTGTGATAGCAACTCGTCGTCTACCTACCATCTTTAGTCAATCGTTGTACGTATGTGGAAAGGCAGAGAACTCCCAACAGACCATATACTTGCTTCTAGTTATGGGTGAGGCTGGCCAATAGGAAAGTAGGGCATAGGGTGGCAAAAGTACTGTTCTCGCGCTTGATTTTCTTGGATTGCCTTTCATTAGTTGAGGGAGGGGTCACGTGGGACCATAACCACTGGTAGAAAAACAGACCTTAACATCTGCACCGGTAGATATCTGAAAAACTCCCGACCAAGTTCCGTGTTTCTAGAGTAGCCCTGCCACGGGACTCGGGTCATACATTTCAGGACATGTGCATCTAGACAGCGATAAAACGATTCACGACACCTACGTGGGGAAAGTCTAGGAACATATACCACTCTTGGTAGTGTGTCCTAGACAAGGGGCATCGTTCGACAGGTAGCGTAATCCCTAGTGGACCTAGGTGGCATAAACCCTGAATCTGTGAAGCATTAGATAAGTCGCGTAAACCCTAGTTGAATCTAGGAAGCACTCGATAGAAAACCCTAGATCAGATCTAGGTGATAAATAATAAATGTACACCTGCAAACAACCACAACTTAGGGGATTGGGACCACGTTATCATTTTATACCGATTTCTAGTTGGGACACTAGTTAGGTGGTGCAGGGACATAGAATCCAGAATAACAGGGTAATAGCGAAGCAGAGAAAATAGGGAAGCATATCTTATCTTGCCTTAGCATATCTTGCATAAATCTTATGTTATTTTGTTAGCCCTATCATTATGGTATTATCTTATATTCAGTTAATTCATGTTGTGTTGCTTTTTCCTGTTCACATGCTGAAAGTTGCTGAACTTACCAGACTTAATTTCTGACTCTGTTTTCTTTCGCTTTCTTGTCTTCCGTCTTCCCCCCCCCCCCAGGTCCGTAGGGAGGGAATGTTATTACTTAGGCTCAGTTCTCCTCCCAAGCTTGAAGACTCTTGGATATATCGCTGCAGACTCTCTTTTCCGCTGCTATGGCTTATGTTACATTGGGGAATACAAATGTTATTTTTATGCTTCTTTATTTTGTAAGACAGATGATACTCTGGTATTGAAAAGAAACTGTTGTACAAACTATTTCATCAATAAAGGAAAGTTTTATTTCCCACTGTTTTAATTTTGTCTGACTTGTAATTTATCTACATCTTTTACCTTAAATGCTCCACAGAACTTAGTGCATTCCCTTTGTGAGTGACACTAACGGACGTGGGGTGTTACACGTGGTATCAGAGCTGAAGGTTACCAGATCAGATAAAGGATTTGAAAAATTATTTTCAAAACGGTTTTAAAAGAAGCATTTTCAAGAGAAAAGATTTGTTTTAAAGGCATATTCCCCAACACCATATGCACCATCTTTTGATTCTCTGTTGAGTCCTTGTTTCCTTCTTTCTTGAGTCTCTGGGGCTTCTGGCTTTCTGGGATGTAACCTCATTGAAGGGCGAAATAGTGCCCGACTTCCATCTATAGTTGTAGTTGTTTCACTTAGGGCCAGTTCTCTTTTAAAACTTATAGGGTTTTCCGTACGATGGAGGCAGCTTTCGAGAGATTTGTCAACATGGTTACACACGGAAGGGGATGAGGAGTTTGGCTAAGGAGCACAACCCAAGGATGAGGAATTCATGGATGTAGATTTAGCTCACGAAGGAGGAAGGAATTATAAAACCTAAGACAAGAGGAAGTACTTTTACTAGGGTATAATAGGGCACATAATAAAGGACAAAGGACAAGGTTTTCAAAAGGGAAAGTACATGCTTTCACCACTAAGCATACCTAAGAGAAAGGCAGTAAAGTTCTGTTGGAGGAGTCTAGTTTTTCCGTTCGAACTCTTTCTTTGGTTTTAGCGCCTCGCATTTGTTCATGTCTGCTTCTATAGTTGAACCTCAGCACCTTAGTATAGTAGAAGGTCCCAAATAGTCTCTGATCCAAATTGGTGGTTCGGCCCGTTTTACTTTGGTTTATAGGGATTTGAGAACAGCCACATTAAGTGTTGAGTTTAAGCGTAATGCTTATGTTTTGGTTCCATAAGCTATGAGTTGATCCTAGGCATGGGCTGGTTGGCTAGTAATTCTGAAAGTTAGACTTTTTGACTTGCCTTGGAAATACCCTCGAGATTTCAAGTGATCCTAAAAGGATCAGTTAGGCTTAGCTCTCTAGAATCGCTTAATGCATTTATCGATGACTTGTAATCCGTTAGAATAGTCTATGAGTACGCAGATGTATCCAGTTGAATTTGGAAGGCCAGTTATCTGATCAACAATTGATTAAGGTATAGTGGAGTAAAGCTCAAGAAGATGCGACTCAAGAGATTGTAGACTGGATACAAGCATCATACCCTTTTTCTTAAGGGTGCATCCTTGATTTCTTTTTTTTGTAGGAACCTTACGTATACTTGTTCCTCTCTTTCCAAAGTATATCCTCTAGGTCGTACCTTCGATCCTTAGGTAGAAACTCTTTTGGATGTAAACATGTATTTGAAACATGTTATGGTTGATGGTTGCGAGTGGTTGCTAATGGTTGCTCATGAATGCATATGCATACGTATTAGGCACCAGATCAGTTCGGACGCTTTCATATTGCATTTACGGATATGTATTTGTTTGTAAGTTTAACTTGATATGTTATCATATGGATGTTGCATATATATGAATGGCTATGCACGCATGTAGTATTTACATAACTAGGGATGTTTGCATACATGATTGGACGCATGGCACTGACATGATTCGCATTAAGGAGGTCAACTGAATCAGTAGACCGCCTGATTTTGCACTAGATAAAGACATATACACACACTATGCATATGAACATGAAAGCATTAGAAATCTTTCTAAGGACAATGAATGCCTGTGATTGAATGGTCGAGTAGATGGGTGATTGGATGGTAGGACACATTCTTCCTAACTAGAAGATTTCGGGGACGAAATCCTTTTAAGAGGGGGAGAATGTAACACCCCGTAATTCTGTAACATTAAGTTTCACAAATTAAGGTATAATTAAATGTTAGAGGAAAAATTAAGGGAAACGGGTTACGCCATTGCGTTAGTCTCGAAATTCTGCTTGGAAACGAGTCCGAGTTTGCGAGAATCGGAGTCCGTATGAGGGAGATATGACCCTCCGAAGTTTCAGGAATTTTCAAAATCGAAAACAGCTCGAAATTCGAATTCAAACCCAGAAACGGGCTGGGAGGGAAAATTCCCGCCCAGGACCCAGGTCGACTGGGTAGTCGACCCCCCCCCCCCCGACCAGGCCGACTGGGCAGTCGACCTGGGTGCAAAACCCACTTTTGGGCCTGGGTGCATTCTGATGTACCTGGTCTCGTTTTCTGCCTAGATTCGTCCGCCTAATCCTATATAAACAGCCCCTAGTCTCCTTCACTATTCACAATTCTTCGCTAACCTTATGCTGCAAAGATTCTTGGTGGACATGGCTTCTTCTCCTCCACTAAATTAAATAATAAATAAAATAATATATAAAATAAATCAAGACGAGGAAATGCTACTCAAGACTTTCAAGAGGAGATTCAAAACAAGTTAGGATTCAAGTGAAGATTCAAACAACTTCAACGACTTTTTTTCTACGAATCTAATATAATCCCTGTAAGTCGGTTACTTTTTAGATTTGAACGTTTTCTCTATTCGTGACATGAAATTAAAGGAATAAAAGAATATGCCAAATCTTTCTATTCGAATCAGTGCTTATATCTTTGGACCTAATTAAGAACTATTATGATTCGATGACCAATAAGACTGTGACTATGAAACTAGGGACCTTAAAACCATATGCCTTTTTGACTATGAACATTGCCTATGACTGTGACTCATGGCTGTGAGAATTATTTTCCTTTGACTATGAACATCGCCTATGACTGTGATTCATTATCTGTGATGATTTATTGCCTATGACTATGGATATAAGATTATTATTTATGCCCATGACACTGTAGTTACAAAACCATGTTGTACCCCAAACTGGCATTATATTGGATCTAGGCTTGACTTTCTATTTCAATTCATTCTTAGTTATCCTTGGATCTTGATCTTGGGAATTTACCTATTAAGTTAGGTCTACCCATGTTCTTGAACCTATACTATTCTACCCTTTTCATGTCGCAATATTACCAGATCTATATGCCTATGAATTATCATCTTATGTCAGTTATTATGTCTATTCTTTCATGGCATTTTGGTTCATTCCATTTTTTTCCACGAATCTAGATTTATTTATAATCTAGGTTGAATCACGATTATACGAACAATGGGAATACGTTTTGGGAAAAACATGAAATTGACTAAACTTGGAAATTGGCATAATTTGGGAACATGCATTATAGCATGACTATTAAGATGAAAATTAGAATAACAAGTTTAGTTTTGACATGAACTGAAATTAGAATATTAAATCAGAATTGGGTGGCTAAATTAAGCATGATAAGTATATTAGCATAATTGTGAATAATTTACATACATTGGGCATAAATGGTAAATGGTTAAATGGGCCACAAAGTAGGTGGTTGGTATGCAAATTAAGTTTTGGGCATAAACGGTGAACTAGAATATGAAATCTAGTTTGGCATAAACTGTAAACTAGAATATAAAATCTAGTTTTGGCATGAACTGTAAATGAGGATGTTGGATCTAAATTGCTATAAACTGTAAGATAGGCAAATCAAGATTTGGGCCTAGAATATAAGTCCATTAGTGGGCATGGCAATTGAATATGGTATAGGCCAAATTTATTAAAAAAGGGAAAATGGACTTTGAGGATAAATGGTTAAACTTTGAGGATAAATTGTTGACAATATATATATATATACAAAAGTAAGGTTTATTAATGACATCTCTTTTAATAATACATACACCAGAAAGTTCTAGGGTGATAGAGAGGATAGTGTCTAGGCTTGGGTTTGGAAAATACAAGTTTCCTACTCTCCCTAACTGATCCGACGGACGGGATGGTTACTTTCAAAACCTGATTTGAAAATTAATCAAAACCCTTTGAACTTAGAAAACACGAATATGCCTAACCCGAGGTTAGACTGAGTTGCGATATAAACCTTCCCGGAACCAACCGTCACATCCAGTAATCGCAACAATATTTGTCTAATGTGAGTGGTCGCGGCTTTAATTTATTAATTAAAGCTAGAACAAGAATGGTAGGGTTAAGTTAACTAAAACACTTAACCAACTCAACATGTTAACTAAATCCGATGAGTGGGGTTAGGCTAATCTGGACACTTAACCACTTAACATGTTAACAAGACAAGACTTGTAGGGGTTAAGTAAGTTTAATACATTTAGCCAATTTAACATGTTAACTAAGACTAGAAGGTGGGGTTAAGTAAACTTGGAACACTTAGTCATCATAGCAGGATAAATGAACAGAGTTAAGTTAAAAACATGAAAGGACAATACTTAACCATTAGAACATGTTAATTAAACAGATGTTAGGGTTAAGTTAGCTAAGGGAACACTTAACCGCTATAACATGTCAGTTAAAACATATGGGCAAGGTTAGGTTAAAGGGAACGTTTAACCAATACAAGATGAATGGGAAGGGTTAAGTAATAAGAAAATACTTAACCAATATAACTCGGTTTGTGGTAGGGGTTAAGTCAACATGAACTACTGATAACACTTAACCAGTTTTATTTGGCAAACGAAAGGGTTAAGTTGACTCGAATTGACTAATGACACTTAACCAACCCAACTTGACAAGAACAAGAACTAAGTAGTAAACCTTAGTTAATATGAACTAAGTCGTAAACCTTAGTTAAGAAAACGATGATTCAACAAACTAAGTGGTAAACCTTAGTTAGAAAACTAAGTAGTAATCCTTAGTATATCACAAGTAGGAGTGAACGTCCATCTGATCTTAAAGAGGCCTCCAACGAATTGGGTTACGAAGCCCGAGGCTTCGAGGGGACGTGAGGGTACTCTTGGTATCCCTCTGTGAAGTGGCAGATGATCCTCCTGGGCACACAGAGGTTAAGGTCTACGTTAGAAGAACCAAGGGTATGCCTTGGTTGCAATATATGGCAACCTAAAGACTAGGGTGGATCAGCGTGATTCGACGAGACTAGTTTTTGCCCTGTGATAGCAACTCGTCGTCTACCTACCATGTTTAGTCAATCGTTGTACGTATGCGGAAAGGCAGAGAACTCCCAACAGACCATATACTTGCTATCTAGTTATGGGTGAGGCTAGCCAATAGGAAAGTAGGGCATAGGGTGGCAAAAGTACTGTTCTCGCGCTTGGTTTTCTTGGATTGCCTTTCACTAGTTGAGGGAGGGGTCACGTGGGACCATAACCACTGGTAGAAAAACAAACCTTAACATTTGCACTGGCAGATATCTGAAAAACTCCCGACCGAGTTCCGTGTTTCTAGAGTAGCCCTGCCACGGGACCCAGGTCACACATTTCAGGACATGTGCATCTAGACAGCGATAAAACGATTCGCGACACATACGTGGGGAAATTCTAGGAACATATACCACTCTGGGTAGTGTGTCCTAGACTAGGGGCATCGTTCGACAGGTAGCGTAATCCCTAGTGGACCTAGGTGGCATAAACCCTGAATCTGTGAAGCATTAGATAAGTCGCGTAAACCCTAGTTGAATCTAGGAAGCACTCGATAGAAAACCCTAGATCAGATCTAGGTAATAAATAATAAATGTACACCTGCAAACAACCACAACTTAGGGGATTGGGACCACGTTATCATTTTATACCGATTTCTAGTTGGGACACTAGTTAGGTGGTGCAAGGACATAAAATCCAGAATAACAGGGTAACAGAGAAGCAGAGAAAATAGGGAAGCATATCTTATCTTTCCTTAGCATATCTTACATAAATCTTATGTTATCTTGTTAGCCCTATCATTATGGTATTATCTTATATTCAGTTAATTCATGTCGTGTTGCTTTTTCTTGTTCACATGCTGAAAGTTACTGAACTTACCAGACTTAATGTCTGACTCTGTTTTCTTTCGCTTTCTTGTCTTCCGTCTCCCCCCCCCCCGGTCCGTAGGGAGGGAATGTTATTACTTAGGCTCAGTTCTCCTCCCAAGCTTGAAGACTCTTGGATATATCGCTGCAGACTCTCTTTTCCGCTGCTATGGCTTATGTTACATTGAGGAATACAAATGTTATTTTTATGCTTCTTTATTTTGTAAGACAGATGATACTCTGGTATTGAAAAGCAACTGTTGTACAAACTATTTCATCAATAAAGAAATGTTTTATTTCCCACTGTTTTAATTTTGTCTGTCTTGTAATTTATCTTCATCTTTTACCTTAAATGCTCCACAGAACTTAGTGCATTCCCTTTGTGAGTGACACTAACGAACGTGGGGTGTTACAGCATTCAAACCAAACAACTTCTGTGGAAAGGTCTGATCAGACCCAGTTTCTCAGAATGGGGTGCAGCAGTGGTGTTTGTTCCTAAGTTAGATGGTACTCTCAGACTATATGTGGATTACCGATATTTGAATAAGCAAACACTGAAGAATAAATATCCATTGCCCCGTATTGATGATTTGTTGGATCATTTAAATGGAGCGAAAGTGTTTTCAAAGATGGACCTAGCTACAGGTTTCCATCAACTGCGTATTGCTGAAAAGTGTGTTCCTTTGACGGCCTTCAGAGGTCCAGACATATTTTATGAATGGTTAGTAATGCTGTTCGGCTTGTGCAATGCTCCAGCCTATTTTGTCGATTTGATGAATCGAGTATTCCGGGATGTTTTGAACAAATTTGTGCTGGTCTTCATTGATGACATCTTAATCATTTCTTAGTCAACTATCGAGCATGAAAAACATTTAGAACAAGTTTTAGAAATTCTAAGAAAGAATGTATTAAAATCCAAATTTTCAAAATGTGTATTCTGGCAAGAAGAAGTGAAGTTCCTCGGTCATATTGTATCGAAGGAAGGAATTTCAGTGGATCCTAGCAAAATCACATCCATTCAAAATTGGAAGCAGCCTAGCACTCCTACTGAAGTCAGAAGTTTTCTAGGATTGGCTGGCTATTATCGGAAATTCGTTAAAGATTTTTTGAGGATAGCTTGTTCATTGAGGAAGCTTACAAAGAAGCATACAAAGTTCATTTGGATCCCCGAATGCAAGGCAGCTTTCCAAGAGCTGAAACAGAGGTTGATTACTGCTCCATGTTGACAATCATTGATGGCAACCAAGAATTGAAAGTCTGAACAGACGCTTCTAGAGAAGGTATCGGTGCGGTGCTAATGCCAAGGGACAAAGTGGTCGCATATGCTAGCCTTCAGTTAAAACCGCATGAGAAGAATTACGCCACTCATGATCTTAAGCTAATGGCCATCGTATTTGCTCTAAAGATATGGAGGCACTATCTCTTGGGTGAAAAGTTCGAACTGTATACTGATCATAAATCCTTAAAGTATATGTTCACCCAGAGAGACTTGAACTTGAGACAGCAACGTTGGGTTGAATTCCTTGCACCCTATGATCTGGACATCTTGTATACTCCAAGAAAAGTCAATGTTGTGGCAGATGCGCTTAGCAGAAAGAATGCGGGCGTCGCCAATCTTATCCTCGCCAATCTCGTTATTACACCTACATTGATTGACAAAATCTCTGCTCTTCAGAAGGAAGACGAATTTATTTAGAGGATTAGCAAAAGAGTTAGGGAAGGCGAACCCACGAGTTTCCAGATTGATGACAAAGGGGTTCTGAGGCTAAAAGGATGAATTTATGTTCCAAATATTCCTGAGCTCAGAAGAGAAGTGATGGATGAATGTCTTAAGTCCAAACTTTGTATTCATCCAGGGGTGTGTATCATGATCTCAAGCGCACGTTCTGGTGGAAATCTATGAAACGAGACATCTCCATTTATGTCAGTAGGTGTTCTACTTGCCAACAAGTCAAAAGTGATCAGCAAAAAATTGCTAGCTTATTACAACCACTACCAGTTCCAAGTTGGAAATGGGATCAAATTTCCATGGATTTTATTGATGGCTTGCCCCGAACTAGAAAGGGCAATGACAGTATATGGGTGACTGTTGATCATCCCACAAAAACCGCCCATTTTATTCTTGTCAAATCAACTAGAACAGCTCAAAGTTTAGCAAAAATTTATTTCAAAGAAATTGTCCGACTACATGGAGTCCCCAGTAGCATTTTAAGTGATCGTGACCCTATATTCGCTAGTAAATTCTTGGAAGAATTCCAAGAGGAACTGGGGACAACATTAAATATGAGCACCCTTATCATCCTCAAACAGATGGTCAGACTGAGAGGGTGAATCGTATACTGGAAGACTTGTTGCGGGCTTGTATTCTTGACTTTGGTGGATCTTGGGAAGATCACTTGCATTTGGTCGAGTTCTCTTATAATGACAGTTACCAAGCAAACTTGGAAATACCGTCATTCTAAGCATTGTATGGCAGGCCTTGAAGATCTCCCGCATGTTGGGTGGAACCAGGCAATAGAATGGTATTGGCTCCGACATGATTAGAGAAGCTTTAGACAAAGTTGATTTTATTAAAAAGCGATTGCTAGCTGCTCAGAGCCGACAGAAAAGTTATGCAGATGCAAGAAGAAGGGATTTAGAATTTTCTGTTGGTCATCATGTGTACTTGAAAGTTTCTCCCTTAAGAGGAGTAGTTTGTTTCGGGAAGACTGGGAAGTTGGCTCCTAGATTCATTGGTCCATCTCAAATTCTAGAAAGAATTGGAACTCTCGCTTACAGGGTTCAGCTGCCTAACTGGTTGCCAGGGGTACATGATGTATTCCATGTGTCTCAACTTCGGAAGCATGTCCATGATCCAGACTTGATTGTGGAGGAAGCTGCACAGCAAGATTTGGAGATTACCCCGAATTTAGCAGTAAGAAGGGAGCCGATAAAGATCATTGGAAAAGAAACCCGAGTTCTGAGGAACAAAAGAATTCATCCAGTCAAAGTGCAGTGGAGCGGAGATCCCAGAGACTGTACATGGGAGACCGAGGATAGCATCAAACGGGCTTATCCCAAGTGCAGAGTGGATATCTCTGACTAGCTCTAGGGTGAGACGACCCCAAACCCCGTACTGACGGCGGCAAGGGTAATCTTTGGAATATAACACATAAACAGATAACGGCAGGACAGAATTAAATAAATACACCAGATAATGAACAAATAATACACTGGATAAACATAATCATCAGAGTTACACAGTATATAGGATCATACCTAGTACAAATACAGTTCAACTATACATAAATGTCTACAGCGGAAACAAACATAATATGTACAACAGGAGCTGAACAGCATAAAAAGAGATAAATGATAGAATCCATCTTCAGCTCCAGCTATCCAGATAAAGCCAGCTAAACCTGAATACAAGGTTGCCCATGTAGAAAAAGGGGCACCCGAGTTTGAAAGTGAAACAAACTACGAGTCATTCATGGGACTTGTATGAGAAATCTACTCAACACATTCAAAATAGGCTAATCACAGGACCACGCCACTTTCGTGGAACGGGTTTACTCCATTGGATTGCCAGTGATTTAAAACAATTAAATCTTTTAAACTTCGCAATGCTTTTTGTAAAAATGAAGCCACTATAAGACTAAGTTCCCATCACACAATGCAACGCAAACCGGAGGATAGAGTTTTACCTTATAATGGCCAAAATATGATTGATACGAATAAAACAAAAGCATTTGATATTATTACTAGTGTTTATAGGTTTTGAAAACAATTTCAATCATAACTATCAATCATAGACGGCATGGGTACCATATATCATGTCACCATATGTATATACAATCAAAACCGCACAGTCACATATTTGGAAATTGGATTTCCGTCATGAACCAAGGCAAAAGATAGTCCTTACCGACTTCGAGACAATCTAGCCCATGTCTCCGGAACAGCCGCAACTGCCCCTTGGAGCGACAGAGCCAGTCCACACGGAGTGGATTATAGTGCCTGAACAATACGTTTCTCCGCCCTTTGGGGCGTAAATGAGCCAACGAATGACTCAATCGGTCCCGGATCGACCGATATATCTGAGGCGCCTCACAACAGTAACAACCACATAAGTCAAACTCGTCAGGGCGTGTAAAACCACTGACGCCACTTCTAGCTAGAAAAAAACGCAAGTCCTCCCTGAGGTCCTCTCCCGTTTCTGGTTCATACCGGGGTGTGAGGTTCGCGAATTCACGTTATACACAAAGCTACGCCACACAGGCGGGGCTTTGATCATCAATCACAAGACTTTGCTATTCAACAGAAGCCCTGATCACTACATCTTAGCATGTCACACAGGCAATTCACACCATGCAACTGATGGCTATCAATCACATAGGATAAATTCCAATGTTAGACACACAATCCATTTACAAGTCCGTTCTGGGTCGGAACGAAACCGGAGGCACTATATACCTCGCAAACCCATCGATCTCCACGGACGTCTGGACGATCACCACTCATTATCCATATTTCAGGATGCCTCCCAATCAGGACATCAGTTACCATCCAAACGAGGTGAATATTTCCGGTCTTTAACCTCCGTCTTCATCTTCGATTTCTTATCGTCGATTCAGTTATTCAGAATGGGATAAACCCGGTATTCCTGAGCAACTCGCGTATATAATAAACAAGTGCTACACAAATACTACATATGCATCGTTTCAATTCATTAGTCACTAACCGTCAATCAGTAAGAGAACGATTTCCCAAATATTAACCCCGAAGGCCGAAACCAACATCAGATCAAAATCCAAGAAACCATTCGACTTAGCTAACCTTCGGTTAATTTTTAAATTTCACAACCATATCGTTTATAATATTTTGTAACGATTTATCGCTATTTTTATTTATTTTAAAATAGCCAATTTATTCAAATGACGCTTCGGCCATAACGCGGTCGTGGTGCCGTTTTTCTTCAGATTTGATTTACACAAATCTAAAGATCTAACCGTTGGATCTTCACAAAATTTATATCATTAGAAAGATCTATTCAAAACGAATCCAATGGTTCCAGTTTCGGGAAAATCCGACGGTCGGATCTCCCGGTATAATCGTTTGAAGTTTCGATTTCAAAATACGAACTTCAGCGTCGTTATTCGATTTAATATAATTATATTTATATATATAAATATAATCGATTCTGGCGCTGTTTTTCTTCATATTTGAATTAAACATTCCAGACAATCCAACCGTTGGATCTTTACAAAGTTGGTGCCGTTGGAAAGATATTTCCAAAGCGAACCCAACGGTTGCGGTTTCGAGAAAATCCAATGGTCGGATCTCCCGCACTAATCGTTCGAAATCACGGTTTCGAAATACGAACTGCAGCTTCGTTATTCGATATATTTCAATTCTATTTATATATATATATATATATCGATTCTTCGATTTCAAAGCTATTTTCTTTTCATACATTTGATAAAAATGATATTTTTATCCAACCGGCAATTATTTCAGCACTTCGCTATTTTCAACTATTCGTGTATATAGTAAAAATGTGATTTTTATCGTAAAACAATTCATTTCAAAACAATATTATTTTATATAGTTCATATAGGTAATAAAAATATGATTTTTATGATAAAACAATTTATTTCAAAACAAGATTATTTTATATAGTTCATATTGATGATAAAAATAGGATTTTTATTATAAAACAATTTCTTTCAAAATACGAATACCATTCAACACATGAATTTCTATTCAACGAATGAATTTCGATTAAACACATGAAGGTTTTCTATAATTGATATATATAGATAAAAATGTGATTTTTATTGTTAAATTTTTTTATTCAAAACACAAATACCATTCAACACATGAATATGATTCAACGAATGAATTTCTATTCAACACATGAAGGTTTTCTATAGTTTATATATATAGATAAAAAGGTGATTTTTATATTTAAAACACGAATACCATTCAACACATGAATTTCAATTCAACGAACGAATTTCGATTCAACACATGAAGGTTTTCTATAGTTTGGATATATAGAGTAAAAATGTGATTTTTATATTGTAAAAACAATTTATTCAAAACACGAATACCATTCAACACATGAATATGATTCAACGAATGAATTTCTATTCAACACATGAAGGTTTTCTATAGTTTATATAGAGTAAAAATGTGATTTTTATATTTGAAACACGAATACCATTCAACACAAGAATTTCTATTCAACGAATAAATATTGTTTCAACAAATGAAAATAATTCTAACACATGAATATTATTCAAAATTTCGGCAGCATAATGGCAGGGTAGTTAAAACCGGGACCGTCCCTAGTACGGCTTCTCGCTCTACCTTAAAGCCTCGCAGCTTTTGACAGTGGGGAATCATGCATCTAGTTCGCACGCAGGCGGCATGTATATTTTTTCATTTCCACAAACTAATCCTATGTGGTTTCAACCAAATAATTCTCAACCACAAACGGGTATTTTTCAACCACAATCAATCAATTTCAACCACAAACAATTCTAATCAACCATTCGCTATCAATCAATTTTCACACCAATCACAACCAATAAATATCGTCCATGGTTTGTGGACGAGGGGCGTATATATATATATATAAGCATTTCACTTTTATTCAATACATATATAATTTTTACAACGCATATATAACTTATATATCGAACGTACAACTTATACAACGCTTATACAAGAGGTGTACAACGCTTATATAACTCATACATCGACTATATAATTTATACATCCTGGTTTTCCATATCGTTTATAAATTAGAAATCTCACATTGGGTTCCACTCCAACAAAAATAGCAGAAGGCTCAGAAAAATATGCGGTCTCTTCTAGAATGTAGAAGACATCCACACGAGTCCATTGTCTCTTGTTTCACTGAATTTCATCAACAAACGAAAAAGATATGATTTTTACAGTGAAATCAAAAACCGTAGCGCTTAGAAGTGCTATTACATAGTTTATATAATTTAACAGCTTTACCTTTCTTTGAATGTTCAAAACTAGGTTTGCGGATTTCACAAAATCCGTAGCACGATACAACGATCAGCTTGTACCACGTTGACGGGCCTCGAGAGGCGCACAGGCGCCACCCCACGTTGGCGAACTCGAACTGGGTAAGGAGGGGGTACGGCGGCTTAAACGTCGGAATTTTAGAGGGGTGATTCTCTCTGGTGGAGCGACTAAACGGGGTGTAGTTAATGTTGATTTGAAGAGGGGAGGGAGAGCTTCAGAAAACTCAACGGCGGCAGGGGTCAACGATGATCGTGGCGGCCGGAATATGGCCTGGAAGCGGCGAACGTTTTCCGCCTTCAACGTAGCAGCGGGGAGAGAGAATATGGGGGGGGTCTGATGTGGACGAATCAATTTTTTATTTATTTATAACTTTTAAAATTCCAAAAATACCCTCTCACACACGAACCCCAATCCAAACCCAACGATTGTCGTTTCTAGCGTTTTACCCCCATTCCGAACACAATGGGATATTTTTCGTAGGCCCATTCAACTGTTTCAGTCAGTTTTCCTTCAATTTAAAATATATGACATTCAATATTCGATTTGAACGTACATTTCACTTTGGCAGGGCCACAAACTGATTCGAAAAATTCCAGAAAAATAAATCTGGCTATGTTTTAATGATATGGTCCCAACAAAACTAGTTTCGTCGAATTTTGAGACCGTTTGTAAAATGGCCCTTTTCTGGTCGATCCATTTTAACTATAATTGACCAAAACACATTCTCCTTTGCCACGCTCACATACTAGCTTCAAAATTTATGAAATTTGAAACCTAGCAATAATTTGACATCCCGGATCCAACAAAAGTGGTTTCGTCGAATTCCGAGGTCATTTGCAAAATGGCCAATTTCACGGACTATATAAATTCCATAGCGACCTTTCTGAAAATTCATTTAGCCATAACTTTTGCTTTCCACTATGAAACTTCAATTTTTCAGATTCGTTAGAAAGGTATTCACTAACAGATTTAAATATTTTTGGTTTCACTCAAATCCGCTTTGTTTTGCACCCGGTACAGTCAGTCAAAGTTTGAATTCAAATTTTGAAACTACCGCGCCATTTCAGGCCTTGTTTATAATTAGAATTAATTATATTCGTTTTCAAATGTCAATTCAAACTTACTTTTCATCGTTATTATTTAAAATATTTATTTTAAATATTTAAAATCCACTAAAATAGCCAATTTAAAAATTTTAAATTGGTTCAGATTTTCCGGGTCGTTACAATCTCCCCCACTTAAAACTTTTCGTCCCCGAAAAGGAACAAAGTCGAAAGTAGTTTGATTAATCAACTCTACGTTCAATTTGACTTCCATTCTCCAACTTTTCAGTTTCTGAGAATTTTCAAATTCTTCAAAAATTTGGCTAACACCCGGAATTTTCGAAAAAATTCGCCATAACCTCCTTTGTACGTGGAGGGGTTTGGAAATTTATTGGGCCGTATTAGGTACCCAATAAATCCTATAAAGCATACAC
Organism: Allium sativum; assembly: GCA_030737875.1. Taxonomy (NCBI): domain Eukaryota; kingdom Viridiplantae; phylum Streptophyta; class Magnoliopsida; order Asparagales; family Amaryllidaceae; genus Allium; species Allium sativum. The sequence goes on from CM060909.1 coordinate 288,912,139, forward strand.
ATATTTATAGTGATATATTCTGGTATTTACAGAGGAGCGTGTATTGATAATAACTCCAGAGAATAAATTCTCGTCACCCTGTCAAAGCCTGAGGGAGTGTGTATTTTTAATTGCTCCAGAGGATAAATCCTCGTCACCTCGTCCTGTATGGGAAATAAATAATCATGTGCCGTACCTAATGACCAGAGAGACGTGATTATTGTCAACTCCTGACCCGTGTGGGGTTTTTATTAATCTGGCAATTTATTGTTACAATTTATATGGTCATATCAGTCATCAGTTCAACCTGTAAAATATAGTCATCGCCATACAAGCCTCTCGCTCGTATGGTAAATCATCCACCTCGTCACACAAGCTCCAAATGCTTATGTGGTATATGATGAAGTATGCCTATCTTCAAGAAGTATTCCATGCAGTGTAGTTCAAAATTAATTGTTACTATCCTATGGCGATGTTTATTATTTCACACAGAATAACCAGCACTCCGCATCCAATGGCATTCACAGGAGTTGATATAATAATATTATTGCGCATCCAACTCATTAAGGTTTACCTATTTATCGGGCACACAAATAAATTCTTTACTCAACAGCTATCCAATTACCTGTTCAAACATATATAATGCACAAGTGTATATTTCTATCTATTTTCTAATCAGTTCAATGTGTGATTTAATCGAATAAATTCTACCATTCATTCTATTATTGATTAAATTAACTATTGTTTCAATAATTTTAATTAATCAAATCTATTATCACACAACACAAACAACAATCAATTTGTTTTTAACTTTTTAAAATCATACAAATTAATTCATACACTCTTTTTAAATTAAGCAGACTATAGAATTAAAAGTGCACATCCACGGAAATAAAATAACAACAAAGTAGAGAACTAATTGGTAATGCAAAGTATGGTAAATGTACTTTGCACCGGAGTCAATCAGAGATATCTACTCGACACTTAGGATAGGCTTTCTGAATGCTCTCCTCAGTTTCCCAAGTACAATCTCGTGGATATCCACTCCATTGCACTTTGACTAAGTGAACCTTCTTATTCCTCAGCTCTTTGGTTTCTTTGCCGATGATCTTTAGCAGCTCTCTTCTCACAGCCAATTCTGGGGTAATTTCAATATCCTGCTGAGCTGCTTCTTCCACGATCAAGTCTGGATCATGAACGTGCTTTCGAAGTTGAGATATGTGAAATACATCATGCACTCCAGGAAAACAATCAGGCAATTGAGCCCTATAAGAGAGAGTTCCAATCCGTTCAAGAATAGGAAATGGACCAATGAATTTGGGCGCCAACTTCCCTGTTTTACCGAACCGGATAACTCCTCTCATCGGCGATACTTTCAAATATACATAGTCGCCAACCGCAAATGATATATCTCTCTTCTCCTATCGACATAACTCTTTTGTCGGCTTTGAGCGGCAAGTAATCGTTTCTTAATAAAATCGACTTTGTCGGCAGCTTCTCGGATCATATTAGGTCCCAATACAAGTCTATTATCGGGTTCGACCCAACAAGCAGGAGATCGGCACGGTCTACCATACAACGCTTCGAATGGTGACATTGTCAGCCTCGCCTGGTAGCTGTTGTTATATGAGAATTCAGTCAAATGTAAATGGTCTTCCCATGATCCACCGAAATCTAGAACACAAGCCCGCAATAGATCTTCTAGTATACAATTCACCCTCTCAGTCTGACCATCTGTCTGAGAATGATAAGCGGTGCTCAAGTTCAACTTCGTTCCCAGTTCGACTTGAAATGCCTCCCAAAATTTGTTAGTAAATATTGGATCTCTATCACTGACTATACTTAGCGGCACTCCATGTAGCCTTACAATTTCCATGAAGTATATCTGCGCCTGACTCTGAGCAGTTCTGTTTGATCTGACAGGTATGAAATGGGCGGTCTTCGTGAAGCGATCTACGATCACCCAAATACTGTCATTTCCTTTTCTGGTTCTGGGCAAACCATCTATGAAGTCCATGGAAATATGTTCCCACTTCCAACCTGGAACATCTAGCGGTTGCAATAATCCAGCAAGTTTTTGTTGGTCGCTTTTGACTAGCTGGCAAGTAGGGCGTCGGCTAACATATAAAGAAATGTCCCTCTTCATCGACTTCCACCAGAAAGTGCGTTTGAAGTCATTATACATTTTGCTTACTCCCGGATGGATACTAAGTTTTTACTTGTGGCATTCATCCAATACTTCCTTTCGGAGCTCAGGAATGTTAGGAACACAAATTCGACCTTTCAGCCTTAGAATCCCCTCATTATCAACTTGGAAACTCGAGGGTTCGCCCTTTTGAATTATCTCTCTGATCTTCTGAATGAAGTGATCATCCTTCTGAAGAGCAGATATTTTATCTATCAACGAAGTCGTGATAATAAAACTAGCGATCATTACATCCTTTCGGCTCAACGCATCGGCCACGACATTGGCTTTCCCTGGAGTGTATAGAGTTTCAAAATCATATGCTGCAAGGAACTCTAGCCAACGTTGCTGCCTCAGATTCAAGTCTTTCTGGGTTAACAGATACTTTAGGGACTGGTGATCTGTAAACAGTTCAAATCTCTCACCCAGAAGATAATGTCTCCAGATTTTCAAAGCGAATACTATAGCCAATAACTCAAGATCATGAGTGACGTAGTTTTTCTCGTGCGGCTTCAGCTGACGGCTAGCATAAGTGATCACTTGACCTCTTTGCATTAGTACTGCCTCAAAGCCCTCTCTAGAGGCATCTGTCCAGACTTTCAAATCCTGATTGCCGTCAATAATGGTTAACACTGGAGCAGTCGTTAATCTTAACTTTAGCTCCTCAAAAGCCTCCTCACATTCTGGAGTCCATTTGAATTTAGAGTGCTTCGTCAAGTGACCAGATATCTTCGAAAAGTTTTTAATGAACTTCACGTAATAACTAGCCAATCCAAGAAAACTGCGAACCTCTGTAGGAGTACTAGGCTATTTCCAGTTTTGAATAGCTGTGATTTTACTTGGATCCACAGCAATTCCTTCTTTTGATACGACGTGGCCAAGAAACTTCACTTCCTCTTGCCAGAATATACATTTGGATAGTTTGGCTTTAATACATTCCTTCTGAGGATTTCCAGAACCTGTTCCAAATGTTTTTCATGTTCGGCCTTTGATTTAGAGAAGATTAGAATATCGTCAATAAAAACCAGAACAAACTTATTCAAAACCCCTCTGAACACTCTATTCATTAGATCGACGAAGTAAGCTGGAGCGTTACATAAGCTGAACGGCATTACTAACCACTCGTAGAATAAGTCTGGACCTCTGAATGTTGTCATAAGAACACACTCTTCGGCAATTCGAAGCTGATGGAATCTTGTAGCTAGGTCCATCCTTGAAAATACTTGTGCTCCATTCAGACGATCCAATAAATCATCGATTCGAGGCAATGGATATTTATTCTTTATTGTCTGTTTGTTCATATCACGATAATCCACACATAGCCGTAGAGTACCGTCAGATTTTGGGACAAATACCACTGCTGCTCCCCAATCAGAGAAACTAGGCCTGATTAGACCCTTCCATACAAGCTGTCTTGTTTGATTGTCTAATTCCTCTTTCTCTTTCAAGGACATTCTTCGAATAGCGTGAACTACCGGCCTTGCATTTGGGATCAAAGCGATCTTGAAATCTATTTCTCCCTGTGGAGGTAAGCGAACAACTTCTTCAAACACATCCGCATAATTCTTGACGACAAAAATATCTTTGATGAGGTCGGGAATATTCTCCGTGACTTCAGGGATATTTTCTATTTGAGCAGGAGAAACATCCAACGCTGCCCAGAAATCTTTTCTATTTGAATATGGGCCTTCACATGGTATGGTTATACAATTCCCTGATTGGGCCTTTGCCTTAACAACTCTCTCGGCGCATCTAACATCTGCCTCATATTTGGTTAACCAATCCAATCCCAAAATAAGATTGAATTCAGTAAAATTCATGACGATGGAGATGGTAGGGAACTTATAACAGGAAAAAGAGACAGGCACTGCACAAATCCAACTAAGATCGAGAGACCCCCCAACCGGATTCTGGACAGTGATGGGTTCTTTAAGCTTCCTCAATTTCAAATCCAGCTTCTTAACTTCATTCTTGGCAGTAAAGCTTCGTGACGCGCCTGTGTCAAACAGTACTTTAACTAGAATATTTTTGACATTAAGCGTGCCTTCTAAAACATCAGACCTCCCCTGATGATCTGAGGGTGCTGAGGTTTCTGCTACTTCATTTACTTGAGCCTCCTTGGTTGCCTTTAACAGCCGGCAATCCTGCTTTACATGGCCAAACCGATGACAAATGCTGCATTCTCTGGTCTCTTGAAATTTGCTCTTTGATTTAGGTTCACTCTTCCTTAGTTTCTTTAAAGATCTGCATTTTCCTTGCAAATGCCCTTGCTTATGGCAGTTATTGCATACGGCGGTCATTACTGGTTCTTTCTCAGACCTGGCCCTTTTCCGATTGACTTTGGGCTTGTTACTAGCCTCAGACATCGTACTGACCTCAGGACGATCAGTTTCAGGCTCACCTTTCTTACTAGAACTGACCTCTTCTTCGTAAGGCAACATACCTTTCTTGTCGAGATCCTCATATTGGTAAGCCATGTATATCATTTCAGAAAAAGGAAGCTTCACATTCCTGATTACACTATTCTGATATTTTCTTTGCAGGCCATGAATAAATCTCAGATTCTTCCTCTTTGGATCTTGAATCAGATGAGGAGCAAAGTGAGAAAGTTCGTTGAATTTCTTATGATATTCGGGAATGGTCATATCTCCTTGTATCAGGTAAGAGAATTCATCACATAATCGCTCAGTCGCTTCAGGAGGAGTAAATCTTTCTAGGAAAATCATTTTGAATCTATCCCAGGTGATATCACCTTCTGGATTATCTTTAATAACTGAGTCCCACCAGAACAAAGCTTCTTCTTTGAGTGCCCAAGACGCCAGTAATCTTTTCTGGTCATCTCTCAGCTTTAAACCCTCAAAGATTTTCTCTGCAGAACGGATCCAAGCTTGTGTTTCCATAATGTACTCTTTGCCTAAGAATGGTGATCCACCCAGATTTCGAAATCTCTTGAATAGAACTTCTATATCTGATTCTGGCTGCGGGAGCACAACTGGCTCATTAGCTGGTCGAGCTATACGATTATTTCTTCTGTTCCTGTCACTCATTTTCTAGCGCGTCTGCAAGTAGCAGACAAAGTGTCAGGTCAGCAGAAAAGATATTTCAAAACATAGAGACAAACACTTGAATGTAAATGTGTCTACTGGGGTGTATTTCATTCTGCTTTACTCATACTAGGACATTACTGATCCTATCTGTAATGAGTTACCCGTCCTAGAACACTACTGGTTCTATTTCTGACGAGTTCGTTAATATGTTATATTCTAGAACTAAGCTTAACCAAAGCTCCGATACCAAATGAGACGACCCCAAACCCCGTACTGACAGCGGCAAGGGTAATCTTTGGAATATAACACATAAACAGATAACAGCAGGACAGAATTAAATAAATGCACCAGATAATGAACAAATAATACACTGGATAAACATAATCATTAGAGTTACACAGTATATAGGATCATACATAGTACAAATACAGTTCAGCTATACATAAATGTCTACAGCGGAAACAAACATAATATGTACAATAGGAGCTGAACAGCATAAAAAGAGATAAATGATAGAATCCATCTTCAGCTCCAGCTATCCGGATAAAGCCAGCTAAACCTGAATACAAGGCTGCCCGTGTAGAAAAAGAGGCACCCGAGTTTAAAAGTGAAACAAACAACGAGTCAGTCATGGGACTGGTATGATAAATCTACACAACACATTCAAAATATGGCTAATCACATGACCACGCCACTTTCGTGGAACGGGTTTACTCTATTGGATTGCCAGTGATTTAAAACAATTAAATCTTTTAAACTTTGCAATGCTTTTTGTAAAAATGAAGCCATTATAAGACTCGGTTCCCATCATACAATGCAACGCAAACCGGAGGATAGAGTTTTACCTTATACTGGCCAAAATATGATTGATACAAATAAAACAAAAGCATTTGATATTATTACTAGTGTTTATAGGTTTCGAAAACAATTTCAATCATAACTGTCAATCATAGACGGCATGGGTACCATATATCATGTCGCCATATGTATATACAATCAAAACCGCACAATCACGTATTTGGAAATTGGATTTCCATCATGAACCAAGGCAAAACATAGTCCTTACCGACTTCGAGACAATCTAGCCCATGTCTCCGTAACAGCCGCAACTGCCCCTTGGAGCGACAGGGCCGGTCCACACGGAGTGGATTATAGTGCCTGAACAATACGTTTCTCCGCACTTTGGGGCGTAAATGAGCCAACGAATGACTCCATCGGTCTCGGATCGACCGATATATCCGAGGCGCCTCGCAACAGTAACAACCACATAAGTCAAACTCATCAGGGCGTGTAAAACCACTGACGCCACTTTTAGCTAGAAAGAAACGCATGTCCTCCCTGAGGTCCTCTCCCGTTTCTGGTTCATTCCGGGGTGTGAGGTTCGCGAATTCACGTTATACACAAAGCTACGCCACACAGGAGGGTCTTTGATCATCAATCAAAAGACTTTGCTTTTCAACAGAAGCCCTGATCACTTCATCTTAGCATTTCACACAGGCAATTCACACCATGCAACTGATGGCTATCAATCACATATGATAAATTCCAATGTCAGACACACAATCCATTTACAAGTCCGTTCTGGGTCGGAACGAAACCGGAGGCACTATATACCTCGCAAACCCATCGATCTCCACGTACGTCTGGACGATCACCACTCATTATCCATATTTCAGGATGCCTCCCAATCAGGACATCAGTTACCATCCAAAACGAGGTGAAGATTTCCAGTCTTCAACCTCCGTCTTCATCTTCGATTTCTTATCGTCGATTCAGTTATTCAGAATGGGATAAACCCGGTCTTCCTGAGCAACTCGCGTATATAGTAAACAAGTGCTACACAAATACTACATACGCATCATTTCAATTCATTAGTCACTAACCGTCAATCAGTAAGAGAACGATTTCCCAAATATTAACCCCGAAGGCCGAAACCAACATCAGATCAAAATCCAGGAAACCATTCGACTTAGCTAACCTTCAGTAAATTTCTAAATTTCACAACCATATCGTTTATAATATTTTGTAATGATTTATTGCTATTTTTATTTATTTTAAAACAGCCAATTTATTCAAACGACGCTTCGGCCATAACGCGGTCGTGGTGCTGTTTTTCTTCAAATTTGATTTACACAAATCTGAAAATCTAACCGTTGGATCTTCACAAAATTTATATCATTAGAAAGATCTTTTCAAAACGAATACAACGGTTCCAATTTCGGGAAAATCCGACGGTCGGATCTCCCGGTATAATCGTTTGAAGTTTCGATTTCAAAATATGAACAGCAGCGTCGTTATTCGATTTAACATAATCATATTTATATATATAAAAATATAATCTATTCTGGCACTTTTTTTCTTTAGATTTGAAATAAACATTCCAGAAATTCCAACCGTTGGATCTTTACAAAGTTGGTGCCGTTGGAAAGATATTTCCAAAGCGAACCCAACGGTTGCGGTTTCGGGAAAATCCGATGGTCGTATCTCCTGCACTAATCGTTTGAAATCACGGTTTCAAAATACGAACTGCAGCTTCGTTATTCGATATATTTCAATTCTATTTATATATATATCGATTCTTCGATTTCAAAGCTATTTTCTTTTCATACATTTGATAAAAATGATATTTTTATCCAACCGGCAATTATTTCAACACTTCGCTATTTTCAACTATTCGCGTATATAGTAAAAATGTGATTTTTATCGTAAAACAATTCATTTCAAAACAAGATTATTTTATATAGTTCATATAGGTAATAAAAATATGATTTTTATTATAAAACAATTTATTTCAAAACAAGATTATTTTATATAGTTCATATTGATGATAAAAATAGGATTTTTATTATAAAACAATTTCTTTCAAAATACGAATACCATTCAACACATGAATTTCTATTCAACGAATGAATTTCGATTCAACACATGAAGGTTTTCTATAGTTGATATATATAGATAAAAATGTGATTTTTATTGTTAAAACAATTTATTCAAAACACGAATACCATTCAATACATGAATATGATTCAACGAATTCTATTCAACACAGGAAGGTTTTCTATAGTTTATATATATAGATAAAAAGGTGATTTTTATATTAAAAACACGAATGCCATTCAACACATGAATTTCAATTCAACGAATGAATTTCGATTCAACACATGAATGTTTTCTATAGTTTGGATATATAGAGTAAAAATGTGATTTTTATATTGTTAAAACAATTTATTCAAAACACGAATACCATTCAACACATGAATATGATTCAACGAATGAATTTCTATTCAACACATGAAGGTTTTCTATAGTTTATATAGAGTAAAAATGTGATTTTTATATTTGAAACACGAATACCATTCAACACATGAATTTCTATTAATCGAATAAATATAGTTTCAACAAATGAAAATAATTCTAACACATGAATATTATTCAAAATTTCGACAGCATAACGGCAGGGTAGTTAAAATCGGGACCGTCCCTAATACGGCTCCTCGCTCTATCTTAAAGCCTCGCAGCTTTTGACAATGGGGAATCATGCATCTAGTTCGCACGCAGGCGGCATGTATATTTTCTCATTTCCACAAACTAATCCTATGTGGTTTCAACCAAATAATTCTCAACCACAAACGGGTACTTTTCAACCACAATCAATCAAATTCAATCACAAACAATTCTAATCAACCATTCGTTATCAATCAATTTTCACACCAATCACAACCAATAAATATCGTCCATGTTTGTGGACGAGGGGCGTATATATATATAAGCATTTCACTTTTATTCAACACATATATAATTTTTACAACGCATATATAACTTATATATCGAACGTACAACTTATACAACGCTTATACAAGAGGTGTACAACGCTTATATAGCTCATACATCGACTATATAATTTATACATCGTCGTTTTCCATATCGTTTATGAATTAGAAATCTCACATTGGGTTCCACTCCAACAAAAATAGCAGAAAGCTTAGAAAAATATGTGGTCTCTTCTAGAATGTAGAAGACGTCCACACGAGTCCATCTTGTTTCACTGAATTTCATCAACAAACGAAAAAGATATGATTTTTACAGTGAATTCAAAAACCGTAGCGCTTAGAAGTGCTATTATACAGTTTATATAATTTAACAGCCGTACCTTTCTTTGAATGTTCAAAACTAGGTTTGCGGATTTCACAAAATCCGTAGCACGATACAACGATCAGCTTGTACCACGTTGACGGGCCTCGAGAGGCGCACAGGCGCCACCCCACGTTGGCGAACTCGAACTGGGTAAGGAGGGGGTACAGCGGCTTAAACGTCAGAAGTTTAGAGGGGTGATTCTCTCTGGTGGAGCGACTAAACGGGGTGTAGTTGATGTTAATTTGAAGAGGGGAGGGAGAGCTTCAGAAAACTCAACGGTGGCAGGGGTCAACGATGATCGTGGCGGCCGGAATATGGCCTGGAAGCGGCGAACGTTTTCCGCCTTCAACGTAGCAGCGGGGAGAGAGAATATGGGGGAGGGGTCCGATGTGGACGAATCAAATTTTTTTATTTATCTATAACTTTTAAAATTCCAAAAATACCCTCTCACACACGAACCCCAATCCAAACCCAACGACTATCGTCTTTAGCGTTTTACCCCCATTCCGAACACAATGGGATATGTTTCGTAGGTCCATTCGACTGTTTCAGTCAGTTTTCCTTCAATTTAAAATATATGACATTCGATATTCGAGTTGAACGTACATTTCAATTTGCCAGGGCCACAAACTGATTCAAAAAATTCCAGAAAAACAAATCTGGCTATGTTTTGACGATACGGTCCCAACAAAACTAGTTTCGTCGAATTCTGAGACCGTTTGTAAAATGGCCCTTTTCTGGTCGATCCAATTTCACTATAATTGACCAAAACACATTTTCCTTTGCCACGCTCACATACTAGCTTCAAAATTTATGAAATTTGAAACCTAGCAATAATTTGACATCCTGGAACCAACAAAATTGGTTTCGTCGAATTCCGAGGTCGTTTGCAAAATGGCCAATTTCACGGACTATATAAATTCCATAGCGACCTTTCTGAAAATTCATTTGGCCATAACTTTTGCTTTCCGCAATGAAACTTTGATTTTTCAGATTCGTTAGAAAGGTTTTCACTAACAGATTTAAATATTTTTGGTTTCACTAAAATCCGCTTTGTTTTGCACCCGGTATAGTCAGTCAAAATTTGAATTCCAATTTTGAAACTACCGCGCCATTTCAGGCTTTGTTTATAATTAGAATTTATTATATTCGTTTTCAAATGTCGATTCAAACTTACTTTTCATCGTTATTATTTAAAATATTTATTTTAAATATTTAAAATCCACTAAAATAGCCAATTTAAATTTTTTTAATTGGTTCAGATTTTCCGGGTCGTTACATAAGGCAAGGTACATTTACCATACTTACATTTCCCGTTTTGTTTCCTACTTTACTATAGTTTCCTTTTCGGGGACAAAAAGTTCTTAAGTGGGGAAGATTGTAACAACTCGGAAAATCAGAACCAATTAAAAAAAAATCGGCTATTTTATTGAATTTTGAATAGTTAAAATAATTGATTTTAAATAATAACGATTAAAAATTTGTTCAAATCGAAGTTTTGACTAATATATTTAATTTTAACTTTAAAAGGAGTTAGAAATAGCGCGACAGTTTGAAAATTTGAATTCAAACTTTGACTGACTATACAGGATGCAAAATAGAATGGATTTTAGTGAAACCAAAAATATTTAAATCTGTTTAAGAATATCTTTCCAACAAATCCGAAAAATTGAAATTTCATAGCGAGAATCAAATGTTATGGTCAGTTGAATTTCAGAATAGTTGCTATGGAATTTAATATAATATATAGCCCGTGTAAATAGCCATTTTTCAAACGACCTCCATTTTCGACGAAACCACTTTTGTTGGAACGGAATGTCAAATTATTGCAGGATTCAAATTTTCATAATTTTTGGGATCAATATGTGAGCGTGACAAAAGAAAATGTGTTTTGACAATTTCAGTCAACTTCGAACGACCAAAAATGGCCATTTTTCCAACGGTCTCCAAATTCTACGAAATTAGTCTTGTTAGGACCGTATCATCAATACATAGCCAGATTTATTTTTTGGGAATTTTTAGAGTCAGTATGGCCCCGGTAAATTAAAATGTTCGATCAAATGAAATAATTAAATGTTATATTATTTAATTTGATGAATAACTGACTGATTCAGTCGAGTGGGCCTACGATACATATCCCATTGTCTCCGAAATAGGGGCATTTAGCTAAAGGCGTCACTCGCTGGGTTTGATTTGGAGTTAGAAGCGATGTAGAAACTTAAAAAGAATTAAATAAATAAAATTTAAATAGAAATACGCGTATAAATACAGTATACGCCGTATAACCCTAAACTTTTTCACAGCCGCCATATCTATCGATTTCAATGGCCTTGGTTCTCCAATTTTAAATCGGTAATTCCTCCAAAACCACTCGAAGAAATCCACCACCCCTGTTGAGACTTTTGTAGAGTTTTCTCCCGGCTTCGCATCCATACCGATTCACGCGAAACCATCGCCCAAGCACCGAGATCCGACGCCCCAAACCCGCATCGAACTGACCGCCGCTGAGCCTCCAATAGGCGTATGAGTTGGCTAACTCGGGGTTGCGCAGTTGCGGCTCCTGGAGCCCGTCGACGTGGTGTCTTCAGATCGACGCCTCGTGCCTCGGTGTTCGTGCAAAGTGAAGACCTAAGTTTGAACCTGTAGTGGAAGTCATCGGCCTGAGCAATTGGTAGAACAATAAGTAATATTCTATTTAATTAGAAAATGTATTTTATTCAAAATTGGTTACAACCTTTGTGAAATCATAACTCGTTCGTTTCTTATCAGAATTCGACGAAACTGAATCCATTAGAATAGCAATGACGAGATCTACATTTCAGAAGAGACTGTAGAATTTTTAGAGCTCGCTACAATTTTTGGCGTCGTCAAATCAAAGTGAGATATCTGAATTCAGAAATAAAATAAATAAATTATATTGGGATGCAGACGGAGTTTAGAAACTCCCGACACCCATCGTCCACAGACCATGGACGACTTGATTGATTTGTGATATATGATTGATTGAAATTTTGGTGTTTGTTTGTGGTTGAAAAAGAAAAAGAAAAAGAAATTGATTAATATTGTGAAAAAATTCGTCTGCGTACGAAATATATTATTGAAATCCCTCTTGTCAAAAGCTGCGAGGCTTTAAGGTAGCGCCATGAGCCGTACATCGGGACGGTGTCGGTTCTAATTACCCTACTGTTATGCTGCCGAAATTTCCTGAAATATTTTTGTGTTGTAAAATATTTATGTTATTATATAAAATTGTCAAATAAAATGGAAATTAGATTTTATATATATATATATATGAACATGAAAAGGATACATTCAAAATTTGACATTTTTATATAAAATGTATAACATTGGAATTTATATCTCCAATATAAATTTACATTTGAAAATATACATTGGGTACAAATTGTATTTACATTTTGAAATCCCATTTTTAATGAAAATTTAGAATGTATGAATTTTTTTCATGTTTTTAAAATAAAATGTGATTACATTGAAATCCCATTTTTAATGTTAAGATAGAATCTAGTGAAATTGTTCATTGTCTTAAGTAAAAACATGTTTACATCAAGAATTACATTTTTAATGTAATAAAAAATAAAAGAAAAACAGAAAGACTATTCATGTTTAAAAATGAGAAAAACATGTTGCATTAAAGCTATACCTTAATGTCATGAATAAATTTTTTTTTCTTCATGTTTTGAAATTGTAAACATGTTTACATTAAAAACATTATTTTAATGTGAATGCAGGATATGTGAAAGTGTTCATACATTGAAATAAATAGTTATATTTTATTTGCATTCTTTGATGCAACTAAACATTGAAATCGATAGTTATATTTTATTTGCATTTTTTGATGCAATAAAATGTTGAAAGTAAAAGTTGCATTTTTGTTTGCAATTTTAGATGCAAACAAAACTCTAAAATGAAAGTTGGATTTTTGTTTGCAATTTTAGATGAAAATAAAACATTAAATTGAAAGTTGCATTTTTGTTTGCAATTTTAGATGCAAACAAAACTCTAAAATGAAAGTTGCATTTTTCTTTGCAATTTTGATATGAATAAAATATTGATTTAAGAGTATAATTTTTATTAGCATTTTTTTAATGCAAATAGAACATGAATTAAAAGATAACATTTTCTATAATGTATAAAAGATAGAAAAGATTACATTTTTTCCTGTAATGTAATGAAAGATGTAAAGGCTAAATCTTGCAATGTAATTAAAGAATGAATATAAAAGATTACAACTTTTATGAAATGTAAAAAGATCACATGTTCAATGTAATAGAAGAATGAAATGAAAACTGTTCATTTTCAATGTAAATATAGAGAATGAGGATGTTGTTCACGTTATAAAATAAAACATGTTTATCATTAAAATGTTCATCTTTAATATAAATATAGAATATCGAAAATTTGTTCATTGTTTTAAAACAAAACATAATTACATTGAGAATACCATTTTTAAAGTGAATATAGAATATAGAAAATATATTCATGTTTTTAGAATAAATGTGATTACATTAAAAATCCTTATTTTATTGTAAAGTAGTAAATTAGAAAAATGATCATAACTTAAAAATGAAAATATGATTTCATTAAAATTCTCATTTTTAATGTAATGTTAGAGAGCAAGAAAATGTTCATTGTTTAAAATAAAAATATCTTTACACTAAAATTTTCGTTTTTAATGTAATGTTAGAAAACAAGAAAAAGGATCATATAGTGAAAATAAAATTGGTTACATTAAAAATCTCATTTTTAATGTCATGTATGAAAATAGAAAAATGAACATTGTTTGAAAATAAAAATTAGTTTACATTAAAAATCTCGTTTTTAATGTAGTGAATGAAAACATGAGAATGTACCTTTGTTTTAAAATGAAACATGATTAACATTAAAAAGTACATTTTCCAATGTAAATTAAAGAATGAATCAAGATTTACATTTTCCAATGTAAATTAATAATTTATAAAAACAAATTGCATTTTTAATGTAATGTATGATTTCACATAAAAGAAATCACTGTTGAATTGAAATTGGTTTGAAATCATTGAACGATTTATTTTTATATATTTTTATATTTAAATATAAATTAAAATAAACGAATCGTGCGCTGCAGTTCGCGATTTGAAAACGTAACTTCAAACGATTATACTGAGAGATTCGACCGTTGGATTTCCACAAAATTTGAACCGTTGGGTTCTCTTTGGAAAGAGCTTTCCAACGATATAAAATTTGTTAAGATCCAACGGTTAGAATTGGAGAAATGTGTAAATCGAATTTTGATGAAAACAGCGCCAGGGCCATGTAATGACCTGAAGCATCATTTAATTAAAAATGGCTATTTTTAAATAAATAAAAATAGCGATAAATCATTATAAAATATTATAAACGATGTGCAATGGAAATATTGATTTAAACTATATATATTCGAGAATTATTTGAAAAGTTCGACTTAAATCTCATTTCAAATAATTACACGACGATTGGAAGTCGAAGATTTGAAGACGGTGATTGAAGACTGGCGATCTTCACATCAAATGGATGACTACTGATGCCCTAGATCGGTTTGCTCCCAGGAAGGGTTACAGTGGTAGTTGTCCGGACGTACTTGTTGATTATCCGGATATGCTCGGTGCCTTCAGTCTCGTTCAGACCTAGAACGGACTTGTAAATAGATGTATGTCTGACATTGGATTTCGTTCCATGTTGAGTGGTCTCTATTAATATTTATCCGTTGGTGGCGGAGAATTCATTCTCTAGCTTAACACCCTTTGAGGTTATTTATTAGTGGACATCAATCGCATGGCGTGAATTGTCTGTGTGGCATGCCAAGATGCAAATGATCAAGGCTTATTGTTGAAAAGCAGAGCCTTGTGGTTGATGATCAAAGCACATCTTTAAAAAAGCATAGCTTTGTGTATAGCGTTACTTCGTGAGCCTCACACCTCGGTATGAACCAGAAATAGGAGTAAGGACTGCAGGGAGGACATACGTTTCTTTCTAGATAGAAGTTGGGTCATGGCTTTTACAAGGCCTGACATTTTTTACTTATGTGGATGATGGAATGAGGCGCCTCGGTTATTTGAGTCCCTGGTGGCCCTATTTATGCCCCATAGTGCGGGGAAACGTATTGTTTAGGCATAACTAATCCACTAACATATTTGTGGACCGGCCCTAAAGATCCAAGATGCAGTTGCAGCTGTATCCTGAGACATGGTAGGCTAGATTGTCTCGAATTCGGTAAGAGCTATCTTTTGCCTTGGTTCACGATGGAAATCCAACTTCCAATACGACCCATGCGGTTTTGATTGTATTACTAGTATGGCGACATAGTATATGGTAGCTATGCTGTCTATGATTGATACATTATGATTGAAATGTTTTTAAACATATATACACTAATAACAATATCAAATCCGTTTTATCGTATCAAGCATTTTTGACCATTATAAGGTAAAACTCTATCCTCCGGTTTGCGTTGCATTGTGTGATAGGACTTGAGTCTTATAATGGTTTCATTTTTCTAAAAAGATTTGTGTTGTTTAACGATTTACTTTACTTATGCATTGGCAATCCAATGGAGTAAACCCGTTCCGCATTAGCGGAGAGGTCCTGTGATTAGCCTTATTATCAAATAGGTTAAATAAGGTTTCTTATACCCGTCCTTGTTGCTGGCTATGGAGCTGGTTACGCATGATAGGGGGTTCTCGCCATGTTGTTTGGTGGCGAACAGTGGGCTCTTACCCCTACATGTCACTTATTTATTAGGGTTGGTTATTGCAGTCGAGAGGCTGGCCGGGGTTTGGGGTCGTCACAAGATGAGAATAATGTCTTTGATACAATTCAACATAAAATAAACAATCAAAACAGCCAAACAACCAAAAGGCAATTTCTACTTATAAACAAAACCCTATCTACAAACAAAATTCACACAAATACAATTCACATCGGCTAATTCATATAAATAAACTTAGCTGCATACAAAATTCACTGCAAATACAAATCAATGAAAACAACACCTTGAATTGAAACTTCTGCTGATTGATGATTGACGGTTGATAAAAGAAGCAAGATCATAGGAATCATGCATTTAGGATTCAAGAGGAGGTGATTCCATAGAAAGGTGGAGGCACGTTTTGATGACCGAAAACCCTAATTTGGGTTTTTGGTCACCATTGAAGTAAAACAAATGGAATGAGGGGATGCACAATATGATATGCATTCGATTTGACCTTAGGCCATATCAAATTTACCGATCCGAAGCATTCGCGATGGACCGTCAAATTTGGGGTGTTTGGTGTGGTGCAGATCGCAAACTGATGTTTGATGCAGATCTGAGCATTATCAAATTTGATACAGTTTTTAGCCGAACTGTATATCTGAATCCTCCTGTGCCAAATTCGCTGATATGGTGTAGTGTGACATTCAAAGTAAATGATGGCAAGATTTCCCAAAAAGAAATTGTGACCTCAAGCCTCGTCAACTGGGAAATGACAGAAATCGGGAAGGCAACATGGTTAAGTGGATCATTCCCATTAGGGGTATTATCACCTGATCTAGAGAAATTCCATTTGATTTTTATTATATTCGCTGATGTACGCCTTCGGTAACGGTTGTTGATCACAGCCGGTTGTGATAATATGCTCGGTACACTTAAGTTAAATGAGTGGCCAGTCATGTGTGGCAGGGTTGTAAGATGTTCTTGTTGAACCCAGTGTATTCCTCTCTAGAGATACACTATCAAGTGGTCCCATACCTTGTCATGGTTGGAAATTCATTCTCCAATAAGCGCCCTGTGGTTTTTGATTTTATATTATACATGGAGTGTGAGATGCAAGCGCTCCGCTAGATTGCTATTTATTTGATTTAGACACTATTATAATATCACCGGATTTGATATCAAAAACATTTTTGGTTATCGTAAGGTATAAACCATCCGTGTTTATGTGTGGATCGGTCTTACGATTATCATTTCTTTCGAAACGGTTTTTGAAAGTTAAATAAATGCTTGGAGTTTACTCACACCAGTCCTATGACTGACCCAGAGTTTATTTTGTTTTGTTTTACCCTAAACTCTTGGGTGCCCAAATTTGGACGAGCAATCAAGTAGTCAGGATTTTATAGGTTCACTTGGAGGAGCTTAAAGCAGAAGGCTTCACCCGTTAGCTATAAACTATCATATTTTCTGTTGTGTACTATGTTTGTATCTAGAAACATATGCTTATAAATATTCCAGAAATAGCTGTTGTGCTTTGATGATGGTATGTATATACAATTATTGATTTGTATTTCAAAATTTATGTTATATAATATATTTTATTCGTTCCGCTGTGAGATTTGTGTTCTTCGTTTTCTTCTATTCTAATTTTTCTTTCTTTCTATTTCTCATCCTCTAACTTCTTTCTACTAATGATTCGTATTTCTGTGCAATTTTTGTTGTATGTATGGTGTTATTAGTCGACTCAAAGGGTACGGAAATTCAGGCCATTACAAATTGTTTTAAATTGTGCATCAATTATTTCTATTAAAGTTGGTAGATTCGGTGTTAATTATGTTATTACTATTTTAGGGGAAAAGGAAGACTTTGGGCGAGGAGATTATGTTGAGAGAGAAGAGCGTTCCAATCTAGAAACTTTGAGGTGATTAGAAGTTTAGTGTGTTGAAGGGACCATTAGATTTGGGGACTTTTGACCATGTTTCAAACATGGGTCTTCATGTTGATGATGCTTGAGGGATCCAAGATGATCAGGAAAGGAGCTCAAGTCAAGTGATAGATGGGTGTTGATTTGGAAAATCCACAAAGACAAGAAGTAGATTTTTATGGTATTACAAACGGTTTTGAGACCGTTGGTTTTTGTGTGGTGCATCTCATGTGGAATATGAATCTTTTGCAGGTGGTGGTTGTGTTTGTAATGTGGTGTTGATTGAAGCAGTCAAGTGGCAGAAGAGAGATTTTTTGTATGAATAAAGATTTGCATTACCTTTTTCTGTTGTCAATTGGCTTTAGTTTCTGGCTCTGTATTTAGATCAACAATTGAGACGATTTGTTGGTCTTGTTGGTATAGAGATTACTTTGGAATCTACCTTAGATTTTGGATATTTACAATATTTAGTGGTGGGCGGGGACATAATCCGAGCTTGTTAACAATGTGTGATGAGGGGTACCTTTGCTAGATACCATTAGGTAAAAAAAAAAATTCACTGTGAGATTTTGGCTTAAAGTGTTCTTTTTTTTTAAGAGTTTTATGTTGTGGAGAGAATTTGACTTGAGATGGGGTGTTGGAGATATGTGATTTTGCATCAAGGTGGAATGTTAAATTTAGTGATACAAAATCATAAATGGGTGGAAAAATATGCAAAAAGGAAAGTAAATATTTTTAATATGGATATGCATAAATTATTTATTACATTTGCATGAGATGACAAAGAAATAAATGCAGGCGTTATTTTCTTCCATATATGCTAAGGAAGGAAATTGGTGATTTACTTGCTATGTTTGCGCGCTTTGTTGCCTGAATAATTTATCTCCATTATTTATTACCATATCCTGGTAATTAAACTGATGATTCACATATATTTTACTAGCTATATATAGGGGGTAGACTTCATTGTAAACCCATCTTGGCATTTGGCCAGAGATCTCCAAATCAAGTGTTTCTTCAGTCAAGGAATTAGGCTGAGAGAAGCTATTCATGATTAGTGCTGACAGAAGCAGTTATGTAAACTCTTATCTTATATTCTCTTGTATCTCTCTCTCTGACGTGGAATAAATTCTCTCTCCTTTAGACTGGGCGCATACTATCTTATTGATGATAATCAAACAATTATAAATATTGTGTTTTTATTTTCTTCATTATAGTTATCTACTATTTGTTTGGAATAATAAAATAATTATTGTTAGATTGATGTTCAATTGGCAAATCTAGATCCTATTTATCGTTTTTCTGCATCTATGCAACCTTTTTGCACAACTAATTGGTTTTAGAGTAATTTGTGTAATTTTTCGCAAAAAATATAATGTTGGTTGTCTATTCAAACGCCAATAGTAATATCCATTGGAAAACAACCATGATCATTCAATTAAAAAGACACCTCAAATAGATGCTTCATACTCTCTATGAGTACACATTCCACCAATAAAATCACTTCACTTTTTAACTTCAATTTCGAAGTTATAAAATAATTAGCATCATCAAATAAATTTTCAAATGCCTTTCTAATCTGAGCAAGTAATCACAACCTGCATAGATAATCTTCACTGTATCCTGAAAGTTTGTTTTTAGTCAACCAGCTGTGATAAAGGAGGGAAAACATTCTTGAAAGACAATGATTTTTTCGTACCTTAGAGCTATTAATTTTTTTGAAATTCAACATCGGTTTCAAGAATGTCTTCTGTTCAAGATTCATCGCTCAACAGAACAACGACGCAATCACTACAAGTAATGAATTAGGATCTCACCCACCTTGAAAGATTTGGTGGAAATAATTTCACTTGTTGGCAGGAAACAGTTCTATTTTTTCTCACTACAATATGTATGAATCTTATCATAAGTGATGACTTAGTACCAATTTCTGAAGAAAGGGATGTATATTCTGAAAAACGAAAGTAAGAGTAAAAGGAACTAAGGTAGAAGATAAAGAATAAAGACTTCCTTTGTCAAGGAAAATTATCAATGCGTTTTCAAATTCAGTATGCAGTGCACACCGAACTGTTGAAGGTGCGAAAGCTCTGTGGATGGCTCTGGATGTCAAATATCGCATTGAAGAGGCAAGTAATCAAAATTTTCCAATAAGTAATTATATTAATTATAAGATGAATGAAGATGCTGATATTATTTCCCAAGCCCATGAATTAAATCTCCTTGTTAGTAAACTGAAAGATGTGAAAGTAGAACTTCCTAAAACATTTCAAGTAGGAGTTGTAATTACCAAATTGCTTAGTACTTGGAATGGCTACAAAAAGAAACAAATGTATGAAGAAAAGACACAATCTATAGAATCCCTCATACGATACTTACGTATTGAGGAAGAATCTCGCAATAAAGATAAGAAAGAAGATCAGGAGACAGAAAAGGAAAATGTGGTTCAAGGAGAATTCTCTAAGAATCACAATAATGGAAAGAAGAGAAAAATCAATTCGAAAGGGAATAAATACGAGAAACCTAAAAATCCCAAAGGTGATTGCTTTTACCATAAGAAACCTATTTATTATCCCCGAGAATGCAGAATTCACATAAGAGACGAGAAAGAAAAGAATAAACAAGTTAATGTTGTTGCTGATTTTGAAAAAAAAAACCTAAATTGGTCGTTGTTGTAGAAGAAGCCAACTCTGTTGCAGTTGAAGATGGATGGTGGTTATATTCAGGAGATCTCTCGTAATATCAATTTGAAATCAATGGTCGAAATTCGCGAACGGCCGCGGCGCGGTGCTTCTATTCAGGCCATTATATTATATATATATAATATATATTTCATCGATTTCCATTTAAACCGCTTTTAAAAATCATTTATAAATTCGTTTTAAAACGGTTCTAACTTCATTCTAATTATAAATCAAAATTGAATACTCCTTATCATTATATTATTTAAATGATAATATTTTCAAAATAACAGATTTTGAAATCATTTCCTTTTCGGTATTCATTATAAAAATGAATAAAATCGATATAAATATCATTCACGTTAAAATGGCGCATATCTAATCAATACGGCTTCGTATATTTAAAGATTTTCAAGTCCATCCAAAATCGGACATTAAAATTAGATTTTAATCCTTTATTGAATATTATTTTAAAATATTCCTTATTTTAAAATATTCGTTATTTTAAAATATTTGTTCTTTCCGAATTGGAATCAGACACATTACCATATAATGTTATTTATATAGATTTCATACATCATATGTATACAACAACAATGATAAACATTCAATCGTCATCCAGAGTGCACTACACAGCTGCATAAGCATTAAATATAAATAATTAACGCTTACAACAGTCTGTCAACCAATCGATTGATATACAACTAAACAATTGGGATTAGTGTATGTCAAATATCATACCAATACCCGTGTAGGGTTTCAATCAACACATACATATTTTATTTGTGCAGTTGGGCGATGTGTAAAATATATCGTCCCAATCAATATCAGTCAAATGAGTGTACATAAACAAATCGTCCGATTTGTGAATGAATATTTATTTTTATTTCAGGAGAATTTTATGTCATTCATATATACGTTAAAAATTATATTTTTAACGATAAAATATTTTATTCAATACATGAATATTTTATACAGTTCATTTATACAATAAAAATGATATTTTTATTATTCTAACATATTTTTAGAAAATTTTGGCAGCATAATGGCAAGATACTAGAATCGGGGTAAGGTCTAGCCTTACCCTTTGCCTAATACTGGCTCGCGCCATACACTAACCAATTCCAATCAATTCACAATTAATCCACAACCAATTTTATAATCACAATCAAATCACGCAGAACATCCAAATAAATAAATACTCAACTACCCCCAAATGTAATTTACGGTGCCATAAGTGGCTATTCACGAAGTATGAAATCTGTGTGTCGGTAATATCCATACATCGCTTTCAATTATGTGATTATGCGAATTCGAGTGTTGAACTTCATATAATTCAAATCACATAATATGGTTTGTACAATAAATAGTGTCAGGGGCTTCTAAGCCCTGTCTGCATCCTAAAATATTTTTAACTGTAAAATAAATTAAGTGAGAAGGAGTTCTCACCTTTGGTTTTCACTCCGCCATTCTTTAATTTAACGGTTTGGATTTGGATTTGTTTCCAATCAGTTCCATTGCAATCTATTTCACGCAGTTTATATTAAAAATCACATTCTTAATAACGCTTCATATATTTAAAAATCATATTTTTATAACGCCATTACATATATAAAAATCATATTTTTATAGCACTTTATATATAATAAAAAACATATTTTTATATCACTATTCATATAATAGAAACCATATTTTTATATTGCTATTCATATAATTAAAAATCACATTTTTATATGTTATTCATATAAATAAAAATCACATTTTTATATGCTATTCATATAAATAAAATCATATTTTTATATGCTATTCATATAATTAAAAATCAAATTTTTATACCGCTATTATATATATATATATAATTTTTTTTATTAAGATATTATATATATATAAATCAAATTTTTATTAAGCTATTATGTATATATATAAATTGAATTTTTATTTCAAATCTACATTATAAAAATCAAAATTTTAAAACAAGGTATTTATATTTAAAACTGAAATTAAAATCAATATTTTAAAAACTCGTTGTTTTCGGGTTTGGTGGATAGAGGAGAGGTTGGCGTGGGACCTACAGGAGGTGGCGGAGGCGGCAATGGAGGAAGGTGGCGGCTCCTCTAGGTGATTTCCGTTTGTTTTGGGGGTTTAGAGGAGAGGGGTGAGAGGGGAGGGAGGAGGAGCTAGGGGGATGGCCGGCGGTCGGCGGTGGTGTCAGGGAGGGGAGACGGCGGTTTAGTCAGGTGGCGGTGGGCGCTGCTACGCGATGTGGTGGGTTTTTTCCGTAAAACCTAAAACTGACAGGGGAAATAAAAGAGGGGTGAGGGTTTAAGTGTAAAGTTATATTATTATTTATTTTTATTTTGTTTAATTCTCCAAAAAGTTGACTTTACTTTTTAACTCCATACGAAACCCAACGACTGTCACTCCTAGCTAATTACCCCCATTTCGAACACAATGGGATATGCCTGGTAAGCCAATTCGACTATTTCGATCAGTTTTCATCAAAATTAAAATATATATTAATATAACGTTCAAAATTGAATTCAACGTACATTTTAATTTACCGGGGCATATGCTGAATCCAAAAATCCCAGAAAAATAAATCTAGCTATGTATTGGTGATACGGTCCTAAAAAAATTAATTTCGTCGAATTTGGAGACCATTTGAAAACAGTCATTTTTCAGTCGACTAAATTCAAATTGAAATTATCAAACGCGTTTAAATTCACCACACTCACATATTAATTCCAAAAATTATGAAAATTAGAATCTGGCAATAATTTGACATTCCGGATCCAACAAAAGCGGTTTCATCGAAAATGGAGGTTGTTTGAAAGTGGCTATTTTTAAGGGCTATATATTATATAAAATATATATAAATTCCACAACGACTATTCTGAATGTTAGACTGGCCAAAACTTTTTATTCCCGTTATGATATCTCAATTTTTCACATTCATTAGAAAGATATAATTAATCAGATTCAACTATTTCTAGTTTTACTGAAATCCAATTTATTTTGAATCTTGTACATTCATTGGAAATTTGAGATCGAATTTTCAAACTGCCACGCCATTTCAGGCTCGTTAGATAATTAAAATAAATTTATACGTTCTAACTTTGATTAAAATAATTTTTTAGTCGTTATTATTTAAAATAAATCATTTTAAATATTCAAAATCCATTAAAATAAAAAATTTAAATTGGTTTTGAAATTCCCGGTTGTTACAATCTCCCCCACATAAAATCTTTTCGTCCTCGAAAAGAAACAGAGCTGAAAGTTGTTTAATTAACTAAGTCAACTTTCATTCTGGCATTCATTCTTCAACTTTTCAGTTTTTAAGAATTCTCTAATTCTTCAAAAATTTGGCTAACGCCCTAAATTTTTGAAAAATTTCGCGATAATCTCCTTTGTGTGGGGAGACCTTTAAAACCACAACTTGCCTCACAGGGCCCTCACTAATCCAAAAGAAAAAGCCAATCGGCTCATAAAATCATCAAAACCCAATGAATTAGTAAACATGTACCTATTTGTCGACTCTCCCACTCCAGTCGTTGTTTTTCTTTCTGTTACTTCGACAGTAGCTGCTTTGGCTTCAGACACGCAAATTTTCGATATTCCTTTTTATTTCTCATCAAACGAATTGCATCTTCTTTTGGAAATCCTAGCTATTCTTAACATGATATTGGGCATACAATTTTATTTCTCTTCTTAGCTTCCCTGCTATGACCAATTCACACACACACACACATATATATATATATATATATATATACTAGCGTGTGGCCCGTGCTACGCATACAGCAAACAGTTGGAATATCAAGTACTTATCATATTGGATATCTAAATATAGATGAGAAATGTAACACCCCGTTTTTCTGAGAATATTAAAAGAACGAATTAAAGAATACTTAAATTTTAAATTGAGAATTAATGGAAACAGGTTACGCCATTGCGTTCGTCTCGAAATTCTTCTTGGAATAGAGTCCAAGTTTTCGTAAATCGGACTTCGTATGAGAAAGTTATGGCACTCATAAGTTTCAGGAATTTAAATAAAATAAAACAGCTCATAATTAAATTTAAAATTCTAATTCGAAATTCAAATCACACACCCGGGCTGGGCGGGAAATTTCCCGCCCTAGACCCAGGTCGACTTGGGTCACATAGGTCGACCAGGGGGTCGACCGGGGGGTCGACCTCCCCCCTATTTCCAGATCCGAGGCCTGGTTTGTTTCTCTGCATTTCGACACCCGTTCTGACCAGATTCGTTGATCACTATATTATATAAACACCCCTAAGGCTACAGGTTTCTCTACACAACTCCATTACGCCTATACTCTACCCTAATTCATATCAAAATAAATCAAAGATGGGGTTATGCCGCTCAAGTTCTTCGTAGAATCAAGTTAGAAGTCAAGTAGAGATTCAAAGGCTAATTCAACGGCTTCAACAACTATTTTCTAAGAATCAAATCTAAATTAGAGAATCGATAGTCTACGTCAAGGAATAGCTTTTTAGTTTCAGAAATCAGATCCCAGAATTCAAGACCGTTCTATAATTTGTAAATTCACGTTACTTTCAGAAATAAAAGTTAATTGTGATTCTGACATTGTAATAAATCTAAATATGAGATTATGCCTATTTCTATCTATCTTTCTATATCCATTGGATCTATCTCATTGATAATATTATGTCCATTCTTTGTCTCTTCTTTCCTTCTTCCCTTTTTGTTTTATAGCCAGGCTACTGCGAGCCTGAGCCAAATCTCATAAGATATGAACGTATGTTGGGAATAAAATGGGGGCATAATATATGATTTGAACATGGCCAGCGCTAAAATTGGGCGTAATATATGATTTGGATGATCGACGCTAATCTATGAATTAGAAAAGCGCGACATTTGTAATAAATTCTGCAAGCATACAGGTGTGTAGCATACAGGTCGAACACAGGGAGGAAAGTTAAATTTTATTATTTATATGTTTCGTGGGCGTGTTAGACGAACTTTGGAGGTTGATTTTGCAAAACAAAACAAAATTAAAACTGTGATTTGATTCAGAACAGATCTAACTGAACCGACGATCAAATCACAATTTCAATGGAAAGCAAGTGAAACTATGAATTAGATTTGAATCTAATCAAACCCAATTTGACCTAAGAAAATAATAAAAAGCAGAAATTGAAATTGCAGAAATTGAAATAACAAACAAGAATTAAAATTAGGATTTCCGCTGAATCTAATCAGACGGTAAATCACTAATGCAAATAAGTGCAAAATACAAATAGTGTTCTACCGAATCTAATCGTATAGACAACACTAGTTGCTAAGAAAACAAAAAAATGCAGAAAATAAAAGAGAAAGAAGAACTTTTATTAGAACAATGGAATAAGAGATGAGATGGTAGATTACAATGGGTATACATGTGCTTTTATAGCTGAATTGCTAAACCCTAATCAAATCTATTAATATATGGGCTTTTTTATTCCATCAAGATTATGATAGATCCTCTTCTTATCCCTCTTTGCCATGTGTCAATCAGAAGATTTTAAAAAATCTTTTCTACAAATCTCCTTCCAAAAGCAAATATGCTAGCCCAATATGAACATAATTAGCCTTCAATGACCACTTCTTATGCAATCTTCATGTATATGGCATCAATTCTTCACTTTAAAGGCTGTATAAGGCTTGAACAACTCATCTGTAAAAACATCAAAATAATACCCAGCGTAATATTTATTTATATACAAAAGATAATATATAAGAGCATAAAATAAACACATTTTTATGTCAATCATTGGACATGACTAGCGCTAAAATTGGGAAAAGTATTAGATTTTGTATAATTGGGCATAACTGATTTGTAATGGGTTTAAGGACATAACACATGTTGTATTTAAAATATAAAGTGTATCGAACTATGAATGGAGATTTGGGGCATAAATTGAACTGTAAATATGTAAGTCATAGTACATGTTGTGGTTTAAGATCTAAAATTGGGGCATATAATATATATATATATATATGATAGTTTATGATTTGGAAGAAGAAGATTAGTGTGTATAGTGATGTATGGCTTAGGCATGAAAACCTATAGTAAGATAGGGATAACTGTTAAATGTGAACGCGCCTAAAAGTGGGATTTTGGGGTAATTGGCATGCACTGTAATTAAAGGCTATAATTTGGCATAGTTTATACTTTGAATCATGACTGGGGGTTTATGGGAGAATTGTAATAACTAGGAAATCCGAGCCAATTTAAAATTTTTATTTTGGCAATTTTAACGAATTTTGAGTATTTAAAATGAATTATTTTAAATAATAACAATGAGAAATTTATTTTGAATAGAAATGTAACATATATATTTATTCGAATCGTCATTAGAATGTAAATATTTATTTTTAATTATAAAAGGAATTGAAAATGGCGTAGTAGTTCGAAAATTCGATTTCAAAGTTCAAATGAATGTACAGGATTCAAAATAAACCTGATTTTAGCGAAACCAATAATATTAGAATCTAATTGAAAATATCTTTCCAACAAATTCGAAAAATCAAAATTTCATTAGCGAGAATCGAGAGTTATGCCCAGTTGAAAATTCAGAAAAGTCGCTATGAAATTTTGGCCCTTAAAAATGGAAATTTTGCAAACGACCTTCGTTTTCGACGAAACCACTTTTGTTGGATCTGGGATGTCAAGTTATTGCTAGATTCCAAAGTTCATAATTTTCTGAAGCAATATGTGAGCGTGGCAAAGGAAAACGTGTTTTAACAGTTTCAGTCAATTTCGATCGACCAGAAAATGACCATTTTTCAAACGGTCTTAGAATTTGACGAAATTAGTTTTGATAAGACTGTATCGTCAATACGAAGCTAGAAAATATTTTTTGGGAATTTTTAGAGTCCATATGTGGCCCGGTAAATTGAAATGCGCGTTCAAATTCAATATATAGATTTATATTTTGATTTTGATGGAAACTGATTGAAACAATCGAATCAACTTACGATATATCCCATTGTGTTCAGAATGGGGGTAAGTAGCTAGGGGCGACAGTCGTTGGGCTTGAATTAGAGTTCGAAATAAGAGCTTACTTTTTAAAATCAAACGGAGAAAAACAAAATAATATAATATATAAATATACACTCACCCCCCCCCCCCTCTCTCATACTTGGGTCAACGGAAAAAAAAAACCGATCCTTCCAGATCGAGATGGCGACGCCAACGCCGGAGGGCCAACCGCCGCCCCTCTAATGTTGACGCTGGCTCCCCATTTCTTCCCCTTGCCCCGATTCTTCTCCCCCGACTACAAAGCTTCGTTAAAACCCCTTGACCCAAACCCTAACCGCGGCCAATGCAGCGCCGCCACAGCCGCTGCCACCCTCCGTCTGCGTCGCGACCCGCCCTCCTCCTCCGATCTCCTCCTCCTACCTCTCTTCTTTTCCCTATTCAACGTCAAGAAATCAGCCCCCTTCCTCTGAATAAAACCGCGTCGCCACCCTAATCCGCCACTGCGCCACCCGGGGCCCACCGCCGATCCCGTCAGCCTCCGGCTACCCTCCGACGCTCCCCCATGGTCAACCGCCAACTAGCGAACCCCATTTACCAAATACAGTGAAAATTTGCAAGTAATTTCTTTTCATTTATTTTATTTTATTATTCTTTAATTAATAAATCTCATTTACATGAAGTTATAAATTTTATGTATAAAAAGTTGTGATTCTTTAATTTATAAAGATTTGATTTTTTTAGTGTTATATAAATCTGATTTTTGTTTTGTTTATCGGAGTATGAATTTCAGTCGATGAAAGAATGCAAATTTTTGATATAAAAATAAAACTAGATTTTTAAATATAAAAAGATATGATTTTTATTGTTGAATAGAGATAGAAAGATGTGATTTTTATTTTTGAATAACACTGTAGAAAAGATTTTTAAACTTGAAAGAAAAGATTTGATTTTTTACTATGTGAACATCGTGTCAAAAATATGATTTTTGTTAATAACAAAAAAATCAGATTTTTAAAACACTAAAAAATCAAATCTTTATAAATTAAAGAATCACAACTTTTTATACATAAAATTTATAACTTCATGTAAATAAGATTTATTAATTAAAGAATAATAAAAGAAAATAAATGAAAAGAAAATACTTACAAATTTTCACTGTATTTGGTAAATGGGGTTCGCTGGTTGGCAGCTGACCATGAGGGAGCGTCGGAGGGTGGCCGGAGGCTGAACAGGATCAGTGGTGGGCCCCACGTGGCGCAGTGGCGGATTAGGGCGGTGGCACGGTTTTATTCAGAGGAAGGGGCTGATTTCTTCATGTTGAAGGGGGAGAAGAAGAGAGGTAGGAGGAGGAGGGCGGGTCGCGGCACAGGCGGAGGGTGGTTGCGGCTGTGGCGGCGCTGCATTGGCCGCGGTTAGGGTTTGGGTCAAGGGGTTTTAACGGAGCTTTGGGGTCGGGGATGGAGAATCAGGGCAAGGGGAAGAAAGGGGAAGATGGCGTCAACGTTAGGGGGGCGGCGGTACTATGTGAACATCGTGTTAAAAATACGATTTTTGTTAATAATAAAAAAATATGATTTTTATATTATAGAAATAATAAAAATATGATTTTTATATTATAAAAATAATAAAAAAATATGATTTTTATATTATAGAAATAATAAAAATGTGATTTTTATATGAAGGAGAATATAAAGATGCGATTTTTACATATGTAGTAGAAATATAAAAGTAAAATCGAAATAATAAAAAATGTGATTTTAATGTAAAGAATGGCGAGACAAAAATATAATTTTTATATAGAAAGAAGCGTTGTAAAATATATGAAGTAGAAATAAAAATATGATTTTTATTTATTGGGATAAAGCGATAAAAATGTTATTTTTACTATGAACAGCGGGAAAAGATGGCGATGGTATCGACTGAAATCAAAACGAAAACCGAACAGTTCAGAAGGAAAGACTGGTGAAGTGGAACCCAAAGGTGAGAACTTCTCACTTTTAATTTGTTTTCTAGCTGAAATATATACTAGGATGCATACGGTGCTTAGCAGCACCCGACACCCATTATCCACAGACCATGGATGACTTGTTTGTTTAATTGATGTGTTGTGAAAGTTGATTGTGTGATGTGGGATGGAATAAAATAAAATATTTTATAATTGAAAATATTTTATAGTTAAAAATATAATTTTTAATGTGTATATAAAACAAATATTTATAAACAAATCGGACGATTTGTTTATATACACACATTTGACTGATATTGATTGGGACGATAAATTTTACACATCGCCCAACTGCACAAATAAAACCTGTGTTTGATTGTTTGAAACCCCACACGGGTATTGGGATGATATTGGACATATACTAATCCCAATAATTAGTTGTATGTCAATCAATTGATTGACAGACTGTTATAAGCATTAAATATTTATATTTGATGCTTATACAGTGTAGAATGCACTCTGGATGATGGATTGCTATTTTCATTGTGGTTATACACATTTGTTGTGTGAAATCCATATAATCATATTATATGGTAATTGACTGTGTCTGATTCCAGTTCAGAAGAAAAGAATATTTTAAAATAACGATTATTTTAAAATAACGAATATTTTCAAATAATATTCTGAAGCGAATCAAAATATGATTTTGATGTCCGATTTGGGATGGACATGAATATATTTAATTACATAAATCCGTGTTGACTAGATTGACACCATTTTGACGTGAACGATATTTATATCAATTTTATTCATTTTTATAATGAATATCGAAAAGGAATAGATTTCAAATTCTAATGTTTTGAAAATATTATCATCTATATATCAATTATATGGAATATTCAATTTTGATTACAAATTGAGTATGAAGTTGAGATCGTTTTGAAAATGAATTTAAAATGATTTATAAAATACGTTTTAAAAGGAAATCAACGAAATAGATAATATATATTATATATATAATGGCCTGAATAGAATGCGCTGCGCTGCGGCAGTTCGCGAATTTAGATCATTGACTTCGAATGGACATTACGGGAGATCCGACCGTCGGATTCTCCTAAAACTGGAACCGTTTGGTTCGTATCGAAAAGAGCTTTCTAACGAATATTAGAGATTTGAAATCTAACATTTGGATTTGGAGTTATGTCCAAATCAAATTTGGAAAAGGTCGTCGTAAGTGCAATTCGATGGCCATTGATGGAAATCGACTGTACGGGCCTTGATAAAATTATTAAAAATAGCAATAATTTGTGTAAAATCATAAGAAATGATTTGGAAAGAATTGGGATGAAAAATTCCATATTTGAAAAGATAAAAATAGATTTTTATCGAAATGAACTAGTTTTGAACTTAATCCTTTTATTTTTGAAATAAATAAATTGGATTTGAAAGGGTTTTGAAAATAACCAGAATTTCCTATATATAAAGTGGAAATGGATTTGAATCGAAATTGTCTTTGGAATATTTTGATGTTGGATTTCGTGATTATACAGATATTGTTATGGAAATTTGAAAGATATATTTATATCGTTATTTCCAATACGATATTTGTTGGTCATAGAATTTGATATTGAATATAAGCCGATATATTTTCTATTCAGAGCCTGGTATTTAATATCAAATGGGATTTGGGTTTGTCGTGAATGGTGTCTTCATTAACATTGTTCTTAAACCAAGTTGAGAAAAAGATTAAATCTTTTTATTTTGATTTAATGAAGTATACCAACTAAATAGTATTTAATTAGAATTGAATTTGAATTGATTTTTTGGTTTATCGTGAATGGTGTTTTAAATAACACTTGTTCTTTAACCCGATAATTAATGGAATGTGAATTGGGTTTATCATGAACTGTGTTTTAACGACATTCGTTCTTTAACCTGATTTACAGTGAAATGTGATTTGGAATTTATAAATCTTTTGCTAAGATTTAAAGTAGATTTTCCAAAATAAAGTTTTCCAATTTAATGAAATAAATTGGAATGGAATGGAATATGATTTGGTAATAATCGAAGTGAATTTCTGTGGAGGAAGACAACTAATATATCTGGAATTTAAAAGGCTTTGCCGTTATTCCATTTATATTATTACTCGGATATGGAAGTTTATATCGATTATATATATCGATTTGTTTTCCATGAAGATTCCATTGTAAATGGAATGTGATTTTGGGTTGTTGTGAATGGTATCTTTAACAATACTATTCTTAGACCCAATGGAGTTAAGAAAATCAGAAACTAACTGAAGATTAGTTAAGTTGAATGGTTTTCTGGGTATTGATCTGATATTGGTTTCGGCCTTCGGGGTTATTACTTAGGGAATTGTTCACTTGCTAATTTATGGTTAAAGGCTGATGGAATAGAATGTGATTTTGGGTTTATCGTGAACCGTGTTTTAAATGGCATTGGTTCTTTAACCCAGTTAAAGACATGATATGATTTCCCAAGTTAAACAATCATTAGTATTGATTTTTGGGAAGATTAAAACCAAGTGGAGTTTTAATGAATCTTTAATTAGATTGAAATGATCGAGAATGGAGTATCACCAGTTTTGCTCCAGGCGATAGTTAAATCTTTAATTAGATTTCAACGTGAAATGGTAATTGAATTTACCGATAACACCGTGGTGTTAGATATGAAGTATGACCAGTTTTACTTCATGGGATGAATAGGTTGGGGTTGGGAAATTTAACAAGTGATTACTTCGGTAAGGTTCGCTAATCCCGACTAGTTTGGATAAACCATAATTTGGTTTGAATTGATATTCAAAAGAAGATTAAAGAATAAATTTAAATAATTTATCTTTGATAAAATTAATGGGAACCTTTCCCAAAGTATAAGAATATTTGAATAAAAGGATATTCTAAATTGGAATGAGGCGTATGTTGTGTTTGTGTAACACTTGTTGATTATATACGCGAGTTATTCAGAAAGACCGGGTTTATCCCATTCCGAATAAATGATTCGATGATGTGTCGAGGATGAAGACGGTGGTCGAAGGCCGGAGGTCTTCACATCGTTTGGATGATTACTAATGATCTTGATTGGGCTGTACACCCAAGATGAGGGAATCAGTTGGTGATCGTCCAGACGTACTTGGAGATCGATGGATATGTGAGGTAAGGTGCCTCCGGTTTCGTTCAGACCCAGAACGGACTTGTAAATGGACTGTGTGTCTGACATTGGATACCATTCTGTGTGATTGATGGATATCGGTTGCATGGAGTGGTTTTCCTGTATGGCATGCTAAGATGCAAATAATAAAGGCTTTTGTCGAAAAGCAAAGTCTTGTGGTTGATAATCAAAGCACCGCTAGTGTGGCTGTAACACCCCACGTCCATTAATGTCACTCACAAAGGGAATGCATTAACTTCCATGGAGGTTATAAGTGAATATAGAATAGAAAAATTACAACAAGACAGATAATAAGTAGTACTTGGAAATCTAAAACTTCATTTTATTGCAGCGGAAATTAAACATGTTTATTTCATCACAAAACCATTAATCAGAGTCAAGTACAATATCCATCTTCATCAAAACAAAATACATAATCCCATTACATAAATAGCCATTAAACAAAAGGTAACAAGGTGGACTTTACTTCAACGGTCCAAGCTTTCCAAAGAGAGATGAAGCAATTCAATCAAACTCCACTAGAGCTGGGTCCAACCTGAGGACCTGGAGGGGAAAAAGGATAGAAATGGAGGGGGTCAGACATAAAGTCTGGCGAGTATGATAATTCTAACAATACTATTATCAAAATAACTAGACTAAGGCATAAGCTGGAAGACAAGTAAATGTCTATGAACTATTAGTTATGGAAAGCAGATAAAGATAACGTTAAAGGCACACCTAATTACTAACGAATAATTACTACACTGCACCGCCCATTACTACACTGCACCGCACTAGTCACCCTAAAGGTTGATCCCACTTGCTTCACACAGAAACATATAAATAGACTTACGTACCCCTAGCTGACTACATAGGTGTCGTTTGCCCCTATCTCCACTAGGTGTACCCCACTACCCACTTTCGATCGGCTCCCTACTCGTAGATACCCGTGCTGGCCCCACAGTGGGGTGTATCACTCCCCAAAAGTGGCAACTCGATACAACTTGAGAATGCACGGCTTATACCTACACGATGCAACAACGTCTTACCTACCAGCCCGGGTCCACACACGCATATGAAACCCGTTGGACTTGCGTTGCCACCGCTCCCCGTTTTGGCCTCTTATAGTCAAGCCCAGTATGCGTGTCCCGTCCTCGACTTGGGTCGAGCCCACAAAGATACGTTTGGGATACTGGTTGAAATGGGCCCCCACAAGCTACCCACCTAAGCTTGTCACCACTAGTATATCCCACTTAACCCTCTTAGTCATGTTCATTTACATGTGTGTTTGGTTAAGTCTTACTAATCGTATTTCACATGCCACTAAGGGCACCCACTAGATTCCTCATGCCACCCCAAGGCACCTACTTAACCCCCATGTCCCCCTTTACATGTTTATCTGGATAAGTATTTCTTAATTCATTCAGGCCATAACCTCGTAAAGACCTCTCACATTAGACTGGCATTTATGGCAGCTGGATTCACCGGGAGGGTCCGGGCAGTCTTACACCATAAAAGAGTCTAACCTCGTGTCTTTACAACTGTTATGCTTTAGTTTAGGCCTAGGACCTCTCACATTGGGCTGACATTTGTGACCACTGGATTTGCCGGGCGGGTCCGGGCAGGTTTACGTCACAAATGAGTCCAACCTCGTGTCCTAAGCATTGATTATCACTTATAATCTTTTACCCCAGTTTTAATAATTCCCTATCCAAATTATTAATTAAGTCCACTTTTATTGATGTCCATAATTGACTCAATTATGGTCATCCACTCATGGCATGCAAAATCATATCAATTGCACCCCAACTTCATATTATTAAATCCTTAATATTACCCCTACCCCGCGCTTATGCGTTCGCTTATTCAACGCATAATATAGGCTAGACTTGAATAGTCTAACACATAGCACAAGGATAAATTAACATATAGACAATTAAAATAAATCTTATCATAATAGGGGTGAAACTTGCATAAACTACACATGTTAAGGATCAAAAGGTGTCAACTTGTTAAATGTCACAATTTACATGATATGATCATAGCCCAAATCTATACATAAACTTGCATATGGGGTTTTTAGGTAACATAATGATGGTGTGAACTAGCATAGGATATCACGTATGTCATAGCATAATTCTAGATGTCATAATAGATGTCATGGCATATGTTCATAACTTTTCTAATCAATCTAACTTGCATATGTGACTTGTCATCTAGATCATCATAGCCCAAACATGATGATTTAATTAATATGAACTAACTAGAATAGATAGTAACATCATGGCTTTTTAACATGTATGATTCATCACAACTTAGCATAGAACTTTCAACATACATAACATCATCATAGCATGATTTACAACACATAGGAAGTCATCACCACATAGCATAGGATTAATAACATACATGATAACATATACGACAATTCACATCATCTACTCATAATCCATTCATGACTTAACCTAATTAAAATGATAATAATCTTGTTAAGACTATCATACTCACAATTTATAAGAGAAAGATAGCCTATATTTGCTTTAGAGTTGAGTAGAATTAGGTTTTGATTAGCTTTTCTTCCTTCTTAGTTGGCGGCGGCTCCACTGAGTTCCATGGCGGCGGTATGACGGTAGCTATTCTATTTTTCATATGAATTAGGGTGAGAGACTACCTAGGTATTTATAGAGTTAGGATTTATTTTAGACCGTCAGATCAACTCAGAACTAATCCCAGCCAACCAGATTAGGTCAAAACCCTAATGGGTCATCACTCAGTTCAAAAACAGACTCAGCCAAAACCCTAGCCCACTGACCAGGTCGACACCCAGGTCGATACTACAGTCGACCTGGGGGGGCAGGTCGACATGGTAGTCGACCTGGGGGGGGGGGGAGGTCGACACTAGTGTCAACTCCCCAGTCGACCTGCCTGGGCGGGAATTTTTCCCGCCCAGCCCGCTTCTGCACTTTATGTTTTGAATTTTAAATTTCCTGCGAGCTGTTTTGAATTTTCAGAAACTTCCGATGGCCATAACTTCTTCATATGAAGTCCAAATCACGCAAACACGGATTCTATTTCAACCAGAATTCCGAGACGAACACAATGGCGCAACCCTTTTCCCACAATTCCCATGTCTGAGATTAGTTATTCTTTAATTTTTGAATATTAATATTATCATAATTATGGGGTGCTACATTCTCCCCTCCTTAAAGGATTTCGACCCCGAAATCTTCAAGTTAAGAAGAATGTATATCCTAACATCCAGTCATCCATCTACTCAACCATCAAACACAGGCATCCATTGTCCTTATAGACTTCTAATGATTTCATTATTAAATGCACAGTGTGTGTATATGTCCATATCTAATGCAAAATCAGGTGGTCCACTGATTCAGTTGACCTCCTTAATGCAAACCATGATAGTGCCATGCGTCCATTATGTATGCAAAAGTTCCCTAATGCTACATATTATTTCTATATGCGTGCACAATCATCATCTAAATGCAACATTCATATGATAATACAATCATCATACATCCATTTTACTAAATACATCCATTTATATGCAATATGCAGTATGAAGTGACTGAGCCGATCTAGTGCCTAATAGTGTATGTATATGCGTCCACGAGCAACCACTAGCAAACACTTGCATCCACTTTGCATCCATCACACATAACATGTCTCAAACTCATGTTTCAGCCATAGGGTTATCCTAACTAAAGGTCAAAGATACTAGCGAGAGGACATACTAAAGATAAGATAAGTACAAGATAAGCGATAAAGGAGAAATTAAAGGACATACCCTCAAAAAGAAAAGGGTACAACGAATGCATCTTCTCTTCCGTCTCCCAAGTAGCGTTGCTCTCATCATCTCCCCATTGCACTTTGACTAGTCTGACCTCTCGATTTCTCAACTTCTTAATCTCTGACCCAAGAATGCGCGTAGGAGCTCGTCGAATCGTCGCATCACGCTCGATCTCCACCTCTCTAAGCAAGCTCGGCTCTACCACTTCTGCGGTCTCGTGCAAGCACTTCCTCAAATGTGACACACGGAATACGTCGTGTACACCACTAAGTCTCTCTGGCAACTCCACTCTATACGCCATCTGTCCAATCTTCTCCTTAATAGGAAACGGCCCTACGAACCTTGGTGCTAATTTCCCAACGGACCCAAAGCGAACAACGTTCTGTAATGGAGACACTTTGATAAAGACCATGTCCCCAACTTCAAACTCAAGATCTGTTCTCCTCTTGTCCGCATAAGATTTCTGCCTATCTTGCACTGCTTTCATCCTCCTTCGAATCAAGTCGATCTTCTCCGAAGTCTCCCTAATCATATCGGACCCAAGTAAGATCTTATCCGTAGATTCCCACCAACATGTAGGTGAACGACAAGGTCGTCCATAAAGAGCTTCGAAAGGTGCCATGCCAATGCTGGACTGAAAGCTGTTATTATATGCGAACTCCACCAATGGAAGATGTTCTTCCCATGTACCCCCAAAGTCTAGAATACATAGCCTCAAAAGATCCTCTAGAATGCGATTCACCCTCTCGGTTTGGCCGTCTGTATGAGGATGATATGCGGTGCTCAAACATAATTGAGTCCCTACCGCCTCTTGTAAGCTTCTCCGAAATTCGCTAGTGAAAATAGGATCGCGGTCGCTCACTATACTAGAAGGAACACCGTGCAAACGAACTATCTCTCGGACGTATACAGAAGCTAACCATGGAGCAGTCCTCTTACTCTTCACGGGAATGAAATGGGCGCTCTTAGTAAGTCTATCTACTATAACCTAGATCCCCGTATTACCCTTCCTCGATCGCGGTAATCCATCCACAAAATCCATCGAGACACTCTCCCACTTCCATAGTGGAACCTCCAATGGGTGAAGCAGCACACCGGGTTTCTTTTGCTCCGCTTTTACTCGTTGGCACACCAAGCATCTAGCGACATACTCGGCCACATCTTTCTTCATACCGGCCCAAAAGTAAACTCGCTTCATATCTTTGTACATCTTGTCCCCGCCGGGATGAATGGTCATCTTTGAACGATGTGCTTCGTCAAGAATAATCTTCCTTAGGTCATCGTCTTTTGGTACACAAAGTCTACCGTCCCTACGTAACCAACCCTTATCATCTAGGGTATACCTATGGAGATGGCTTGATGACTCCCCTCCTTAGAGCTTTTCTACTAACTCAACCAACTGTGGGTCGTCTCGCTGTGCCTCGCCAATCCATCATAAAAGTGTAGGTCTGACCTCCAAGGATGCTAGCAAACCGGGTACAAAGTCAACGGAAGGCTTAAAATCAAACATAGAGATGAACTCTAAACTTCGCCGCTAAACAAACAAAGGACTTAAGGATAACCTTTTTCTACTTAAGGCGTCCGCCACCATGTTACCCTTGCCAGGGGTATATGTTATTTCGAAATCGTAGGATGCTAAGAACTCCATCCACTTTTGCTGCCTTAAGTTCAAGTCCTTTTGAGAGAATAAGTATTTTAGAGATTTGTGGTCGGTGAACAATTCGAATTTCTCGCCAAGAAGATAATGACGCCAAGACTTAAGCGTGAAAACAATAGTGGCCAACTCTAGGTCATGTGTGGGGTAATTCTTCTCATGCGCTCTCAACTGCCTTCCACCATAGGCTATTACACTTCCCTCTAGCATTAAGACTGCGCCTAGTCCTGTCCCACAAGCGTCAGTATAAACAGTAAATGGCTTACTCCCGTCTGGCAGCACTAAGACTGGGGCTGAGGTCAAAGCTTTCTTCAACCGTTGGAACGCATCTTCACAATCTACGTCCCATGTGAAAACTAGGTTCTTCTTCATCAAGCGTGTCAATAGAGCAGATATATTTGCGAAGTCTTTAATAAACTTCCTATAGTAGCCGGCCAACCCCAAGAAACTTCTCACTTCGGTAGCATTTTTAGGGACCTTCCAATCTTGGATGGCCACCACCTTCGCGGGATCCACAACTATCCCTTCCTTGGAAACCACGTGCCCTAAGAATCGTACTTCCTTCCTCCAGAAGTGACACTTAGAAAATTTAGCTTTAAGGTTATGCGCTCGTAGGGTCTCCAACACTTCCCTAAGATGTAGGGCATGCTCTTCTTCATCCTTAGAAAAGATCAAGATGTCGTCTACGAAGACTACCACGAATTTGTTAAGGTACTCCCTAAACACCCTACTCATTAAATCAACAAAGTATGCGGGGGCGTTTGTCAAACCGAAGGGCATCACTAGCCATTCATAGAAACCGTCCGGAGTCCTAAAGGCAGTCTTGTCAATGTTATTCTCAGCCACTCTCAACTGATGGAAACCAGTGGCTAAGTCCAACTGCGAAAACACTGAGGCACCAACTAACTGATCGAAGAGATCGTCAATCCTCGGCAGTGGGTGTCTGTTCTTCTTAGTAAGCTTATTAAGTTCTCTATAGTCCATACAAAGTCTAAGCGACCCATCCGCCTTCGTGGCAAATACTACTGGAGCACCCCACTCCGATATACTTCGTCTTATGAACCCCTTCTCAAGCAACTCCTTCACTTACTTATCGAGTTACCTCCTTTCACGTGGAGCCATGTGGCGTACTGGCAAAGATACTGGTTTCACATTATCCACAAGATATATTCGAAAATCTATCTCCCGCTTCGGAGGCAAGCCCTTCACCTCCTCAAACACATCCAAATATTCTAGGACCACTCTAACAGATTGTAGAATTTCCTCAAACGATTCAAGCGATTCTAAATAACTTAGCATAACGGAATTTATGGGATTACAATAGATTTCGAGAGTGTTGCCAAGGCGAGTCATGAGCCTAACTACTCTCCTTTCACAATCAAGAACGGCCCCATTTCTGGACAACCAATCCATTCCTAAAATTAGCCCATAGCCCGTGAAGCCCAACACATAAGCATCACATCTAAACTCAACGCTAAGTATAGAAATTTTCAAATCCAAACACATCATGGACAAATAAGCCGAGCCCCCTATTGGATTCGAAACAACTAAGGGATCCTCTACTAAACTGGTGTTTAAGTGCAGTGATTCAACTAATGACGTAGAGATAAACGAATGCGATGCGCCCGAATCGAATAAGGTACGGACAGGATGATCAAACAGAAAAACTAAGCTTTCAACAGAAATGGTTCTACCTCGTTCTTGCCGCGGTGAGACCGCAAGAGCCTGAACTTGTCCCCTTGCCTGTCCTGGTGCCATAAGAGCCTGCACCTGTCCTCCCGAGGTAGCTCCTGCCCTCTTCCCC
Organism: Allium sativum; assembly: GCA_030737875.1. Lineage (NCBI taxonomy): Eukaryota > Viridiplantae > Streptophyta > Magnoliopsida > Asparagales > Amaryllidaceae > Allium > Allium sativum. Next base: position 288,952,193 of record CM060909.1, read on the forward strand.
TTCTTTGGGCAGTCCTTCACTAGATGTCCCGCTTCGCCACAGTGGAAACAGCCAGTCTTCTTTTTCTTTCGGTAATCCTTGCTGAGATGGCCTGGTGTCCCACAGTTAAAGCATTTCTTCTTCCCCTTGCTGTTATTGTCTTTACCACCCTTCTTGTTTTGCTGTTGTGGTTTCTTCTGATCCCCTTTCTTCTCGGGTGCCTTATCAACTTTAGCGCTTTTCTCCTCGTGCATGAGTGCCATGTCTACAAGCTTCTCAAAGGTGGCCCCCATAGGGATGTGGGTCATAGCCAACCCTTGCAATGGTTCATTCAATCCATTTACGAACCTCAGTGCCTTCTTCTCCGGCGTGTTCACTAAGTCCAAGCCAAACCTTGCTAGCTGATTAAATTTGTTAACATATTCTTTCACTGATGAGCTTCCTTGCTTCAATGTCAAGAACTTTTCCATATATAGATTCTCTTCTGCCCTTGAGAGAAACTTCGCCTCAAACCTACGCCTAAAATCTTCCCAAGAATCAACAGGACGCTCCCCATTAGTGACCTCCCACCAGAACGAGGCCTCTCCCTTCATTAACCAAGCTGCTAATTTGACTCTCCTCCCTTCTTCTACTTCAAAGATTTCTAGCAATTCTTCCACCTCCCTAAGCCAATCCCTAGCTTTAACGAACGTTTCTGACCCTTGAAAGGGTTTTCCACCCATAGCCTTAAATTCCTTGCACGTCTTTGCAAAAGTATTTATGCGAGGAGGAGGAGGAACGGGTGCAACTGGTGGTGGAGGAACATTGGCCGGACCTGCGGCGGCCCTAGCCTCTAATAGCCTCCTATACCATCCTGGTATCGTTACACCATCCGGAAGGTTAAGATCTTCAGCCATGCTGAAACGAAAAAGGAAAGATTCAAAATGGAGAATTCGAAAGATAAAGATATGGCTATTGGGGATTATGTTTTTCTTAAAAACTTTCCTCTTTAAATTACTCATTAAGACATGTTTTAGAAAACACTTCTTCCAAAAATACTTTAGAAAAATAGTTTTTCTAAAAAAAATATCTGTTCTGGTAACCTTAAGCTCTGATACCACGTGTAACACCCCACGTCCATTAATGTCACTCACAAAGGGAATGCATTAACTTCCATGGAGGTTATAAGTGAATATAGAATAGAAAAATTACAACAAGACAGATAATAAGTAGTACATGGAAATCTAAAACTTCATTTTATTGCAGTGGAAATTAAACATGTTTATTACATCACAAAACCATTAATCAGAGTCAAGTACAATATCCATCTTCATCAAAACAAAATACATAATCCCATTACATAAATAGCCATTAAACAAAAGGTAACAAGGTGGACTTTACTTCAACGGTCCAAGCTTTCCAAAGAGAGATGAAGCAATCCAATCAAACTCCACTAGAGCTGGGTCCAACCTGAGGACCTGGAGGGGAAAAAGGATAGAAATGGAGGGGGTCAGACATAAAGTCTAGCGAGTATGATAATTCTAACAATACTATTATCAAAATAACTAGACTAAGGCATAAGCTGGAAGACAAGTAAATGTCTATAAACTATTAGGTATGGAAAGCAGATAAAGATAACTTTTAAGATAACGTTAAAGGCACACCTAATTACTAACGAATAATTACTACACTGCACCGCCCATTACTACACTGCACCACACCAGTCACCCTAAAGGTTGATCCCTCTTGCTTCACACAGAAACATATAAATAGCCATACGTACCCCTAGCTGACTACATAGGTGCCGTCTGCCCCTACCTCCACTAGGTGTACCCCACTACCCACTTTCGATCGGCTCCCTACTCGTAGATACCCGTGCTGGCCCCACAGTGGGGTGTATCACTCCACTTAAGTGGCAACCCGATACAACTTGAGAATGCATGGCTTATACCTACACGATGCAACAACGTCTTACCTACCAGCCTGGGTCCCCACACGCATATGAAACCCATTGGACTTGCGTTGCCACCGCTCCCCGTTTTGGCCTCTTATAGTCAAGCCCAGTATGCATGTCCCGTCCTCGACTTGGGTCGAGCCCACAAAGATACGTTTGGGATACTGGTTGAAATGGGCCCCCACAAGCTACCCACCTAAGCTTGTCACCACTAGTATATCCCACTTAACCCTCTTAGTCATGTTCATTTACATGTGTGTTTGGTTAACTCTTACTAATCGTATTTCACATGCCACTAAGGGCACCCACTAGATTCCTCATGCCACCCAAGGCACCTACTTAACCCCCATGTCCCCCTTTACATGTTTATCTGGTTAAGTATTTCTTAATTCATTCAGGCCATAACCTCGTAAAGACCTCTCATATTAGACTGGCATTTATGGCAGTTGGATTCGCCGGGCGGGTCCGGGCAGTCTTACACCATAAAAGAGTCTAACCTCGTGTCTTTACAACTGTTATGCTTTAGTTTAGGCCTAGGACCTCTCACATTGGGCTGACATTTGTGACAACTGGATTTTCCGGGCGGGTCGGGCAGGTTTACGTCACAAACGAGTCCAACCTCGTGTCCTAAGCATTGATTATCACTTATAATCTTTTACCCCAGTTTTAATAATTCCCTATCCAAATTATTAATTAAGTCCACTTTTATTGATGTCCATAATTGACTCAATTATGGTCATCCACTCATGGCATGCAAAATCATATCAATTGCACCCCAACTTCGTATTATTAAATCCTTAATATTACCCCTACCCCACGCTTATACGTTCGCTTATTCAACGCATAATATAGGCTAGACTTGAATAGTCTAACACATAGCACAAGGATAAATTAACATATAGACAATTAAAATAAATCTAATCATAATAGGGGTGAAACTTGCATAAACTACACATGTTAAGTATCAAAAGGTGTCAACTTGTTAAATGTCACAATTTACATGATATGATCATAGCCCAAATCTATACATAAACTTGCACATGGGGTTTTTAGGCAACATAATGATGGTGTGAACTAGCATAGGATATCACATATGTCATAGCATAATTCTAGATGTCATAATAGATGTCATGGCATATGTTCATAACTTTTCTAATCAATCTAACTTGCATATGTGACTTGTCATCTAGATCATCATAGCCCAAACATGATGATTTAATTAACATGAACTAACTAGAATAGATAGTAACATCATGGCTTTTTAACATGTATGATTCATCACAACTTAGCATAGAACTTTCAACATACATAACATCATCATAGCATGATTTACAACACATAGGATGTCATCACCACATAGCATAGGATTAATAACATACATGATAACATATACGACAATTCACATCATCTACTCATAATCCATTCATGACTTAAGCTAATTAAAATGATAATAATCTTGTTAAGACTATCATACTCACAATTTAGAAGAGAAAGATAGCCTAGATTTGCTTTAGAGTTGAGTAGAATTAGGTTTTCTATTAGCTTTTCTTCCTTCTTAGTTGGCGGCGGCTCCACTGAGTTCCATGGCGGCGGTACGACGGTAGCTATTCTATTTTTCATATGAATTAGGGTGAGAGACTACCTAGGTATTTATAGAGTTAGGATTTATTTTAGACCGTCAAATCAACTCAGAACTAATCCCAGCCAACCAGATTAGGTCAAAACCCTAATGGGTCATCACTCAGTTCAAAAACAGACTCAGCCAAAACCCTAGCCGACTGACCAGGTCGACACCCAGGTCGATACTATAGTCGACCTTGGGGGGGCAGTTCGACATGGTAGTCGACCTGGGGGGAGGGGGGAGGTCGACACTAGTGTCGAATCCCCAGTCGACCTGCCTGGGCGGGAATTTTTCCTGCCCAGCCCGCTTCTGCACTTTCTGTTTTGAATTTTAAATTTCCTGCGAGCTGTTTTGAATTTTCAGAAACTTCCGATGGCCATAACTTCTTCATATGAAGTCCAAATCACGCAAACTCGGATTCTGTTTCAACCAGAATTCCGAGACGAACACAATGGCGCAACCTATTTCCCACAATTCCCATGTCTGGGATTGGGTATTATTTAATTTGTGAATTTTAATATTATCAGAATTATGGGGTGTTACAGTGGCATAGCTTTGTGTAGTGTTAATTCGCGAGCCTCACACCCCGGTTGTGAACCAGAAACGGGAGAGGACCTCAGGGAGGGCATGCGCTTCCTTCTAGCTAGGTTGGTGTCAGTGACCTACCAGCCCTGACATTTATATTATTTTCACCTGTGTGGTTGTTGGATTGCGAGGCGCCTCGGATATATCGGTGACTATGTGGAGGCGAAGGAGTCATAGGACTCATTTACGCCCCCAAATGGCGGGGAAACGCAGTGTTCAGGCATGATAATCCACATCGGGTGGACCGGCCCTGACGGTCCAAGGCTTTCCTGCACGCTTGCCTGAGGCTCGGGCTAGAGAGTCTCGAATTCGGTGAGGACGATCCCTTGCCTCGGTTCATAGATGGAAATCCAACTTTCAATACGTGATTTTGCGGTTTTGATTGTAGACCCTATATATGGCGACATAGTGGTATGGGGCACTTGTGTCGTCTATGATCGATACTTATGATTGAAATTGTTTTGACACTATACACTTATAGTAATAACAAAAGATGAAATTTAGCGTATCAAGCATTCTTTGGCTATTATAAGGTAAAACCCTATCCTCCGGCTTGTGTTGCATTGTGCGATGGGACCTCGGTCTTATAATAGCTTCATTGTTCTTTATTTAGCATTGTGTTGTTGTTTTATGCACTGGTATTCTTGGGAGGAAACCCGTTTCGTGTTATACAGCGTAGTCCCAGGAATTACCTAACCATAAAATAAAGATTAATAACTGTTTTAGTTCTCACACCAGTCACATGACTGACCTGGAGTTTTTTGTTTTAACCTAAACTCTAGGTGCCCCTATTTTCCACACGGGAAGCTAGTAGTTTTGGTTTTGCAGATTTATATATTCACATGAACCTGGTTTACTGCTGGAATGATATCCGGAAAGCTCTGTATCCGTATATCTCTTTCAGTTGTGTATTGTATTATTTTTCCGCTGCACTAATGTATTTGAATCTCTGATATTTCTCTGATGTATAATATTTATTCATACTCTGTATATTCTTGTATTCTGATGGAATTGTTGTAATAAGCAATGAAATGTTCTTCTGTTTGTATCCCGATGTGGCTTGTCCTCAACTCAATCCGGGCTTTCCCTCACGGGGAAGTTCGGGTTGTTATAATGTGGTATCAAAGCTTTGGTTTACAAAGCTCGAGAACAAGACACGTTAGAACCAAACGAAAGAATTCATCAGAGATTGGATTAGTAATATCCAATAGGAAATACTCGTTAGAGATGGGATCAGTAGTATCCTAGAATGAGTCGGAAGAGTATATTTTTAAAATGAAAACAATTTTAGTTTTGAAAATTTAAATTAATTATTCGTATTTGAATATTAATTTTATATTGATTTGGATAATCAAGTATATAAAGATTTTGCGTATAAGTCTGATCCACGTGTATTCGAAGTTTTAATATATTGGATAGATATAGAATCACACTCTAGTTGCCCGGGGATAATCATGATGATGATGCATCATCATCAGCATTTGTGTTCGAGTTTCGAAGGTGTGATGTCTATATATTTCCAATAGACTGGTGTGAGAACCAAAACTAGATAGGGCCTATTATTGTGATTTGGCACCAAAAATGTGATTTTTGACTATATATCAAAACTATGTGTTTGGAATGATAATCAACTAATTGATTGCTGATTGTGTTGTTTGATTATTGGTTGATTAATTAAAATTTGAACCATATAACCAAATTGATCAAATATTGAACTGTATTGGAAATTGTTTGGAATTGCATGCTAACATGTAGTATCCATTGAACAGGTCATTGCAAAGAGGCTAGAGAAGAAGAATAAAATTGTTTGCCCGACAAAAGGTACATGTTTACTAATTTCTTGGGTTTTGGATGATTTTATGAGCCGATTGGCTAGCCGCTTGGCTGTTTCTTTTTGGATTGGAGAGGCATGTATGGCAATTTCAGGATTTTCCCGGTGCTCCCATGCAGGGGAGGTTATGGTGAAATTTTTCGAAAATTTAGGGTGTTAGCCAAATTTTTGAAAAATTCGAAAAGTTCTTAGAAACTGAAAAGTTGAAGAACTTAAGCCATAAAGAAAATAATGAAAGTTGAGTTGGTTTGTAAAACAACTTTCAGCTTCGTTCCTTTTCAGGGACGAAAATTTTTAAGTGGGGGAGATTGTAATAACCTGGAAATCCGAGCCAATTTAAAATTTTTATTTTGGCAATTTTAGCTTATTTTTAGTATTTAAAATGAATTATTTTAAATAATAACGATGAGAAATTTATTTTGAATAGAAGTGTAACGTATATATTTATTTGAATCGTCGTTAGAATATAAATATTTATTTTTAATTATAAAAGGAATTGAAAATGGCGCGGTAGTTCGAAAATTCGATTTCAAAGTTCAAATGAATGTACAGGATTCAAAATAAACCGGATTTTAGCGACACCAAAAATATTAGAATCTAATTGAAAATATCTCTCGAACGAATCCGAAAAATCAAAATTTCATAGCGGGAATCAAAAGTTATGCCGAGTTGAAAATTCAAAAAAGTCGCTATGGAATTTTGGCCCTTAAAATGGAAATTTTGCAAACGACCTTCGTTTTCGATGAAACCAATTTTGTTGGATCTGAGATGTCAAGTTATTGCTAGATTCCAAAGTTCATAATTTTCTGAAGCAATATGTGAGCGTGGAAAAGGAAAACATGTTTCGACAGTTTTAGTCAATTTTGATCGACCAGAAAATGACCATTTTTCAAACGGTTTCAGAAATTGACGAAATTAGTTTTGACAGGACTGTATCGTCAATACGAAGCTAGAAAATATTTTTCGGGAATTTTTAGAGTCCGTATGTGGCCCCGGTAAATTGAAATGCGCGTTCAAATTCAATATATAGATTTATATTTTGATTTTGATGGAAACAGATCAAAACAGTCGAATCAGCTTATGATACATATCTCATTGTGTTCAGAACGGAGAAAAACAAAATAATATAATATATAAATATATACTCACCCCCACTCTCTCATACATGGTCAACGGAAAAAAAACAAATAAAAAAAAACGATCCATCTAGATCGAGATGGCGACGCCATCGCCACCGCCGGAGGGCCAACCGCCTCCCCCCTAACGTTGACGTCGGCACCCCCTTTCTTCCCCTTGCCCTGATTCTCCTTCCTCGATCCCAAAGCTCCATTAAAACCCCTTGACCCAAACCCTAACTGTGGCCAATGCAGAGCCGCCTCAGCCGCTGCCACTCTCTGTCTGCTCCGCGACCCGCCCTCCTCCTCCAATCTCCTCCTCCTACCTCTCTTCTTCTGTAACAACCCGCAAATTCTGAACCAATTTAAAAAAAAATTATCATAGAAAATTTTAATGAATTTTGAGGATATAATATAATTTATATAAATAATAATGGCTAGAATTTATTTTAATCGAAGTTAGAACGAATAAATTTAATTTAAATATAAATGGAGTTAGAAATGGCGCGGTAGTTTTAAAATTTTAATTTTGAACTTTAACTGAATGTATAGGATTCAAAATAAATCAGAATTGAGTGAAACCAGAAATATTTAAATTTGTTTAATCATATCTTTCTAACGAATCTGAAAAATTGAAATTTCGTTTTAAAAATCAAAAGTTATGGCCAATTCAAAATTCAGAAAGGTCGCTGTAGAATTTATATATATAATATGTATGGCCCGAAGGGCTGCTTTTCACAAATGAAGGAAATTGGACTCAAAACCACTTCCATTGAGTCTGGAATAATGTTTCTGCGTTTAAAAAGTATAAACACTTATATATTTTGAGTTTTAGAAATTATATGTTTAAAAATGTATTTTTAATATTAAATATATAGCCCTTAAAAATAGTCATTTTTCAAACGACCTCTGTTTTCGACGAAACCACTTTTGTTGGAACCGGAATGTCAAATTATTACTAAGTTTCAATTTTTAGAATTTTTCGAATTAATATGTGAGCGTGGAAAAAGAAAATGTGTTTTGACTATTTCAGTTAAATTTAAACGACTTGAAAATAGCCATTTTTCAAACAGTCTCAGAATTCAACGAAATTAGTCTTATTAGAACCGTATCGTCATAAGAAAGCTAAAAATAATTTTTTTGGAATTTTCTGAGGTCATATGTGGCCCCGGCATATTTAAATGTACGGTCAATATTTAATTAATTAATTAATTTTTAATGGGATTTTAAATAAATATTCTACAGATTTCGGAATTGGACCCCGAGACCGGTACCATTGCATTCAGAAGGCCTCAAAACGTTAAGATCGACAGTAAGCATGCCTAATTCTAAGTTCGGGCCAAATCGGACCTTAACGGGCTAATAAACTAATTAAATATTATAAATAACTAAATTATACACTAACCCTAATTCATACTATACGCAGCCGCCGTATGTATGATTTCAATGGCCTGAAAGCTCTTGATTTCAAATCGATTTTTCCCTAAATCCTCTAATTAAAATTCATATCTATCAAGGCCAAAATTGAAGAGCAAGACGAGCTATCTATGCTGAACGGTTAAGATGGGTTTTAGTATCACGGATTGGCCGGAATTTGGTGGAGGAGGCGGCGCGTTTGGGTTCGGATATGGGGCGCAGGTCAGGGCCGTGCTTGGTGGGTTTCTGGGCGGTGGTGGCTCTTGGTTCGGGCTTCGGAGTGATGATGTTGGATCGACGGACGGTGGCTCTATAGTCGGTGCGATTTGGAGTTGAGGATGGCGGCTTTGGGTTTATCATTCCTGATGGCTTCAAAGAAGAAGAAGAAGAAGGAAGGATTAGCCTTAACAATGTAATTAGAGTATAATTATTTTAATTTATTAATTATTTAATAAGCAAATGTTTGAAATTGAATATCTTTTTACTGCTATATAAGAATTCAACGAAACGACTTGCGTTGGATTCGTCTTTCCGAGATCTTCGCAATGGCGCAGACCAGGGCTGAAACCGAGACAGTTGAATTTTCAGCCAAATCAATGTGAGAACTCTAATTTTTATTATTTAATTTATTTTTAATTATTTTTCTCACGTAAAAATAATTGTATTGTGATGTTAATTCAGATCTGAAATGTTCTGTGTTGTATAAATTATTGATTGTTGCTTGTGGTATGTTTGTTGGTCATGTTATGCTAGATCCGCATTGAAATTTCATATATTGTTGAATTTTATTTGCGATTAGAAAATTAAATCTAAATTTAGATTTAAGTCATATTTTATTCAGATCTAGTTGCTCTAATTTATTCTAAATTATTAAAATATTATTTTTATTATTCTGAGATGAGCAATAGAATCTGATCGACCAATAAAAACTTATTTTTGTTTGTTGATTTTAAAATAGAAATTGAATGACGAATAACATATTATTTTTATTTGTTTATATAACAGCAGAATTGGTCAACAACTAAAATATAATTTTATTTGTTCACGCTACAACAGAATATAAACAACAAATAAAACCTTACTTTTATTTGTTTACCTTACAATAGAATTTAAACAACAAATAAACCTTATTGTTATTTGTTTATTTTAGAACAGGATTTGAACGACAAATAAAATATTATTTTTATTTGTTTATTCACAATAGAATATGAACAACAAATAGAATATATTTTTATTTGTTTCCATTACAACAGAATTTGATTTTTATTTGGTTACATTTAGAACACAATTTATGAATTACAGTAAAAAAAAATCTTCTTTTTACTATCACATTAATCGTAAGATGTTCTAGGATTAGTATAACAATAAAATATTAAATTTTATTGTTGATATTAAAAACATATTAGTAAAATAAAACTTTATTTACATTGTATTTGTAAATTAAAGGTTATATTTGGAAACCACCTTTTTGTTTACATTTTTATGTAAATAAAAATACATATTTTGGAAATCAAAATTTTGTTCACATTTTATATGTAAATAAGAAATTATTTTCAGAAGTTACATTTTTGTTTGCAAATATATATAGAAAATAGAAATTGTTCTTTATTTGCATTTACCAATGCAAATATATATTGAAACAAATTATTCTTTCATTTGCACTCACCAATGCAAATACATATATTGAAAATGAATTTTATTTCTTTATTTGCATTTATCAATGCAAATATGCATTGAAATTAAGGTTTATTCTTTTATTTGCATTTATCAATGCAAATATTCAATGAAACTAAAGTCTATCTTTTTATCTACATTTACCAATATAAATGAACACATTTTTACACATTGAATAGAATTTGTTAAAAATATACTTTGGAAATAAATTTTGTTCTCTTATTTACATTCACTCAAATATACTTTTAAATAAAAATAAAAAGTTACATTTGTTATTTGCATTCTTTGTTGCAAATAAAACCTTAAAATAAAGTTCATCTTTGTTTGCAATTCATTAATGCAAACAAACCATCAAAATGAAAGTTGCATTTTTGATTTATAATTTTGATATGTATAAAATATTGTTTGAAATAAGGATAGGATTTATAATTCTAAAATGAAAGTGGCATTTTTATTTGCACCCTTCAATGCAAATAAAACATGAATTAAATCTTTCATTTTACTTTCAAATTAAGAAATACCTTTTTATTCACATTTTTAGATATAAATAAAGGATAAGATTTAAAAGTTACATTCTAGTTGTAGCAAAAGAGATAATGTTTCATTTTATTTTCATTTTAAAGGACAATAGAAAGAATAGTTTTTAGAAGTGCATTTTTATTGCAATTCTATATGAAGTGAAAAGGGCCAATTTGTCAAATGTCTTATATGAAATAAAAGGAGTTCTTTTTGTCACTTCAAAAAGAATGAATTGGAAATGTTTATTTAAGCCTTTGTAAAGAATGAATAACTAAACATTCATATTTTTATCATTAAAGTAAAATAGACAAAAACACTCATTTTGTCTAAATTAAAAGAATGAAACAAAATATAGCACTGGAATATTTTATTAGAATTGAAACGCAAATTAATCACTATTGTAAATTTATATTAGTTAAAACCAATTATTCATTTTTGCTAATTTATATTAGTTAAAAACAATTATTCATTTTAGTCAATTTATACTAGTTAAAACAAATATTCACTTTTGTCAATTCAAACTAGTTAAAACCAATTATTCACTTTTGTCAATTTACATTTGTTGAAACCAATTATTTGTTCTGTTACTATAGAGTTGTTAAGATAATAATATTCATTTTTGTTTTATTATCACTTTTCCATGAAATAGGAATAGACATTTTTAGTCATCTCTAAAAATTATTATTCTATTTGCATTCTCCAATACAAATATACATAAAAATGAAGATGTTCTTTTGTTTGCATTTCTCGATGCAAATAAAACATATATTAAAAGGTTACAACTCTATTTGTAACTAAAATGTGAATGAACACATAACTTCAAAAGATTTCATTTTTATTTGTCTTTTGATGCAAATAAGAACATAGTTTAGGAAATTATATCTCTATTTACACTCTAGATGTAAGTTATAGGGTAGGATTGAAAACATTAATTTCTATTTTTAAATTAGAGGAAATAGAAAGATTGTGCATTAAAATTATACATTTTTTTTATGAAGTTCATATTTCATTAATGAGATTAATTAAACCAAAATATACATTTTGTCAAAAATATTCAGTTTTGTCAAAATGAATTAGTTAAAGCAATTTATATATATATATATGTTATGTTTGGCAAGATATATACTTGTCAAGATAGGTTAGTTAAATCAAAATTATCCCTTTTGCCCCATTAGAATTGTCAAAACAATATAACCGTTTTTGCTTGAGTTTAAACTAGCAAAATAGAAATTGTCAATAGAGACAAAGTTATTATCCTTATTCGTTCATTGCAATAGAATTTTGTATAATATAAAAGAGACATTTTCTTGTCATGATTATATATTGTGTATTACACTTCCATTCACAAGTTACCCGACTTGTTTATGTGATTGGGACGATTATTTTCACACATCGCCCAAGTGCACAAATTAGTTTATTATTTGTTTGTTGGTTGAAACCCCACACGGGTGTTGGGATGAAAATTAACATACACTAATCCCAATATTCAGTTGTATGTTGATCGTTGAATCGATAGGCTGCGATGAGCGTTATTATTTAATTTTAACGCTTACACAGTGGAAATTACACTTTGGATGTAGATGGATGATTTGATGATTATACTATTATTATCATATATATGATGTGTGTGAAATCCATATAATCCAAATTATATGGTAAATGATTGAGTCGCATTTCGATTCATGTGTTCTTTTAAATAAGAATATTTTTACATTAGAAATCCTTTTTATATAAAGTATATATTTTCATAAAAAAGATTGTTAGTCAAGTATATGTTAAAACAAAGAATATTTGTAAAAGATAAAAATTTGTAATATAAAGAAAAATTCCCATTTAGAATCTTTTATATAAAGAATATTTTTATGATTATTTTAAAATATGTTTTTTTTAAAGATTATTAGGATTTACAATTATATTTTGTGATATGAAATAAATTGAGATGTGAAGTGGATTTATCGTGGATGGTGTTTTAAACGACATTTGTCCTTTAATCCAATTTACATTGAAATTATTATTTGGAATTTATGAATCTATTTTATAGATTTAAAAAGGCATTTTCAAAAAAATCAAGTTTTCCAATTTAATATATTAAATTGGAATTAAGTGGAAATTCGATTGGTAATAATCGAAATGGGCTTCTGTAAAAGAAGACCGATATTATAGATGGAATTTAAGAGGCCTTTCCATTATTCCATTTATACTATTAGTCCGATAAAGAAATCTATATCGATTATGTATTGATTTGATTTCTGTGGAATTCCATATTTTGGAATAGATTGTAGATTTATTGTGAACTGTGTTTAAAGGACACTGGTTCTTTAACCTGTTTAAGACAAGATTTATTCCTTAAAATAAATGATCTTGTAATAATGATTTTTTTTATATCAAACCAAAACTGGAGTTTTAATAAATCTTTTAAGGAAGATTTAAGATTTTATTTTCAGAGTTTATCTTTGATAAAATTAATGAGAATCTCCTAATATGAATACCTTATTAAAAGAATACTCGGAGTTGGAATGTGGCGTAATGTGTGATCTTCCAATATTTGCTTTCTAATCACAAAATACGCGAGTTATTCAGAAAGACCGGGTTTAACCCATTATGAATAATCATCACGACGATCAAGAGTCGAAGATGAAGGCAGTGGTTGAAGATCGAAGGTTTTCACATCGTTGGGATGATGATGACTGGTATCTTGAATTGGAATTGGCCTTCCAAGGCAAGGTATTTGGTAATGATCGTCCAAATGCATTTGGAGATTGACGGACACGTTGTTTCGCTCAGACCCAGAGCGGACTTGTAAATGGATTGGGTGTCCGACATTGTATTCCTTTCTACTGTATTTGTTGAACGCTATTGATTATATATTTCTGTTTGGTGGTAAAGAATTTATTCTTTACTTATCACCCTTCTCTAAGACATATGAGCTTAGAGGTTATATATATTTTGGTAGATGATCAATAATATGGTAGGGTCTGACAATGTGACATGCTAAGATGCAAATGATCAAGGCTTTGTTGAAAAGCAGGCCTTGTGGTTGATGATCAAAGCACAGTCTCTTTAGGCATAACTTTGTGTATATCGTGACTTCGCGAGCCTCACACACCGGTTGAGTCTAAAATGGGAGAAGGGAACGCAGGGAGTGCACACGTTTCTTTCTAGCTAGAAGTGGTGTCAGTGCTTAAGCTAGTTGACATTTGCTTATGTGGTTGTTGGAATTTTTCGAGGCCTCGGTTTATTCTTATCGGTCGCCCACGGCTGATTTGTAGGTCCAATAGGATCGGGGAGCGTGTGTTCAGGCATAACTAATCCACTAAAGTATTTGTGGACCGGCCCTGTTGTATCCAAAGGTTCGCCAGCGTCCGAATCCTGAGACATTGCTAGAGCGTCTCGAATCGGTCTGGGGCTCCTCCCTTGCCTTGACTCATGATGGAAACCCAATTTCCAATACGCCCTTGCGGTTTTGACTGTATAACTAGTATGGCGACATAGTAGATGGTAGCTATGCCGTCTAGGATTGATACTATATTTGAAATGTTTTAAATATATATATATACACACTAATAATATCGTTTTTACGTATCGAGCATCTTTTGACCATTATAAGGTAAAACTCTATCCTCCGGTTTGCGTTGCATTGTGTGATGGGACCTGGGTCTTATAATGGTTTCATTTTTCTAAAAAACATTACGTTATTTGACGATTTACTTTATTTATGCACTGGCAATCCAATGGAGTAAACCTGTTCCACGTTTACGGCGTGGTCATGTGATTAGCCTACTTATTAGATAAGTTAAGTTAAGAATTCTCACACCAGTCCCACGACTGACCTGTAGTTTGTTTCACTTTGCAAACTCGGGTGCCCTCTTTCCACACGGGCAGTCGTGTAGTTTTTTGCAGATATAGTTAAGCAGGATCCTGGATTGAAGCCTAAAGTTGTGTCCAGAATATTGATGGCCTTTCGCTGAGATTAGTTCCGCTGCACTATATTTAATTTATTGTAAATGTACCTTCCGCTGTATTATTTATCGATGTACTCTGATATTATGTACTTTGATGTAACATTTATTATTGATGTTATAAAAGTCTGTGTTGTTGTCCTGATGTGTTGTATGCCCAAAGTTAACGTATGCAGAATTTGAACGGTCTTGATCGATCTTGCGATCGATTGGGGTCGGGCAAAAATCCGTGTCGTTACAGCTGGTATCAGAGCCAGGTTAGCTCAAATCTTTAGGGTACAACTTGTTAGAACTAAACAAAAGACTCATCAGAGGTTGGATTAGTAATATCCAATAAGAATACTCATTAGAGATAGGATCAGCAGTATCCTAGAATGAGAATACTCATTAGAGATGGGGTTAGCAATGCCCTAGAATGAGTCAGAGTGGAAAATTTATAATTAACGTACTTGTTATTATATATATAATTCGATTTTAGAAAATATGATTTTAAATAAATAAAAGTTATATTTTTTTTTAATCAACTAATTGATTGATGATTGTGTTGTGCGAAAATGAATTCAAAAAAAAATTATTAAACAATTAAAGAATGAAAATTAAATTAGTTAAATAAACAACTTTAGCTTCATTTCCTTTTCGAGGACGAAAAGATTTTAAGTGGGGGAGATTGTAACAACCCGCAAATTCTGAACCAATTTAAAAAAAATTATCTTAGAAAATTTTAATGAATTTTGAGGATATAATATAATTTATATAAATAATAATGGCTAGAATTTATTTTAATCGAAGTTAAAACGAATAAATTTAATTTAAATATAAATGGAGATAGAAATGGCGCGGTAGTTTTAAAATTTTAATTTTGAACTTTAACTGAATGTACCGGATTCAAAATAAATCAGAATTAAGTGAAACCAGAAATATTTAAATCTGTTTAATCATATCTTTCTAACGAATCTGAAAAATTGAAATTTCGTTTTAAAAATCAAAAGTTATGGCCAATTCAAAATTCAGAAAGGTCGCTGTAGAATTTATATATATAATATGTATGGCCCGAAGGGCTACTTTTCACATATGAAGGAAATTGGACTCGAAACCACTTCCATTGAGCCTGGAAGAATGTTTCTGCATTTAAAAAGTATAAACACTTATATATTTTGAGTTTCAGAAATTATTTGTTTAAAAATGTATTTTTAATATTAAATATATAACCCTTAAAAATAGTCATTTTTCAAACAACCTCCGTTTTCGACGAAACCGCTTTTGTTGGAACCGGAATACTAAGTTTCAATTTTCAGAATTTTTCGAATTAATATGTGAGCGTGGCAAAAGAAAATGTGTTTTGACTATTTCAGATAAATTTAAGCGACTTGAAAATAGCCATTTTTCAAACAGTCTCAGAATTCAACGAAATTAGTCTTGTTAGAACCGTATCATCATAAGAAAGCTAAAAATATTTTTTCTGGAATTTTCTGAGGTCATATGTGGCCCCGGCATATTTAAATGTACGATCAATATTTAATTAATTAATTTTTAATGGGATTTTAAATAAATATTCTACAGATTTCGGAATTGGACCCCGTGACCGGTCCCATTGCGTTCAGAAGGCCTCAAAACGTTAAGATAGACATTAAGCATGCCTAATTCTGAGTTCGGGCCAAATCGGACCTTAACGGGCTAATAAACTAATTAAATATTATAAATAACTAAATTATACACTAACCCTAATTCATACTATACGCAGCCGCCGTATGTATGATTTCAATGGCCTGAAAGCTCTTGATATTAAATCAATTTTTCCCAAAATCCACTAATAAAAATTCATATCTATCAAGGCCAAATTTGAAGAGCAAGACGAGCTCTATATGCTGAACGGTTAAGATGGGTTTTAGTATCACGGATTGGCCGGAATTTGGTGGAGGAGGCGGCGCGTTTGGGTTCGGATAGGAGGCGCAGGTCAGGGCCGAGCTTGGTGGGTTTCTTGGCGGTGGTGGCTCGTGGTTCGGGCTTCGGAGTGATGGTGTTGGATCGACGGACGGTGGCTCTATGGTCGATGCGATTTGGAGTTGAGGATGGCGGCTTTGTGTTTATCATTCCTGACGGCTTCAAAGAAGAAGAAGAAGGAAGGATTAGCCTTAACAATGTAATTAGAGTATAATTATTTTAATTTATTGATTACTTAATAAGAAAATGTTTAAAATTGAATATCCTTTTACTGCGATATCAGAATTCAACGAAACGACTTGCGTTGGATTCGTCTTTCCGAGATCTTCGCAATGGCGCAGACCAGGGCTGAAACCGAGATAGTTGAATTTTCAGCCAAATCAATGTGAGAACTCTAATTTTTATTATTTAATTTATTTTTAATTATTTTTCTCGCGTTAAAAATAATTGTATTGTGATGTTAATTCAGATCTGAAATGTTCTGTGTTGTATAAACTGTTGATTGTTGCTTGTGGTATGTTTATTGGTCATGTTATGCTAGATCCGCATTGAAATTTCATATATTGTTGAATTTTATTTGCGATTAGAAAATTAAATCTAAATTTAGATTTAAATCATATTTTATTCAGATCTAGTTGCTCTAATTTATTCTAAATTATTAAAATATTATTTTTATTATTCTGAGATGAGCAATAGAATCTGATTGAACAATAAAATAGAAATTGAACGACGAATAACATATTATTTTTATTTGTTTATATAACAGCAGAATTGGTCAACAACTAAAATATAATTTTATTTGTTCACGCTACAACAGAATATAAACAACAAATAAAACCTTACTTTTATTTGTTTACCTTACAATAGAATTTAAACAACAAATAAACCTTATTGTTATTTGTTTATTTTAGAACAGGATTTGAATGACAAATAAAATATTATTTTTATTTGTTTAATCACAATAGAATATGAACAACAAATAGAATATATTTTTATTTGTTTCCATTACAACAGAATTTGGTTAACAAATAAAATCCTATTTTTATTTGGTTACATTTAGAACACGATTTATGAATTACAGTAAAAAAAATCTTCTTTTTACTCCCACATTAAACGTAAGATGTTCTAGGATTAGTATAACAATAAAATATTAAATTTTATTGTTGATATTAAAAACATTGGGAAAAAATTTATAAGGACAAATTAATTTAATATTTTATCCATAAGGACAGCACAATTATATTTTATCCAGAAGGACAATTAATAGCCCAGCCCAACAAAAACTCAGTTATTTCATTTTCTTTGTGAATAGTCGTAACCCTTACTTCTCTCCGCCGTAATTAAGAAATGACTACAGAATCGCGATCGTCCAATTCTCCGCCTACAAAGTCTCGTAAATTAGATCGAAACCGAAGCAAATATACTGACAGCGAGTTAATGGAAAAAGTAGTGGAAAGGAATTTTGAAACCCTAGTTGAAGCTGCGGAATTGTCCGAAGCTGGAGTTGAAACCCTAAGTAGTGATGGTCAGAAGCAAATAGACAATCCAGTAACGGTTAAAATCGCAGTTGATAGAGGAAATGATAACGCTGATTGCCAATTTGATGATCAAAGAGGAGTTGATGAAAAAAATGATACTGAAAATTTACAAACTAGTAACGAACGAATTGTGGTTGAGAACCGAAGTGATACAATCGATACTCTGGATCGAAAAAATGATGGAAAAAAAAAGTGAGAGAAAGCGGTAGAGTAGTAAGTAAGGAGACTAGGTCAAAACGGTTTAATGATCCAAAGTATGTGGAAGAAAACTTGAAGAAAGAAATAAAAGTCAGTAAACAAAAAGGTATGTGTTATTCATAGTAAGAATTTTCAGTAGTGTTTGTTTCAATTTTGTAACAATAATTATTAATTTTTGCAGGTTATAGAAGGAAGAAAAACCAAAATATTTGAAGATAAGCGTGCGGGAAACAGTGAAGAATATTCTGTAAGTAAAAAATGCTAACTTCAATGATATATAAACGATAACTACAATGGTATTAAAATGATAACTTGAGTAGAGCTTTTTATTAAAAATGATACTGTATATGTGTTAAAAATGATACCTTGATTCTGAAAGTATGGAAATTAAATTGATTTGCAGTGATTTTTTCCTCGTTCATCTCTCTCGTTCAATTTTCTACAATGAATTCATTATTTTTGATTATGCGAATACGTCGTAGAAAATCGAACGAGAGAGATGAACGAGGAAAAAATCGATGGAAAATATATATTTTTATGGTGAAGTTAGCAGCAGTTTTTAGGTATCATTTATATATTTTTTGGGTATCATTTTTACTGTATTCACTGTGCTATGTTTTTTTTTAGTTATTTTTGGTTGCTGTATAAATTTTGTTGTTGTACTGTTGCACTAGCTTTGTAATTAAATTGAAATTATTTCATTTTAAACTATGAAATTGTGATTCAAACATTTTTGTATTACTTTTGTCATCAAAAAATTAAAGCATTTTTTAGGTATCATTTTTACTGCATTCACTATGCTATGTTTTTTTTTTCAGTTACTTTTTGTTTCTGAATTAATTTTGTTGCTGTACTGTTGCACTAGCTTTGTAATTCAATTGAATACACTAGTTTTAATCAATCAAATGGTGAATAAATCATATTTCAGTGTGATGTAAGAATTTTTTGTGCTACATTTTATGTAAAACATTACTGCAGTTTTTAGGTATCATTTTTTTTATTTTTTTGGGTATCATTTTTACTGTATTCATTGTGCTATGTTTTTTTTAGTTACTTTTTATTGCTGTAATAATTTTGTTGTTGTACTGTTGTACTAGGTTTGTAATTCAATTGAATTTACTACATTTTAATCCATCAAATTGTGAATAAATCATATTTCATTGTGTTGTAAGTAATTTTTGTGCTACTTTTTATTTAACACATTACTGCAGTTATTAGGTATCATTTTTTTATTTCTTTGGGTATCATTTTTACTGTATTCACTTTGCTATTTTTTTTAGTTACTTTTTGTTGCTATATTAATTTTGCTGTTGTACTGTTGCACTAGTTTAGTAATCCAATTGAATTTACTTCATTTTAATCAATCAAATTGTGAATAAATCATATTTCATTGTTATGTAAGTAATTTTTGTGTTAATTTTTATTTAAAACATTACTCCAGTTTTTAGGTATCATTTTTTTATTTTTTTGGGTATCATTTTTTCTGTATGCACTGTGCTACTTTTTTTAAGTTACTTTTTTTTTGCTGTATTAAATTTGCTGCTGTACTGTTGCACTAGGTTAGTAATCCAATTGAATTTACTTCATTTTAATCAATCAAATTGTGAGTAAATCATATTTCAATGTGGTGTTAGTAATTTTTGTATTACTTTTTATTTAAAACATTACAGCAGTTTGTAGATAGAATGTAAAAAGGATATTAACTTAGTGCAAGGAAAAATGATAATGTTGAATGTAAAAAAGGATAATGCAAACTATAAATGTAAGGGTTAATTAGATTAATTTTTTTTTAAATGCGTGAAATACATTTGTGTCGCTGATAAATAGTATTATTCTCTGCATTAATTTTTTTTTTATGATAACTAGGATGATGATTTTGAGAATCCAAGGCCTCGAGAAATTAAGTCAGATATTTCAATGGAGAGAAAAGAAGAGTTAGTCGTAGGTGAAAGAACTAATTGTGCAATAGCTTACAGATGTGGGTTGTAATCGTCTTACAAGACGATCTGTTTGTTGAGAGACAAGAAAGCACTGACATGCAAGCAAATTGACATTTTGAAAAGAACCCCGTTTTATGATTTTTTTTCTGTTTTTTATGAGAAAAACATTTCGCTGACAGAGTGCAAAAAAAAGCAGAAAATTTGGATGTAGTTTATTCATGCTACTCAGTGGAGAAAGAATGTTTTGTGTTTGGAGAAACTAAAATGGAAATTCGGCCAGAAGATATAAGTCTATTATTTTACATGCCTGTAGAAGGTTCTGATATAGACGACACACCAAAAATGACTACTAGAACGATACCGACAGATTGCAAGGAATTCGTGTCTAGAAATTTTGGGAAAGCGAATATGATTACAAGGAGTTCAATTGAAAAAAGAATTAAAGATGAAATAGGAAAGAAAAAGAAAGAGTTTGAAGAGGACTTGCCACTCCTTACGATTATGTTAATACTGCTTACATTTTTCTTTCCCAATAACCAACAAAAGTTTAGGTGGGGTTTTATTCCATACATTGTAGATGTGAAAAAAATGAGTTCAGTGTCATGGCCAAAAACCATTCATTCGAATTTTAAAAAGTTTGTAAAAAGCTACGTAAAAAATCCACGGGATATGGCCAGCTGTTCAATGCTTCCTTTGGTAAATTTTTTCGTGCAATGTTTTTTCTGTATACCCAAACAAGTATTATTGAATTCAATTTTAACATTGGTTTTTATTTATTTTTAGTATGTGATGTGTGGGAAGGTAAATCTAATTGCCCAGAGGAAGAAGTTTGAGCACAAAATACCTCGATTTGCTAGATGGGATCTGAGGAAATTAAGTAAAATAGTTCAGAAGGAATTTTTGGACACTTTTAAAGCTGGACAGGTAAAAATATCAATATTTCAGTGATAATTTTGTACAGAGTTAAATATAATTTTGTTACCATATGTAAAAATAGTGAAGAAGTAACATTGGTTTATATGTTTGATTAGCTGGTTATCTTTTCTATTTTTTTGTAGGGTTCATTTTTTTGTGTTGTTACCGTGTATAGAAATTTATTTGTTATCATTTTTATAAATTTTTAGTGGTCATTTTTAATTTATCTCAATTCAAAATTCCATGGTTATCTTTTTTTCTTTACTGCAGTTATCATTTTTATTTTTTATTTTTAACTTCAGAATTTGGTTATCATTTTTTCTTTATTTTAGGTATCATTTTTTAAATCCATACAACTACACAGTTTGTGGTTATCATTTTTTCTTTATTTTAGGTATCATTTTTTAAATCCATATAACTACACAGTTTGTAGTTATCATTTTTTTTATTATAGTTATCATTTTCCGAGTTTTGTTTATTAAACACCATTTCTGCACATACACCAATTATTAGTCAAAAGTATTATTGTCCTTTCAAGTTTTAATCGTCCAATTTAATGAGTAGACTTCTTTATGTAATGATTCACTGTTTTATTCAATCTCATTTAATGTGTAGATTATTTAACATATGCAACATCCATAGGTATCATTTTTTCACAGTTAAGTTATCATTTAAAATGTATAATTCATATTCTTGTATAGGTAATGGAAATGGGAAAAATTGAGCTGCATGAGGCGCTTCTGTTAGAGTGTAAGGAAAGTTTGGAAAGAAGAGCTACAATCAAAGGAAAAGCTGCGCAAACCAAAAAAAGAACGCGTAATCAGCAGGTCCAACTAGTGGAGAAAGTTGATAAGGAAATGGAAAATAGAGTTCTTAACTACCGCATCACAGAATTGGAAAAGGAAAACAAAGAAATCAAAAGGAAGTGGATGGAAGAAAGAAATTTGAGAAGAAAAGTAGAAAAGGAGTTATGTAAACTTAAAGACCAGATGAAAGAGCAGAAAGATGAAATGCAGCACGAGAAAACGGATGATAGAGTTGATTTAGAACAGACACTGGGTGATACGCGTACAGATGAAAACTTGAAAAGCAATCAAATAAGTGAAAATGAGGTGAATAATGAGAATCAAGGGAAAGATAAAATGAACGATGGCTTGACGAATGATGATGAAAGGACCTATGGAAAAGAAAACATGGCAGCTGGAATAGAGAATGAAACTACGCCAATCACAGTTAATGATTCTATCAACGATAGCAGGAGTCAAAAAAAGAGTGTACGGTCAATTTACGACATTGATCCTCCGGACTTTAGTTTTAATTTGACTGCAGAGATTGCAAAGATGAAAACCAGAGAAGGGAATTCGGAGAAAATAGTTAAAAAAAAAGAATTAAAAAATCAGCTTCCAAGCCAAATAGTGTAAAACCACCTTCATACATTCTGAGAATGAGAGCAAGAAGAAGAACACAAAAAAGAAAAGAGGAGTTTGAATATTATGTAAAAGCAACGAAGAAAGCACGGGTAACACAGAAGAAGGAGAATGAAGGTTCGAGTGAAGGAAAAAAACAAGGAGTTACAACTTTCGTTGATTCCATTTGATGATTAAAAATGCAGGGAAAAAAATGTAAATGAAGATAACGTAGATCTGGAACATAATGTTAGGCTAGAAGAGCCAATAAATGTTGAGGAACCTTCATGGAAAGACTTGCACTTGTCAAAATGCAAAAAAGTGACTAAACATCTTGACGATGAGGAAGGTAGAATTGTTAGGAAATTTTATTCAATGTCAATAGCTGAAGAGAAGTAAGTATAATATTTCCATCTGTACTTGTACAACGTAGAAATAATTTAATTAACTATTTGACTTGTAAATAATTGACCGTCCGATTGCTTGGGAAGATGATGATCCAGCAAGAGGAGGCTGTATTGTTACAAAGGATATGCTGACAGAAGTGCTGAGAGGTTCGTTCACAGATGGGCAGGTAAACATATGTACAAAAATGTGGTAATGATTGCCATGTTTAAAAAAAATGATAACCTAATTTCTAATTTTGTATATGATCAGTATAATGAATAAGATAATGATACCTAATTAAATATAAAAATGATACTCAGAAAATGTAAAACATAGATTCAAAATATGTCGTACTAAAACAAATAAATTTGAAGAAATAAACCTGTTATAAGATGTTGAAACATGTTTATTCACTGTATATAATTTATTTTTTTCATTGTATTTTCAGATAATCGACTGGTGCACCCATAAATGTGATTTAGTTGATAACAATTACGCAATGTCTACAATTATGACAGTAAGTTGAATCAAAGGTTTAAAAAAATTATTATTATAGTATTCATGTCTTCAATAATTATTAAATTAAAATGTA
Organism: Allium sativum; assembly: GCA_030737875.1. Lineage (NCBI taxonomy): Eukaryota > Viridiplantae > Streptophyta > Magnoliopsida > Asparagales > Amaryllidaceae > Allium > Allium sativum. Next base: position 288,975,742 of record CM060909.1, read on the forward strand.
CATCAAGCAGAAAGCAATTATGGAGGGCAGAAGTTCAATTATTAAAAGTTTGGTTACTCCTTTCTTAAAAGAAGCAGCTATGAACAGTTATACAGAAAAGATTTACTTTCCATTACATTTTGACAACCATTGGACGCTGTTGACATTAGCATATGCAAACATGCAATGGGTTCACTATGATTCTTTGAGACCAAGAAGATCAAACAAGTTCAATAATCTTCATTTAAATGAAGCATATGAAGTGGTAAGAAAATTGTAATGTATTTATTGATAGTGAGTTGCTACTAAAAAATGTTCATTAAAATGTTCATTACAGCGAAAGAAAGTTGAAGAAATTCTGCAACACCTTTGGGTAGAGAATAAAATCGTAGATAAGAAGATTGTTGATGGAGAGATTTTTCAAGAACCATGTGCACAACAACATTCTGACAGGTTAATTATTTTTTCATCAATCTATTTTTTTTTTTTTTTTGATTTATTTGGTCAATATCAAAAAAAAAAGTAGTTTGTAATGATAGTTGATTGTAACCTACATAAATCAGTAATCAATGCACATGAAAAATAACTGACATTTGTTCTTTACAATTTGTAAACATCATTAATTTTCATTTATGCAGAGTGGACTGCGGGATATTCGTCATCGTAAACATAATTTCATACAACAGAGCTGAAATTCCTCTAAAGGTCTCAAAAGATAAAATGGATAAAATAAGAGCACTGATTGTGCGTGAAGTTATATCCAATGATGCATGCTGCTGGAATTTGGTTTGATTCATCACTGGATTGACAAAGAAGACTAAAAAAATGAATGAAAAAATGAGTGAAACAGTGTTTTATATTGTAGTTGGTTGGAAAACAGTGTATTTTCATCTAGATTGAAATTAATGCAGATGTTAACATTTTGAATTTCAGTAATGAATAAGTGGTTGTGTGAAATACTAATCTTGCATGAATACATGATGATAAATCTGCATACTTGACACTTTACTGAATTGGATTTGAAAAGAATGAATTTATGTCAAAAAAAAATTCATTCTCAGACTTTTTATGTTTGCAGAATTGATGTGAACTAAACTAATATAAAAATGATAACTACAACTGCCAGAAAATGATAACTAAAAACTGTAAAGTGGATAACAAATCAGAAAATGATAACTACAATATATAAAAAATGATAACCAAAATCTGAATGAATATTGATACATTATAAATGATAACTTAACTGTGAAAAAATGATACCTATGGATGTTGCATATGTTAAATACTCTACACATTAAATGGGATTGAATAAAACAGTGAATCATTACATAAATAGTCTACTCATTAAATTGGTCGATTAAAACTTGAAAGGACAATAATATTTTTGGCTAATAATTTGTTTATGTGCAGAAGTGGTGTGTAATAAAGAAAACTCAAAAAATGATAACTAAAATAAAGAAAAAATGATAACCACAAACTGTGTAGTTGTATGGATTTAAAAAATGATACCTAAAATAAAGAAAAAATGATAACCAAAATCTGAAGTTAAAAAATAAAAATAAAAATGATAACTGCAGTAAATAAAAAAAGATACCCATGGAATTTTGAATGGAGATAAATTAAAAATGACCCCTAAAAATTTACAAAAATGATATCAAATAAATTTCTACACATGGTAACAACACAAAAATGAACCCGACAAGACATAGAAAAAATATCCAGTTAATCAAGCATACAGAATAACTAATTAAATAAATTCATGGAAGAGATAAAAACTAATATTAAACATGGAGATCGAATCTCACTGATCAGAACAACAAACAAAAACATAATGCCAACAACACATGAATGAAATAATCAAACTTAAACAAAATAAGCGAAGAAGATTTTTTTATTAAAAATGTAGATAATTGTGTACATTTGCAGTTCAGAAAATACTATATGTGACAACCCCATTCCCCGTACTGACGGTGGCAAGGGTAATCCTTGGAATATAACACATAAACAGATAATAACATAACAGAATTAAATAAATACACCAGATAATGAACAGATAATACACTAGATAAACATAATCATCAGAGTTACATAGTATACAGGATCATACTTAGTACAAATATAGTTCAGCTATACATAAATGTCTACAGCGGAAACAAACAAAATATGTACAATAGGAGCTGAACAGCATAAAAAGAGATAAATGATAAAATCCATCTTCAGCTCCAGCTATCCAGAAAGGCCAGCTAAAACCTGAATACAAGGCTGCCCGTGTAGAAAAGGGGCACCCGAGTTTGAAAGTGAAACAAACTACGAGTCAGTCATGGGACTGGCATGAGAAATCTACTCAACATATTTAAAATATGGCTAATCACAGGACCACGCCACTTTCGTGGAATGGGTTTACTCCATTGGATTGCCTGTGCTTTAAAACAAATCATTCTTTTAAACATCGCAATGCTTTTTATAAAAATGAAGCCATTATAAGACTCAGTTCCCATCACACAATGCAACGCAAACCGGAGGATAGAGTTTTACCTTATAATGGCCAAAATATGCTTGATACGAATAAAACAAAAGCATTTGATATTATTACTAGTGTTTATATGTTTCAAAAACAATTTCAAATCATAACTATCAATCATATACGGCATGGGTACCATATATCATGTCGCCATATATATATACAATCAAAACCGCATAGTCACATATTTGGAAATTGGATTTCTGTCATGAACCAAGGAAAAAGATAGTCCTTACCGACTTCGAGACGCTCTAGCCCGTGTCTCAGGCACAGCCGCAACCGTACCTTGGATCATCAGGGCCGGTCCACACGGAGTGGATTATAATGCCTGAACAATGCGTTTCCCCGCCCTATGGGGCGTCAATGAGCCAACGAATGACTCCATCGGACCCGGATCGTCCGATCTAACCAAGGCGCCTCGCGACAGTAACAACCACATAAGTCAAACTCGTTAGGGCGTGTAAAACCACTGACGCCACTTCTAACTAGAAAGAAATGCATGCCCTCCCTGATGTCCTCTCCCGTTTTTGGTTCATACCGGGGTGTGAGGCTCGCGAATTCATGTTATACACAAAGCTACGCCACACAGACGGTGCTTTGATCATCACCACAAGACTTTGCTTTTCAATAGAAGCCTTGATCACTGCATCTTAGCATGCCACACAGGCAATTCACACCGTGCAACTGATAGCTATCAATCACACAGAATAAATTCCAATGTCAGACACACTGTCCATTTGCAAGTCCGTTCTGGGTCTGAACGAAACCGGAGGCACTATATACCTCGCAAACCCTTCGATCACCACGTACGTCTGGACGATCACCACTCATTATCCATATTTCGGGATGCCTCCCAATCAGGACCTCAGTTACCATCTAGACGAGGTGAAGATCTCCGGTCTTCGACCATCGTCTTCATCTTCAATTTCTTATCGTCGATTCAGTTATTCAGAATGGGATAAACCCGGTCTTTCTGAGCAACTCGCGTATATAATAAACAAGTGCTACACAAACACTACTACGCATCATTTTAATTCATTAGTCACTAACCGTCAATCAGTAAGAGAACGATTTCCCAAATATTAACCCCGAAGGCCGAAACCAACATCAGATCAATACCCAAGAAACCATTCGACTTAGCCAACCTTCAGTTAGTTTCTAAATTTCACATCCATATCGTTTATAATATTTTATAACGATTTATCGCTATTTTTATTTATTTTAAAATAGCCAATTTATTCAAAACGACGCTTCGGGCCATAACGCGGCCGTGGCGCTGTTTTTCTTCAGATTTGATTTACACATATCTAAAAATCTAACCGTTGGATCTTCACAAAATTTACATCAATAGAAAGATCTTTTCAAAACGAATCCAACGGTTCCAATTTCGGGAAAATCCGACGGTCGGATCTCCCGGTATAATCGTTTGAAGATTCGATTTCAAAATACGAACTGCAGCGTCGTTATTCGATTAAATATAATTATATTTTTATATATATATAAATATAATCGATTCTAGCGCTGTTTTTCTTCAGATTTGAATTAAACATTCCAGACAATCCAACCGTTGGATTTTTACAAAGTTGGTGCCGTTGGAAAGATATTTCCAAAGCGAACCCAACGGTTGCGGTTTCGGGAAAATCCGATGGTCAGATCTCCCGCACTAATCGTTTGAAATCACAATTTCAAAATACGAACTGCAGCTTCGTTATTCGATATATTTCAATTCTATATATATATATATATATATATATATACATATATATCGATTCTTCGATTTCAAAACCATATGAATTTCATGCATTTGATAAAAATGATATTTTTATCTAACTTTTTCTATTTCAACACTTCACTATTTTTAACAATTCATGTATATAATAAAAATGTGATTTTTAATGTAAAACAATTTATTTCAAAACTCGACTATTTTATATAGTTAATATAGGTGATAAAAATAGGATTTTTATTATAAAACAATTTATTTCAAAACAAGATTATTTTATATAATTCATATCGATGATAAAAATTGGATTTTTATTATAAAACACTTTCTTTCGAAATATGAATACCATTCAACACATGAATTTCAATTCAACGAATGAATTTCGATTCAACACATGAAGGTTTTCTGTAGTTTATATATATATATCGATAAAAAGGTGATTTTTATATTTAAAACACGAATACCATTCAACACATGAATTTCTATCATACGAATGAATATCGATTCAACACATGAAGGTTTTCTATAGTTTATATACATAGAGTAAAAATGTGATTTTTATATTTAAAACACGAATACCATTCAACACATGAATTTCTATCAAACGAATGAATATCGATTCAACACATGAAGGTTTTCTATAGTTTATATACATAGAGTAAAAATGTGATTTTTTTATTTAAAACACGAATACCATTCAACACATGAATTTCTATCCAACAAATGAATATCGATTCAACACATGAAGGTTTTCTATAGTTTATATATATAGAGTAAAAATGTGATTTTTATATTTAAAACACGAATACCATTCAACACATGAATTTCTATCCAACGAATGAATATCGATTCAACACATGAAGGTTTTCTATAGTTTATATATATAGAGTAAAAATGTGATTTTTATATTTAAAACACGAATACCATTCAACACATGAATTTCTATTCAACGAATGAGTTTCAATTCAACACATGAAGGTTTTCTATTCAACGAATAAATATAGTTTCAACAAATGGAAATAATTCTAACACATGAATATTATTCAAAATTTCGGCAGCATAACGGCAGGGTAGTTAAAACCGGGACCGTCCCTAGTACGGCTCCTCGCTCTACCTTAAAGCCTCGCAGCTTTTGACAATGGGGAATCATGCATCTAGTTCGCATGCAGGCGACATGTATATTTTTTTCATTTCCACAAACTAATCCTGTGTGGTTTCAACCAAATATTTCTCAACCACAAACGGGTATTTTTCAACCACAATGAATCAATTTCAAGCACAAACAATTTCAATCAACCATTCGCTATCAATCAATTTTCACACCAATCACAACCAATAAATATCGTCCATGGTTTGTGGACGAGGGGCGTATATATATATATATATAGCATTTCACTTCTATTTCAACACATATATAATTTTTACAACGCATATACAACTTATACATCGAACGTACAACTTATATAACGCTTATACAAGAGGTGTACAACGCTTATATAACTCATACGTTGACTATATAATTTATACATCGTCGTTTTCCATATCGTTTATAAATTAGAAATCTCACATTGGGTTCCACTCCACCAAAAATTGCAGAAGGCTCAGAAAAATATGAGGCCTCTTCTAGAATGTAGAAGACGTCCACACAAGTCCACTGTCTCTTGTTTCACTGAATTTCGTCAAAACATGAAAAAGATATGATTTTTTCAAAGTTTGCAATGGTTTAAAGGTGTTAAAATCAGTTCAAAGAAAATCAGCCGCTACCTTATTTATTTCTTCAAAACTAGGTTTGGATTTTTCGTGAAATTCGTGCGCCGTGGTGAAGATCGGAGGGTGCGACGTGAAAGAGGGGAGCGAGGCGGTCCTATCGGTGGTGGTGCGGCCGGATCTGGTGGCCTCTGGCGATCGTGGCAGCGCTGGGAAGTCGTCGACTTTGGTTTGACGATTCAGGCGATAGCGGCGACGAGGGGGGTCGAGGTAGGGTCGGTTTTGAAGAGGGGAGGCAGGCGCGTCGAGGTAGGGTGGTGGCGATGGCTGGAGATGGCCGAGGCGGCGGGAAAAGGGTCGGAAAGGATGGAAGCGCGAGCCACCGTCGATCGGGGGGAATAAAAAGGTTTTTTCGATTTTTTTATTTTTAAAATTATGAAAGAAATAATTTGATTGGCCGGGGGGTTTTAAAAAGGGTTTTCTGACACGACCTCCAATCCAAACCCAACGACTATCGTCCCTAGTGTTTTACCCCCATTCCGAACACAATGGGATATGTTTCGTAGGCCCATTCGACCGTTTCAGTCAGTTTTCATTCAATTTAAAATATATAACATTCAATATTCGAATTGAACGTACATTTCAATTTGCCAGGGCCACAAGCTAATTCGAAAAATTCCAGAAAAATAAATCCAGCTATGTTTTGACGATACGGTCCCAACAAAACTAGTTTCAACGAATTCTAAGACCGTTTGAAAAATGGCCCATTTATGGTCGATCCAATTTAACTTTAATTGACCAAAACACGTTTTCCTTTGCCACGCTCACATACTAGCTTCAAAAATTATGAAATTTGAAACCTAGCAATAACTTCACATCCCGGATCCAACAAAAGTGGTTTCGTCGAATTCCGAGGTCGTTTGCAAAATGGCCAATTTCACGGGCTATATAAATTCCATAGCGGCCTTTCTGAAAATTCATTTGGCCATAACTTTTGCTTCCCGCTATGAAACTTCGATTTTTCAGATTTGTTAGAAAGGTATTCACTAACAGATTTAAACATTTTTGGTTTCACTCAAATCCGTTTTGTTTTGCACCCGGTACAGTCAGTCGAAGTTTGAATTCAAATTTTGAAACTACCGCGCCATTTCAGGCCTTGTTTATAATTCAAAGTAATTATATTTATTTTCAACTTCGATTCAAACTTACTTTTCATTTTTACTATTTAAAATATTTATTTTAAATATTTAAAATCCACTATTTTAGCCAATTTAAAATTTAAAATTGGTTCAGATTTTCCGGGTCGTTACACTATATTACAACCGCATTCAAATTTACTTGACAAGTTTAATACGGAGATACAAATGATACCTAGAACAAATGTAATGAATTTCATTTTTTTTTGGAAGCTTGAAAATTGCGCTTATTATGACCATATTCATTGCACACTCTACATCTGTTTTACTTGTTCTGGAAATATTCAAATCCTCCTTTTCTTTTTGATGAAGGTCTACCAGCACCACGTTTATCCTTTGGTGGCTTAATTATTGCTTCATTACTTGAATCAACATCAGGTTTGTCATATGTAGGTATAGGATTAATTGTATGACTATATGAAGATCGGAAAGCTTCCACAGTGAAATAGTGCTCAATGAAATCATACACATTTAATTTCATTTTATTAATACATTTTATAGCATGAGCACATGGAAAACCCATCACTTTCCACTGGTTACAGCTACACGTCCAGTCTTTTAGATCAACACGATGAGAACTTGGTGATTTCACTTCAAACAAGTGTTCAGAAGCCTTGAATACATCCCAACCAAAACCTTCTTCAACTAAATCTTTTAATCGATTTTCCATGGTTGGACACAAAATGGTAGTCCATAAACGGGATTCTTCTCGACATTTAGCCATTTGTTCCATGATTTTTATTCGTATCCCGTCCGAACAAGATGTAATTGGTAAGGCCCGTTCTTCTAAAATCCAGCTGTTGAAACTTTCAGCCACGTTAGAGCTGTACTCACCATACCTTTTACCATGGAAAAAAAATCAGCCCATTTATCGAAAGGTTTGTCTTTCAAAAAATTAACCGCTGCAGGACCACCAACTTGTAAAAACTTATAATGAGCAACTTGAAACTCAAGAACATTAGATGCTCGAGAACATGTCCGGAACAATTCCACAATCGAAATGTGTGCATTTTTGGACTTAACAGAAGACAGCAAATTTTTGTTCCATGTGAAGGTAGCAATAACTATGATATGAAGTGGGAAAAACATCGTGAACACCCGAAATCAAACCTTGATGTCGATCGGACATAAAAACCAAATTATGGTCTTTGTTGAGCATTTTCATCAAATGATTTAGAAACCAGCTCCAATTATCCACATTATCTATTGAAACTATGGCCATAGCTAAAGGGATGAAACCTGCATACAAATTAACAATAAAAAATCAACAGGAAATCATTCTTTTTAAAAAAATTGATAATTTCAGACATACGATAAAGCTAATAAAGTATTGTGTAAATCAAAATGATACCTGCAAACAACCAAAAATGATGGTTAAAAACTGTTTGAGAAAAAATGATACCTAGAGAGGAAGTAAAATGATACCTATAAACTGTATACTAAAAACAAAGAAGAAAATGATACCGTGATGCAAATAAAAATGATAACTAAAATATGTATATCTAAACAATGATATTGTAGAAAATAATAAACTAATAACTCAGAAAATGAACTTGTGAAAATTGATCACATAGAATCCAAATGGTACCATATGTATATTTAAATCATTTAAAATTATAAGTAAAATAATACCTTGGTTGCCATTCTTAGCTGTAGCACCCATTAAAACTCCTGGCCTACCTTTCAAATGGGTACCGTCTAAAAATATCATAGGCCGACAATGTTTGAAGCCAAGAATGCAAGCACCAAAACCAACAAACACTCTCTCAAACTGATTTGTAGAAGAATTAACATTCATGGCGACATAAGAACTAGGATTGTGAGTCTGTAGTGCGCCTAAATACCAAGATAAATCATTATACGACATTGCATCATTGCCGTACTGTTCCAATAAAGCTAGTTGCTTTCCTTTGTAAGCATAAGAGTAAGATAAATTCAGATTAAACTCTCTTCGAAAATCATCAATGATATCTTTCGGTTTCTTACTAGGATGATCTCTAATTTCGTCTATTATCAATGATTTAACAAATGAGCTTGATAGAGAAGGGTTACTCAAATTTGTTATACCACCCCCACAAGAATGCTCGACAACCAGATTTCTTATGAAAAACCTATTTAGTTGGCCAACATCACAAGAAGCATGCACTTTAAACAAACAACCAGTAGAAAAAGATGAGCAAATAACAGTGATCCTAGTAGCACTGTTCTTAAGAAAGTGGTATTCATGACCTGATTTAATTTGAAAGGCCATTAAAAATTCTCTAAACTCCTTGGCACTTCCGAAACAAAAACCGGTAAAACCAGTAAATTTTAATGTAGATCCTCTTTTCATCAAATCTTTTAAATAACTCTTCCTATGAACGACAATGTTCGCACCCAAACATTGATCAGAAGACGAAGTAATTAAAACATTAGTTGAAAGTGCAGAAAAACCATCAATCACATTTTCCAACAGAAATTCCTTCAACTTAACATCAAAACAAAAAAAAACACTCTTCTTATGTAATTGAAATAAAAAGATACTTTGAAGATCATAGTCACTCTCAACAATTTTAATTCTATCCTCAATCACAAAGCTAATTTCAATGGACTTCGGAGTAAGTTGAGACCAATACTCACATATTTCGTTTTTCAAAGCATCCAATGAGCAGTTGATCGACAACCGAGTACTGAAAGAGGTATCATTGCAGACAAGTACGATAAGGAGAGTGCTGTCACCACTGGAAAAAAAAGTAATGTGAAAAAAACAGTTTGGCAAGTAAAAAGATGCAAACAGGTACCATAAAACAATAAAACAAGGGTAATACATTAAAAATGATACCTAAAAAAATATTAAAATGATACCTACAAACTGTAGCACATTCAAATGAAAGGGAAGAAAATGATACCCTAAAAAATACTAAAATGATACCTAAAAACTGCTATAGTTAAATTTTTTTAATACATTGCAAACAATCATAGTAACTTTTATACTAATGAACGCAAAACATGTTTAAATCTAAAACAGATTTAATTCAGCAATGCATTCAGAAACAAATTACAAGCTGAAAAAAAGAAAAAACTAGAATAAAAGTAACGAAAAAAAATTAAAAATCTGAAAAAAGTAAAAAATAATACCTGCTTGTAGCACAAGTAGAATCCATTAAATACCAATAGAAACACTAAAAACCTATCGCAAACAGTGAAAGAATCGTATGATAAACTCAAAATGAATGGAGAAAATCAGCAGTAAACGTAATGTGATTTTGATTTTCTTGTCTGATTGATGAGAGATCAATTTTCCGTCTGAGAATTGTGCGTGAATTTAGAATTTCAGATCTCTTGGGATTTATGCGATCAAATATAAAAATTTGATTCGAAAATCTGAAGGAATAAGAATCACGATCGATGGAGGCGAGATCGAAATTTTCTTCGACGAAAAATAGTGCATGAAATAAGGAAATATCACGCGTGATTTAGGGTAAAATATTTAACGGATTAATGTAATAAGGCACGTGAGACAAGAAAAGGATTGTGCTGTCCTTATGGATAAAATTTAAGTGGGCTGTCCTTATGAATAAAAAAGCCTTTAATTTTGTCCTTGTAATTATTTTCCTGAAAAACATATTAGTAAAATAAAACTTTATTTACATTGTATTTGTAAATTAAAGGTTATATTTGGAAACCACCTTTTTGTTTACATTTTTATGTAAATAAAAATACATATTTTGGAAATCACAATTTTGTTTACATTTTATATGTAAATAAGAAATTATTTTCAGAAGTTACATTTTTGTTTGCAAATATATATAGAAAATAGAAATTGTTCTTTATTTGCATTTACCAATGCAAATATATATATTGAAACAAATTATTCTTTCATTTTCACTCACCAATGCAAATACATATATTGAAAATAAAGTTTATTTCTTTATTTGCATTTATCAATGCAAATATGCATTGAAATTAAGGTTTATTCTTTTATTTGCATTTATCAATGCAAATATTCAATGAAACTAAAGTCTATCTTTTTATCTACATTTACCAATACAAATGTACACATTTTTACACATTGAATAGAGTTTGTTAAAAATATACTTTGAAAATAAATTTTGTTCTCTTATTTACATTCACTAATGTAAATATAATTTGAAAACAAAACTATTCTTTGTTTGCATTCATAAATGCAAATACTCTTTTAAATAAAATTTGATCTTTTATTTACATTCACTAATGTAAATACACATTGGAAATGAGGTTCTTTTTACATTCACTCAAATATACTTTTAAATAAAAATAAAAAGTTACATTTGTTATTTGCATTCCTTGTTGCAAATAAAACCTTAAAATAAAGTTCATCTTTGTTTGCAATTCATTAATGCAAACAAACCATCAAAATGAAAGTTGCATTTTTGATTTATAATTTTGATATGTATAAAATGTTGTTTGAAATAAGGATAGGATTTATAATTCTAAAATGAAAGTGGCATTTTTATTTGCACCCTTCAATGCAAATAAAACATGAATTAAATCTTTCATTTTACTTTCAAATTAAGAAATACCTTTTTATTCACATTTTTAGATATAAATAAAGGATAAGATTTAAAAGTTACATTCTAGTACATTCTAGTTGTAGCAAAAGAGATAATGTTTCATTTTATTTTCATTTTAAAAGACAATAGAAAGAATAGTTTTTAGAAGTGCATTTTTATTGCAATTCTATATGAAGTGAAAAGGGCCAATTTGTCAAATGTCTTATATGAAATAAAAGGAGTTCTTTTTGTCACTTCAAAAAGAATGAATTTGAAATGTTTATTTAAGCCTTTGTAAAGAATGAATAACTAAACATTCATATTTTTATCATTAAAGTAAAATAGACAAAATCACTCATTTTGTCTAAATTAAAAGAATGAAACAAAATATAGCACTGGAATATTTTATTAGAATTGAAACGCAAATTAATCACTATTGTAAATTTATATTAGTTAAAACCAATTATTCATTTTTGTTAATTTATATTAGTTAAAAACAATTATTCATTTTAGTCAATTTATACTAGTTAAAACAAATATTCACTTTTGTCAATTCGCACTAGTTAAAACCAATTATTCACTTTTGTCAAATTACATTTGTTGAAACCAATTATTTGTTCTATTACTATAGAGTTGTTAAGATAATGATATTCATTTTTGTTTTGTTATCACTTTTCCATGAAATAGGAATAGACATTTTTAGTCATCTCTAAAAATTATTATTCTATTTGCATTCTCCAATACAAATATACATAAAAAATGAAGATGTTCTTTTGTTTGCATTTCTCGATGCAAATAAAACATATATTAAAAGGTTACAACTCTATTTGTAACTAAAATGTGAATGAACACATAACTTCAAAAGATTTCATTTTTATTTGTCTTTTGATGCAAATAAGAACATAGTTTAAGAAATTATATCTCTATTTACACTCTAGATGTAAGTAAGAGGGTAGGATTGAAAACATTAATTTCTATTTTTAAATTAGAGGCAATAGAAAGATTGTACATTAAAATTATACATTTTTTTTATGAAGTTCATATTTCATTAAGGAGATTAATTAAACCAAAATATACATTTTGTCAAAAATATTCAGTTTTGTCAAAATGAATTAGTTAATGCAATTTATATATAGATATATATATATGTTATGTTTGGCAAGATATATACTTGTCAAGATAGGTTAGTTAAATCAAAATTATCCCTTTAGCCTCATTAGAATTGTCAAAACAATATATCCGTTTTTGCTTGAGTTTAAACTAGCAAAATAGAAATTGTCAATAGAGACAAAGTTATTATCCTTATTCGTTCATTGCAATAGAATTTGGTATAATATAAAAGAGACATTTTCTTGTCATGATTATATATTGTGTATTACACTTCCATTCACAAGTTACCCGACTTGTTTATGTGATTGGGACGATTGTTTTCACACATCGCCCAAGTGAACAAATTAGTTTATTATTTGTTTGTTGGTTGAAACCCCACACGGGTGTTGGGATGAAAATTAACATACACTAATCCCAATATTCAGTTGTATGTTGATCGTGGGATCGATAGGCTGCGATGAGTGTTATTATTTAATTTTAACGCTTATACAGTGGAAATTACACTTTGGATGTAGATGGATGATCTGATGATTATACTGTTATTATCATATATATGATGTGTGTGAAATCCATATAATCCAAATTATATGGTAAATGATTGAGTCGCATTTCGATTCAGGTGTTCTTTTAAATAAGAATATTTTTACATTAGAAATCCTTTTTATATAAAGTATATATTTTCATAAAAATATTCTTAATCAAGTATATGTTAAAACAAAAAATATTTGTAAAAGATAAAAATTTGTAATATAAAGAAAACTTCCCATTTAGAATCTTTTATATAAAGAATATTATTATGATTATTTTAAAATATGATTTTTTAAAGATTACTAGGATTTACTGTAACAACCCGAAAATCTGGGCCAGTTTAAAATTTTTATTTTGGCGATTTTAGCGAATTTTGATTATTTAAAATAGATTATTTTAAATAATATCGACGAGAAAATTTATTTTGAATATATTTAGAACGTATATATTATACGCGTCGTCGTTAGAATATAAATATTTATATATATTTATAAATAGAATTGAAAATGGCGCGGTAGTTCGATAATTCGATTTCAAACTTCAATTGAATGTACCGGGTGCAAAACAATCCGGATTTTAGTGAAACCAAAAACAATAGGATCTAACTGAGAATATCTTTCCAACGAATCCGAATAATCAAGATTTCATAGCGGGAATCAAAAGATATGTCCGGTTGAAAATTCTGAATAGTCGCTATAGAATTCAGGCCCTTAAAAATAGCCATTTTGCAAACGACCTCGGATTTCGACGAAACCACTTTTGTTGGATCCGTGATGTAAAGTTATTGCTAGGTTTCAAATTTCATAATTTTTCGAATCAATATGTGAGCGTGGCAAAGGAAAACGCGTTTGACCAGTTTTAGTTGATTTTAATCGACTGGAAAATGGCCATTTTTCAAACGGTCTCAGAATTCGACGAAACTAGTTTTGTTAGGACCGTATCGTCAATACGAAGCTAGAAAATATTTTTATGAAATTTATAGAGTTAGTATGTGACCCCGGTAATTTGAAACGTACGTTTAAAATTCAATATAGTGATTTAAATGTAAATTCAACGGAAACTAATCGAAACGATCAAATCAGCTTGCGATACATATCCCATTGTGTTCGGAATGGGGGTAAAACGCTATGGACGACAGGCGGTGGGCCTCGTTTAGAGGTCGAAAATAAAAGTTGCTTTATAAAGTAAAATTTAAAATAAATAAATTAATATATATATATATTCAATCACCCCCTCCCTCTCTATTTCTCTCCCCGTTACTTTCTTTAAACCAGGAAAAAAAATCGCGATGACCTAGCAGCCGCCGCCCTCCCCGAGACCACCGCGCCACCTCGCTCGAGACCCCCCCCACCCCCCAGCGGCGCCGCGAGCCACCCAGACCCCCCTCCTCGCCAGAAGCGATCGCGAAGGACCCCACCCCCACCCCCCCCCCCCCCAATCAAAGAACCGACGCCCCCTTTCCCCGCACCACCACCATCGCCTCCCTCCTCCATCGATCAACTGCGCCGCCCCACTCCGGCGTTCGCCCTTGGCCTCGCGCGCAGCAGCCCCCAACCCACCCAACTCCGACGCCTACACCCCTGCCGCACCCTCCTCAAACCACATCCGACCCACTCAGCTCCACTCCGACGCAATGCGGCCTCCTCCGGCGATCAGACGACGGCAAACTCCCCCTGTAAGCTCTTGCCCTCCTTCGGTTTAAGTTTTGATTTTTATTTAAAAATGTATATGATTTTTATTGTTTAAAAAGGGTTGATCTAAAAGAAAAATATAATCTTTACTATATTAAAGTAATAAAAATATGATTTTTATATTTTTAGAGTATTAAAAATATAATCTTTACTATATAGAAGATGTAAAAATATGATTTTTGGTTAAGTAGAGAATTAAAAATATAATTTTTACATGATAGGGATATTAGAAATATCATCTTTATATGAATAGCAAAATAAAAATGTGGTTTTTATAATGATAAGTTTGAAAAGGCGAAATCTTTATTATGTAAGAAGGTTAAAAATTCCATTTTTATATATTGAATAGCGAGGCAAAAATTCCATTTTTATATATTGAATAGAGAGGTAAAAATTCCATTTTTATATATTGAATAGCGAGGTAAAAATTCCATTTTTATATATTGAATAGCGGAGTGAAAATTCGATTTTTAAATGTATGAAGCGATTATAAAAATATGATTTTTATTTTAAAGACATCAAAATATAAAAATGTGTGATTTTTATATATGTAGTGGCTACGGGCAACGAAGACGACAAAAATGCGATAACGATGAAGATTTCTATCAAAGAAGAGTCAAGATGATTGGATAGCTATCTGTGAGAACTTCTCACCTTTCAATTTAATTTTTCTAGTTATAAATATATACTAGGATGCATACGGTGTTTAGTAGCACCCGACACCCGACACCCGTCATCCACAGACCATGGATGGCTTGTTTGTTAAATTGTTTAGTTGTGTAGTTGGTTAGATTATTTGGTTTAAATTGAATTGTTTGGTGAAATGGAATGGATTTGATTGATGTGTGAATGGCGTGGGCCTTCACTAGACCGGGGGATAAGGCTAGGCTTGTCCCATTTCTAGTATCGTGCCGTTATGCCGTAGAAATTTTCTAAAATAAATTAGAAAAATAAAAATATCCTTTTTATTGAATAAATGAACTGAATAAAATATTTTATCATTAAAAATATAATTTTTAACGTGAATGAGAATGAATAAATATTCATTCACAAACCGGACGGTTTGTTTATGTACACCTATTTGAAGGACATTTATTGGGACGATAAACTTTACACATCGCCCAACTGTACAAATAAAATCTGTATTTGATTGTTTGAAACCCCACACGGGTATTGGGATGATATTTGACGTACACTAATCCCAATAATTAGTTGTATGTCGATCGATTGATTGACAGGCTGCTGTAAGCGTTGAATATTTAGATTCGATGCTTATACAGTGTAGAATGCACTTTGGATGATGGTTGATTATTCATCGTTGTTATTGTATACATGTGTTGTAGAAAAATCCATATAATCAACATTATATGGTAATTGATTGGGCCTCATTCCAGTTTCGAAATAGAAATATTTGAATTAGAAATATTTGAAATAGAATATTTGAAAATCGAAATATATGAAGCCGCATTGATGGATTGACGCCATTTTGACGTGAACGATATTGATATCGATTTTATTCATTTTATAATGAATATCGAAAGTGATTTCAAAATCTAATACTTTGAAAAGAATTGAAATTCGAATTATATTTAAAGTGAATTGAAATTCGAATTAAACTGAATTGATTTGAAATTTGAAATACACTGAAATGATTTGAAATTCGAATAGGAACGAATTCGAATTGAATTAGAATAGAAATGAATTTATAAGGAAAGATTCAATTTTGATTTGAGTTGAGATGGAAGTTGAAATTGTTTTTGAAACGAATTCAAAACTATTTATAAAATTCGTTTTAAATAGTAATCGACGAAATATATATTATATATATTATATATATATAATATAATGGCCTGAATAGAACGCGCCGCGCCGCGGCAGTTCGCGAATTTCGACCATTGACTTCGAACGGACATTACGTGAGATCCGACCGTCGGATTCTCCTAAAACCGGAACCGTTGGGTTCGTATCGAAAAGAGCTTTCTAATGAATATTAGAAATTCAAAATCTAACGGTTGGATTTGGAGATACGTCCAAATCAATTTTGAAAAAGGTCGCTGTAAGTGCAGTTCGATGGTCGTTGATGGAAATCGACTGTACGGGCCTTGATAAAATTATTAAAAATAGTAATAATTTGTGTAAAATCATAAGAAATGATTTAGAAAGGATTGGGATGGAAAAACCCCTATTTGAAAAGATAAAAATAGATTTTTATCGAAATGAACTAGTTTTGAACTAGAATTACAATTCTATTTATTTTAAATAAATAAATTGAATTTGAAATGGTTTTGAAAATAACCAGAATTTCCAATGATTGCATTGGAATGGATTTGAATCGAAATTGTCTTCGGAATATTTCGATGTTGGATTTCGTGATTATACAGATGTTGTTATGGAAATTTGAAAGATATAGAAATATATATCGTTATTTCCAATATGATATTTGTTGGTCGTAGAATTTGATATTGAATATAAGTCGGGATATTTTCTATTCAGAGCCTTGTATTTAATATCAAATGTGATTTGGGTTTGTCGTGAATGGTGTCTTCATTAACACTGTTCTTGAATCCAGTTGAGAAAAGGATTGAATCCTTTTATTTAGATTTAATGAAGTGTACCAATTAAATAATATTCAATTGAATTGATATTGATTTTTGGGTTTATCGTGAACAGTGTTTTAAATAACACTCGTTCTTTAACCCGATAATTAATGTGATGTGATTTTGGGTTTATCGTGAACCGTGTTTTAAATGACACTGGTTCTTTAACCCAGTTAACGATTAAAACTAAGTGGAGTTTTAAATGAATCTTTAATTAGATTGAAATGATCGAGAATGGAGTATCACCAGTTTTGCTCCAGGCGATAGTTAAATCTTTAACTAGATTTGAACGTGAAATGGTAATTGAATTTACCGATAACACCGTGGTGTTAGATATGAAGTATTACCAGTTTTACTTCATGGGATAAATAGGTTGGGATTAGGAAATTAAAATAAATGATTACTTCGGTAAGGTTCGTTAATCCCGACTAGTTTGAATCGATATTCAAAAATAGATTAAGAAATAAATTCAAGGAATTTATCTTTGATAAAATTAATGGGAACCTTTCCCTATGAATATAAAATTTAGAAACTAATTGTCGGTTAGCCAAGCAGAATGGTTTTCTGGATATTGATCTGATGTTGGTTTCGGCCTTCGGGGTTAATATTGGGGAATTACTCTCTGATTAATTTACGGTTAGTGACTGATGAATTGGAATGAGGCGTATGTTGTGTTTGTGTAACACTTATTTAAAATATACGCGAGTTATTCGGAAAGACCGGGTTTAACCCATTCTGAATAACTGATACGACGATAAGTCGAAGATGAAGACGGTGGTCGAAGACCGGAGGTCTTCACGTCGTTTGGGTGATTACTGATGATCTTGATTGGGCTGTACACCCAAGAAGATGGAAACAGTTGGTGATCGTCCAGATGTACTTGGAGATCGATGGATATGCGGGGTACTAGGTGCCTCCGGTTTCGTTCAGACCAAAAACGGACTTGTAAATGGACTGTGTGTCTGACATTGGATTTTAGTCCGTGTGATTGATCTCTATTAAATATATATCTGCTTGGCGGCGGAGAATTTATTCTCTTGCTTAACGCCCTTCTCTGAGACGTACGAGCTCAGGGGTTATATATTGATGGATATCAAACGCATGGAGTGAATTGCCTGTGTGGCATGCCTAAGTGGCAATTGATCAAGGCTTCTGTTGAAAAACAAAGTCTTGTGGTGATGATCAAAGCACGGCCTTTGTGGCGTAGCTTTGTGTAACGTTTACTTCACGGGTTTCGCACCCCGGTTGTGAACCAAAAACGGGAGAGGACCTCAGGGAGGGCATGCGTTTCTTTCTAGCTAGGGTGGTGTCAGTGACCTACCAGCCCTGACATTTATATACTTTTCACATGTGTGGTTGTTGCTGTTGCGAGGCGCCTCGGTTAGATCGGACGATCCGGGTCCGATGGAGCCATTCGTTGGCTCATTTACGCCCCAAAGGGCGGAGAGACGTAGTGTTCAGGCATAATAATCCACATCGGTGGACCGGCCCTGACGATCCAAGGCTTGTCTGCGCGCTTGCCTGAGACTCGGGCTAGACAGTCTCGAATCAGTAGAGGACGATCCCTGGCCTCGGTTCATAGACGGAAATCCAATTTCCAAATACGTGACATTTGCGGTTTTAATTGTAGAACTAGTATGGCGACATGATATATGGTACCCATGCCGCCTATGATTGATACTTATGATTTGAAGTTGTTTTATACACTATGCACTTATTATAGTATCAAATGATTTGTTTCAAACGTATCAAGCATTCTTTGGCTGTTATAAGGGAAAACCCTATCCCCCGGCTTGCGTTGCATTGTGTGATAGGACCTGGGTCTTATAACAGCTTCATTTTTCTTTATTTAGCATTGCGCTATTTGTTTTATGCACTGGTATTCTTGGGAGGAAACCCGTTCCGTGTTATACGGCGTGGTCCCTTGATTTACCTAACTTTAAAAATAAAGATTAACTGTTTTAGTTCTCACACCAGTCACATGACTGACCTGGAGTTTATTGTTTTAACCTAAACTCTGGGTGCCCTTATTTTCGACACGGGCAGCTAGTAGTTTTGGTTTTGCAGATTTATATTCACAGGATCCTGGTTTACAGCTGGAACGATATCCAGAAAGCTTTGTATCCGTATATCTCCTTCTAGTTGTGTATTGTATTATTTTCCGCTGCAATGTAATTTATTGTAATCTCTGATAATTCGTGTTGTGTAATATTTATTTGTTTATACTCTGTATATTCTTGTATTCTGATGCATTGTTGTAATATACAATGAAATGTTCTTCCGTCTGCGTTCTATTTTGTCGTGTTCTCAAAACAATTCGTTCTTTCTCTTCTCTTCGGGGACCGGGGAAGTTCGGGTCGTTTCATTTACAATTATATTTTGTGATATGAAATAAATTGAGATGTGAAGTGGATTTATCGTGGACGGTGTTTTAAACGACAGTTGTCCTTTAATCCAATTTACATTGAAATTATTATTTGGAATTTATGAATCTATTTTATAGATTTAAAAAGGCATTTTCAAAAAAATCAAGTTTTCCAATTTAATATATTAAATTGGAATTAAGTGGAAATTCGATTGGTAATAATCGAAATGGGCTTCTGTTAAAGAAGAACGATATTATAGATGAAATTTAAGAGGCCTTGCCGTTATTCCATTTATATTATTAGTACGATACAAAAATCTATATCGATTATGTATTGATTTGATTTCTATGGAATTCCATATTTTGGAAATAGATTGTAGATTTATTGTGAACTGTGTTTAAAGGACACTAGTTCTTTAACCTATTTAAGACAAGATTTATTCCTTAAAATAAATGATCTTGTAATAATGATTTTTTTTATATATCAAATCAAAACTGGAGTTTTAATAAATCTTTTAAGGAAGATTTAAGATTTTATTTTCAGAGTTTATCTTTGATAAAATTAATGAGAATCTCCTAATATGAATACCTTATTAAAAGAATACTCGGAGTTGGAATGTGGCGTAATGTGTGATCTTCCAATATTTGCTTTCTAATCAAAAAATACGCGAGTTATTCAGAAAGACCGGGTTTAACCCATTCTGAATAATCATCACGACGATCAAGATTCGAAGATGAAGGCGGTGGTTGAAGACCGAAGGTTTTCACATCGTTGGGATGATGATGACTGGTATCTTGAATTGGGATTGGCCTTCCAAGGCAAGTTATTTGGTAATGATCGTCCAAACGCATTTGGAGATCGACGGACACGTTGTTTCGCTTAGACCCAGAGCGGACTTGTAAATGGATTGGGTGTCCGACATTGTATTCCTTTCTACTGTATTTGTTGAACGCTATTGATTATATATTTCTGTTTGGTGGTAAAGAATTTATTCTTTACTTATCACCCTTCTCTAAGATGTATGAGCTTAGAGGTTATATGTATATTGGTAGATGATCAATAATATGGTAGGGTCTGACAATGTGACATGCTAAGATGCAAATGATCAAGGCTTTGTTGAAAAGCAGGCCTTGTTGTTGATGATCAAAGCACAGTCTCTTTAGGCATAGCTTTGTGTATATCGTGACTTCGCGAGCCTCACACACCGGTTGAGTCTAAAACGGGAGAAGGGAATGCAGGGAGTGCACACGTTTCTTTCTAGCTAGAAGTGGTGTCAGTGCTTAAACTGGCTGACATTTGCTTATGTGGTTGTTGGAATTTTTCGAGGCCTCGGTTTATTCTTATCGGTCGCCCACGGTTGATTTGTAGGTCCAATAGGATCAAGGAGCATGTGTTCAGGCATAACTAATCCACTAAAGTATTTGTGGACCGGCCCTGCTGTATCCAATTGCTCGCCAACGTCTGAATCCTGTGACATTGCTAGAGCATCTCGAATCGGTCAGGAGCTCCTCCCTAGCCTTGACTCATGATGGAAACCCAATTTCCAATACGCCCTTGCTGTTTTGATTGTATAACTAGTATGGCGACATAGTAGATGGTAGCTATGCCGTCTAGGATTGATATTATATTTGAAATGTTTTAAATATATATATACACAATAATAATATCGTTTTTACGTATCAAGCATCTTTTGACCATTATAAGGTAAAACCCTATCCTCCGGTTTGCGTTGCATTGTGTGATTGGACCTGGGTCTTATAATGGTTTCATTTTTCTAAAAAGCATTACGTTATTTGACGATTTACTTTATTTATGCACTGGCAATCCAATGGAGTAAACCCGTTCCGCGTTAGCGGCGTGGTCCTGTGATTAGCCTACTTATTAGATAAGTTAAGAATTCTCACACTAGTCCAACGACTGACCTGTAGTTTGTTTCACTTTGCAAACTCGGGTGCCCTCTTTCCACATGGGCAGTCAAGTAGCTTTTTGCAGATATAGTTAAGCAGGATCCTGGATTGAAGCCTGAAGCTGTGTCCAGAATATTGATGGCCTTCCGCTGAGATTAGTTCCGCTACACTATATTTAATTTATTGTAAATGTATCTTCCGCTGTATTATTTATCGATGTATTCTGATGTAACATTTATTATTGATGTTATAAAAGTCTGTGTTGTTGTCCTGATGTGTTGTATGCCAAAAGTTAACGTATGCGGAATTTGAACGGTCTTGATCGGTCTTGCGATCGATTGGGGTCGGGCAAAAATCTGTGTCGTTACATCTTCTCCCCCTTCAACGTGAATAAATCAAACCCCCCTTTCCTCTGAATAAAACTGCGCCGCCGCCCTAATCCTCCACTACGCCACGCGGGGCCCACCGCCGATCCCGTTCAGCCTCCGGCCACCCTCCGACGCTCCCCTATGGTCAGCCGCCAACCAGCGAACCCCATTAACCAAATACAGTGAAAATTTGTAAGTATTTTCTTTTCATTTATTTTATATTATTATTCTTTAATTAATAAATCTTATTTACATGAAGTTATAAATTTTATGTATAAAAAGTTGTGATTCTTTAATTTATAAAGATTTGATCTTTTTAGTGTTATAAAAATCTGACTTTTTTGTTTATCGAAGTATGAATTTTAGTCGACCAAAGAATACAAATTTTTGATATAAAAATAAAATTAGATTTTTAAATATAAAAAGATATGATTTTTATTGTTGAATAGCGATAAAAAGATGTGATTTTTATTTTTGAATAACGCTTTAGAAGAGATTTTTAAACTAGAAAGAAAAGATTTGATTTTTTACTATGTGAACATCGTGTTAAAAATACGATTTTTGTTAATAATAAAAAAATATGATTTTTATATTATAGAAATAATAAAAATATGATTTTTATATTCTAGAAATAATTAAAAAAATTGATATTTATATTATATAAATAATAAAAATGTGATTTTTATATGATGAAGAATATAAAGATGCGATTTTTACATATGTAGTAGAAATATAAAAGTGCGATCGAAATAATAAAAAAATGTGATTTTTATGTAAAGATTGGCGAGATAAAAATATAATTTTTATATAGAAAGAAGCGTTGTAAAATATATGAAGTAGAAATAAAAATATGATTATTTATTGGGATAAAGCGATAAAAATGTGATTTTTACTGTGAACAGCGGGAAAAGACGGCGATGGTATCGACTGAAATCAAAACGAAAACCGAATAGTTCAAAAGGAAAGACTGGCGGAGTGGAACCCAAAGGTGAGAACTTCTCTCTTTTAATTTGTTTTCTAGTTGAAATATATACTAGGATGCAAACGGTGCTTAGCAGCACCCGATACCCGTTGTCCACAGACCATGGATGACTTGTTTGTTTAATTGATGTGTTGTGAAAGTTGATTGTGTGATGTGGGATGGAATAAAATATTTTATAGTTAAAAATATAATTTTAACGTGTATATAAAACAAATTTTTATAAACAAATTGGACAATTTGTTTGTATACACACATTTGACTGATATTGATTGGGACGATAAATTTTACACATCGCCCAATTGCACAAATAAAACCTGTGTTTGATTGTTTGAAACCCTATACGGGTATTGGCATGATATTGGACATACACTAATCCCAATAATTTGTTATATGTCAATCGATTGATTGACAGGCTGTTATAAGCGTTAAATATTTATATTTGATGCTTATACAGTGTAGAATGCACTCTGGATGATGGATTGCTGTTTTCATTGTGGTTATACACATTTGTTGTGTGAAATCCATATAATCATATTATATGGTAATTGACTGTGTCTGATTCCAGTTCAAAAGAAAAGAATATTTTAAAATAACAAATATTTTAAAATAATGAATATTTTCAAATAATATTCAGAAGAGAATCAAAATAAGATTTTGATGTCCGATTTGGGATGGACACGAATATATTTAAATACATAAAGTCGTGTTGATTAGATTGACGCCATTTTGACGTGAACGATATTTATATCAATTTTATTCATTTTTATAATGAATATCGAAAAGGAATAGATTTCTAAATTTAATGTTTTGAAAATATTATCATCTATATATCAATGATATGGAATATTCAGTTTTGATTAGAAATTGAGTACAAAATTGAAATCGTTTTGAAAACGAATTTAAAACGATTTATAAAATACGTTTTAAAAGGAAATCGACGAAATAGGTAATATATATATATATATGTATATATATAATGGCCTGAATAGAATGCGCCGCACTGCAGCAGTTCGCGAATTTCGACCATTGACTTCGAATGGACATTACGGGAGATCCGTCCGTCGGATTCTCCTAAATACGGAACCATTAGGTTCGTTTCGAAAAGAGCTTTCTAACGAATATTAGAGATTTGAAATCTAACAGTTGGATTTGGAATTATGTCCAAATCAAATTTGGAAAAGGTCGCTGTAAGTGCATTTCGATGGCCGTTGATGGAAATCGACTGTACGGGCCTTGATAAAATTATTAAAAATAGCAATAATTTGTGTAAAATCATAAGAAATGATTTGGAAAGAATTGGGATGAAAATTTTCATATTTGAAAAGATAAAAATAGATTTTTATCTAAATGAACTAGTTTTGAACTAGAATTATAATCCATTTATTTTTGAAATAAATAAATTGGATTTGAAAGGGTTTTAAAAATAACCAGAATTTCCAATATATAAAGTGGAAATGGGTTTGAATCAAAATTGTCTTTGGAATATTTCGATGTTGGATTTCGTGATTATACAGATATTGTTATGGAAATTCGAAAGATATATTTTTATCGTCATTTCCAATACGATATTTGTTGGTCGTAGAATTTGATATTGAATATAAGCCGATATATTTTATATTCAGAGCCTTGTATTTAATATCAAATGGGATTTGAGTTTGTCGTGAATGGTGGCTTCATTAACACTGTTCTTAAACCCAGTTGAGAAAAAGATTAAATCTTTTCATTTAGATTTAATGAAGTATACCAATTAAATAGTATTTAATTGGAATTGAATTTGAATTGATTTTTGGGTTTATCGTGAACGGTGTTTTAAATAACACTTGTTCTTTAACCCGATAATTAATGGAATGTGAATTGGCTTTATCGTGAACTGTGTTTTAACGACATTCATTCTTTAACCTGATTTACAGTGAAATGTGATTTGGAACTTATAAATCTTTTGTTAAGATATAAAGGAGATTTTCCAAAGTAAAGTTTTCCGATTTAATAAAATAAATTGGAATGGAATGGAATTTGATTTGGTAATAATCAAAGTGAATTTTTGTGGAGGAAGACAACTAATATATCTGGAATTTAAAAGGCTTTGCCGTTATTCCATTTATATTATTAGTCGGATATGGAAGTTTATATCAATTTGTTTTCCATGAAGATTCCATTGTAAATGGAATGTGATTTTGGGTTGTCGTGAACGGTATCTTTAATAATACAGTTCTTAGACCCAACGGAGTTAAGAAAATCAGAAATTAGCTGAAGATTAGTTAAGTTGAATGGTTTCCTAGGTATTGATCTGATGTTGGTTTCGGCCTTCGGGGTTATTACTTAGGGAATTGTTCACTTGCTAATTTACGGTTAAAGGCTGATGCAATAGAATGTGATTTTGGGTTTATCGTGAACCGTGTTTTAAATAACATTAGTTCTTTAACCTAGTTAAAGACAGGATATGATTTCTCAAGTTAAACAATCATTAGTATTGATTTTTGGGAAGATTAAAACCAATTGGAGTTTTAATGAATCTTTAATTAGATTGAAATGATCGAGAATGGAGTGTCACCCGTTTTGCTCCAGACGATAGTTAAATCTTTAATTAGATTTGAACGTGAAATGGTAATTGAATTTACCGATAACACCATGGTGTTAGATATGAAATACGACCAGTTTTACTTCATGGGATGAATAGGTTGGGGTTGGGAAATTTAACAAGTGATTACATCGGTAAGGTTCGCTAATCCCGACTAGTTTGGATAAACCATAATTTTGTTTGAATTGATATTCAAAAGAAGATTAAAGAATTTATCTTTGACAAAATTAATGGGAACCTTTCCCAAAGTATAAGAATATTTGAATAAAAGGATATTCTGAATTGGAATGAGGCAAATGTTGTGTTTGTGTAACACTTGTTGACTATATATGCGAGTTATTCAGAAAGACCGGGTTTATCCCATTCTGAATAACTGATTCGACGATGTGTCGAGGATGATGACGGTGGTCGAAGACCAGAGGTCTTCATATCGTTTGGATAATTACTGATGATCTTGATTGGGCTGTACACCCAAGAGGAGGGAATCAGTTGGTGATCATCCAGATGTACTTGGAGATCGATGGATATGTGAGGTACAAGGTGCCTCCGATTTCGTTCAGACCCAGAACGGACTTGTAAATGGACTATGTGTCTGACATTGGATATTATTCTGTGTGATAGATGGATATCGGTTGCATGGAGTGGTTTGCCTGTGTGGCATGCTAAGATGCAAATGATCAAGGCTTTTGTTGAAAAGCAAAGTCTTATGGTTGATGATCAAAGCACCGCCTGTGTGGCATAGCTTTGTGTAGCATTAATTCGCGAGCCTCACACCCCGGTTGTGAACCAAAAACGGGAGAGGACCTCAGGGAGGGCATGCGTTTCCTTCTAGCTAGGGTTGTGTCAGTGACCTACCAGCCCTGACATTTATATTATTTTCACCTGTGTGGTTGTTGGATTGCGAGGCGCCTCGAATATATCAGTGACTATGTGGAGTCGATGGAGTCATAGGACTCATTTACGCCCCAAAGGGCGAGGAAACGCAGTGTTCAGGCATTATAATCCACATCGGGTGGACCGACCCTGACGATCCAAGGCTTGCCTGCGCGCTTGCCTGAGGCTCGGGCTAGAGAGTCTCGAATTCGGTGAGGACGATCCCTTGCCTCGGTTCATAGATGGAAATCCAACTTCCATTACGTGATTTTGCGTTTTGATTGTAGAACCTATATATGGCGACATAGTGGTATGGGGCACTTATGCCGTCTATGATTGATACATATGATTGAAATTGTTTTGACACTATACACTTATAGTAATAATAAAAGATGAAATTTAGCGTATCAAGCATTCTTTGGCTATTATAAGGTAAAACCCTATCCTCCGGCTTGTGTTGCATTGTGTGATGGGACCTGGGTCTTATAATAGCTTCATTGTTCTTTATTTAGCATTGCGCTGTTGTTTTGTGCACTGATATTCTTGGGAGGAAACTCGTTCCGTGTTATACGGCATGGTCCCTGGATTTAACTAACTGTAAATTAAAGATTAATAATTGTTTTAGTTCTCATACCAGTCACATGATTGACCTGGAGTTTGTTGTTTTAACCTAAACTCTGGGTGTGTAACACCCCCACGTCCATTAATGTCGCTTACAAAGGGAATGCATTAACTTCTATGGAGCGTTTTAAGTGTGTATAGAATAGAAACTTAACAACAAGACAGATATAAATAGTACTTGAAAATTTAAAACTTTATTTCATTGCAGCGGAAAATACATGAGTTTGATTACATCATCAAAACTAGAGTCAAAGTACATAATATCCATCTTGACTAAATCAAAGTACATAAATTGAAAGACATAACCCCAGTACAAAATAGCCATAAATAAGATAGGCTGAACTTTTACTTCAGCGATCCAAGCAACTTCTAAAAGTAGAGATACAATTGTCCAAAATCATGCTCCACAGGTGCTAGTTCCAACCTGAGCACCTGGGGGGAAAGGAAGAAAAGAGGAGGAAACAAAGGGGGTCAGACATAAAGTCTGGCGAGTGCGATAACTTTAACAATATAATTACCAAAATAACTAGGCTAAGGCATAAGTTGGAAAATAAGGAAATGACTGTGAACAATTGAGTATGACAGAGTAAACAAGGAAATAAGATTGAACAAAGATAACGTTAATGGCGCACCTAAACCACTATAAGATAATTACTATACAGCACCACACTATACTGCACCACTACTAGTTACCCTGAGGTTGATCCCGCCTACAGAACTTAATAATGATAATGGTTGTTTCGTGCACCCTTAGCTGCCTTCATAGGTGCCGCCTGCCCCTATCTCCACTAGGTGTACCCACTACCCCCATGCGATCGGCTCCCTAACTCGTAGATACCCGTGTTGGCCCCACAGTGGGGTGTATCACTCCCCAAAGTGGCAACCCGATACCACCAATAATGCACGGCTTATACCTACACGATGCAACAACGTTTTACCTACCAGCCCGGGTCCACACACGCATATGAACTCATTGGACTTGTGTTGCCACTACTAACCCGGTTTGGCCTCTTACAGTCAAGCCCGGTATGTGTGTCCCGTCCTTAACTTGGGTCGAGCCCACAAAGATACGTATGGGTAACTGGTTGAAACGGGCCCCCATTACTTGACACAAGCTATCCACCTAAGCTTGGTCCCCTCTAGTACATCCCACTTAACCCTCTTCTTACTCATGTTCACTTGCATGTTTCAATTTTGGTTAAGTGTTTCTAATCGTATTTCAAATGCCACCCAAGGCACCCACTAAATTCCATATGCCACCCAAGGCACCCACTTAACCCCCTCATGTCCCACTACATGTTTATCTAGTTAAGTGTTTCTTAATTCATTAAGACCGTAACCTTATAAAGACCTCCCACATTAGACTGGCATTTGTGGCAGCTGGATTTGCCGGGCGGGTCCGGGCAGTCTTACACCACAAACGAGCCTAACCTCGTGTCTTTACAATTGTTACGTATTTAATTTATGCCTAAGACCTCCCACATTAGACTGGCATTTGTGGCAGCTGGATTTGTCGGGCGGTTCTGGGCAGTCTTACACCACAAAAGAGCCTAACCTCGTGTCTTAGACGATTAATTACTCCTAATTAATCATTCCCCAATTTGAATTAATTTCCCTATTCAAATTATCAATCAATTCCAAATTTAACTATGGCCATAATTGACTCAATTATGTCCATCTATTTATGGTATGCAAAATCATACCAATTTTCATCACAAATTAGTTTTATGTCGTTTAAGGCATTTATGCCAATTCTCAATATTAAATCTTTTAATATTATCCCATTGCCCCACGTTGTACATTCGTTCGTTTAACGTAAAATATACATTAGACTCAAATAGTCTAACTCATGGAATAAAAAGAAAACATCACAACATACATATAATTAAAGATAGATCTAAACATAAGGGGTGAACTTGCATGTGTGAATGATGTCCTACATCTAAAACTTGCATAGGCCAAAGTTACAACTTGCATAAAACTACATATGTCATAGATCCAAATCTAAAGGCGTAAACTTGTTTAGGTAATGGTCACAACTTGCATAAATCATGTATGTCATGGAACTACATGTAAAGGTGTAAACTTGCATAGGCAATAACCACAAACTTGCATAACATGATTCATATTCCAAACTCATATATTTATATAAACTTGCATATGTGATTTATGCAACATGACAATGGAGTAAACTTACATCTAAACATGTAAACTAGCATGTAGAATTTAACATAGAACTCACACATGTCATAGCCTAACTTTAGATCAAATTTTCACATAAACTAGATGTCATGAAACATGTAAGGTTACATATAATTTTCCCCAACTTGCATATGATTCATGTCTAAATTAAAGTCTAAACTTGCATACATACATATGATTTATCATATGAATCAACGTAACCAAACTAGCATATGAACAACATGATGATTTGATTATACATAAGCCAATCATAGAATTACAACATAGATGGTAGCATCATAACTTTACAACATAGATGATAACATCACAACATAACATCATAGAATTCACAACATATATGATAACA
Source organism: Allium sativum (assembly GCA_030737875.1). Taxonomy (NCBI): domain Eukaryota; kingdom Viridiplantae; phylum Streptophyta; class Magnoliopsida; order Asparagales; family Amaryllidaceae; genus Allium; species Allium sativum. The sequence goes on from CM060909.1 coordinate 289,005,548, forward strand.
TAACGTAATTATAACATGCGGTCAATAATTCACATCGTATCCATATAATCCACATCATAACTTAATCCAATTAAATTGCTAATTATTTTATTAAAGAAATCAAACTCACAACTCAAAGAAGGTCTTGAGTTCTGAATTCTGAGCCCTGAAGTAGAATTAGCTTTCCTTTGAAGAAGATTCGTTGCTAGAGTTGAAAAGAATTGAATTTGATTGGCTTTCTTCCTCTCTAATTGGTGGCGGCTATTCTGAGTTGCAAGGTGACGGCATGGAGCCCATGAGTCTAATTTTATTTTCATTTTAGGGTTTGAGTCTATAGGTGTTTTTATAGAGTTTAAGATTAGTTTAGGCCGTCCGATCAACCCAGAATTAATCCCAGCCAATCAGAGCATATCAGAAACCCTAATGAGTCAGCACACAGTCATTAACAGGTCACTAATCAAATCTGCCCGGGGGGGGGGAGGTCGACCCCCAAGTCGACCTGGCCCTGGTGGGAAATTTCCCGCCTAACCCATCTGACTCTGAAATTTGAATTTTTCGAAATCTGTTTTAAATTTTCTGAAACTTCCGATGGCCGTAACTTCTTCATACGAAGTCCAACTCACGCAAACTCGGACTCTATCTCAACCAGAATATCGAGACGAACACAATGGCGTAACCCGTTTCCCTTAATTCTCACATCTAAGATTAGTTATTTTTTAATTTGTTACTATAGAGTTAACAGAAATACGGGGTGTTACATTCTCCCCTCCTTAAAGGATTTCGCCCCCGAAATCTCCAAGTTAAGGAGAATGCATATCCTAACATCCAAACAACCATCTACTCAACAATCAAACATAGACATCCATTGTTCTTATAAAATTCCTAATGTTGTATGAACATATGCAAGAAGTGTGTATATATGTTCCTTATCTAATGCAGAATCAGGCAGTCTACTGATTCAGTTGACCTCCTTAATGCAAACCATGATAGTGCCATGCGTCCATTATGTATGCGAAAGAATCCTATCGATACATATCATTTCTACATGTGTGCACAACCATTCACCAAAATGCAACATCCATATGATAGCACAACCATTATACATCCATTAACTTAAATATGTACACAAATTTATATGCAATATGCAATATGCAATATGAAGTGACTGAGCGGTTCTAGTGCCTAAGGTGTGTGTATATGCATCCACGAGCAACCACTAGCAACCACTTGCATCCACATGCATCCATCATACATAACATGTCTCAAACACATGTTTCAACCATAGGACTACCCTATCTAAAGGTCAAAGATACTAGTGAGAGGACATACTAAAGATAAGATAAGTACAAGCTAAGCGATAAAGGAGAAATTAAAACACATACCCTTGAAAAGAAAAGGGTACAATGAACGCATCTTCTCTTCCATCTCCCAAGTAGCATTGCTCTCATCATCTCCCCATTGCACTTTGACTAGCTTGACCTCTCGATTCCTCAACTTCTTAATCTCCGACCCAAGAATGCACGTGGGAGCTCGTCGAATCGTCGCATCACGCTCGATCTCCACCTCTCTAAGCAAGCTCGGCTCTACCACTTCCGCGGTCTCATGCAAGCACTTCCTCAAATGTGATACATGGAATACATTGTGTACACCACTAAGTCTCTCGGGTAACTCCACTCTATACGCCATTTGTCCAATCCTCTCCTTAATAGGAAAAAGCCCTACGAACCTTGGTGCTAACTTACCAACGGACCCAAAGCGAACCGCATTCCGTAATGGAGACACCTTGACAAAGACCATGTCCCCAATATCAAACTCAAGATCTGTCCGCCTCTTGTCCGCATAAGATTTCTGCCTATCTTGCGCCGTCTTCATCCTCCTTCGAATCAGATCGATCTTTTCCGAAGTTTCTCTAATCATATCGGGCCCAAGCAAGATCTTATCTGTAGACTCCCACCAACATGTAGGCAAACGACACGGCCGTCCATAAAGAGCCTCGAATGGTGTCATGCCGATGCTAGACTGAAAGCTATTATTATATGCAAACTCCACTAATGGAAGATGTTCCTCCCATGTACCTCCGAAGTCTAAGACACACAACCAAGTCCTCTAGAATACGATTCACGCTCTCGGTATGGCCGTCCGTTTGAGGATGATATGTGGTGCTCAAACATAACTGAGTCCCTACCGTCTCTTGCAAGCTCTTCCAAAAGTCGCTAGTAAAGATAGGATCGCGGTCGCTCACTATGTTAGAAGAACACCGTGCAAACGAACCATCTCTCGAATGTATACGGAGGCTAACCATGGAGCAGTCCTCTTACTCTTTACGGGAATGAAATGGGCACTCTTAGTAAGTCTATCTACATGACCCAAATCCCCATATTACCATTCCTCGATCTCGGTAACCCATTAATAAAGTAGATCGAGACACTTTCCCATTTCCATTGTGGAACCTCCAATGGGTGAAGCAACCCATCGGGCTTCTTTTGCTCTGCTTTTACTTGTTGGCACACCAAGCATCTAGCGACACACTCAGCCACATCCCTCTTCATGCCGACCCAAAAGTAAATTCGTTTCATGTCCATGTACATCTTGTCCCTGCCGGGATGGATGGTCATCTTCGAACGATGTGCATCATCAAGAATGGTCTTCCTCAAATTCTTGTCCCATGGTACACAAAGTCTACCGTCCCTACGTAACCAACCCTTATCATCTAGGGTATACCTAGGGAGATGGCTCGATGAATCCCCTCTTTTGAGCTTCTCTACTAACTCAACCAACTGTGGGTCATCTCGCTGTGCCTCCCCAACTCATCCCAAAAGCGTAGGTCTGACCTCTAAGGATGCTAGCAAACCGGGTACAAGGTCAATGGAAGGTCTAAAGTCAAACGTAGAGATGAACTCTAAGATTCGCCGCTCAACAAACAATGGACTCAAGGACAACCTTTTCCTACTTAAGGCATTGCCACCACGTTACCCTTGCCAGGGGTATATGCTATCTCGAAATCGTCGGATGCTAAGAATTCCATCCACCTTTGCTGCCTTAAGTTCAAGTCCTTCTGAGAGAACAAGTATTTTAGCAATTTTTGGTCAGTGAACAATTTGAATTTCTCGCCAAGAAGATAATGGCGCCAAGACTTAAGCGCGAAAACAATAGCGGCCAACTCTAGATCATGTGTAGGGTAATTTCTCTCATGCACTCTCAACTGCCTTCCACCATAGGCTATTACCCTTCCCTCTTGCATTAAGACTGCGCCTAGTCCTGTCCCACAAGCATCGGTATAAACGGCAAATGGCTTACTCCCATCTGGCAACACTAAGACTGGGGCTGTGGTCAAAGCTCTCTTTAAACGTTGGAACGCATCATCACAATCTACGTTCCATGCGAAAACTAGGTTCTTCTTCGTCAAGCGTGTTAATGGGGCTGATATTTTTGCGAAGTCTTTGATAAACTTCCTATAATAGCCAGCCAACCCTAAGAAACTCCTCACCTCAGTAGCGTTTTTAAGGACCTTCCAATCTTGGATGGCCACTACCTTCGCGGGATCCACAGCTATCCCTTCTTTGGAAACCACGTGCCCTAAGAATCGCACTTCCTTCCTCCAAAAGTGACATTTAGAAAATTTAGCTTTAAGGCTATGCGCTCGAAGGGACTCCAACACTTCCCTAAGATGTAGGGCATGCTCTTCCTCGCTTTTAGAAAAGATCAAGATGTCATCCACAAAAACCACCACGAATTTATTAAGGTACTCCGTAAACACCCTACTCATCAAGTCAACAAAGTATGCGGGGGCGTTTTTCAAACCGAAGGGCATTACAAGCCACTCGAAGAAACCGTTTGGAGTCCTAAAGGCATTCTTGTCTATGCTATCCTCAGCCACTCTCAACTGATGGAAACCCGTGGCTAAGTCCAATTGCGAAAACACTGAGGCGCCAACTAACTGATCGAAGAGATCGTCAATCCTCGGCAGTGGGTGTCTATTCTTCTTAGTAAGCTTATTAAGTACTATATAGTCCATACAAAGTCTAAGGGACCCATCTGCCTTTGTGGCAAATACTACTGGAGCACCCCACTCTGATATACTACGTCTGATGAACCCCTTCTCAAGCAATTCTTTCACTTGCTTACTGAGTTCTCTTCTCTCTCTTGGAGCCATATGGCGCACTGGCAATGCAACTAGCTTTGCATTATCTACTAGATATATTCGAAAGTCTATCTCACATTTTGGGGGTAAACCCCTCACCTCATCGAAGACATCAGCATATTCACGGACTATACGAACAGAATGTAAATCATCATCGGATGCGTCAAGGGACTCTAGGTAGCTAAGCATTACTGGACCTCTAGGGTCACAAGAAATATCAAGGGTCTTTCCACAACGAGTCAACAATCTAACTACCCTTCTTTCACAATCTAGGATGGCCCCGTATCTAGTTAGCCAATCCATACCTAGAATCAAGTCGTAGCCCATGAAGCCAAGAACAAAGGCGTTACATTCAAACTCAACGCCCAAGATAAACACTCTCAAATCCCGACAAATCATAGAAAGATGAGCCGAACCACCAATAGGATTTGAGACTACTAAGGGACCTGTAACAAGACTACTATCTAGGTGAAGTGTTTCAACTAATGATGTAGAGATAAACGAATGTGATGCGCCAGAATCGAATAAAGTAGGGACAGGATGATCAAATAGAAAAAATAAACTTTCAATGGAAATTGCTCTACCTCGTTCTTGCAGCGGTGGGACCACGAGAGCCTGAACCTGTCCCCTTCCCTGCCTTGGTGCCATAAGAGCCTGCACTTGTCCTCCCGAGGTAGACCCTGCCCTCTGCCCTTTCTTTGGGCAGTCCTTAATCAGATGTCCGGCTTTGCCACAGTGGAAACAACCAGTCTTCTTTTTCTTCCTACAATCTTTGCTTAGATGGCCTGGTGTCCCACAGTTAAAACATCTTTTCTTTCCCTTACCATTGTTGCCTTTACCACGTTTCTTGTTCTGTTGTTGTTGTTGCGGCTTCTTTTGTTCCCCTTTCTTCTCGGGTGCCTTATTAGCATTGGCGCCCTTCTCCTCTTCATGCATAAGCGCCATGTCAACTGGTCTCTCAAAAGTAGCCCCCATGGGGATGTGGGTCATAGCTAACCCATGAAGCGGCTCGTTCAAACCCTTAACAAATCTCAGGGCACTTAACCAATATGACATAATGTGCGGGAGGGTTAAGTACATATCAGGCTGGTGGGTAATATTAGTAAATATAGGCCCACAAACTTAACCGTTAAATAAACATGCTTGAATCAAAGGGAGGGTTAAGTACATCTCGTGTAGGTGGGTAATATTATTACATATAGGCCCACAAACTTAACCGTTAAGTAAACATGCTAGAATCGGTGGGAGGGTTAAGTACATCTCGTGTAGGTGGGTAATATTTGTATATATAGGCCCACAAACTTAACCAGTAGGAAACCCTGGTAACGGGGACCCATTTCAGCAGTAACCCACATAGATGTATCATGGTACCCGGAACTAGGCAGGGTGGGGCACGATTACTGGGATGATTATAAGCGGTCAAAACAGTGGCAGGGGGTACGTCAGTGTAGGTTCCGACGGTTTACAGGTGTGCACGTACTCCAGAGTGGGAAAAAGCAAGCACTGGGTACCAGTAGTTATACACTATGCATCTTGAATCGTGTCGGGTTGCTATCATAAGGATTGATACACCTTGTGGTGGGACCAGCATAGGGTATCTACACGCAAGAGAGGGCTGATTAACACAGACACAAGAGAAATTAATACAAGTAGGGAGCCGATCAATAGGGTAGTAAGGGTACATCTAACATGTTCATGGCAATTAGGCAGATTGAGGTGGAATCCTCACGATAGATTTACACCTGAAGGCTACCACAATTGCGGGGATTGGGATCATGTTATCATATTACCATTACTAGTTAGGACACTAGTTAGGTGGTGCAGAGATATAGAAATCAGAATAACAAGGTAGTAGCGAAGCAGAGAAAGAGTAGAAGTGCATTCAGTTTATCTTGCCTTATCATATCTATACTAATCGTATGTTATCTTGTTATCCTTGTTCTCACGGTATCGTCTTATATTCAGTTCATTCATGTCATGGTGTTTTTGCCTGTTTATATGCTGAAAGTCACTGGACTTACCAGACTTATGTCTGACCTAGTTTTGTCTCGCCTCTTTTCTTCTGTCCCCCCCCCCCCCCCAGGTTCACAGGGAGGAAATGTTACCACTTAGCTCAGTTTTCTTCCTAAGCTTGAAGATAGTTAATGTATTGCTTTGGACTCTCTCTTCCACTGCTATGGCTGGTTCATGCTTTATTGGGGAATATCATTGTTATATTTATGCTTCTTTTATACTTGGAAGTTTTTGAATCAAGACAGAATTTCTATGTATTACTTTTAAGTATGATTGAGACAATTGTTGTAAAAGCTTGACTGAATTAAGTTGTTTATAAAATGACTTTATTTTCCGCTGCTTTATTTGTCTTCTTGTAATTTATCTGCATCTTTTACCTATAATGCACCACCGAAGTTAAGGCATTCCCTTTGTGAGTGACCTTAACGGAGGTGGGGTGTTTCAAGAAATGATTTTTATTTAGTAGAAGCTAAAGTACGAAAAGATTTAAAAGGCAGACAAATATGTTTAAAATAACAAGGAATTAATATGTCGTAAGAAAATGTATATGCCGAGAAGGGATGAATATCCTAACAGAGTTATAATTAATTTTAAAAAAACAGAGAAAAATATTTATTCATCAAATTTCGAATATAAAAAGGGAAGGTTGTAGAGATAGATAATGTGTTGCACACCAATCAAATTCATATTTCAGACACATAGTAACAAGCATGCAATTTGTATGATCAAGGATGAAAGGGGTAATTTAAAAGAGAGCTTTTCCAAAATAATATGTCTTACAATTTTAGTTTACAGCCTTCTAAAGTGCATGCATCATAACTTGTGTTAATTGCATTACATGAGATGTTATCATCTTATTTTTTATCAGATAATCTACAATATATCATTATATATGAACACCTTTATCAGTATTATTTCCTGATAAAAATGTTTCATAACGTTGCAGCAGAAGTGATCAACTATGCTCTTAGTTACAAAGATATCATAGTGTTTTGATTGTTATGGTTTATAGATATAAGCACCGTATGTTTTCTCTCCCTATGTGTTTGTAATCTTCAACTGGTAATTTAGTAGTCAAATTATGTATATATATATATACATACATACATACATACATACATATGTATATATATATATGAGCGGCTATTAGGACATAAAATTAAACATAAAAATTTCGATCATTTGATTAGTTTTTGAAGGAGAGTTCAAGGAGAGGTCCAATGAAATAAATTAATTATGTTTAATTTTATGTGACAATTTTATGTTCACATTTCGCTATGTATATAGTATGGCTTGACTTTAAGCAGTACCTGATTACCACATCCTTCGAAGAACGTTATAGTTTAAAAATACATTTTAAAGATTTTCTTTCAAACATGTGAATATCAATATGATCCATTCGGAAAAAAATTAAAACTCTTGACACTAAATTCGATCACGTTATATTGATCTGTAACAGACAGTTGTAATGATTTTCATTGTTACCTTTTAACAGAAATGCTTGCTGAAATTGAAGTGCAACAATAATCAAACAGAGAATTAATTAAAGACTGAAGATGGAAAATAATTTAGCAACAAAATTAATCCAACTAAACCGATCAAATAAGACTTAATTCGAGCATCCTACACTTACGAAATCAAGCATCATGTACCAATGATTAAATCAAGCACCACACAACATAGAAGAATAAGGTAGATTGGAAAAAAGTGTTCGCAAAATTAACAATTTGACAATTTGGTCGTTTTCATGATAACAAAATAAATCAAATAAAAGAATATTAAATTGATAGCAAATGCTCATGATTAAAATTCATGACGAAGATCATCCAATTTGCAAGATTATGAACCACAATTGGAACAACAACACCTCTTCTCATCATCGTCCTTGTCGCCTTTGCAAAACTACTTATTAAATTAAGACATTAATAAATGGCATTTTCCCATAAAATGAAATAAAATGTTCAACTAAACACTGTGAAATGTATATTATCTATTAAATCCATGTCTCTTTGAAAGCATTATTCACATGCCAACTGCACAGGAAGCATTATCAAAGTGATCATAGCCAGAACGCACAGATTAGTGAACAAATCGCATTTCATTCTATTTTCCATAGAACATGAATGTGAATTACTGGTGAAATGCTCTCTTTAATGACAAAAAGCATACAATTAATTATGGCCATTAATAAATTTCATATTCCATTATAATTTTTTCCCTTCTACAGCTTCTTTCCATTAAATGGTAGATACATTTTACTAATGTAAATGTGGTAGCCTGAATACGATCATAAACAAAAAGAGACAATGAATTCAGCTCTGTAGATAGCACATCATATCAATTTCACAAAATATCCTAAGCATTTTTTTGTTTTTGTGGTCTGCAGAAGAGTTAAAAAATAAGAAGCAAGCAAGACAAACTGTATACACTACAACAAAAAAAACACTTTTCGCAACAGACAATATCTGTTGCAGTAGACCAATTGCAACAGACCTGCGCCTATTGGTATAGCCGAAGTTGCAAAAAGTTCGCAACATTTTCAGCCTGTTGCAATAAGAGGTTGCGGTATACTTTTTTGCAACAGGTTTTTGTTGTTGCAACAAATCCTCTTGTAACAGTATATGCCTGTTGCAATAGATTCATAAATCTGTAAAAAAAAAAAAAAAAAAAAAAAAACTTATAGATACTACGTATTAAATGTATTCGTTCTAGTAATAGTGTATGTCACAGAATGAAATAAACAAATAAATTTTTTATTTTAACCAAATTTTAATAGTACAAGCAATTGCAACAAAAATTTCTATAATTTTCATACACCATTCATATATAACAATTTCTTCTCTCACACAACACATTTTTTTTCAAATAGAGTATTTTTTTATCATATTTTTACTCTATCATACATATATCATAAGAAAATAATAAATATCATCAGTTCATTAGAACAAATTTGCAGTTCATGCTCCAAGTTTGCGATCGATAACCACATACACATCTGAATATCACAACCTGCTAATTTGCAGTTCATGCTCCAAATTTGTAGTTCAAAATGTACTACCCTATGTTAGCAATACATAATCACATCTGAATATCATAACATGCAAAGGCAAAAGGCAAAACAAGTCTGAAGACAATAAGCATTGCAGACATGATCCACATACCCATCAGTTAGCTAGAAAAAGATAATGAGCATTGCATTTCTGCCACATGTGCAAGAAAAAGAAATTGATCTGGGAAATTTAGCTCATAATTTATCTGACCATGTAGAGATTATGTGAACTCACACATCATATTTTAATAACAACAAGAAAAATATTAAACTATCAAACCTGGAACAATCCCATGGGTATGTGGAGAACCAACTTAAAATTTACATTCCTAAATTGCTCTTAAACAAGCAAACCTGAAACACTTGCAAAGAAACAAATTATCAGTAAGCTTGGACACATATCACACTATTTATGAAAATACAAACATCAAGAAGCCTCAAAGGTCTATACTAATGTTGATTAACAACCACCATGGGAAATTAAAAGGGAGTTTATGCAGCTAAAGCGGACTATTCTTAAGTGTAAATACAAACACCATAGAATATTTCAGAAGATCCAGAAACTATTTACAATTTTCCAGCTCATAAATCAAGACATTTTCAAAGAAATAATCAAGAATTTTCAAATTTATGATGTTTGTCCCAAGAAATTGATGATGTTTGTCCAAAGAAATAATCAAGGCATACAAACATCATCAATTTTTCATGATTTTGAAATTAAAAGGGAATAAAAATCACATCCATCGGTACTGTAAGAATCATAAATCAAGACATTTTCAAATTTATTAACCACATCAGTTTTGAATAAATTATATTACAAAAGAGCATATAATCAAGAATCACAAGTTTTAAGGCATGGAAGTTACCCTAAGGTGGAGTGGAACTTTCAACATAGGAAGGGAGAACACTAAAATGGAGCAGGCCTGACAGTTAAAAATACCTGATATTTGCTCCAAATGAAGAGGGAAAACATCTCTCAAAAAGGCTAAAAGTGCAGCGGAAACATTTCAGAAAAACTGAAAGTTTAATTTGATCAAATATTGCTCAAATCCCTACTAGCAATATACATTACAGGTTTTCAAATAGTAAAGTGCCTTAAATTAACATAAAAAATACACATTTTACCTTGAACTTTCAAGAAAAGAATCTCAAATTTCAACAACATCCACACTGCAAGCAAAGACGCAAACTGTAGATTTGTATTAATGAATGTGGGATGGAAATAGTTATCATTAAATGATAAGAATCTGTGGAACAATCCCCATGGTTGTCTGACCGCTACTGATTAATCAACTATTTTTTTGTGAATCAATCTTTCATAACAAATGCATTCAATTAGCAAGTGCTTATATAATCACTGATGCAATGTACAACATTTCAGCGCAAAATATATAAATTTAAGCAAATCAGGGCCACTGAACATACCCTAAATTGAAACTGAACATACAAATCAAAATAACATCCAAACTGACTATTCAAAAACTAGAAAGCAAATTTAATGAGCAAAACTGAAAGAAAAAAATCCTGGAAGCAAGACTTCCCTGTTATATGCTCTATGGCAGTCGTCTGTCTGCTAGAGAATGGATCAACCAAGCACTATGACAGCAACTACATCGATGTAGAGAAGAAAACAAGACAGAAAATCAGAATGGATTATCCATTAATATTCTAAGCAAAACCGACAAATTCCCGATCGAAATCAAATTAACAGAAATTGGGATAAAATTATTTAAACGCTCATATTCTATGGGTGTATGATAGTCTGTCATGCTATAAGATAATTAGAGAATGAAAATTTTCTTCTAATCATCGCGCTTTTCAGAAGACCTTGGCTCCTCAACAGATTGAACCGATTACACGAAAACAAGCAAAATGATAATCATAGATCTAACTCATGAGATCAAATCAATCTACATACAAATTCAACAAATAGCCCCAAATTAAAATTTGTCGAAATCCTTTCCAGATTGAAAATTGGGGGAATAGAACTACGGAAATAACGAGTCAGAAAGAAAACGCGCACTAAGGTTTGACATCTTACATCTAACTTCATCCGATTTAGGGTATTCAGCCATTTGGGAAATTGGTTTACTCCAGGAGGATGAGAGTGAGAAAGTTATTAATGTTCTAGAAATATCGGTGTCTTCCTATTTACGTTCAAAATTTTTGTGATGGAGCCAAAAAGATTAAGGTTTGGAGCCAATTTTTGGATGAAGCCTGAATAGGAACCCGCGAGAAGCATCACGCAGTAAAATTTTAAGTGTAGACAAACAAACATAGCTATTCCTTTAATACATAAATTTGCAATAATTTTCGTCTACACAAGCTTTTTTAGTTTAAATATTTTTAGATTTTCTGGAGTTTACATATTATATAAATTTGAGATTATTTTGAGATGTGTATCTTTTTATTTTTTAAATTTTATGAATATTAGTTACTAATTTAAGTTCAATTAACTAAAATTGTTAATAATTTTTGAACTAAGTTAACTTAGAACTCTTATTATTAATACTTTCATAATTATTAAATATTAAATTGAGTACTAAATATATATATATAGTAGTTGATTAACATTAAATACTAATGGTAATTACTAAATTATTTATTTTTTAATGATATAATATTAATTATATTTGCCAATTATTAATTAATTATACATACATACATACATATATATATATGCTATTATGCTTATACTTCTTATATTATAACTGAATATTACTTCGGGAAAAATAATTTTTAAAAGTACGTTTTTTGCAAGTGGCTTTACCTGTTGCAAAAAAAAAAATTACAGTTCTCGCAACTGGTGAAAACAGTTACTAAATATATAATTTTTGCAACTGGTTTGAAAGTGTAGTTGCAAATTCTATGTCTATTGCAACAGGAATGAAAGAGCAGTTGCAAAAAGTATGTTTTCGCAACAGACATGAAAGTGTTGTTGCGAAAAATATGTTTTTCGCAACAAGAAGGAAAAGCCTGTTGTTAAATCTTACCTATTGCAACAGCTACGAAAGGTCTGTTGCTAAATATCATTTACTGCAACTGACCTTTGTGGTTGTTGCAAATACCTAGTTGCAATAGGGTATTTTTTGTAGTGATAAAAAAGTGTGTACAGGAGGTATTGACGTAGCATGAAAACAAATATGTATGAACATGCATTAAACATTGTTCATAAACATGAAAAATGTAGAGCAGTTGGTGTTTGTCCTTTTTGAAACAATTATACAGTAGAGAAAACATGTACGCTTGTTAGTAACAATCCACACTATGATTTAACGTATAACAATTCTACCACCCAGAGCTAAATACAGAAGAGAGGATAAACAATAGTTACAGGGAAATACAATTATAAAAAGCCATATAAGTACTGACGTACATACACGAACAACATATCAAACCATAACTTAAGAAGTACAGACTGAAAGTTAGAAATTAATGGAGAAAATATACAAATATCACAATTCCAACATACTATAGAGCTAAGGGATAGCAAAAGACAAAAGTTATCTAGCGTCCAACATTAGTTTCTTTGCGTCTTACCCTAACCTTGCTTCTGGTTATTGCTTCTGCATTATGAATTTTATCATCATCCTATGGAACACAAAGATAAGTAGCAGTCAGTATGCCTAACAAAAGAGCAGTGGTCATTACTGCATGTGTAAACTTTGAACTTTATATAGGTAAAAAGGACATGGTTGCTTGTATTATATGGTACATTTAGCAACCATTAATCAAAATAAAAGTTATAGGTATAGGATGATCAATATACGTACAATGCAGCGTGCAGCAGTATAACTTGAGTGTTAGTTTAACTATCGTGGATATCAAACAAAAAGGGAAATAAAGACATGATGAATTTCTGAGTTTCAGACATCGTAAGAGAAAAGAGGAAATTTCTTATTTTCAGATCCGAAAAAATGTACAACCGAATACAAAACTTATACATCTCACCCACCAAACCAGGCCACTTTACAACATGGGCCTTAAAACTGTTTTTAGCCCAAAAAAAAACTAAAACGAAACAAATAAAAACAGAAAATAGAAAACAAAACATCAAACAGTACTACACGTTATACAAACATTATTTGAATACAAATTACACTACACAACAGCCCCATCTCAAGATGGACTTGGGTTAAATGGACAAGTCCAATCTTGAACAGCCAAATGATTCACCAAGCCAAGCTTAGAAGAAAGAAATCTGTGTTGATCTGCCCCCAACAGTTTAGTCATAATATCAACAAGCTGTAAAACTGAACTTACATGTTTGCATTGCACAAAACCAGACTGAACAAGCTCTCTCACATAATGTACATCGAGCTTCTGGTGTTTACCTCTTATATGCTTTGTCTTTTCATGAAACACGGGATTTTCTGCAATATGCTGAGCAGAAACATTATCACAATGCAAAATTATAGGATTAGGAACAGTAATACCTATTTCAGTCAATAATCCTTCAAGCCAAACTACCTCACTGGAAGTATAACTCATGCTTCTATATTCTGATTCTGTTGTACTCTTAGAAACAGTCTTCTGCTTTATTGTTTTCCATGAAATTAAGGAATTTCCAAGAAACACACAATATCAACTCAAAGATCTACCTGAATCTGGGCAAGTACCCCAATCTGCATCACTATAAGCTGTAAGTTTGAATTCTGAATTTGCTGGAAATGAAAGACCCAGATTTATAGTGCCTTTAAGATATTTCAGCACATGCATAGCAGCTCTATAATGTGGCAATCTTGGAACTGTTAAAAACTGGCTTAATTGTTGAACAGCATAAGAGATGTCTGGCCTTGTAAGATTTAAATACAAAAATTTACCAATCAATCTCCTATAAATTTCAGGATCCTCTAACTGCTCTCCATCAGAAACACTGAGTTTTAATCCTTTTTGCATAGGAAATAAAACTGGTTTGCATTCTTCTAGCTGATTTTCTTTAAGCATATCTAAAATGTATTTTCTTTGATTCAAAAGAATACCAAAATTTGATCTTGAGACTTCTATTCCCAAAAAATATTTCAAACTACCCAAATCTTTGATTGTAAATGTATCATGTAAATCAGCTTTCAACTTATCCATTACCAAAATGTCATTTCCAGTGAGCAACAAATCATCAACATAAGTAATAACTATTGTGAAAGACTCATTGTTATTTATAAAAAACAATGAATAATCTTATTTAGACTGTGTAAAGCCCCAATTAATCAAGAATTTTGTCAACTCTTTATTCCAACACCTACTTGCTTGTTTCAAACCATAAATTGATCTTATAAGTTTGCACACCTGACCTGGTTTAGCTTTCTTGTAGCCAAGAGGAGGAATCATATACACTTCTTCATCCAGAAAACCATGAAGGAAAGCATTATTAATATCCAATTGCTGAATCTCCCACTTCTTAATAGCAGCCACTGCAATAATTAATCTAACAGTTGTTAGTTTTGCTACTGGACTAAAAGTATGCTTATAATCCTTACCAGACACTTGTTTATCTCCTCTTGCTACAACTCTGCTTTTACACCTTTCCACTTCACCATTTGGTTTAAATTTGGTTTTGTATACCCACTTTGATCCAATTGCCTTCTTCCCAAAGGGTAATTCAGTCAATTCCCATGTGCCATTGTTTTCAAGTGCCTGTAATTCCTTTTCCATTGATTGTACCCATTCAGAATGTTCTTTAGCTTGATTATAAGAAGATGTTTCATAGGCAACCATAACATTGTTCAGACTATGTAGATTCACAACATTTAAATGAGCAAGAGTAGGTTCTGCATAAATATTAAAACTAGCAGAATTGTTTGAATCCTTATCATGAACCACTCTAGTAGTTGTTTTTGTCATTACAAAATCATCAAATTTCTTAGGCAACTTACTGATTCTAGAAGAAACTCTAATATTTGGTGCTTCTGAAATTAGTGTAATGGGATGAATAATAGGAGATGTATTTGAATTTTGAGGAGAATCAGGGTTTTGAATACTGTTTTAAGAAATATCAGTATCAGGATTTTGAATGCTATTTTCAGGAATACTGTTATGATTATTTTGAAAATCATCAACATCAAAAGCAGGATTAACTTGAGGTAGTGAGGTCTCTGATGTTTGAGGAAAAAATGAAGGAATCAATTTTGGATCATCCTTAAATGGAAAACAGTTTTCAACAAAATATACATCTCTACTAAACACCACTTTATGAGAATCCAAATCAAATAATTTGTATGCTTTCTGTGCATAAGGATAACCTAATAAAACACATTTCTTTGATCTTGGAGCAAATTTATCATTTAACTTCTGAGCAGCAAAACATAAGCAACCAATAACTCTCAAGTAACTATAGTCTGGATTTTTTTTCATGAGCAGTTCATAAGGAGTTTTCCATTTTAGAACAGAACTGGGTAAAAGATTTATAATATGTGTAGCTGCAAGGAGACAATCACCCCAAAATTTGTATGGAAGACCAGCATGAAGCCTTATGGTTCTAGCAGTTTCAAGAAGATGTTTGTGCTTTCTTTCTACCCTACCATTTTGTTGTGGATTTCCTGGAATACTTCTTTGATGAATGATGCCTTTATTTAAAAAAAACACTCTACATGACTCTTGAATTATTTCTGTCCCATTATCACTTCTAATCACCTTTATTTTCTTGTTGAATTGAGTGTGAACATATTCAATAAATCCAACAATAACAGAATACACTTGAGTTTTCAAATGAAGCAAATGAGTCCATGTAGTTCTAGTATGATCATCCACAATTGTCAAAAAATATCTAGCACCAGATAATGATGGTCTTGAATATGGTCCCCAAAGGTCTATATGTACCATATCAAAAGGTTCGGCAGCATAAGAACTTGATTTTAGAAAAGGCATTTTATTGTGTTTGCCCAACACACAAGCTTCACAACTAAAATCACAATTATTATCATTATCATATTTGCCTGGAATGGACACTATTAAATGTTTCATATGACTGATAGAAATGTGACCTAATCTAGCATGAATAACATCAATACTAGGCTTTACATTGGCAGTAATGGTATTATTAGCATAAGAAAAAGAAGTATTAGAAACAACAGAATCAGAAGAAAAACAGTTTGAAGAATACTTGCAGAATTTGTACAGACCAAAATGCCTTGATCCAACAGCATACTCTTGTTTAGTAGAAGGGTCCTGAAAATAGCATGAATTTCTTTCAAATTTTGCAATTAGATGATTATCATCTAATAATCTGCCAACAGAAAGTAAATTATGCTTAAATTCAGGAACATAAAAGACATTTTTAAGAATTATTTCAGGATTTAACACTACTGTACCAACATATTTTACCATTTTAACAGTTCCATCAGGCAATGATATTCTAATTGGATTATTTAGTTGTTTAAGTGAAGCAAATAAAATCAAATTAGATGCCATATGATCTGTAGCCCCAGTGTCTATAATCCAACTTTCATAGTCAGATTTTTTCATTAGACAATCAAAAAATGATGCTGAAAATATACCTGCAAAATTTGCAGCAGCATACAAAGGATTATCTTCAGCTATGCTCCCTTTATTCTGCTGAATCATCTTAATCACTTCATTGTAAATTGCAGAAGCCATGACAGGATCGACATTTTTATTTGTTGTGCTTGACTTAGCAATTTCTTGTGGAGCTTTCCCAAGAATTCCTTGATTACTATTCTGAACATTTCCTGCCATCCTGGAGTTCCTTTTTCCTTTCAAATCTAACCACCACTCAGAATACCCAACAAGTTTAAAACATTGCTCAATGGTATGCCCTTTCTTCTTGCAATGATCACAAATAGCTTCACTTTTCTGCCTCTTAAGGTCTTTCTTAATAGTCTGATATGCAGGTTTTGGAAAAGTTTTGAGAGTTTGAGTTTGAAAAGCACTCAATTCATTTGTAGCACTCACACTATTCAATTTGTTCTGTTGCTCAACTTGTTGAAGCATATAATAAGCCTTATGGACATTTGGAAGAGGATCAGTGCTTAGTATATTAATTTTCACTTGATCAAAATCTTTATTCAGCCCCGATAAAAACTGCATTAGCTTGTTCCTTTGATCAATTTCAAGAAATTTCTTAAAAATTCCACAGATACAACTGTTCATAGCATCACATGCACATTCAGGAAAACCCTCTAATAGCTGTAATTGATCCCAAGCACCCTTCAATTTTCCATAATACTCTGCTATCGAATCATCATTCTGCTGAGTTGAAGTAAGACTTTTATGTAGCTCAAAGATTCTAGGTGCAGTTGTCTGACCAAATCGTTCATTTAATTCTTTCCATAATTCTCTAGACGAATTCACAAACATGAAGCTCTCAGCTAGGGTTTTTTCAATTGAATTCAAAATCCATGACATAATCATATAATCATTTCTTATCCACTTTTGATGATTAACCGAAGACGCAACAGGTATAGGAAGAGATCCATCAACAAATTGAAGTTTATTTCTAGCTATTAAAGCCATTTTAACTGTTCTTGACCAATTCAAAAAATTTGCATCAGTAAGAACATGACTGCCTAATTGCATACCTGGATGATCGGAATTAGATAAGTAGTAGGGATCATTGAAATTCACTCCAGTTGGATTGAAGGTAGTCGAATTATTCTGAGAATCACCATCTTCATCATCATTCGCCATAACTAGGGTTTCGAGAAAACGAGTTCGAATCCAGAAAAATTAGCCAGAGAGAAGAAATAAGCAGAAGAATCAAATCACAAAAGAATCATCGATCGATCTGCTCCGATACCATGATGAATTTCTGAGTTTCAGACATCGTAAGAGAAAAGAGGAAATTTCTTATTTTCAGATCCGAAAAAATGTACAACCGAATACAAAACTTATACATCTCACCCACCAAACCAGGCCACTTTACAACATGGGCCTTAAAACTGTTTTTAGCCCAAAAAAAACTAAAACGAAACAAATAAAAACAGAAAATAGAAAACAAAACATCAAACAGTACTACACGTTATACAAACATTATTTGAATACAAATTACACTACCCAACAAGACATGAAAATGGGTAGTCAGCATATGAACATGCATTGAAATATTTACCAATCAAGTTATGCATATAAAAAATCCAATAACTAATCGTACTTGAATGAAATCCTTCTCTTATTCCACCTTTTTAGCTGTGTTGGGTCAATATGTCCATGATACCCATATTGGAAGTAAAACATAAACAATCCATGCTTGTTTCAAAACTATACTACGGATTGCAGCTCAGCACTTCAAGTTTGGCGTATAGCAAGCATATTTTTCTTATCTGGTTTTATTACAACATCTCTATGCCTCGTCTCTCTTGTGTATCAGGCCTTAACGCACCTAGTAACTGCAACCATTAGCGCTTTCTATTCAAATTCATTTAGTTCACATACAATTCTCACTGCTCACCCTCTTGGAGCATATGCAACTCTGTTTAGCCTTTTTCAGCAGCCTCGCTGTCTTTTTTCAGTCATATCCTCTTAGTTCTATGTAGTATGAAGCTTATCGAGAATCAAAGATTATGATTAGTCATCTCTGCTTCTGTACTGCTGCAAATGTTGTCACTCCCAATTAGCTCTCCAAAATTTAAAGAGAATTCCCATTGAGCTACACAGAGACCGAGCATAAATAAAAAAAATTCTGTAAAAAAATTGAAACTTCATGTTAACTATAGGCCATGCTTAATTATTGCTGCAAATTTGAACTATTTGGACAAATAATTAACATCCAACCATAATGCTTTGAATCAGATATTCTATAACTTTTCTTGAAATGATTCTCAATATAGAAAGAGTACCTAATTCTGTGAAATCATCCGCATAAATAATAGCACAATTTATTCATGTTCGGTCGGTATCTTTAATTATAGATTCTAGACAAAATACTTCATCAATTCTTCCAAACATGTAAGACGTGCTAAATTTCTGTACACATACCAATATAAGTGGTGAATCAATTTCCACAAATGAAATGATAACACAGAATATAATTTTTTTGCAAAACCCATGTTAAGGGTTATTCCTAAATATAGAAAGTTTACTAACCTTGTTTACAATACCAACATAAATGGTAATGAACTTGCATGAAATAACAATTTGGAAAATATAAAAATTGAAACAAAGACTGCAACCTCCAAAGTGGAGTATAAAAATGCAATAGCTGTAGCTTAAATATTTTCTATTAAGGCAATGGAATTGAAAGAAAATGAAATTATAAATATGGTCAATAAAAAAGTACTTAAATTAGGTTAAGAAATATATTAAGTAATACAAAATTCTGTAAAATGCTTTAAAAAGCATGAGAGATGTTGTCACATAATCCTTAATATCAGTTTTCTCATCGGATTGGTTAAAGTCCCTTTCTATCATTAAAATTTATGCAAACAAAATTTCTTAAATATCTTATATCCGATATGTTGTGACATCAATTTTTTCCCTAAGTTTAATATAGGCGCAAGTGCATTATGCTTTATAGGTATTTGTTAGGATAAGTTGAGCATAACTAGGTTTAAAGTCAAAATTTATAATGAAGTAAAATATGCAAGGCAATCAAGAAGTAGCAGATGGGTAGAAATTTTATAAGATGTCTTAAATAATCACAAATGGTTCAGGATGTGGATCTAGATAAATAAAATTGACTTTATTATTGTACTTAATTGTTTCTTGCCATCCATATAAATTTTGTAGTATCGAGGTAGTTCAGGAAGAGTTGGAATTACCAGATATATTTATTTTATTTTTCGTTTACTTGACACTGGTTACAAATTACATACCAATTTATAAATTGCATACCAATTTCATAAAACAACATATCTTTTACCAAAAAATTTCTCCATTTAAATAATAGGTAATTTTAATAATGAAGTAATCATGTGTGATAGTTTATAATCTAGGCAGTTAAAAGATGATAATTTTTCCTGTTAATTTATTTGAACAAGCAGAAGTTTCACAGTAACACAAGAGGAAAACAAACTTAGTTTTTTAGTATTATTATTATTACTTTTTCTTTCGTTTTCTTTTTCTTTCTTTTTTATACGAATGAGGAGAGCTCATCTATTTATAGCATACAATGGATCATTCTAGATTTGCAATATTCTAAGAATATATCTAAATATATGTGGAAAATATCTTTTCCTAAATAATAGCAACTTTAAAAGCTCTCTCAATAAAAATAGGATCATAAATTTGAATTATTACTAATCACGCTATAATAGAGATTTGACTCTTTCTATTCCTAAAAACTTGGCTAAAATGCTTGAGATTAATTCTCAACAAATCCCTCCTTTAAGCTCAAGTGTAACACCCCACACCCGCTATGGTCACTCACTATGGGAATGCCTTAACTTCGGTGGAGTATTTTAAGTGAATATAGAATAGAAAAATTACAACAAGATAGATATAAATAATACTTGTTAACTAAAACATCATTTCATTGCAGCAGAAGGTAAACATGTTTGGTTACAAAACCATAAAACAAGAGTCAAGTACTAAATATCCATCCTGATAAAAACATAAGTACATAATCCCACTACATAACTAATAGCCATAATAGAAAAGATAAGTTGGGCTTTACATCAACGGTCCAAGCTCCAAAAGATAGATAAAGAAATCTGATCAAAGCCCACTAGTGCTAGGCCCAACCTGAGGACCTGAGGGGGAAAAGATAAAAACAACGGGGCCAGACATAAGTCTGAGCGAGTCCTATAACTTTAACAATACAATCATTAAAGTAATTAGGGTATGATATAAACTTGGTACGGTAATGACTGGGGATAAATGACTACACTAAGCAGCCAACTAGACATAGGAAGAACGAAGATAACGGTAAAGACGCATCTACCCACCCAAGGATAATTACTACACTGCACCACACCAGTCATTCCTACTTAAAGGTTGATCCCACCCATGGACTTAGAAAATATAACTAGTAGTTTCGTGTACCCCTAGCTGACCACATAGGTGCCGTCTGCCCCTATCTCCACTAGGTGTGCCCACTACTCCCCAAGCGATCGGCTCCCTAACGTAGATACCCGTGCTGGTCCCACGGTGGAGTGTATCATTCCCCAAAGTGGAAACCCGATACCAACACTGATGCACGGCTTAAACCTACACGATGCAACAACGTCTTACCTACCAGCCCGGGCCCACACACGCATATGAAACCCGTTGGACTTGCGTTGCCACCGCTAACCCGTTTTGGCCTCTTATAGTCAAGCCCAGTACGCGTGTCCCGTCCTCGACATGGGTTGAGCCCAATAAGATACATATGGGTTACTGGTTGAAATGGGCCCCACAAGCTACCCACCTAAGCTTGTCCCTTTTTCTAGTGTATCCCCCTTAACCCTTTAATCATGTTTAATTACATGTTTCCACTTGGTTAAGTATTCTAATCGTATTTTCTATTGCCACCCAAGGCAACCCACTAGATTTCCACATGCCACCCAAGGCACTTACTTGATTTCCACATGCCACCCAAGGCACCCACTTAACCCCTCATGCCTCACTACATGCTTATCTGGTTAAGTGTTTCTTAATTGATTAAGAACGTAACCTTTGTAAAGACCTCTCACATTAGACAATCTTTTATGGCAGCTGGATTTGTCGGTCGGGTCCGGGCAGCCTTACGCCATAACAGAGTCTAACCTCGTGTCTTTACACTTGTCACGTATTTAGTTCATGCCTAAGACCTCTCACATTGGGCCAACCATTTGTAGCCGCTGGATTTGCCGGTCGGTTCCGGGCAGTCTTATGCTACAAAAGGGTCCAACCTCGTGTCTTAGTCGATTAATTACACCTAATTAATCACCCTCATATTTTGAATTAATTTTCCCTAATTAATTCCAATTTAATGATGTACATAATTGACTCAATTATGTCCATCCACTCATGGTATGCAACATCATACCAATTTCACCACAATTTTGTTAACATGAATATTAACCCCATCGTTCCCCACGTAATACGCTAACATGACATACTTAAAAGGGAAGATTCATCACAAATACAATGGGTTCAACTTAGCATCACATGGGTTTTAATGGTGTCAACTTGCATATATGACCATAGCATCAAACCCAACTAGCATAAATAATCAACCCAAACTTGCATGAATCACATATGTCATAAAGAGGGTAACTTGCATGAGTTACTTATGTCATACAAAGGGGTAAACTTGCATATGTATTTATGACATACAAAGGGGTTAACTTGCATATGTATGCATATCATACAAAGGTGTAAACTTGCACATGTTACTTGCATATAATCAAACACCAAACTTGCATAACATGTCATATATGAACTTGCATATAATCAAACACCAAACTTGCATAATATGTCATATACGAACTTGCATATAATCAAACTCCAAACTTGCATAACATGTCATATATGAACTTGCATATAATCAAACATCAAACTTGCATAACATGGTGTCATAATGGATCAATGTTTATCATAGTGATTTGCATAACTAGCATCATGAACATATAGCATAAATTACACTCAACTTGCATAACTAGCTTCATGGGCACATAGCATCAAACTTGCATAACTTGCATCATGAACACATAGCATACAACTTGCATAACTAGCATCATGAACATATAGCATAAAACTTGCATAACTAACATCATGAACACATAGCATATGACAACATAACTTGCATTGATCCACATACATAACCATAACCTCATTATATCCTATCATAACTAGTTTAGCAATTGCTTGCTAAAGGCATAGAAACTCACAACTTGTTGATTAGCACTCCTATGAAGAAGATTAAGTTGCTAGAGTTGATTAGAAGTTGATTTGAGAAGCTATCTTCCTCTTTAATTTGTTGGTGGCTCCTTCTACTTGCAATTTGACGGCATGACGACGTTGTATCCAATTTTAGTATGAATTAGGGTAGTCTTAGGGTGTATTTATAGATTAGTTAAGTGTTTTAGGCCCTTAGATTAACCCTAATTTAGGTTAGAGCCGTCAGATTTCATCACAGCCCCAAAACACAGCCCAAACCCCAAAACAGTGCACCTAGCCAAACTGGCCGAGCCACCTGTGTCGACAGGGGTGTCGACACTACTGTCGACACCCCCCCCCCCTCCCCCCCCCGTGTGTCGACTCCCCAGTCGACACGGGGGTCGACCTGGTGCTGGCGGGAATTTTCCCGCCTAGCCCCCCCTTCTGCATTTGAAATCTGTTTTTCGAAATTTGAATTTTCTGAAAACTTCTTCGGGCCTTAACTAGGTCATACGGACTCCGATTTTCGAAAACTCGGACTCTATTTCGCGTATTTTTCCGAGAAGAACGCAATGGCATAGCCCGTTTCCCCTGATTCAGATCTTTAAATTTAATTCTGCCCTGATTTATATTATAACAAGTTATTCAACATACGGGGTGTTACATTCTCCCCTACTTAAAGGATTTCGTCCCCGAAATCTCTAAGTCAAGAAGAACGTATCCTACCATCCAAACAACCATCTACTAATCCATCAAACACTGGCATCCATTGTCCTTAAAGTTTCTAATGTTGTATGAACATATGCAAAAAGTGTGTGTATATGTTCCCTGTCTAATGCAAAAACAGGCGGTCTACTGATTCAGTTGACCTCCTTAATGCAAACCATGATAGTGCCATGCACATACTATCTCTACATGTGTGCACAACCATACACCAAAATGCATCATCCATATGATAACACAACCATTATACATCCATTAATATAGCTACCTACACACAATTATATGCAATATGCAATATGAAGTGACTGAGCCGATCTAGTGTCTAAAGTGTGTGTATATGCATCCACGAGAAACCACTAGCAAACACTTGCATCCACACGCATCCATCAAGCATAACATGTCTCAAACACATGTTTCAACCATAGGTTTACCCTACATAAAGGTCAAAGGTACTAATGAGAGGACATACCAAAGATAAGATAAGTACTAGACAAACGATAAAGGAGAAGTTAAAAGACATACCCTCAAAAAGGAATGGGTACAGTGAACGCATCTTCGCTTCTATTTCCCAAGTAGTGTTGCTCTCATCATCTCCCCATTGCACTTTGACTAGTTGAACCTCTCTGTTTCTCAACTTCCTAATCTCTGACCCAAGGATGCGAGTAGGAGCTCGTCGAATCGTTGCATCACGCTCTACCTCCACTTCTCTAAGCAAGCTCGGCTCTACCACCTCTGCGGTCTCATGTAGGCACTTCCTCAAATGTGACACATGGAATACGTCATGTACACCACTAAATCTCTCGGGTAAATCCACTCTATATGCCATCTGTCCAATCCTTTCCTTAATAGGAAACGGTCCTACAAACCTTGGTGCTAACTTTCCAACGGACCCAAAGCGAACAACATTCCGTAATGGAGATACTTTGACAAAGACCATGTCCCCAACATCAAACTCAAGATCCGTCCTCCTCTTATCCGCGTAAGATTTCTGTCTGTCTTGCGCTGCTTTCATCCTTCTTCGAATCAAATCAATCTTTTCTGAAGTCTCTCTAACCATATCGGGCCCAAGCAAGATCTTATCCGTAGACTCCCACCAACATGTAGGTGATCGACAAGGCCTTCCATAAAGAGCTTCGAATGGAGCCATACCAATACTAGACTGAAAGCTGTTATTATACGCGAACTCCACCAATGGAAGATGATCTTCCCATGTACCTCCAAAATCTAAGATACATAGCCTCAAAAGGTCTTCTAGGACACGATTCACCCTCTCGGTCTGGTCGTCCGTCTGAGGATGATATGCGGTGCTCAAACACAACCGAGTCCCTACCGCCTCTTGCAAACTCTTCCAAAACTCGCTAGTGAAGATAGGATCTCGATCGCTCACTATGCTAGAAGGTACACCATGCAACCGAACTATCTCTCGAAGGTAAACTGAAGCTATCCATGGAGCAGTCCTCTTATTCTTCACGGGTATAAAATGGGCGCTCTTAGTAAGTCTGTCTACCACAACCCAAATTCCCGTATTACCCTTCCTCGATCTTGGTAACCCATCGATAAAATCCATCGAGACGCTATCCCACTTCCATTGCAGAACTTCCAATGGGTGAAGCAACCCACCAGGTTTCTTTTGCTCCGCTTTCACTTGTTGGCACACCAAACATCTAGCGACATACTCGGCCACATCCTTCTTCATACCGGCCCAAAAGAAAACTCACTTCATGTCTTGGTACATCTTGTCCCCACCGGGATGAATGGTCATCTTCGAATGATGCGCATCATCAAGAATAGCCTTCCTCAAACCCTCGTCTTGCGGTACACAAAGTCTACCGTCTCTACGCAACCACCCCTTATCATCTAGGGTGTACCTACTCAAATGGCTGTACGACTCCCCCCTTATGAGCCTCTCTACCAACTCAACCAATTGTGGGTCGTCCCGCTGTGCCTCGCCAATCCGTCCCAAAAGAGTAGGTCTGACCTCTAAGGATGCTAGCAAACCGGGTACAAAGTCAACGGAAGGTCTAAAATCAAACATCGAGATAAATTCCAAGCTTCGTCGTTCCACGAACAATGGACTCAAGGACAACCTTTTTCTGCTTAAGGCGTCCGCCACCACGTTACCCTTGCCAGGGGTATACGCTATCTCGAAATCATAGGATGCAAAGAACTCCATCCACCTTTGTTGCCTTAAGTTCAAATCCTTCTGAGAAAACAAGTACTTCAAAGATTTGTGGTCAGTGAACAATTCGAACCTCTCGCCAAGAAGATAATGGCGCCAAGACTTAAGCGCAAAAACAATGGCGGCCAACTCTAGATCATGTGTAGGGTAATTTTTCTCATGCGCTCTCAACTGCCTTCCCCCATAGGCTATTACCCTTCCCTCTTGCATTAAGACTGCGCCTAGTCCTGTCCCACAAGCATCGGTATAGACAACAAATGGCTTACTCCCATCTGGCAACACTAAGACTGGAGCTGTGGTTAAAGCTCTCTTTAACCGTTGGAACGCATCATCACAATCTACGTCCCATGTGAAGACTAGATTCTTCTTCATCAAGCGAGTTAATGGGGCTGATATCTTTGCGAAGTCCTTGATAAACTTCCTATAGTAGCCAGCCAACCCCAAGAAACTCCTCACCTTGGTAGCATTCTTCGGAACCTTCCAATCTTGAATGGACACTACCTTCGCGGGATCCACAGCTATCCCTTCTTTGGAGACCACGTGCCCCAAAAACCGCACTTCCTTCCTCCAAAAGTGACATTTAGAGAATTTAGCCTTAAGGCTATGCATTCGAAGAGTCTCCAACACTTCCCTAAGATGTAGGGCATGCTCTTCTTCACTCTTAGAAAAGACTAAGATGTCATCCACAAAGACCACCACGAACTTATTAAGGTACTCCCTGAACACCCTACTCATCAAATCAACAAAGTATGCGGGGGCGTTCGTCAAACCAAATGGCATCACAAGCCACTCATAGAAACCATCCGGAGTCCTAAAGGCAGTCTTCTCTATACTATCCTCAGCCACTCTCAACTGATGAAACCCCGTGGCTAAGTCCAACTGTGAAAACACTGAGGCGCCAACCAACTGATCAAAGAGATCGTCAATCCTCGGCAATGGGTGTCTATTCTTCTTTGTGAGCTTGTTGAGTTCTCTATAGTCTACACAAAGTCTGAGGGACCCATCCGCCTTCGTGGTAAAAACTACCGGAGCACCCCACTCTGATATACTTCGTCTTATGAACCCCTTCTCAAGAAACTCCCCTACTTGCTTATGGAGTTCCCTCCCCTCACGAGGAGCCATGTGGCGCACTGGCAAAGAAACTGGCTTAGCATTGTCCACCAGATATATTCGGAAGTCTATCTCCCGCTTCGGAGGTAAGCCCTTCACCTCCTCAAACACATCCGAGTACTCCCGGACCACTCTAGCAGATCGCAAACTCTCGACCGAAGCGTCAAGCGATTCAAGATAACTTAGCATAACAGAATCCATGGGATTACAAGAGATCTCGAGAGTGTTACCCAAGCGGGTCATGAGCCTAACAACTCTCCTTTCGCAATCAAGAACGACACCATTACTGGATAACCAGTCCATGCCCAAAATTAACCCATAGCCCGTGAAGCCCAAAACAAAGCATCACATCTAAACTCAATGCTAAGTATAGAAATCTTCAAACCCAAACATATCATGGACAAATAAGTGAAGCCCCCAATTGGGTTTGAAACAACCAAGGGATCATCTACTAGACTGGTGTCTAAGTGCAGTGACTCAACTAATGATGATGAGATAAACGAATGCGATGCGCCAGAGTCGAATAAAGTACGGACAGGATGATCAAACAGAAAAACCAGACTTTCAACGGAAATAGTTCTACCTCTTTCCTGAATCGGTGGAACCGCGAGAGCCTGAACTTGCCCCCTTGCCTGACCTGGTGCCATAAGAGCTTGCACCTGTCCTCCTGAGGTAGATCCCGTCCTCTGTCCCTTCTTAGGGCAGTCCTTCAATAGATGCCCTGCTTCGCCACAGTGGAAGCAGCCCGTCTTCTTCTTCTTCCGACAATCTTTGCTTAGGTGGCCTGGTGTCCCGCAATTGAAGCACTTCTTCTTTCCCTTGCCACCGTTGCCTTTCCCACCCTTGTTTTGCTGTTGCTGTTGAGGTCTCTTTTGATCTCCTTTCTTCTTGGGTGCCTTATTAGCATTGGGACCCTTCTCTTCCTCATGCATGAGTGTCATGTCTACTAGCTTCTCAAAGGTGGCCCCCATAGGGATGTGAGTCATAGCCAATCCATGCATCGGTTCATTCAAGCCTTTAACAAACCTCAAAGCCTTCTTCTCCAGTGTATTCACCATGTCTATGCCAAACCTTGCTAACTGATTAAACTTGTTGACATATTCCTTCACTGATAGGTTTCCTTGCTTTAGAGTCAAGAACCTTTCCATATACAGATTTTCTTCCACCCTTGAAAGAAACTTTGCCATAAACCTTTGTCTGAAATCCATCCAAGAGTCAACAGGGCGTTCTCCATTAGTGACCTCCCACCAGAACGAGGCCTCTCCCTTCATTAACCAGGCAGCTAACTTGACTTTATTTCCTTCTTCCATCTCAAAGATGTCTATCAACTCTTCCGTCTCCTTAAGCCAATCCCTAGCTTCCACAAAAGTTTCTGATCCTTGAAAAGGTTTTCCTTCCATAGCCTTAAATTCCTTGCAAGTCTTAGCAAAAGTATCCGTGCGAGGAGGAGGAGGGGGAGGAAGATCAGGTGCAACCGGTGGTGGAGGAACATTTGCTGGACCCGCAGCGGTGGCTCTAGCCTCCATCAATCTCCTATACCATACTGGTATCGCTACACCCTCCGGAAAGTTAAGATCTTCAGCCATGTTGAAACGAAAAAGGAAAGATTCAAAACGGAGAATTCGAAAGATAAAGATATGACTATTGGGGATTATGCTTTTCTTTCAAAAACTTTTCTCTTAAAAGACATGTTTTTGAAAATACTCCTTCGAAAATGTTTTTAGAAAAATAGTTTTTCTAAAAGTTTTATCTGTTCTGGTAACCTTCAGCTCTGATACCACGTGTAACACCCCACACCCGCTATGGTCACTCACTATGGGAATGCCTTAACTTTGGTGGAGTATTTTAAGTGAATATAGAACAGAAAAATTACAACAAGACAGATATAAATAATACTTGTTAACTAAAACATCATTTCATTGCAGCAGAAGGTAAACATGTTTGGTTACAAAACCATAAAACAAGAGTCAAGTACTAAATATCCATCCTGATAAAAACATAAGTACATAATCCCACTACATAACTAATAGCCATAATAGAAAAGATAAGTTGGGCTTTACATCAACGGTCCAAGCTCCAAAAGATAGATAAAGAAATCAGATCAAAGCCCACTAGTGCTAGGCCCAACCTGAGGACCTGAGGGGGAAAAAGATAAAAACAACGGAGTCAGACATAAGTCTGAGCGAGTCCTATAACTTTAACAATACAATCATTAAAGTAATTAGGGTATGATATAAACTTGGTACGGTAATGACTGGGGACAAATGACTACACTAAGCAGCCAACTAGACATAGGAAGAATGAAGATAAAGGTAAAGACGCATCTACCCACCCAAGGATAATTACTACACTGCACCACACCAGTCATTCCTACTTAAAGGTTGATCCCACCCATGGACTTAGAAAATATAACTAGTAGTTTCGTGTACCCCTAGCTGACCACATAGGTGTCGTCTGCCCCAATCTCCACTAGGTGTACCCACTACTCCCCAAGCGATCAGCTCCCTAACGTAGATACCCGTGCTGGTCCCACAGTGGGGTATCATTCCCCAAAGTGGCAACCCGGTACCAACACTGATGCATGGCTTATACCTACACGATGCAACAACGTCTTACCTACCAGCCCGGGCCCACACACGCATATGAAACCCGTTGGACTTGCGTTGCCACCGCTAACACGTTTTGGCCTCTTATAGTCAAGCACAGTACGCGTGTCCCGTCCTCGACATGGGCCGAGCCCAATAAGATACATATGGGTTACTGGTTGAAATGGGCCCCCACAAGCTACCCACCTAAGCTTGTCCCCTTTTCTAGTGTATCACCATTAACCCTTTAATCATGTTTAATTACATGTTTCCACTTGGTTAAGCATTCTAATCGTATTTTCTATTGCCACCCAAGGCAACCCACTAGATTTCCACATGCCACCCAAGGCACTTACTTGATTTCCACATGCCACCCAAGGCACCCACTTAACCCCTCATGCCTCACTACATGCTTATCTGGTTAAGTGTTTCTTAATTGATTAAGAACGTAACCTTTGTAAAGACCTCTCACATTAGACTATCTTTTATGGCAGCTGGATTTGCCGGTCGGGTCCGGGCAGCCTTACGCCATAACAGAGTCTAACCTCGTGTCTTTACACTTGTCATGTATTTAGTTCATGCCTAAGACCTCTCACATTGGGCCAACCATTTGTAGCCGCTGGATTTTCCGGTCGGTTCTGGGCAGTCTTATGCTACAAAAGGGTCCAACCTCGTGTCTTAGTCGATTAATTACACCTAATTAATCACCCCCATATTTTGAATTAATTTTCCCTAATTAATTCCAATTTAATGATGTACATAATTGACTCAATTATGTCCATCCACTCATGGTATGCAACATCATACCAATTTCACCACAATTTTGTTAACATGAATATTTACCCCATCGTTCCCCACGTAATACGCTAACATGACATACTTAAAAGGGAAGATTCATCACAAATACAATGGGTTCAACTTAGCATCACATGGGTTTTAAAGGTGTCAACTTGCATATATGACCATAGCATCAAACCCAACTAGCATAAATAATCAACCCAAACTTGCATGAATCACATATGTCATAAAGAGGGTAACTTGCATGAGTTACTTATGTCATACAAAGGGGTAAACTTGCATATGTATTTATGACATACAAAGGGGTTAACTTGCATATGTATGCATATCATACAAAGGTGTAAACTTGCACATGTTACTTGCATATAATCAAACACCAAACTTGCATAACATGTCATATATGAACTTGCATATAATCAAACACCAAACTTGCATAATATGTCATATACGAACTTGCATATAATCAAACTCCAAACTTGCATAACATGTCATATATGAACTTGCATATAATCAAACATCAAACTTGCATAACATGGTGTCATAATGGATCAATGTTTATCATAGTGATTTGCATAACTAGCATCATGAACATATAGCATAAATTACACTCAACTTGCATAACTAGCTTCATGGGCACATAGCATCAAACTTGCATAACTTGCATCATGAACACATAGCATACAACTTGCATAACTAGCATCATGAACATATAGCATAAAACTTGCATAACTAACATCATGAACACATAGCATATGACAACATAACTTGCATTGATCCACATACATAACCATAACCTCATTATATCCTATCATAACTAGTTTAGCAATTGCTTGCTAAAGGCATAGAAACTCACAACTTGTTGATTAGCACTCCTATGAAGAAGATTAAGTTGCTAGAGTTGATTATAAGTTGATTTGAGAAGCTATCTTCCTCTTTAATTTGTTGGTGGCTCCTTCTACTTGCAATTTGACGGCATGACGATGTTGTATCCAATATGAATTAGGGTAGTCTTAGGGTGTATTTATAGATTAGTTAAGTGTTTTAGGCCCTTAGATTAACCCTAATTTAGGTTAGAGCCGTCAGATTTCGTCACAGCCCCAAAATAGTGCACCCAGCCAAACTGGCCGAGCCACCTGTGTCGACAGGGGTGTCGACACTACTGTCGACACCCCCCCTGTGTGTCGACTCCCCAGTCGACACGGGGGTCGACCTGATGCTGGCGGGAATTTTCCCGCCTAGCCCCCCTTCTGCATTTGAAATCTGTTTTTCGAAATTTGAATTTTCTGAAAACTTCTTCGGGCCTTAACTGGGTCATACGACTCCGATTTTCGAAAACTCGGACTCTATTTCGCGTGTTTTTCCGAGACGAACGCAATGGCATAGCCCGTTTCCCCTGATTCAGATCTTAAAATTTAATTCTGCCCTGATTTATATTATAACAAGTTATTCAACATGCGGGGTGTTACATCAAGCATTTACCATCCTTCATTCCAATCACTTTCTTGCAATTTTTGAAGAACAGCTTTGGCAACGGCTTAGTAAAAATATCTGCTACCTGATCACGACTCGTAACATGATTCAACTGCACATCCTTTTACTTGACATGCTCCCGGATGAAGTGAAAATGAACATCTATGTGCTTGCTCCTTTCATGATGAACTGGATTCTTTGCTAACTCGATCGCAGATTAGTTATCGACCTGTATCTCAGTCGGCTCATGTTGTGCGAGCTGTAACTTGGATAACAACTTTCTCAGCCATATTGCATGGCACACACAGGAAGAGACTACAATATACTCTGCTTCGCAAGTTGACAGTTCTAATATTGACTGCTTTTTTGAGAGCCATGTAAAAGCTGTGCCGCCGATGTAAAACACATATCCGGATGTGCTTTTTCGATCATTAATATCACCATACCAATCAATATCTGAATAACCGACTAGTCTGTACTCATTTGTTTTCGAGTAAAATAGCCCGAGTGACTTTGTTCCTTAAATGTATCGAAGAATTCTCTTAATAGCTTTCCAATGCGAGTAGCACGGGTTTTCCATAAATCGACTTACAATGCCAACACTATATGCTATGTCCGGTCTCGTACACACGAGGTATCGCAGACTTCCGACTAAACTTCGATATCTGCTTGCATCAACTTTTCTCCTCCATCAAATTTAGAGAGCTTTGCACCTAGTTCCATTGGTGTTGCAACTGGATTGCAATTTTCCATTTTGAATCTCCTCAAAATATCATTAGCATAAGCTTCCTGTGACACAAAAATTCCTGATTTTCCTTGTTTGATTTCAAGACCAAGGAAATACTTCATTAGCCCCAAGTCTGTCATCTCAAACTCACGAGTCATGGCGCTTTTAAAATCTTTGATCATCTCCTCATTATTTCCCAAGAAGATGAGATCATCGACCTAGAGAGAAACAAACAAAAAAATTTATTTTTCTTTTTCACATACAACACATGTTTGTAAGGGCATTGCATAAATCCATTCTCCTTGAAGTAAGTATCAATTCGAGTATTCCATGCTCGCGGTGCTTGCTTCAATCCATATAGCGCCTTCCTCAACTTTAAAACTTTTCTCTCTTCGTCGGCTTTTATGTACCCGGGTGGTTGCTCTACATATACCTCTTCCTCGAGCATACCGTTCAGAAATGTAGATTTTACATCCATCTGATAGATTGGCCATTGGAACTGTGCTGCTTGGGATATGAGAAGTCAAATTGTTTCCAACCTTGCAACTGGAGCAAAAATCTCGTCATAATCCATCCCTGCATTTTGCCTATAGCCTTTAGCAACAAGTCGCGTCTTGTATCTTTCTATCTTACCTTGGGCATTCATCTTTTTCTTGTATACCCATTTCATTCCGATCGGACTATGTCCTTCTGATAACTCAACCAAGTCCCAAGTTTCATTTTTCTTAATGGATTTGATCTCCTCATCCATCGTTGCTTGTCATTTCTTGTCCCGCACTGCCTCTTCAAATGTAATATTTTCTGCATTTGCCAAAAGGCATACTAAGTGAACCTCAGGCGCTGATTCATACAGATCTTGTAAAGTCTGCATTCTTGGTTGTCTTTGCTGATCCTCGTCATCGGATGTACATGGGCTGGCAGGTGTAAATGTTGGTACAAGACTAATGCTTCATCTTTTTCTTCCTTGCACGTTATTTCCTTTTGATTGTTTCAATCCCACGCACTTTCTTCATTAACATGTACATCTCGGCTTACGACTACTTTATTCTCAATCGGATCAAACAACTTAAAAGCCTTTGTCTTTGTGCCATGTCCGATAAACACAAACTTCTTGCTTTTATCATCTAGCTTAGTTCTCTTCTGATATGGTACATGTGCATAAGCCACACGGCCAAATATCTTGAGATGTGACACAGTTGGCTTCTGTCCACTCCAAGCTTCTTGTGGTGTTTGATTCGCCAATTTTGCATGTGGGCAACGATTTTGTACATACACAGCACACTGTACTACCTCAGCCCAAAATTGCTTCGGCATGCCTTTAGTTTTCAACATTGATAGAACCATATCAAGAATAGTCCGATTCTTCCTCTTGGCCACACCGTTTTGTTGTGGTGAGTAGGCAGCAGTCAAGAACCGCTTTATGCCTTGCTCTTCGCAGAACCTTATGAACAGTGTTGACATGTACTCTCCTCCTCTGTCTGATCGTAAACCCTTTATATAACAGCCGGTTTCCTTCTCTACTGACAACTTGAACTTCTTGAATGCCTCCAAAGCCTCAGACTTTTCTTTCAGAAAATAAACCCATGTCTTCCTTGTGTAGTCATCTATGAACGTGATAAAATATCTCTTCTTGCTAAATGACTTAGGTGTGTTCGGACCACATATTCGGTATGTATTGTCTCAAGAGGTTTCTGTGCTTGATATCCAGCCTTCCTTTGGAAAGTACTCCTCGCATGCTTGCCAATCACACAGCCTTCACAAAATTTTCCAGTATAGTCCATAGCAGGTAGCCCATGGACCATGTCCTTCTTGACTAACTCTCTTAGCCCGTCAAAGTGTAAGTGCCCAAACCGCAAATGCCATAGCAAAGATTTGTCCTCTAGGTCAACTTGTAGGCATTTTTCTCGCATGCTTCTCAAGTTGATTTTGAACATACGATTGTTGGTCATTTCTACACGCGCGATCAATCGACCTTTCTTGTTCTTCAAATACATAAACCTGTCTTTCATGATAACTAGATATCCCTTTTCATGTAGTTGTCCCATGCTGATAATATTATTCTTCATGTCTGGAACGTAATATACATCATCGATCAGTACTACTCGGCCGTCTTATTGGAAAAAATGAATTTTTCCTCGATCCTTTACTTGGACCTTTGAAGCATCTTTGAACGATACTTCCCCGCACTCTATGTCTTGCATCTCCATAAATAGATGTTTGTGTCCACACATGTGATTGCTCGCTCCGGTGTCTAGATACCAGACTGTGTTGCTGAGTTGGTCGGTATCTCTATAGGCCATCATCAGAACACCATCTTCTATTGTCTCCTCTTTCTCGACTAGATTAGCATCTTCTTTAACCTTCTTATGTGACCAACACTCTTTAGCATAATGTCCATACTTTCCACAATTATAGTATTGATTATTTGATCGATCCGACCAACCACCGTTTCCACGTCCGCGTCCTCGATTTTGCAAACTTTGTTCGCTCGGCTGTCCCCTTTCCTCAGAATTGTTATCTCCACGTCCACGGCCACGGCCTCTGCCGCGACCAAAACTATATCCTCCATGGTCGCGTCCTCTTCCTTGGTTCTGTTGTGCAAGTAACGACTCCTCATCTTTTATTTTCACATTGGCCTATAAAGCTTCCTCAAGTGACTCATGTTTCTTCTTTTTACGTTGCTCATGTGCCTCGAGAGAACCCGCGAGTTCATCGATGGTTAACTCTCCTAAATTTTTCGACTCCTCAATAGCACAGACGACATTCTCAAAATTCTCGGTTAATGACTGCAAGATATTTTCCACAACTCGAGCATCGGTCATAGTCTCTCTATTATGTTTGAGTTGATTCACCACCGTTTGAACTCGGGTGATGTAATCAGATACTGCTTCAGACTCCTTCATCTTCATGGTTTCCAATTCTCCCCGTAGAGTTTGAAGTCTGATTTGTTTAATACGATCGACACCCTTGTAGGCCTTTTGCAAAGTCTCCCATGCTTCCTTTGACGTTTTTGCATTGGCAATCTTTTCAAAACCCGACTCATCCACTTCTTGATACATGATATAAAGAGCCGTTTTGTCTTTCATAAGTGACTCTTTCAATGCGGTTAACTGGGCTGCCATGTAGTTAGCGATATTCTCCGATTTCGTGTAGCCATTCTCTCCTACCTCCCATGCATCCTGTGCACCGAGCAATGCTCGCATTTGTATACTCCAGTTGTCATAGTTTGTCTTTGTAAGCCGAGGCAGCGCATATGCCCCAACGACGTGCCTCCGGAACTTGCCACTAGCTCCGATACCAATTTGTTAATTTATTTGAACTAGCAGAAGTTTCACAGTAACACAGGAGGAAAACAAACTTAGTTATTTTTTTATTACTTTTTCTTTCGTTTCCTTTTTCTTTTTTTTATACAAATGAGGAGAGAGCTCTTCTATTTATAGCATACAATGGACCATTCTAGATTTGCAATATTCTAGGAATATATCTAAATATGTGTGGAAAAATATCTTTTCCTAAATAATAGCAACTTTAAAAGCTCTCTCAATAAAAGAAGGATCATAAATTTGAATTATTACTAATCACGCTGTAATAGAGATTTGACTCTTTCTATTCCTAAAAACTTGGCTAAAATGCTTGAGATTAATTCTCAACATTACCAAACTTATCTTCTCCATAAAAGTAAGAGAAATTGTCAATCTGAACTTCTTTCCCAAGTTGATTTCGTTTACAGGAATGTCGAATCCACTATTGCTTAATTAATACAGGTAGCAATATGTACTATTTACACAAAAGGATTTCATAGCAAAAGAGAAGAAGGAAAAGTAACATTATGAAGTCATTTCCATACCTAAGAAGATTTCACATACAAAGAGGAATATACTTTAGTATAGCATGGTATGAATGTGAGCGCTAATCTTATAGCTCAACAGAACATACAATTTTTTGATGAAAATGTAAATACTTAAGGTAATAAAGGTTTAGTTTCCTATGACTTGTTATTCTTACAGTTTCATGAGTTGGCAAATGATATTTCCATTAAAAATGAACTGATTTTTGGCGACTGATAAATGTTGACACGGGTATGTTAGCTAAATTTAAAATCTCATCTTATTGTTGAATGGGCACTAAGTTGCAAAGAATTATACATCAAAAACGTGTAATATTTACATTATTAATTTTATTCATAGCTGGAACTTACAAATTAGTTATGAACATGTACAAATTCAAAGGTAGACATATTACTTATGTCTTATAGGGTATATGTTAATTATATGTTATTCTACTTGTAATATTTCTTGAAGAGAAGGCACAAAAAGTAAGATCATGAGTTCGTAACCAAAAATGAGGGAAAGACTCATTTGCAGTTTAGAGAAATCCAAAAGTCGTAGCTGATAACTAAAAAATCATATCTTACAGCCTAAAAATGTAATTTTTTGGTCGCTATTGATCTTTTTAATATATTTTGGTAACAAAAGGAGGAGAGCAAATCCCCTATGCCAAATTTTTCTATACCTCTGTCCCTACCAATATAATTAAGCCATGTGTCAAGTAATTAATATGAAAATTAACAGAGAGTTTTCTCACTGTTAGTTGACTAATTAAAAGCATTAATATTTTCCAACTAATCTCTTTACGTCTGTTTCTCTTCTCCAGCCATCTCTTCACAAAAGCATTATCATTTCTC
Organism: Allium sativum; assembly: GCA_030737875.1. NCBI lineage: Eukaryota > Viridiplantae > Streptophyta > Magnoliopsida > Asparagales > Amaryllidaceae > Allium > Allium sativum. Next base: position 289,042,737 of record CM060909.1, read on the forward strand.
ATTCAAACTTAAGTAATTGTTCTCTATTTTAATCACAACTGGTATTGCATTAACTTCTTCTTTACTAAATTTGAAAATAGAGCTTGAATGTTAACATATCTCTATGGAAGGTGACAGTAAACCATGTCGGAAGCTAAATTTTCAAAGTGACGATGAGCAAAACAAATCAACACAAGAAGCTAATGGTGAAACAAAAAGTTCAAGTGATTCAATGTTCATTGTGGAATCTATTTATACAAAGATACGAAATGAGTTAATTCCAAAGATAGGTATGACATTTGAAACCAAATTCGATGCATTTAGATTTTACAACGAGTACGCATATTGTTTCGGTTTTAGTACTAGAAAAGGTAGGGCTCATATGTTGCCAAATCATAGCGAAGTAAAAGATAGAACTTTTGTTTGCTCCGCTGAAGGTTGGCACGGAAAAGACAAACGTGATGTTTATGTTAAATCTCATCGACTCGAGACAAGATTTGGTTGTCTAGCAAGGATGAGAATTGTTTATTATCAAGATAGTGGAAAATACAACACTGTCGAATTTATTCCACAACATACGCATATGGTGTCAAGTCCTTCTAAGACCCATTTCTTTAGATCACATAGAAAAATGACCGATGCACAAATAGCTCAAGCTGATATGGCGGACAACTCAGGTATTGCACCAAAAGAAGCTTTGGAATTTTTTTAGTAAACAAGCTGGAGGTCGGAAAAATTTTGGTTATATTCCGGAAGATTATAGAAATTATTTACGTTCGAAACGAACAAGAAAGATGAAAATAGGAGATACAGGTGGAGTGTTGGAGTATTTACAGCAAATGCAGTTAAAAGATCCTAACTTTTTTTATGCTATACAAGTAGATGAAATTGATTTGATAACTAATATTTTCTAGGTGGATGCAAATATGATGGTAGATTATGATTACTTTGGCGATGTTGTATGCTTCGACACTGCTTATAGAAAAAATAAAGAAGGAAGACCTTTTGTTTGTTGGTGTGAATAATCATAAGAAAACGATAATATTTAGGGCTGCATTATTATTTGATAACTAATATTTTCTAGGTGGATGCAAAAATGATGGTAGACTATGATTACTTTGGTGATGTTGTATGCTTCGACACTACTTACAGAAAAAAATAAAGAAGGAAGACCTTTTGCAATGTTTGTTGGTGTGAATAATCATAAGCAAACGATAATATTTGGGGCTGCATTATTATATGATGAGATCACTGAAACTTTCACATGGTTGTTTGACACATTTGAGAAAGCAATGTCTGGAAAAAGATTGAAGACTATACTTATAGACCAGGATGCTGCCATGGCTAAGGCAATTGCTTCTCAATGGCCCGGGACATGTCATCGATTATGCATTTGGCATATATATCAAAATGCAGCTAAACATTTTAGTCATTTGTTTGATAAATTCTCTGGTTTCGCTAAAGACTTTGGTAGTTGTATATATGAATATGAGGATGAGGTTGACTTTTTAAATGCTTGGGACATGATGCTTGAAAAATATAATCTTCAAAAGAACGAATTTCTAAGCCGATTATTTGATTTGAAAGAGAAATGGGCATTAGTTTATGGACGTGAAACATTTTGTGCTGATATTACTACCACACAACGTAGTGAAAGCATAAACAACGCAGTGAAAAAGTATGTGAGTTATAAGTGTGATTTGTTAAGATTTTTTGAGCACTTTCAAAGGTTAGTTGACAATCGTCGTTATGAAGAATCAAGGGCTGATTTTAAAGTAAATCATAGTATTCCTTCACTATGATTAGGTGGATGCAAAAATGATGGTAGACTATGATTACTTTGGCGATGTTGTATGCTTTGACACAACTTATAGAAAAAATAAAGAAGGAAGACCTTTTGCAATGTTTGTTGGTGTGAATAATCATAAGCAAACGATAATATTTGGGGTTGCATTATTATATGATGAGATCACTGATACTTTCACATGGTTGTTTGACACATTTGAGAAAGCAATGTCTGGAAAAAGGCCGAAGACTATACTTATAGAGCAGGATGCTGCCATGGCTAAGGCAATTGCTTTTCAATGGCCCGGGACATGTCATCGATTATGCATTTGACATATATATCTAAAATGCAGCTAAACATTTTAGTCATTTGTTTGATAAATTCTCTGGTTTCGCTAAAGACTTTAGTAGTTGTATATATGAATATGAGGATGAGGTTGACTTTTTAAATGCTTAGGACATGATGCTTGAAAAATATAATCTTCAAAAGAACGAATGGCTAAGCTGATTATTTGATTTGAAAGAGAAATGGGCATTAGTTTATGGACGCGAAACATTTTGTGCTGATATTACTACCACACAACATAATGAAAGCATGAACAACGCAGTGAAAAAGTATGTGAGTTATAGGTATGATTTGTTAAGATTTTTTGAGCACTTTCAAAGGTTAGTTGACAATCATCATTATGAAGAATCAAGGGCTGATTTTAAAGTAAATCATAGTATTCCTTCACTATCCTTTTCGGTTAAAATTTTACAACATGCAGCAACAATTTACATAGCGCCAGTCTTAAAAATGTTGCAAAATGAGTTATGTAAAGCTCATGATTGTACGATGAATTTATTGGAAGAGCTTGAGGCGGTGGCTAAATATGAAATTGCTCCGCATGGAAAAGATTTCAAGCATATAGTAACATATAACACAACTAATTCTACTATTTTGTGTAGTTGCAAAAAATTTGAGTTTGCGGGGATCTTATGTGCACATGCTTTAAAGGTTCTGTCTATAAAAAAAGTTATGAGTATTCCTACTCAATACGTCCTGAAGCGATGGACAAAAAATGTGAAGGCCAAGTATGCAAAAGTTGATTGCTCAAAAACAACTAATTATAATGATCCGAAAGTAGAAACGACAAGGCGCTATAAAGAGTTGTGTCGACTATATACACAACTTGCAACAAGAGCAGCAGAAATGGAAGATGCATTTGAAATTGCTTTTTCCGGACTTAACAAAATTATGGAAGAAGTAGATGGCTCCTTTATTAAAAAACATAGTCATAAAATCCAGTTTGAGGCTCCAAAAGCGTCGCAAGACGGTAATGATATATTAGAGCCTGTATTT